>OX451741.1:822847920-824047920 GCA_948472305.1 Vicia faba
GTATGTGAAAAATGGTCTTGAAGTTAGGTAAAAACCTTGCCAAAATAGGTCAAATTTTTCACTAAGTTAAGAATGGTTTAGTACCCTTATTCCAAAAATTGTAACTTGAGATACAAGCCTCTTTTGGGAAAACTTTGTGAATAAAAGTTGTAGATTATGCAATAGGCTACAACTTTCATGTTTTGACTTTTGCTTGAATCCAAATAAATCTTGGTAAGAAAGTGGGGCAAAGTTGGGAAAAATTAGGGTTTTTTCATAACTTAGAAAAATTCTAAGTTATGAAAAATTCTCATTTCAAACCCTAATTTGCAATTTTTGATTTCTTGGTGAACAAGTTTCATGATTTGGCATTGTTTTGATGAAAAATGAATCTTGACTCTTGATTTTGACCAAAAAGTCAAAGTTTGACTTTTCAGTATACAGTCAAAATTGATCAATTGACTGGGAAATTCAACTGTCAATCTTGTGTACTTGGGATCTTTTGAACTTGTTGAGCATGTCAAGACAATTCCATGGGGTCCTTGAGTCCCTATGTGAGCTTGGTTTTCCATTGGCTAGGTCAAACAATCAAAAATTGTCTTTGTGCAGTCAAAACCCTAAAAATGACCATTTTGCCCTTTTGGTGATCTGATCAAATTTCTTGTGGGATTGTGATCCATAACTTGATCAAATGGTCCATGTGAGTTCATAATGTTGATGTGGGTCAATTTTCATGAGGGTTTGACTGTCAATTATCCCCAGTTGATTTTTTTTCAATATAGTTGATTTCTAGGTCAACTGTCCAATTGACTGGGCAAAACTTGGAATCAAGACTTGAAACTTGATATGGATAAACTTGGGAGTCCAATATGAAGCATGAAAGTCATCTTAGGCATTTTAGGTCAAAATATCTTTGTGCAAACACAAACCCTAATTTGGGGTCAACAGTGCAAGGAGAAGTCTTGAGCAGATGAAACCCTAACTGGATCTTGATCTCCAAGGGCTTTGTGATGAGAAACCAATGAGAAAAGGGAGGGCAAATTTTGGGGTACAACACATGCAATTGCATGAGATCATCATTCATGTGGTCCACATCAAGATCTAGAACTCTCCAAGACATCCAAAGACCATGTTCACTTCCCCCTCATATTCTGCCCAAGGTCTGATTATATGGATGAAGCCCTCATCCATCATCTCCTGTAAATCAGCCTTTATCTTATCACGACCTTGTATATCAGTACTACAGATATCACATCCAGCATGGTCATGAGTATAGTAACTAAACTTACAAAGGTCTGCATGCATCTTAACCAAGTCTCCTCTGACCAAGTTATTATCATAAATGCGGAAGTCCCCTGGACAACCAGCACCCATGTTAACAGCTTTCGTTCCTCCATGCTTTGGCAGAGGATTATCTTTGACATTATGACTGACATCTTTGAAGGACAAAAGGGCCACATCTCACCATTTTATGTATCTTAGGCTTTAGAGGATAACAGTTTTCCACATTATGCACTAGTGCACCCTGATGGAAATCGCACGTCTGATCTGCCTTGTAGTACCAAGGCAATGGTGATGGTATAGCCGGGGGTGGCCTAGTCTGGACCAACTTTTTTAGGATCAATGCTGGGAGTAACTCTGTATAGCTCATGGGGATAGAGTCAAAAGGCTCTCTCCTTTGATTCTGCCCTTGATTTCCTTGAGGGGTTGGTATTTGAATTTGTACTTCTTAGTCTTTATTTTCTATGATTTTTTGAAGTTTAAAATAATTTAAATATAAAAATCAGAAAATAAAATAAAGTCACAAAATTTGGACCAATGAATGAGAGTCAAAACGCGTTAGTAAGCTAATTCAATGGATCAGGCGCGTTGTGCATATCATGGTCTTTACTGAATAATACATGGAATCAACAATTAAATCAGATTTTGAAAAAATGCATGACACACCTTCATTGGTTGATAGATAACACGTTAATCATCTTTAACCTCCAGCCAACAAAATCTGTAGGTTCCATAAACTGTAAAATTAGGACACGAGACCGGTATCATTCGCTTCGTCTCTTCAAGAAGATTACAATGGTACCTTCGCGATAAATTTATATAAACTATGGCTCAGTTGTTTTTGAAAAGAGGTTCTTAAAAGAGATTTGAAATTTCATGTCCAAAACGTACTTCTAGTTGAAAACAAGTGTTATGACAAGAATCGGGTTGATGAGAGCTTCATAACAGTATCAAAGTTTGAGAGAATTGGTGAAGGAATCTACCTATTGAAGTTGTTACAGAGCTCTAAAACTGGACTTGGCTAGCACGATTTAGAAAGTCTTAGAGCTTAATTCTCTTCTGTTAGCTTCAATTAGGTTCAAGGAAGGTGAATTGACAAATAAAAATGATTGATAAAGGCTGTAAGAGCAAATTCGAATTTGCGGAAAATTGAGTTCAAGAGGAAGTTTGGCAGGTTGATTATGGCTCTCTAAGCTTGAGAAAATGAATGAGGTATGATCCTCTATTTGTAGGGAAGCTGATTAAATGCTCAAGCGTGTGAAATGATCAAGTTTGGAGAGAAATCGTGTGAAGTTGCAAACAAGAAAAGTTTGACTTCTAATTTGATCAAAACTCATCCAAACCTTGCGTTTTAATATGCTAATCACTTCTGGAGGTTCACTAAACGTGTTTAGAAGAAAAAGCGCGCAGAAAAAGTGTGTTTAGAAGCTAAATCAAGGATTTCAAATTTTGTCTTCTGAAGAAAACTTCAGTTTCAAGTTACCAAGTTCAAATCAATGGCATTCTCAGCACAAGGAGTCTTAGGACATGATTCTTGAAGCTTTAGAAATATAAGATCACAAGCTTTACAATGTGAAAAGAATGGAATCAAATGGATGCTTGAGATGAAAATTGTGATGAGTCCAAAGTTGAGAAAAAGAGTTTGACTTTTGTACTGAGAAAAATTCGAAGTTGTTTTCTTCAAAAATGACTTATAATGTCTTGCATCCAAACATGGCCTTCCATTTGAAATTTTCTCTTGAATAAAAAAGATAGCATGAAGTAGATCTCTTGAATGACATTTTGATACTTGAACCATTTAAAATCTCCAAAAAATAAGAAAGTTATGACTAGTTGAAATTGGCAAAAATTCATAAAATGACCTATAATCTTTTGCATCCTTAGGGCATCTTCCATTGATTTTCACACTTTGCACTTAAAAGAAGGTTTAAATTTCACATCTTTTAAGATCAATGTAGAAAAAAAATAGGCTCAAGATGATAAAAATTGACCAACTTATGATATTTTGAAGTCATATATGGGAATTTGATGATTTATTTAGAGGACTTGTAATCTTTCTTCATCATTAGGTATCTTCCTCACAAATTTCCTTGAAACTTTTGTAGGGATTTGTTGGTATCCCTTTAAAGAGAAGGATTTCTTTGGTATCACCCAAAAGTACCAAAATATGAGCAAGCTATACCTCTTTGAAGTTCAAAACCCTAACTCCTAGAGTAACAAAATGCCTTGGGAAACCTTTGTAATTTTGATCAACTTTCTTGCACAAATACTTTTGTCATGTAAATAGAAGTTGTTGAGGATGATAATGAGAAGCCATAGAAACCAAAACCACTTACAAATCTTGAGAATTGAGGGTATATGTGCACTTGTGATCAATGAAACCAAAGACTTGTCCAACTAGGTCAAACTTCTTCAATCAACCCTTGTACCTTTGAACTATTTTTTTACAACTTGAGGCATGATGAACCATAATAGAATTTGTCATGATACTGTTTAAAAATATCTTCAATAATGAAGCTTGAATCTCAATGAAGCTTTGTTGAAGAAGGCATGGAAATAAACTCATGAACCTGTGGATCAACTTGATGGAATGTATTGCGCTTTCACCTATGATACCAACAATTAGAGCAAATATTCATTGTACTTATTAGTTAAAAGTTAATCAATACAAAACATAGATGATCATAATATACAAGTCAAGGTGCTTGGTGATTCCTCACGAGCAAATCTAAAGATAAGGAGAAGAACTAAAACCCTAGTGTGCGATCTTGTTGCATTGTGATGGTATGAGATGATAGATGAATCTTAGGGGCAAAAATTGGGGTACAACACATACTGCTCCGTGATCGTTTCTCCACATGCTTTTACTTGGTTCAACAACTGACTAATTCTCGTAGTGAAATTGTTGATGGTCTCCTTCTCCTCCATTTGAATCAACTCAAGTTGACATTTGTGAGTTTATAACCTCACAACCTTCGCCTTGTCAGCTCATGCATATGTTTTCTCCAAGATTTCCCATGCTTGCTTTGATGATTCATAATCACCAACTTTCTCAAAATTATCAGTATCAACGCATTGATGGATTAAAAATAGCGCCTTGAAATCTTTCTTCTTTTCTTCCTTATGTGATGCTTGTTGTGCATCTATTGCACCTTCGACAAAATGATTCACAATGTTCTTGATCATATCGTACCATCATCTTCATCTGTTTGCATCATTTATCATAATTATTCGCATCAAGGATGGATAAGTTTGTAGAGATTCTTTCGTTGGATATAGAATTCATGTTTCACACTAGGTGTTTGATGGATCGAATATGACTTTTAATGCCAAATGTTAGAACTTGAAACCACAAGGTTAGTGAAAGTTGAGTAATTGAGTATGGAGAGAGAGAGAGAGAGAGAGAGAGAGAGAGAGAGAGAGAGTATAATTGAGAGTGAAAAATATATTGACATTCAATATTAGCATTACATTGATACCTCAAAGGTGTGTGTGTGTGTGTTTATATATATATATATATATATATATATATATATATATATATATATATATATATATATATATATATATATATATATATATATATATATATATATATATATATATATATAATTGATTGAGATATAAGTAATTAACTGAAAAACATAAAAGTTAAAATTGTCTGTTTGTAACCCGAGTACAGCTTTCTTATACTTGATTATAAGTATTCTAAAATTAATTCTCAACATGATGGTAACCAGTTACCAAAATGTAATACCCGATTACAACTATTCTAAAAGATAATTTTCAATACATTGATAACCCGATTATCAAAACACAGGTAATCAATTATAACATTTGAATTATGTGATTTTCACAACAGGACTTAAACCCAAAACAAAACAAAAACTAGAAAGAAATAATTCTAATCAATTACAACATTTGAATTATGTGATTTTCACAATAGGACTTAGACCCAAAACAGAACAAAAACTACAAAGAAATAATTCTCCTAACTGATTTTCCTCTCAAATCCTCTAGATATATACTATATAAATTCAGGATATTCTTCGTATAAAAAGTAAATTTATTGATAAGTTAATTACATGCCTTGCAAGCTCATCTTAATTGCGAGTTTTGTTTCCATTAAACTTAATTTTATTGATTTTTAAACACTTATAAGATATTCTTTTTTAGAGATGGCAAAATGGATCGTACTTCCTACTCTGTCCCATTCGTCCTAGAATAAATCCGTCAAAAAAGAAACGGAACGAGATTTTACATACGGCGAACTCAAAATCTCAACCGACTTCATCCTGTCTTTGTTGTTGCAATTGTTTTACTGTATATACATGTATTATCTTTTTAGTTGTATGTTTGAATCACTGTAAATTTGACAAAATCAAATTCACGCTTTATCTATGTTTTATTTTATGCTTTGTAGTTTGCTCAAATCAAGGTGGTACTCATGGTTACCAAATATTGATGATCGATCCACCTCTTTCATCTCTGTTTATATATGGTTATTATTATGCAAATAGTAGCCATGTTTTTTCTTCAAATAGTATTTCATTAATATGAAGTGGCTTAATAATATTCTGCTCCTTAAACAGTGACCACCTTCACTATTTTTTCTTTTGTTATATTTGTAAATTGTAGAAGATTGCCAAAGTATTCACCAGCATGTTGTTCATCAATCCGTCTAAAGAGAACAATTTAATCCAATATTAAAAATATAAAGATTCTTTTTATCCAAGTATACTACCGAAAACTCTCAGCATTTTTTAAGGTGAGGAATAGGGATTTCAATTTTTATGTTGGGGATTTTATCTTCTGTAGGGATGAGAGCGAAAAAAATTTCTAATAACATTTTGGGGTGGGCATCGTGGAAGTACCTTTTACTCTGTGGATTTTCTCATCTTAACTATATTATTTATTTTTATATTTTATATATTAATATAATTATATAAATTTATATGTTTTTTATAAAAAATTATATTAATATATTAGAAAATAAAGTATCATTAGTGAATTATTTTTATTGTATAATATATTGTTTCACTATACAATTATCAAGTTTTAGAAAAGTGCACTCAATACATATAATGTATATATTGTCTCCGTTTCTTTCCTCAATTATCTTTGTCTCTTTCATTCATCATCTCTTATATTTTCATCATCATCATCATCACAACAAACACTCTTTTTCTTTAAATTCAATTTACTTTTATGTAATATGTTTTTCATTCAAATAATAAATTAGTGGTTATATTTAAGTGATTAGTGTGAGTGTACCTGATACTCATGGATTTGGCACACTCACACATAATCAATCACATGCGCTAGACATCAGTGGTACTGTGGAGGCACTAAATTAGCATAAGATTTTTTTTAGAATAGATCAAGATAAATAGTACTAAATAGGATTATTGTTGTTTTGTTTGCTTCTGTATTGTGACAACATCATGTTTGTACAAAGGCATACATTATAGCAACAAGTTTGGTTGAATATTTATTTATTTTTACAAGAAAAAATTTAAAATATGAAGTGCTTTTGCATTTTTTGTTATTAATGTAAGATGTTTTTTTTTACTTTTAAAAAGGAAAAATGTAAAATATATGTGTTTTTTTAAAAAAGAGAAAAAAATAATGAACTGCTAGTGTCATAGTTTTGATCGAAAAGTAAAGAAATTTTCTTAAGATTGATCTCTGTGGGGATCTATGGATATGGGGATGGAGAAATATATTCCCCCGTAACGGGGATCAGAGACGGAGACGAGAAAGAATTTGCACTACTACAAAAAACATTTAACCTCTGAGGCGAAATACATTTAACATCAACAACAAAAGCAGGATAACAAACGGCCTCATGAAAAGTTGTCACTTTATCCATCGGTTATTAAAAAATTGAGGGGTAAAGTTATCTGCACATGAGTTCGATCCTCAGCAAAAACTTTTTTATATTTTCAAAACTAGCGCCACATACCTCTCGATTTATGAACAAAACCGAGAGATAAGATAAAAAAAAATTTGGATACTCGTTACATTATTTACATAAAAAATTAATAAATTAATTTGTTTACACGGAATATTACATTTTTTACATAGAATATTAAAGTAAAAATTAATTTGTCAATGAAGATCTGATGATGGATCTTCAAATCATTGAATTTGGGATCTTCAAATCATTGAATTTGGGGGGGGGGGGGGGGGGGGGGGGGGGGATCAAATGTTGAGTGTGAGTATATATCAATGGCTTTTGTTTGCATTTAATTTTGATATAAACCAAAAAAAAAGTTGCATAAGTAAAATAAATATTTGAGTTATATGATTTTCTGCTCTAATAAATATTTAAGAACATAAACTTTAAACCCAAATAGTGTTTTGTTCTTGCAATCCATCATAGAGAAATTTTCATTGCAAATGTTTTAACAAGACAGAGAAGAAGATATATAGTGGTGGATGTAGATAGTTTCAAGAGTTTCATATTTCATTATCAATTTTTGATATTCAGAATGCATTTATAATGGATGTGTTTTACGTTTCATGCAGATCAGTAATGATAGTGTCTTGAGCGTTGATACTCATTAAGTGAACGACAAAGATTTGTTTAAGGACAGTGAATATCCTCGATAAACACACTTAATTATCCCCTCGGTTATGACATAAATCAAAGAAAAAAGTATTTATCCCTCGGTTTTAATTGAAAATTTAGGTAAGTAAGCTTTTATTTTTATTTTAAAAATTATATTGTTTACACATAATATTAAAATATATTTGACTACCATAAATCTAGATTCATCACCGTCGTTGTTATTCTTAGAGAATAACAAATCTTTATTGTAATCTAGATTTTGTTGCATACCTTTTGTGCGCATTCTTTTGAAGTTCAATGGATTGCATGCGCCCAACTTCTAATAAGTTATATTTTTCTGCACTTGCAATCCATTATAGAGAAATTTTCCAAGTTTCTTTAAGTTCCAATTTTTTTATATTTTGAGCAAATGTTTTTATGGAAAATGATTTCTCAAGAAAGAGAACAAGATATATAGTAGTGGATGTAGATAGTTTGTTGATGATTGATGTCTTGGCAATATCCTGAACGTTGTTCCTTTATTAATGTAGGGTATAGATTTGTTGTTGTAGTTGTGTAACAAAACCCCTCGGTTATGTTATAAAACTAAGGGGAAATGTATTTTCGTTTTAATTTAAAAATTAAAATAAAACAAGGAAACTCCTCGGTTTTAGGTAATAAGTTTCAAGTAAAAAATGATGAATAATAAAAAATTGAAAGTAACATGTCATGTTTCCATTTCAATTTTTTACCAGTCATCATTTTTGTGTGCAATTTACATCATGTTTAAGAATAAATTTCTCAATGTTATCAACCAAGGAAAGAAATCTTATTTTCTTTGATTGACAACATATGAAGGTTATTCCAAAAATACAACAACAACAACATCAACACCATTCTGTGAGATATATTGCAAGGGCAGTAAATTAATTTGTTCAAGATAGAAGAACACAGAATATTGAATATTTTTTGTCTTGCAATCAATCCTAAAGAATGATGCATATGAGTTTGGGGCGGCTACATATAAGTTAGAATTAGGTAAAATCTATTTAACGAGTATTTTTATAGTAAAATCTAATTATTTTATCCCTCGGTCATTACGAAAACTAAAGGGATAGATCATTTAGTTTACAAGTAAAAAATAAAATAGAAAGAAAGGTTTCACTTATAATAAAATTAAAACCTAAATTGCATAAGTTGGGATTTGAAGCATGTCCTGAATTATTTTCTCCTCGATTATATGAAAAACTGAGAAAATAAATGGTTTTAGTTTTAAAATAAATAACATATGACGCGTCTTGGTATTATACCTCAGTTTTTTGTTGGGTTAGGTGAAAATTTGTAATAAAATATATTATTTGTAGTAGTGTTGGATGCGGGACAGAGAGTGTGAAAGTATCCTCTGAATATTCTCTACTCCGTTGACATCCTTAGTAAAGAGTGAGAAAATTTTCTTTATAAAATAGGTAAGCTTCACCAACATATCCATTTAGTAACTTTGGGTTGTGTTAGACTAGCATGTTTACATTAAAAAACATTGTTATTTCTACTTTGGTGGTGAAAAGTCACCTTAGAAAACTTTAAAATGTCATTTTCATAATACGAAAGTTAATCTCCGTATTATGGAAGGGTGAGCTCTAGGTTAAGTTTTGAACTAACTCATATGACACATTTTCATAGTATATTTATTTCACAACTCAATGAAATTATGGAAGTTAACTTTCTTATTAACCCTCAGGACAATAATTTTCCTTATTGGACATTATTTTTGTTATAAATTTGACATATTTTAATAAATCTTATATAATTCAATTAAACCATTCATTGATCATAAAATATAGTCAAAATATCATATATAATTCAACCAAACCATAAACAAATGTAATTCAATCAAAATACTATATATTAAGTCAAAATGCAAATCATACATTGCTCAGAAAATACAAACCAAAATACAAATGATCAAAATCAAAGAAAAAATCAACTATAGGGTATATCTGACTCCCGATTTCTTCTATGTCTCATGTATTATAAGGCACTATGTACCTCGTCTATCATGGCCCTTCCAATATTGATTTCTTGAAACTCCCATCTCCATATACTCACTCATCCAATAATCATAATATGTTGACATGCAAGTAACACATCAACGACATGATCTTCTTTAGCATACTTTTCCTCTAATATCTCTTGATAAGCTGATATAGGTGGCTCTCCCTCTACATTCAGTGTCATGTAAGTATGTAACACTCTAAAAACCTATTGGATGTATCTGAATGCAGAACTTCATGGATGAAGAGCTGAATCACTCTCGCACATCCTTTAAGACCAGATGATCAAGGTACTTCGCAAATATCTCAACATCTCTGCGGTGGATTGTGGGAGGAAAAGCAATTGTGCAGGCTCTAAGAATACCTTACAAATGTCCGAACTGGCAAATGACTCATTCAGTCGTGACCCACAAGCCAACCATTTGGTGTAGAAGGATATGGCACCGAACGGGTGTGTCTCACGATGATTTTCGTAGGATGTACACTACTACAAAAAATACATTTAACCTCAGACGCGAAATGTATTTAACTTCGGCTAAAGAAGCGAGTAGTGAAGGGTGTTATGAAAATTTGTCACTTAACACCTATATATTTTAATAACCGAAGGGTGAAGTTATATCCATATGGGTTCAAACCCCAACAGCTACACTTTTATTATTTTCAAAACTAGTATACCTTACCCCTTAGTTTATCAATAAAACCGAGGGGTAAGAATAATATCTTTTAAAAAAAACATTTGTTACAATTTTTACCTAGAATATTAATACACATTAATTTATTTACAAAGTACATTGTTTACCAAGAATATTAGATTATTTACACAAAAAATCAAATTAAAAATCAAATTCCCTGAATACCTAGATTTTAGATCTTCGAATTATTAAATTTTAGGAAAGATCAAATGTTGGGTGCAAGATTATTCTATATGGATTTTGCATGCATTTTTTCTGATGAAAAATAAAAGGGTAAGATAATTAAAATCAATATTCAAATATATGATTTTCGGATGAAATAAATATTTAAGAAAATAAATCTTAAACCCAAATAATATTCTGCTCTTGCAATCCATCATAGAGAATTTTTTCAAGCTTCTTTAGGTTTTAAGCGCTTCGTGTTTCATTTAGGTTAGAAATGTTGATATTCAGCATGCTTTTATAATGGATGACTTTTAGGTTTCACCCGGATCATTAATGGAATATTTTTAAAAGTTGATACTCATTAAATGGACAACAAAGATTTATTTAAGGTCGTTGAATATCCTAGAAAAACGCTTAACTATCCCCTCGGTTAAGACAGAGTTTGAGATAAAATGTATACATTTGCACATACCCCTCAATTACGTTAAAAAACTGAGGTGAATAAGATTTTTTATATTATATTGTTTAAATAGAATATTAAAATAAATTGTTTACAACAAATCTTTTCTCTTATTTTTGAATATCTTCGTTGATATTCAGATTTAGTTGCATACCCTTTGTTCCCCCAAAAACTCCATAACTTCTCCAACTTCTGACAAGTTATCTGTTCCAAAATTAAGAAATTTTCTTTTTAAAGGTTGAGCTCCCTTCTTTGTTTAACTTGAAGCAAGAATGATTTTCTTCACTTTTCAAAGGTTGAGCTTCCTTCTTTGTGTAAGTTGAAGCAAGAATGATTTTTTTCACTTGCAATCTATCAATTGAGTACTTTTCAAAGGTTGAAATCCTTTCTTTAACTGAGGGTTGTTCCAAAAATACAACTCCAACATCATTATGTGAGATAGATTGCAAGGGAAAAAAATGTTTTGTTCAAGATAAAAGAACATTGAAGATTTTTTTATCTTGCAATCCTTCCCAGAGAATGTTGCATACGAGTTTGGGGTGGCTACATATAATTAAGGATTAGGGTAAAATATGTTTAACGAGTGCTTTTATAGTAAAATAGCATTATTTTATCCCTCAGTTATTATGGAAACCGAAGGGATAGATCATTTATTTTACACTTATAAATAAGTAAAAATATAAACTGCAATAGATGAGTTTCAAAGCGTATCCTGAATTGTTTTTCCCATCGATTATAATAAAAATTGAGGGAATATGTTTTTTTTTATTTTTATAAACAAAAAAACATGGTGCGCCTTGGCATTATACCTCCTTTTTATGTTGAGGTGAAAGCTTCGTCATGAAATATATTATTTTTAGTTGTGGTAAAGCTTATATCATTTATCGTGATGCGATCAAGATAAAGTTTGAACAACTCGGTCATGATTCCATCTAAGTTAGATGAAGAAGAAAGCATGTGGAAAAACATAATAGTAGTCATCAACATATGTTAACCTAGAGAGGCGTCAAAAGTATTGGAGGATTCATGCCTATAATCTTGTTGAAATTGGCAAAAATTCATAAAATGACCTATAATATTTTGCATCCTTAGGGTATCTTCCATTCATTTTCACACTTTGCACTTAAAAGAAGGGTTGAAGTTCACATCTTTAAGATCAGTGTGGAAAAAGATTGGGCTTAAGGTGATACAAATTGACCAAGTTATGGTCTTTTGAAGTCATATATGAGAATTTGATGGTTTATTTAGAGGACTTGTAATCTTTCTTCATCATTAGGTATCTTCCTCAAAAAATTCCGTGAAACTTTTAAATTGATTTGTTGACATCCCTTTGAAGAGAATGATGTCTTTGGAATCACCCAAAAGTTCCAAAATATGAGCAAGCTATACCCCTTTGAAGTTCAAAACCCTAACTCCTAGAGTAACAAAATGCCATGGGAAACCATTGCAATTTTGATTAACTTTCTTGCACAAATAATTTTTTCATGTAAATAGAAGTTGTTGAGGATGATAGTGAGAAGTCATAGCAACCAAAACCACTTCCAAATATTGAGAATTAAAGGAGATATGCACTTGTGATCAATGAAACCAAAGACTTTTCCAACTAGGTCAAACTTCTTCAATCAACCCTTGTACCTTTGAACTATTTTTGACAACTTCGGGCATGATGAATCATAATAGACTTTTTCATGATATTATTTAAAAATATCTTCAATAATGAATCTTGAATCTCAATGAAGCTTTGTTGAAGAAGGCATGGTAATAAACTCATGAACATGTGGATCAACTTGATGGAATGTATTGTGCTTTCACCTATGTTACCAACAATTAGGGCAAATATTCATTATACTTATTAGTTAAAATTTAATCAATACAAAACATAGATGATCACAATATAAAAGTCAAGGTGCTTGGTGATTCCCCATGAGAAAAGCTAAAGATAAGGAAAGGAACCAAACCCTAGTGTGTGATCTTGTTGCATTGTGATGGTATGTGATGATAGATTAATCTTAGGGGCAAAAATTGGGGTACAACAACTGCCCTTATTTAAGTGTCTTCTATCCAGAGATGTGAAGGTTAAAAAATCTTCTTGTCGACGCGATTGAAGATACTTAAATATAAAATAAGCCCTATTTTTTGCCCTAAGATGTCATGGAGTGCTTATGATTATGAATGCAAATGAACAAATACAAAAATGACGCAAGACCTCACTGGGGATATAGTAAATAAAAATAGGGATCAAAAGAAAAACCCAACTAGGAAAATAGATCACTGGTGAGCAGGAGAACCGATCCTATTGGGGAAAGAAGCAGTAATATAATATCAGTGACAATCAATATTAGGGTAAGCGGTTAGTACTTACAATTGGAAACAAGTGAATTCCTTCGGAGTAATAGAATCTCAGTGGCGAACTACCTTCCATAATGACAAGGATACCATTCATCGGAAAAAGATCTCAACGGCGAGCTAACTTCCATAATGACAAGGCTACCATTCATTGGAAAAAGATCTCAACAACAAATTACCTTCAATAATGACAAGGCTACCATTCATTGGAGTAAAAATCTGAACAACGAACTATCTTCCATAATGACAAGGCTACAATTCATTGGAGTAAAAATCTCAGCAATGAACTACCTTCCATAATGACAAGGCTATCACTCATTGGAGTAACAAATCTCAGCAATGAACTACCTTCCATAATGACAAGGCTACCATTCATTGGAGTAACAAATCTCAACAACGAACCACCTTCCATAATGACAAGGCTACCATTCATTAGATTAAAAATATCAGCAACGAACTACCTTCCATAATGACAAGGATACCATTCATTGGAGTAACAAATCTCAACAACGAACTACCTTCCATAATGACAAGGCTACCAGTCATTGGAGTAAAAATCTCAGCAACAAACTACCTTCCATAATGACAAGGCTACCATTCATTAGTGTAAAAATCTGAACAACCTCTGGGAACTGCCAGACTTATTGGGGACGTACAGGTTGCTCAAATAAAGAGACCTACTACTTGTTGTTATGAGGAGGAATTGTAATAATGATTTCCTGGGGAAAGTAATAGGACTTCTTGGGGAAATGCCAATATATTCCTATTGAAGAGATAAAATTATTCACGTGCAAAATAAATTCACATTCTCAAACTGGGGCATAAATCTTGTCGAAATCAAAATAATAATACTGCTGGGGACCACCCATTTGAACCAGAAATAAACTGTAATAAAGCAGTCGACCAAAATAACACCTCATAAGAAATAAACTCAAGAGGGGACCGACCAGACAAAACAGGCATATAACACTGGCAATAACCAGACAAAACCAACTTGGGTACGGTCAATACTCGGCTAAAATACATCCAAGATGAAAATTTCATGAGAAAGTAAGCACCGACTGAGGAAAAAAATCCCTACTTCATGGCTTAACTCCACTAGGAAGGAACATAATCCGAAAATAATCAAATCATAGCAATAAATCAGCACAGATACAGGGGTATAACATCCTCCTCCAGGCTTCACCGGGGAATATCATGTAGACTTCAATGGGGAAAATAAATGTTTCATGGTCTGTACTTCTACTGGGAATTGCGATATTGATTTCAATGGGGGGAAACAATACCATATTGTTGAGACATCAAATGCGGATATTGTACTGACTTTATTGGGGAGGGAAATAACACATCCCAACGGGAAACCAAGATACACTCTTCAATACTGAGAGCGAGGATTGAACCAACTTCTCTAGGGAGAACTTATGAAACTTCACAAAGATAGCCTTATCCAGGGATTTAAGAAGTCAAATATTACAACAAGAAATCAAACTTATGGGGATTTTAAATCAAATTCAGCACTTGGCGAGAAAACCCAAAAAGTTGACAATTGTTTCAACATTTCTTAGAAAAGACATCGCCCTTGTATGGTTGCCTCACTGGGGAAAACGAGATCACAAACCCAACACTGCACCATACATCAATTGGTATCGTCTTCAACTATCTGAGAAAAACATGAAGAAAATACTCAATCCAAAAAAAGTGCCTTGGGAGAAACTTCTTGGGGAAATCAGACTTCCAAAATTTCCGAGTTCTTCCATTCCGGGAGTCACTATTTTTGTTCTTCTTGAGTCACAAAATCTAAAGCAATAAGTAATTTGTAAACTTTTTTCAAAAAATAATTTTGTTATTTAATTTTTTTGCTTTGAAAATTACTATCAATAATAAATGAAGTCTTTGTAAGCTAAATAAAATAAGAATTGCAAAGAATTGGACAAAAGCTCAAACTTTATTAATGGAATGGTAGTCTGTGAATGGCGAGACTCCATAGATGTTTACAAAGTTTGGAAAATAATAATAAATATTGGAAAAGATACATTGAAATTCAATGACCACTATTCTCCCTAACAACTTTGAATTCCTGAGCAACGACTTTGGGGTAAGAGTGGTGAGAATTCAAGAAGATTGTTGCTTCAAATGATCGAGTCTTGTCTGATGCAGTTACTTGACAAGAAATCCCTAACTTTTGCCTAGGTTGCCCTTGCGGGTTTTCAACCTAGCAAGAAAAATTATTCTGTTTATGTCTCTAATTTTTTCCTATACCGCCCTTTGGGTTTCTCGGCCTACTAAGACGCTCCTTTTTTTCTAAACCGCCCTTTTGGGTTTTCGTCTTAGCGAGCTTTTCTTTTTATTTTTCTAGGCAAAGTATTTCTTGACTGCATCAGCATTCATAGGACGTGGGAACTCCTCCCCATCTATTGTTTCAAGAATCAATGCATCGCTAGAGAAGGCTTTCTTGATAACATATGGGCCTTCAAAATTGAGAGTCCACTTACCCCTAGAATCAGTGTTGAAAGATACCATATTTCTAAGCACGAGGTCGCCTTTTCTGTATTCACGAGGCTTGACTTTCTTATCAAAAGCTTTCTTCATTCTCTTCTGGTATAGTTGGCCATGAGACTGTTAGCTGGCTATTTCGAATAAGGAAGAAACCACTATCAAAATAATATTTCGAAGAAAGTACCTAAGGAGATTAATATCAATATTGGATATTGGTGGGGGATATGGAGTCATTATGTTGAAGGATTATTCGATTTCCAGCAGATTTCGATTTGGACTTTTTTAGTGTTCGAATTATAAAGAGCTCTTTTATGCAAGGGTGCCAGAAATTAGAAACGGTCCAGATAATTGGGTTATTTCAAAAGCGACAAAGAAACAAGATGCTTAGATTGGTACAGTTTTTCGAATTTCAAATAAAGAGCGCCATTCTAGAAGATGCGTGGAAGTCAGCAAACGTAGGAAGCCTGCATGCTTCGAACGTGGCGTGATTTTAGAATAGGGTCGTTAGGGTCAAGACACTATAAATAGGTGTTCTTATGCTAGATTTAGGGTGTTCACTTTTATGTACTAAAAGATCTCAAAATACTCAAACTACCGTGAATTAAGGAAAACGAGTCAGAAGATACAATGTACGTATTGAACATCATTACTTTTTTACAATTTCAATACAAGTCTTGATATATTTAGTTCGCCATTACAACACTTCGTTGCCCTTAAATCCTTCGATTTCCTTGCATTTCTTTGTTTTACTTGCCTTTAAACACAGTCACTTCGTTTCCCTTAAATCCTTTGATTTCCTTGCATTTCTTTATTTTACTTGCCTTTAAACACAGTCACTTCGTTGCCCTTAAATCCTTCGATTTCCTTGCATTTCTTTGTTTTACTTGCCTTTAAACACAGTCACTTCGTTAGAAACTTTACTTTTACTTTATCCTTTTAGTCAAATACTTATCTTTACATTCAAGTCCAAGTCTAATTCGAAGCCTTTCCTGCCTACATTCAGTTAGTTTATTCCTATAGACCATTTTAGAAATCTTTCCTAAGAATCTCGTATTCGAACTTAACATACAATATAAGTCTATCAATATAATAGATATGAACATGGAAATAAGTTATGACATATATGTTCTAGGATCAATCTAGTCGATCCTGCAAGTAACCAATAATAATTAGTAAATTGGAAGACTAGCGGTTGTTTATTAGAAATCACTGTAAACAAATTGGCACGCCCAGTGGGACAGTGTCATAACAAAAAGTTTTATCAAACAAACATATTAGAGAAGTTTTAGGATTTTCTGAGTGTGGAGCGCGTTTCGGTACATGAACCTTCGAAGCGGCAAAATAAAGAATAACAATCCACATATACCCAGAAAACAACGTACCAAAATAATGGTTAATACAACCAACCAAGATGGGGTACAGAATCCCCCACAGGGGGCTGCAACAATCGTTTCAAGTTCGATTGATGCCTCCAATGCCATTCATGTTGGCAGTTCGAATACGATCCCAATAAGTACATTAGACATGCCATCAAACGTGTCTTCAGTGCAAACTGTGCCACACATAGGGAATCAACAGTATTCGACCCCCCCTAGGCCTCCAGGTTTTGAACCTTTGAGACCCAGAAATCCTCAGTATGGGATGCCAACTTCGTTTATGGCAGGGTTACATAATACAACAACTTCGTCCCCACTCCAAGGATCTGGTTCAGGAATGAACCATTTGGGTACAAATTTCCAGAATATAGGAAACTTTGCCCAAATGCCTACTCTTACAACTAATAGTCAGACAACGCTTAGGCAACAGATGGATGATAGCAATCATGATATGGTAGGCATCCTAGCCCGCGAAATGAATGCTATTTTCAATCCCCTAATCCAGAATATAAATAGAACAAACCAAGAAAATGCAGCCCAGATGGCCAGAATAGCAAATTTCTTTGGTGCCCCTAATGCGCCTGCAAGGCGTAGGCAAAACCCAGTGGAAATTCGAAATAAAGAACCCATAATCGAATGAATTCGACCCCCTGTGCAAGTGGTCGAAGAAAGAAATATAGGGGTGAGATTAAGAGATCAGGGAATTCAGGAAGTTCAGAATGAACAGCCTAGACCTATACTGATGGTGAATAGGGACCAAAATGCAGACGAAATTGTTCATAGAATTAGAAATGACAATTTAGTGGCAGAAAATAACCTCACCACCATGATTGAAAGAATAATGGCCCAGAATGGTTTAAATTCAGGATTTAGGAGGCCAAACTACACATCTCCTATTATAGATTATATTATGCAAACAGAATTACCCAGGGGCGTTAAAGTTCCTAAATTCACGAAATTTGCTGGAGATACAAGTGAATCAACAGTGGAACATATAGCAAGATATTTAACAGAAGCAGGAGATATAGCAAATAATGAAAATCTTAGGATAAAATACTTCCCAAGTTCTTTGACAAAGAACGCGTTCACTTGGTTCACCACCTTGCCCCATGGAACTGTAGACACCTGGCCTTATTTAGAAAGGCTTTTCCATGAACAATTTTATATGGGTCAGTCTAAAATCAGTCTCAAGGAACTAGCAAGCATTAAGAGAAAATTCACGGAACCAATAGATGAGTATTTGAATAGATTCCGTTTATTAAAATCCAGATGCTTCACAGTGGTCCCTGAACATGAATTGGTCGAAATGGCTGCTGGGGGCCTAGATTATACCATTCAAAAGAAATTGGATACACAGTATCTTAGAGATATGGCCCAACTAGCAGACAGAGTGCGTCAGGTCGAAAGATTAAAAGCTGAAAAAGCTAGGGCTAGTAAAAATCATAAGAAAGAGAGAATAGCCTACATAGAGGCTGAAGAGGAAAACATAGATGATTCTCAAGACCCTTATGATTTCGATCAGTTCGAAATAGATCTTGCAGAACTAAAAGCAGCACCCCCTTATGCTTGCAAAGTTCTACTTCCTTCCAATGGAAAGGATTCTCTCGAAAGTGAAAGGAATGATAAATTCCCCAAGAAAATCTATACTTTCGATATAACTAAATGTGATGAGATATTTGATCTACTTGTTAAAGATGGCCAGTTAATAGTTCCTCCTAAACTTAAGGTTCCTCCGTTGGAACAAAAGAAAAAGAGGGGCTTTTGTAAATATCATAACTTTTTAGGCCATAAAACCTCACATTGTTTTCTTTTCAGGGATTTGAGACAGAATGCGATCAAGGATGGCAGGCTGAAGTTCTCAGACAAGGGAAATAATCTAATGAAAGTTGATACGGATCCGTTGCTGATGGCGGAGACTAACTATGCTGAACCACTAGACATCAATGTGGTAGAAATTGCTGAGAGGAAATTTGAATCAAAAGTGGAATTCGAAGAGGATGGGGACTTCATCCTAATCAAAAACGAAAAAGAGGCTACTGATGGCCTCCCATTGATAAAAAATGAAACAGAAGCTACTGATGGCCTCCCAAAGGTGCTCAAAGCAAAGATATTAAGTGACAGAAAATTAGCTGAGGCCACTGAAGGTCTTAGGATGAAATTTGAAGAAGTCAAAATTTCTGATGACCAAATGCTAGGAGTGAATATGGTGGATTTTGAACAACCTAACGCTAAAATGAAAGAAGTGGAACGCTATTTAGAGAGGAAAAGAGAACAGAGAAGAGATAACTTACCTAGAAAGGATGCAGGTTTGCGTGAATACCTCTTCCACTGTCATAAGAAAAATCAGGAAAAGTTGTTATGCCCAAGGTGCAGTATCATTTGCAACCCCAGAATTGCTGCTGAATTCGAAAGGGCCCAGCATGAACGAACAGGAGTCAACTGGCAGCAAGACAACCAACTATACAAAGTCTATCCAAAAGCTGATGAAAGCCTGCTCGAATTCCTGGTTCGTTGCCACAAGATTGGAACATAATGCTTGATATGTCCCAGATGTGCAGCAGTGTATGATAAGGAAATGGCTGAAGCATTCGAGAGAATTCTGTTTGCGTCAGGCTGGGGGCACCAAGGCGGAATGCCTTCGAATCTTGTTAGTACAGCCAGAAGTATGCCAAGGAGGCCAGATAGCCCTTATCCCAGGGGAGCAAAGAGAGTTTCCTTTAAACTACCTGCAGAAATCCCCACTGATAGATGGATACAAGTGAATGCTGATAAGGGAAAAGGGAAGTGGCGCAGCTTTGATCGAGGAGGCAGGACTGCAATGGCTTACAGGAGGCAATTCAATTCAAACAGGAGGGAAGAAATAAGATTGGATAATTATAAAGGTAGAAACCCAATGTCTCGCTCTCAGTGGCGCAGACACCAGAGAAACCAAAAAGCAGCAAGGGATTCGAAACCTACAGGAGTAGGAGAATCCAGTACCAATAACCCAACATCACTGAACCAGACTGGGGGCAAACCCCCAGTGTCCAGGAAACTTTTTTCTCCATAGAAGGACGCTAAAGAAAATAAGACTCAGAAGGAAGCTGCGAACGAAGAGGACTTGATGACTGATGCCTTCGAATCTGAGGGGGAATCCTTCTTCAATGCAAACTGCAATGTAGTTTCGGTGCTGCCTTGTGAGTACAATCAGGAAACAGAGGTTTATGCTGATGAGGAGACTGATGAGGATGAAATGGCCAGACATAGGCCAGTATGCTATTATGTGATGAACAATGGAGCGGTCGAAGAGCAGAATGCTTTCTTTGAAAAGCCAGACGAAGGAATGAAAAACCATCTCAAACCCTTATTCATCAGGGCAAAGGTGGAACAATATGGTGTGAACAAGGTTCTGGTAGATGGTGGAGCTGTTGTCAATCTGATGCCTCAATTCATGCTAAAGAGAATAGGAATGCAGGATTCAGATGTTAGACCTTACAACATGGTGCTTTCGAATTATGAAGGGAAGGTTGGCCAGACTTTGGGAGTAATACAAGGTAACCTGACAGTTGGTTCCCTCACAAGGCCAACAATGTTTATGGTCATTGCTGCAAAAGCAAATTACAATCTGTTGCTTGGCAGGGAATGGATCCATGGAGTTGTACCTTCTTCAATGCATCAAAGGCTGGTGTTGTGGAGAGATGATGGGATTGTTGAAAATATAGAAGCAGACCAAAGTTACTATATGGCAGAAATCAACAATGTGGACAAAAGAAATTTCGACAGAAATATGGCCAACATAGGGCCATGTCACCCACCTGAGTAATATTTCGAGCCAAATGAGAACGCTTATTATTCCCTAACCTTGTGTCCCAATGGATTCCAATGGGATAGGGAAATCATGTGGAACGGACACGTGACTGAAAAAGATGGAGAGACTTCGAAGATACGGCCAACTGGCTGGGCAAGCGAAGGTTATTATGATTGAGTCAAATTACTACCAAAAGATTTTGGCCTATTTGGCTGAGAACAAACGAAGAACGGCTCTCAAAGCCGAGATATAAAACATGGCTGTCGAAGCCATAGACAAAAAAGAAATAGTAAATCCTGAAGGAAACCATTCATCCTCACCTTGTGATGGACAAGCTTCTGAACTGATGGATCAAAGACTAGATGCCATTTATGATCAAGAGCCCTTGGGGTTCGAAAAGGATCCAGAGTCATCAAGCTCTAAGATGCTGGCCCAAGATCCTTTGGAGGAAGTTGATATCGGGGATGGTGTTGAAAAAAGGATTACATACATCAGTGCGAAGCTCAGTCCCAATTTAAAAGGCAAAGTGGTTAAAATGCTCAAACAAAATAGGGATTGCTTCGCCTGGGACTATGATGAAATGCCTGGTTTAAAGAGGGAACTGGTAGAACATAGGCTTCCAATCAAAGATGGCAAGAAGCCCATCAAGCAGATGCCTAGACGATTCGCTCCAGAAATCCTCTCAAAAATAAAGGCAGAGGTGGAACGGCTCCTTCGATGCAAATTTATCAGGACCACAAGGTACGTAGAATGGCTTGCCAACATTGTACCTGTTATTAAGAAAAATGTCTCTTTACGAGTTTGCATAGATTTTAGGGATTTAAACACTGCCACCCCAAAAGATGAATATTCCATGCCTATAGCAGAAATGCTGATTGATTCTGCTGCGGGTTTCGAATACCTGAGTATGTTAGATGGATACTCTCGGTATAATCAGATTTTTATTGCTGAGGATGATGTTCCCAAAACTGCATTCAGATGTCCAGGCGCTTTAGGCACTTATGAATGGGTAGTTATGCCCTTTGGACTAAAAAATGCTGGGGCAACATATCAGAGGGTAATGAACACTATTTTTCATGATTTCATTGAGTCATTTATGAAGATTTATATAGATGACATAGTAGTCAAATCTGTTTCTGATGAGGATCATTTGACTCACCTTTGCCAGTCATTCGAAAGAATGAGAAAACATGGCTTAAAAATGAATCCTCTTAAATGTGCTTTCTTTGTTCAGGCTGGGGATTTCCTAGGCTTTGTGGTCCACAAGAAGGGGATCGAAATTAACTTGAACAAGACGAAGGCTATTATGGAGACGAAACCTCCTTTAACAAAGAAAGAGTTGCAATCTCTATTGGGTAAAATTAACTTTTTAAGGAGATTCATATCTAATTTGAGTGGGCGAACTCAAGCTTTCTATCCACTCCTCCGTCTCAACCAAGGGAATTTTGAATGGATTGCGCAGCATCAGGAGGCATTCGAGAAAATCAAAGCTTATTTGATGCATCCTCCTATACTTGCACCCCCTTCTAAAGATAAACCAATGAGGTTGTACATCTCTGCCTCCAATGTAACTATAGGTAGTATGTTGGCCCAAGAAAATGATGATGGCATCGAAAGAGCCATCTATTATCTTAGTAGGGTCCTAAATAAAGCAGAGGCTAAGTATAGTAGCATTGAAAAACTATGCCTATGTCTGTATTTCTCTTGTACAAAACTTAAATATTATATTAAACCAGTTGATGTTTATGTTTCATCTCACTTTGATGTTATTAAACATATGCTTTCAAAACCAATCATGCACAGCAGGATTTGCAAATGGGCCTTAGCGCTCACTGAGTACAATTTGACCTTCAAGCCTTTAAAAGCTATGAAAGGACAAGTAGTTTCAGATTTCATAGTGGATCACTTTGTGAGTGAGGACTTCGCGTTAGATTATGTTGAGATCCAGCCTTGGAAATTATCCTTCGATGGGTCAACACATAAATATGGAAGTGGTGTTGGAGTCCTTATAATTTCTCCTGAGGGAATTCCAACAAAATTCAAGTACAAGTTAGAAGGCCCTCCTTGTTCGAACAACGAAGCTGAGTATGAAGCATTAATTGCTGGACTTGAAGCTTTGTTAGAATTGGGGGTAACCATAGTCGAAATTAGGGGAGACTCAGAGCTGGTCATCAAACAGATAACCAAAGAATACAAATGTATCAAGGAAAATTTTATCATGTACTTCGTTATTGCTAATAGATTACTCAAAAAATTTGAATATGTGGATATAAAACATATTCCCATAATTGATAATTAGGAGGCAAATGACTTGGCTCAAATAGCTTCAGGATATAAGACATCTAGAGAAAAACTCCAATATCTCATAGAAACAAGAGGCAGAATATTGGCTACCAAATTATCACCATTAGACTTGGAAACTTCGAAACTAGGTTATGCAGATCAGAAAGAATTTGAAGTTCTAAATATTGATACTTTGGCAGATACAGATTGGAGAAGTCCCATAGTAAATTACCTGAAAGAACCTTCAGTAAGTACAGAGAAAAAGACCAAATATAGGGCATTGTCTTATGTCCTAATAGGAAATGAACTTTTTAAGAAAACCCCATAAGGTATATTACTCAAGTGTTTAGGAGAAAAAGAAGCATATTTAGCAGTATCCAGTGTGCACAGTGGGGCATGTGGGGCACATCAAGCAGGTCACAAAATGAAATGGTTGTTGTTTCAATATGGAATGTATTGGCCCACTATGCTCAAAGACTTCATAGAATTTGCTAAAGGTTGCGAACAATGCCAAGTTCATGCAGGTATTCAACATGCTCCTGCAAGTGAGTTACATTCAATTGTTAAGCCTTGGCCTTTTAGAGGATGGGCATTAGATCTAATTGGTGAAATTCGACCACCATCATCCAAAGGACAGAAATATATCCTTGTGGGTATAAATTATTTTACAAAATGGGTCGAAGCAATTCCTCTAGTGAACGTTGATCAAGAGGTCATTATGGAATTTATCCAGAGGCAAATAATTTACAGGTTCGGAATACCAGAAAGTATTACAACAGATCAAGGTTCAGTTTTCACAGGGCGAAAAATGCAAGAGTTTGCAAAAGAAATGGGATTTAAATTACTCACGTCAACTCCTTACTATGCTCAAGCTAATGGACAAGTAGAAGCAGCCAATAAAGTCATAATAGGTTTGATAAAGAAACATGTAGGACGAAAGCCAAGAAATTGGCACAAAACTTTGGACCAAGCTTTGTGGGCATGTCGAACATATCCTAAAGAAGCAACAAATACTACTCTATTTCGACTTACCTTTGGACATGATGCAGTATTGCCAGTCGAAATACACTTACAATCAGTAAGAATCCAAAGACAAAATGAAATACCAACTGATCAATATTGGGAAATGATGATGAATGAATTAGTGGACGTGGATGAAGATAGGCTACATGCTTTAGAAGTTATGAGAAGACAGAAAGAAAGAGTAGCCAGAGCATACAACAAAAGAGTTAAAAGTAAGTTGTTCTCAACCAATGACCTGGTATGGAAGGTTATATTACCTATGGATAAAAAGAACAGATTATTAGGTAAATGGTCACCCCATTGGGAGGGTCCCTTTCGAGTATTGAAAACATTTTCGAATAATGCTTACGAAATAGAAGAATTAGCGGAAGATAGAAGAATCTTGAGGGTAAATGTGAAATAATTAAAATTGTATAAACCATGCTTGCAAGAGGTTAGAATCACTGCAGGATAATAAAAAATATATATAAAGTTTTGATACTCTCGAAATAGCCTGGATGAGTCAAAAAACAAGTATTTCTTTATATCTGTCGAAATACATGTTCTTGGGGGGCAATTTGTTAGCTGGCTATTTCGAATAAGGAAGAAACCACTATCAAAATAATATTTCGAATAAAGTAACTAAGGAGATTAATATCAATATTGGATATTGGTGGGGGATATGGAGTCATTATGTTGAAGGATTATTCGATTTCCAGCAGATTTCGATTTGGACTTTTTTAGTGTTCGAATTATAAAGAGCTCCTTTATGCAAGGGTGCCAGAAATTGGAAACGGTCCAGGTAATTGGGTTATTTCGAAAGCGACGAAGAAACAAGATGCTTCGATTGGTACAGTTTTTCGAATTTCAAATAAAGAGCGCCATTCTAGAAGACGCGTGGAAGTCAACAAACGTAGGAAGCATGCATGCTTCGAACGTGGCGTGATTTTAGAATAGGGTCGTTAGGGTCAAGACACTATAAATAGGTGTTCTTATGTTAGATTTAGGGTGTTCACTTTTATGTACTAAAAGATCTCAAAATACTCAAACTACCGTGAATTAAGGAAAACGAGTCAGAA
Source organism: Vicia faba (assembly GCA_948472305.1). Taxonomy (NCBI): domain Eukaryota; kingdom Viridiplantae; phylum Streptophyta; class Magnoliopsida; order Fabales; family Fabaceae; genus Vicia; species Vicia faba. Next base: position 822,873,471 of record OX451741.1, read on the forward strand.
GATACAATGTACGTATTGAACATCATTACTTTTTTACAATTTCAATACAAGTCTTGTTATATTTAGTTCGCCATTACAGCACTTTGTTGCTCTTAAATCCTTCGATTTCCTTGCATTTCTTTGTTTTACTTGCCTTTAAACATAGTCACTTCGTTGCCCTTAAATCCTTTGATTTCCTTGCATTTCTGTGTTTTACTTGCCTTTAAACACAGTCACTTCGTTGCCCATAAATCCTTCGATTTCCTTGCATTTCTTTGTTTTACTTGCCTTTAAACACAGTCACTTCGTTGCCCTTAAATCCTTTGATTTCCTTTCATTTCTTTGTTTTACTTGCCTTTAAACACAGTCACTTCGTTGCCCTTAAATCCTTCGATTTCCTTGCATTTCTTTGTTTTACTTGCCTTTAAACATAGTCACTTCGTTAGAAAGTTTACTTTTACTTTATCCTTTTAGTCAAACACTTATCTTTACATTCAATCCCAAGTCTAATTCGAAGCCTTTCCCGCCTACATTCGGTTAGTTTATTCCTATAGACCATTTTAGAAATCTTTCCTAAGAATCTCGTATTCGAACTTAACATACAATATAAGTCTATCAATATAATAGATATGAACATGGAAATGAGTTATGACACATGTGTTCTAGGATCAATCTAGTCGATCCTGCAAGTAACCAATAATAATTAGTAAATTGGAAGACTAGCGGTTGTTTATTAGAAATCACTATAAACATAGACAAGGCCATCATTGTTTTCTCTTCAATCAAACTCAACTGGTCAAACCTGTTATGGACCCATTCAGCCTCTGACAACTTGGTTTCCATTATCATGCATAAAGAGGAAATCTCAACTTCAATGGGGAGCACTGCTTCCATGCCATACACAAGAGAGAAAGGGGTTGCCCCTATTGAAGTGCAGACAGATGTTCGATATCCATGCAAAGAAAAAGGGAGCATCTCATGCCAATCTTTATAAGTGACAACCATTTTGTGGATGATCTTCTTAATGTTCTTATTAGCAGCTTCAACAGCCCCATTCATCTTTGGCCTGTAGGGAGATGAATTGTGATGGACAATCTTGAATTATTCGGAAAGTTGTCATTATCTTATTATTCAGATTTGAGCCATTGTCGGTGATAATCCTACTTGGCACACCATACTGACATATGAGATTGTTTTTGACGAATTTCACCACCACCTGCTTAGTGACATTAGCATATGAAGCTGCTTCCACTCATTTGGTGAAGTAGTCAATTACCACCAAGATGAAACGATGTCCATTTGACGCCTTGGGCTCAATCATTCCAATCTTGTCAATACCCCATGTTGTACCCCTAAATTTTCCCTCTGATTTCTCAATAAATCTCTCATAAGATCTCCATTGATTCAAGACTACACAAGGTTTGATTAGCTCAAGACGCCTCCTCAAGCACTGATGACTCAAGTTAAGGTTTGAGTTTGCACAGGGACAAATGGACTTTTAAATGCACCAAATTACTTTCATGGGTCATTTTGGATCCCCAAGATTGCTTATGTCAAGTTTCAAGCTTTAGATCACATTTTTGCTCAGTCAGTTGATCAGTTGACCTAAAATCAATTGTATTAGGGAAAAAGTCAACTATGGTCAATTTGCAGGAAACTTCATAATTTTTTATCCATATCAACATTATGAACTCATATATGTCAATTGATCAAGTTGGATCACAATTCCTCAAAGAAATTTGATCAGAACACCAAAAGGGCAAAATGGTCAAAATTAGGGTTTTGATTGAGAAGGCTCAGTTCTTGACTTTTGACCAAGAAAATGACTTATTGGTTTAAGACATGATCTCAAGGATTAAAATGCACCATCTTGACCTAATTTCATGGTTCAAATCACCGCTCAAGATCATTGGATTGACAGATGAATTCCAGTCAACTAATGAAAAGTCAACTGTACACTGAAAAGTCAAACTTTGACTTTTTGATCAAAATCAAGCTTCAAAAATCATATTTCATCAAGACATGTCAAAATATGAAGTTTGTTCATCAATAAATTGAAAAGTCAAAGTTATCTTTGAAAATTCAAAATTCTAGGACTTGTAAATGTTTCTAAGTGTTGGAAAGTTAACATTTTTTCATAACTTTGTGCCAAATTTCCACCATGATGCAAGATGATTCAAGGGAAACTTCCAAAATGAAAGTTGTATATCTCAATGATATCTAAAACATTATAGGACAGAACTTTTTCTAGAAATGCTTGGATTTCAAGTTATGAATTTATGAAGACATGTCCATGAAACTAAAATACTTAGTGAAATTTTGAGTATTTTAGTCAGGATTTTGACCTAACTTCATGGCAACTTTTCACCTAGTTCCAAATTGAATTTTAAAAAAAATTCCAACATGAAGGTTGTAGGGGATTTTACAAGCTTTCCAAAATTTCAAAGAACTCATCAAGACCATACTTGAGCTAAGAGAATCGAAGGCAAGAAGTTAGGGTTTCAAACTTGTTTTGCAAGACATATTTTGTCATGAACATGAACCAAATCCATAACCATGCTGCATAATCCTTACTTTGCATGCCTCAAACTTGTATTTCACTCCATAGTTAATGATTTACACAACTGATTATGCCCTTATCCAAGTGTTTCAAGCTTTGTCCAAACCAATTTGCCATTTTGGGGAGAAAGTAACACATTCATTCTTATAAAGCAAGCTTTATGCATAAAATCAACTTCTTGAGCTCCTAACTTATTTTTTTGAGTATACTCCATCCACAAAGTCAGAGGGATTGTGTTTAAAGTGGTTAACAACTCTATGAACCAAGTACAAGGCATGGAAACTATTTTTGTCAAAAAATCACATGTTGAGCTTAAACATGTAAATTCAAATTCTGAGTTGTTTCAAGTCTCAAAACCTTTTGCCTGTAAGTAAATACACTATTTGCAAGCTAACACATGAATTTACAAGCCCTTAAGCCCTCTAATACACTCTCAAACCCGAATTGACCAAAAATCATCATTTTTAAGCTTTTGAAATCTTAACTTTGAAAATCATCACTCTTGCAACTATTGTCCAAACAAATCATCCAAACACTTCATATATATCATATAGAAACTATCCATACCCATGTTTCATCACTGTAACATCATTTTCATCATCCACCATTTTCAAAATCCACCATTGTATCTTGACTTGAATAGACCAATCCAGACACTCTCAAGGCAAAGTAAAAGTTGCAACATACTCACTAAGGCCCCAGGAAGCTAAAGCAATCATCATATTGCTTCTGGAAGTTGTGTAGAGGCCATTGAATTTTTGCATCAAGAGGCAAGTTTTTCTAACATTGAAATCTTGATAAAAGCATCATTTGCACTTACTTTCAAAAGATAAAATGTAGATATCATGTCTATGAAGCTAACCATATCCTTAAATTTCATTTTAATTGACTGTGGGATGAGATTTTTGAAACATAATTTTTTGGATATTTAGGTTTTCAGTTTGGTACAGGTAGAAATTCGTGAGTTATAGTGGGAATAAATAAAAACTAATTACATATTTGAAATCCTTGCGAAATTATAAGCAAGTTTCATTTTTACATTTTTGAATTTGGTTGAGAAATGAGGAAGTTAGAGTTTTTAAAAAAAAATGAAAAATATATGTTATTACAGTAACTGTTAGCGTGCGGGAGGAAGGAGAAGGAGGGCTTGGCCATTTTCAAATGTTTACATCTAAGTTCATTTTATATTTAATGATTGTTGTTTCACTAATGGATATAACAGCCACCTCAGTGGCAAGCAATGTGCATTTCATGTCACTTCTTATCCTAAGGGTGTGGATTCGAACCATAGTGAATCCCCATTTTGCATATTTTGTGTTATTTTTGTGACTTTTGTGATTTCAGGAAGCAATCTTCTCATATAATATTATGCAAGCAAATGGTTAACAAGGAAACATTCTTGGCCTAGTGGTATCATTTAGAGCCAGGACCAAAATCTTATTTTTATCACTTGACTCACTTTACATTTTTAACAAACTTCAACAATTTATTTAACCCATTAAATTAACTCCTTTTGAACTAATTTTTTGCACACTACTAATTTATTAGGTCTATTTTATGAATATATAAAAATATCACCAAAAATATTTTTATTTTCATTATTCATGATTTATTCAAAGAAGCATCTTTTAGGGGTTTTTTTTCTTTATTAAAAAACAAAAAGACAACACATTTTTCTTATAAAAAACTTAATTTATTTTTCTTAATAAATTAATAATTAGATTTAGGTTTAGTTTTTTTTTAATTAAAATTAACTTAGAATTTAGGTTTTCTTTTAATTAATTAATTTCCATACTATTTTGATTAAACTTAAAACCTTTTCTAAAAAATCCTAAAAATGCATTCTTGTTTAATTTTATTTCTTCTAAACTAGGATTTATTTTTACTTACTTTAATTAATTATTTTCTTTTAGATAATTAGGTTAAAACCAAGGCTCTTTCTTAACAAAATCTAAACAAAAATCCATTTATTTCCATTTATATTCTTGTACATTATATTCCTTTCAATTATTGTACATTATTCAAGTTTCAATATGCTTGTAATAGATAATTAGGTTTAATTTCTTTCAATCCCCATTTGTAAATTTGTATACCCCATCTCCCTAATGATGTAATAGCGTAGTAAATTTACTTTCCGCAATTTATCGCTTTCATATAAATACTAATAATTAGGATTTGTATGGGAAGATAAAAATCAACAAGTAGATAACCCTAATCAAAGATTAAATGCATGCAAATCAAACACACTATTCACACATGCACCCCTAAGGTTAACTCCACTTGTTGCCTAAAAAATGGTCATGTTATGCATGTGGGATGTCTTAGCAAAAACAATCGAAATACAAGATCATAGTCCCCCGATGACGCTATAAATGTTGCCTTACAAATGATCTTAGTCCCTCAAAGAGGAATGCTAAGATATCTCACAACATTGCTATCATGACTATACGATGACCCACAACCGTTCCCTTACATCAAAAGATAAGGCTTCTTACTAATCAATGGTAAGATAGAAATATTAAAAGAAAGGAGAGAAAAGAATAAAAGACTTTTGATTAGGTACAAACGTTCTTAGTTGCATGCTCACTTTCAAAACAAACACACACCAAACACTTTCAAAGCAAACACCAAACACTTTCAAAAACATGAAATATTTTCAAAAGTCCAACACTTTGTATACGTTCTTACAAAACGAGAATCATTACAAAGTTTTCCTAAATGAAGGCGCCTTTTTAAAAATACTTTCAAAAACCACCACAAAGCACATTTTCAAACAAAGCAAGTGATCTAGCAAGCAACTAAGAGCCCATAGATAAATATGGATGAAAAGGGTGTTAATACCTTCCCTTTTCATAATCTACCCCCCGAACTCAAGAAATAATCTCAAAGGTCTTTCGTGTTCTTTTCAACCTTTCCTTATTGGATAAAAGAAAAGTCGATGGCGACTCTTGCTAACCACAATATTTGTGATCAAACGCAAAATATACCAAGTCAGTTCTTCCACCATATTACAGAACTGGCGACTCTGCTGGGGACAAACTTAAAAGTGGGGGTACCTTAGGGCTAGATCACCTTTATTTGCTTTCATTGCTTTACTTGCTTGCTTTACATTTTGGTTCCTTGTTTGGGCTTATTTTGACCCTCTACCCGGATCTGGGATACCTTATAGGTAAGTAGCAATACCTTGTGGAAACTGTATGGGGTATACCGACATGTCTAAGCAATAGCTACATTAGTGTGATACATTTGTGGGTACCGGTAGCCCTTGAGTATTCAAGGAGAATACGGGGCCACTGTGTGGTGTCATGAAGCACTAACTGACTTTAGAACCATTACTTGACCAACTTGGCCATTAAGAAGTAGTGAGAAAGCCGACTTTGGTGCAGTCTAAAGTTGGTTGATACTCGATACTACGCTCATTGAGATCGGACTTCTCGGGATATTTCGGTCGCCATTAAAGAGGCTTACGCTGAAACAATGTCTGACAAGAAAGATCAGTGATATTGAGATCCCTTAGAACCCGGTTACTATTACTAGGACAGGTTGAGCCAACTAAACTTCAAGAGGGTACTTACCTATAAGACTCCATGCAAGCCTAAACCTAAGGACTTGTTTGCCTTGTGTTTATATGCTTACTTGTACATCATAAACATCATAACATCATAAGAATTCTCACTAACCATTTCAAGGATTATTGGGATTTATCTTTGTTCTGTTTTGTAGGACATGGCTTCCATCCGCAGGAATACCATCCAAGTCAATATCGTAAGAATTACTTCTCAACTCAAAGAGTTAGCGTCAAGGGCCCCTGAGAATTCATCATTCACCGAAAGACATGGTCGCCTCCTAAACTTGGTTACCTCGAGCACTGATGAAGATATGATGAAGGTGTTTTTCCAGTTCTTCAATCCTTTGCACCATTGCTTCACTTTTCCCGATTATCAGCTTATACCTACTCTGGAAGAGTTGTCTCAATTATTGAGGATTACTATTCTCAATCAACTACCCTTCAACGGTACGGAAAGAGATCCAAGCCCTGAAGAGATTGCCCGAGCGCTACACTTGCAACAATCCGATGTCACGACTAATTGGGAAATAAGGAGTGGTGTCAGAGGGTTCTTAGCCAAGTTTCTGTTTGAAAAAGCTCAAGATTGTTGGAACTCTTTGGATTTACAAGCTTTTGAAGAAATCTTGGCCCTTCTCATCTATGGGATGGTTTTGTTTCCAAACCCTGACCAACTTATAGATGTAAATGTTGTCAAAATCTTTATATCTTGTAATTCGGTGCCTACTTTGTTGGGAGATATCCTACATTCTCTCCACTCTTGAACTATGAGGAAAAGAGGGACCCTCATGTGTTTCACTCCTCTCTTGGCTAGATGGTTAATCTCACATCTCCCCCGGTCTGTGTTGAAGAACGAGCAAGGTTTGTGATGGTCCCATAGGTTGATGTCACTCATACATTCGGATATTCAGTGGTGTTCTCGATCCTTAGAGAACATTACTATCATCGACCGTGGTGGAGAATTCCCTAATGTCCCTTTGCTTGGCATTAGGGGAGATATCACTTACAACCCTTGCTTAGACTTGCGACAGTTTGGTTATGCCCGAAGATATGGTCCTCATGATATGCTCATCCAAGGAGTGGTATTCGACTACGAGAGCGACGATTAAGGCTACCGTCGGAGGTTTGTACGAGCTTGGATAATGGTAAACAAAGTGGATAGCAAGACACTGAGACACAAGAATTCCATTCCCCTTGAGCCTTACCTTAGGTGGATACGAGCTCGTGCTCAGAAGCTCATGATACCTTATCCCTCCATCCTACCAATTATTGTGGAGCCTGTTGCTGAAGGAGAAGTCCCGTATACTATCCTCCATCCCAACACACCTACTTCTCTTGAATACCTACAAAAGGGTTGGATTCAGTTAAAAGAAGAACGAGACACTTTCGAAGCTCAATTCTATGCTAGTGAGAAAAGGGTTTTGGAGCTTACAAAGCTACTCCATGAAGAATAAATCTTGAACGCCTACCTTGCGCCGAAGAGGATGCGTTCGACCTTTTTGTATTAGAGATTTATTTTGTAAGCCCAAAGGGAACGTTGTAACTGTTTTGAACTGATTAATGCAATTTGATGTTTGTTCATTCTTTGTTTAGACAAATTTAAATTTCATAAATCCTTGAAAACATAGCATCCATATAACATGCATCATATCATGACAGGTTTCTCCCATGCAGGTCTTCTTATATTCTTACTGTTTATTTCAGTAAGGATGGCCCTAGAACAGACCATCAAGAGCATTCAGATTCAAAACGCTCAACTTCAAGAGATGTTCTTGAACCTATCTAAGGGACAAGAAGAGGTAAATTCGCTCCTCACCAGGGGCATGATCATGGGAAACTCTAGGGACGACAGAGATGACCGGTTGGAGTGGCTATAAACCGAGATAGCCATAATGAAGGACCAAATGATGGGACAACTGGTGGGCCAGATGGCTCTTATCCAAAACCTAGATCAAGGATAAGAAGAGTTGAGATCCCTTGTCAACCAACTTCATCAAGACGGTTGCAACCGTAGGAAACAAATGGTCAAGCTTGGGGAACAAGTCACTACTCAGCCGCCCATGAGACAAGAAGTTGGTTCAGGGGAGAACAGACCTTTCTGAATTACTGCCACGTCACAAACCCAACAACGACCTCGTCAACATCAACAAGAAAATCAGCAAAGGCAAAATAAGCCCGAGAGACAGTTTACTAACATCAACATGTCATTGGCTCAATTATTACAACGCATGTTGAAGATGGAGTTGATTATGTTAAGGGATCCTCCTCGAAATCCCAATACCTCCTCTCCTAACTATCATCCTGATACAATGTGTGCATACCATTCCAATAGTCCTGGATATGATACAAATAGCTGTTGGGAATTGAAAAACAAGATTCAAGATTTGATCGACAAAGGGGTGCTTGAGTTCACACAAGATGGTCAGACTAAATTCTTCTACCATCCCTCAAAGGCTCACCACTTGAAGTGACAAGTTCAGACAAAGAGGCTTTCGTTCATTTGAATTTTCAGTTGTAAGTTTTTTGTTTATTCAAACATTTATCTATTAATGTCAAACTTTGTTTCATTAATGCATTGCATATGTTTGTCTTGAATTGGTCCATTCGTTTTCATTACATTTAAACTATGTTGTTTACTCCCTTTATGATACTCAGCTCTTGTTTTTAAAAGTTGTAAGTCTTTAGAGGGAGGATGACAAAAATAATGCCATGATCTCATACAGTATGCTTTTGAATAGACCTTGCTGACGATGTACAGGCGTTCTTTCAAATCCTAAACACTGGAGTTATAAGGAAGATAATCCCTAGTCAACCCCTTTGAGCCAAAGAAGTAGGAGTTTCCTTTTTTATAATTTGAAACCTATAATCAAAACCTGGGGCAGGGTAATCTCTCAGTTATTTCAAATGTGCGTCCAGTCGCAAACTTTCACTTCGTATATAATGAATGACGTCAAAAACATTCCTTCTGAACCAAAAGACATTGATGTTTCCCTATCAAATAGGCAGTCATTATCTCTCAAAAAAGGAAAAGTCCACTAAGTCAAAACCTACGAAGGAGACTTAAGAAAAATTGGGGCATCGCGCTGACTGTAATCTCAAAAACAAGAACAGTCTGGAAAAATCATTGTTTGAATTATTTGAAACTTCAAAGACAAGCATAAACTTTGCATTATTTGAATATCATTGTTTGCATATGGCTATTTTGTTTGGTAGTGGAGAAATTCACACGACAAATATCCAGTGAACAAAAACTCTCTCAATGAACAAAGTCATTTTAAGTGGGAATACGCTTCCCATGACAGATCTCCTATAAGCAAGGGGCTCGAAATGATCATTATCTAGCACATCTGGGGCAGTCCAGTCAAGATTACAAGGAATCTCTCAAGAAACACTGAATATACCAGGGGCAGGCCTCCATCTGAATCACTTGGGGCATTGAACACGAATCCCGACAAAAGGTTGCGTACAGTCAAACATTTCCCGACAGTGCCACAAACACCTGCTACTAGGGGCGGTGACAAATCTCCCCCAAAATCATGTTCATATGATGACCATCAGCCAGAGTCTTGATCTCTGGATAACCTTTTCCCCAGCTGAGTTGGTCCTAAAAGAAGAAGTCTTGTGGATATCTTCCTAAGAGAACTCACCTTATCAGCAGTTTGTCAAATACCCCTTAATAGGTTTTATTTCCCCAACAAACTACATATTCCCCAACTTGAGTTTGCCTCTCCGATTGCTACAAATCAAGGGACTACAACTCCCTTTCCCCAGTAGACTGCTCTACAATACCCAACAAGTTACTGCGAAACCTGGAAACCGATCAGATAACAGTTAACTTCAGTAAGTTGTTGAGAAGCCTGGACCCAACCAAATATCAGTTCAACTTCATCCTTTTAAGTAAGTTACTACGGAGCCTGAAATCCGACCAGATAACAGCCTAACTTCACTCTCCCCAAAGAAATTCTCTGTGAATCCTAGAATACAACCAGATAACAGTTAATTTAATATTCCCCAAGATAACTCGCCAGTAGAGCAAAAGATGATTGAGGCTCCTGAACTCCTTTCCCCAAGCAGAAATCAATGTCCTCCACAGAGTTTTCTTCTCAAGCGAAATCAGTATTCCCCAACGGAGTTTCTCCTCAAGCAACAAAACAGGAATCACCAATGGAATCATCCTAAAACAAGGTCCGAAGAGGAGCATACTCTTCATCCACAACAGTGGTCTAGGATTTTCCCAAGGCTCCCCAGCATTTGTCAAGGATTTATTTTCCCAAACAAAGTTACATTTCAACAATGCTTCACATCCATACATCATATAACATACATGATATATGCATACAACATAGCTTCATTTTGAGAACATCATTACATAATGCATTTCATACATCATGACATTGCATACAACTGACATTTTACCTTTTCAGGAAAAGGTCAATCAACAGATAGCTATCATCAACAATTTTCAACAGTTCCAGATTAATACCTGTAACAAGCCAGGAAAACTATCTGAGAACAATTGATTGTAGATTAATACCTGTAACAAGCCAGGATAACTATCTACATGAAGAGATTAGAGATTAACACCTGTAACAAGCCAGGAAAACTATCTTTCTTTCTCAGGTCATAGATTAATACCTGAAACCAGATAGGACAACTATCTCAACGACCAACCTTTCCAAGTTCCAGATTAATACCTGTAACAAGCCAGGAAAACTATATATGGACGATTGATTGTAGATTAATACCTATAACAAGCCAGGAAAACTATCTACATGAAGAGATTGAAGATTAACACTTGTAACAAGCCAGGAAAACTATCTTTCTTTCTCAGGTCTGAGATTAATACCTGAAACCAGACAGGACAACTATCTCAACGACCAAACTTTCCAAGTTCCAGATTAATACCTGTAACAAGCCAGGAGAACTATCTAAGAACAACTGATTGTAGATTAATACCTGTAACAAGCCAGGAAAACTATCTACATGAGGATATTGAAGATTAATACCTGTAACAAGCCAGGAAAACTATCTTTCTTTCTCAGTTCAGAGATTATTACCTGAAACCAGACATGGAAACTATCTCAACAACCAACCTTTCCAAGTTCCAGATTAATACCTGTAACAAGCCAGAAAAAATATTTGTGGACGACTGATTGTACATTAATACCTGTAACAAGCCAGGAAAACTATCTACATGAAGACATTGAAGATTAACACCTATAACAAGCCAGGAAAACTATCTTTCTTTCCCAGGTAAGAGATTAATACCTGAAACCAGACATGACTACTATCTCAACGACCAACCTTTCCGAGTTCTAGATTAATGCATGTAACAAGCCAAGATAACTATCTGAGAACAATTGATTGTAGATTAATACCTGTAATAAGCCAGGAAAACTATCTACATGGGGAGATTGAAGATTAATACCTGTAACAAGCCAGGAAAACTATCTTTCTTTATCAGGTTAGAGATTAATACCTGAAACCAGACAGGACAACTATCTCAATGAACAACCTTTTCAAGTTCCAGATTAATACCTAAAACCAAATAGGATAATTATCTGCACAAACAGCTGAAGCAATCCTATACGAGCTCCTTCTTACACACTCCTCTAGAAATAGTTCAAATACGATCCAAAAACGGATATTATTCTGATACTTACTCTAGATTTCTTCTAGAAACAGTTTAGATACGATCCAGAGACGGATATTATTCTGATATTTATTCCATACTTTTCTTCAAAATACAGTCCAGATACGATCCATATACGGATGTCATTCTGACGCTCATTAAGTACATCTTTCAGATACGAGTCAGATACAATCCATTTATGGTTATTATTATGATACTCATCCCATTATGTCTGTTGTTTCAGTTTAAATCTCTCAATGGTTTATCTTGATTTCCTTTTCCATAGATATTTTCTCTGGATCAGATAAATCACTCCAAAGATTTATTCTGATTCTTCTCCAATTAAAGTCAAGATTTAGACTTAGTCTAATTTCTGTCCGCAATCACCTTTGGATGGCATCTATAAGCCCATCTCTGGCAACTCTCCATCATCCCTCCAAATGGAATCTTTAAGCACATTCCCTACACAGTCAACTAACACATCATTGAGTGCAAATTTCTGGGCATTCTAGTGTTCAATCATCTTCCACCTTCAAGTCACGAATGGCGGATCCGCCAATCTAACTCTTCAGGTTTAAGAAGATTGAACAGGGGCAGATGTTGTACCCCAAAATTTTCCCTCTCATTTCTCAAGAAATCTCTCATAAGATCTCCATTGATTCAAGACTACACAAGGTTTGATCAGCTCAAGACACCTCCTTAAACACTGATGACTCAAATTAGGGTTTGAGTTTGCACAAGGACAAATGGACTTTTAAATTCCACAAATTACTTTCATGGATCATTTTGCATCCCCAATATTTCTCATGTCAAGTTTCAAGCTTTGGATCACATTTTTGCTCAGTCAGTTAATCAGTTGATCTAAAATCAACTATATTAGGGAAGAAGTCAATTGTGGTCAATTTGCAGTCAAACTTCATAATTTTTTATCCATATCAACATTATGAACTCATATATGTCAATTTATCAAGTTGGATCACAAATCCTCAAAGAAATTTGATCAGAACACCAAAAGGGCAAAATGGTCAAAAGTTGGGTTTTGATTGAGAAGGCTCAGTTCTTGACTTTTGACAAAGAAAATGACTTATTGGTTTAAGACATGATCTTAAGGATTCAAATGCACCATATTGACCTAATTTCATGGTTCAAATCACCTCTCAAGATCATTGGATTGGAAGATGAATTCCAGTCAACTGATGAAAAGTCAATTGTACACTAAAATCCTTCGATTTCCTTGCATTTCTTTGTTTTACTTGCCTTTAAACATAGTCACTTCGTTAGAAAGTTTACTTTTACTTTATCCTTTTAGTCAAACACTTATCTTTACATTCAATCCCAAGTCTAATTCGAAGCCTTTCCCGCCTACATTCGGTTAGTTTATTCCTATAGACCATTTTAGAAATATTTCCTAAGAATCTCGTATTCGAACTTAACATACAATATAAGTCTATCAATATAATAGATATGAACATGGAAATGAGTTATGACACATGTGTTCTAGGATCAATCTAGTCGATCCTGCAAGTAACCAATAATAATTAGTAAATTGGAAGACTAGCGGTTGTTTATTAGAAATCACTATAAACATAGACAAGGCCATCATTGTTTTCTCTTCAATCAAACTCAACTGGTCAAACCTGTTATGGACCCATTCAGCCTCTGACAACTTGGTTTCCATTATCATGCATAAAGAGGAAATCTCAACTTCAATGGGGAGCACTGCTTCCATGCCATACACAAGAGAGAAAGGGGTTGCCCCTATTGAAGTGCAGACAGATGTTCGATATCCATGCAAAGAAAAAGGGAGCATCTCATGCCAATCTTTATAAGTGACAACCATTTTGTGGATGATCTTCTTAATGTTCTTATTAGCAGCTTCAACAGCCCCATTCATCTTTGGCCTGTAGGGAGATGAATTGTGATGGACAATCTTGAATTATTCGGAAAGTTGTCATTATCTTATTATTCAGATTTGAGCCATTGTCGGTGATAATCCTACTTGGCACACCATACTGACATATGAGATTGTTTTTGACGAATTTCACCACCACCTGCTTAGTGACATTAGCATATGAAGCTGCTTCCACTCATTTGGTGAAGTAGTCAATTACCACCAAGATGAAACGATGTCCATTTGACGCCTTGGGCTCAATCATTCCAATCTTGTCAATACCCCATGTTGTACCCCTAAATTTTCCCTCTGATTTCTCAATAAATCTCTCATAAGATCTCCATTGATTCAAGACTACACAAGGTTTGATTAGCTCAAGACGCCTCCTCAAGCACTGATGACTCAAGTTAAGGTTTGAGTTTGCACAGGGACAAATGGACTTTTAAATGCACCAAATTACTTTCATGGGTCATTTTGGATCCCCAAGATTGCTTATGTCAAGTTTCAAGCTTTAGATCACATTTTTGCTCAGTCAGTTGATCAGTTGACCTAAAATCAATTGTATTAGGGAAAAAGTCAACTATGGTCAATTTGCAGGAAACTTCATAATTTTTTATCCATATCAACATTATGAACTCATATATGTCAATTGATCAAGTTGGATCACAATTCCTCAAAGAAATTTGATCAGAACACCAAAAGGGCAAAATGGTCAAAATTAGGGTTTTGATTGAGAAGGCTCAGTTCTTGACTTTTGACCAAGAAAATGACTTATTGGTTTAAGACATGATCTCAAGGATTAAAATGCACCATCTTGACCTAATTTCATGGTTCAAATCACCTCTCAAGATCATTGGATTGACAGATGAATTCCAGTCAACTAATGAAAAGTCAACTGTACACTGAAAAGTCAAACTTTGACTTTTTGATCAAAATCAAGCTTCAAAAATCATATTTCATCAAGACATGTCAAAATATGAAGTTTGTTCATCAATAAATTGAAAAGTCAAAGTTATCTTTGAAAAGTCAAAATTCTAGGACTTAGAAATTTTTCTAAGTGTTGGAAAGTTAACATTTTTTCAAAAGTTTGTGCCAAATTTCCACCATGATGTAAGATGATTCAAGGGAAACTTCCAACAATAAAGTTGTAAATCTAAATGAGATCTAAAAAATTATAGGGCATAAATTTTTCTAGAAATGCTTGTATTTCAAGTTATGAATTTATGAAGACATGTCCATGAAACTAAAATACTTAGTGAAATTTTGAGTATTTTAGTCAGGATTTTGACCTAACTTCATGGCAACTTTTCACCTAGTTCTAAATTGAATTTTCAAAAATGTCCAACATGAAGGTTATATGGGATGTTACAAGCTTTCCAAAATGTCCAATAATTCATCAAGGCCATACTTGAGCTAAGAGAATCTAAGGCAAGAAGTTAGGGTTTCAAACTTGTTTTGCAAGACATATTTTGTGATGAACATGAACCAAATCCATAGTCATGCTGCATAATCCTCACTTTGCAGTCCTCAGACTTTTTTTCACTCCATAATTAATGGTTTACACAACTGATTATGCCCTTATCCAAGTGTTTCAAGCTTTGTCCAAACCAATTTTCCATTTTGGGGAGAAAGTAACATATCCATTCTTGTAAAGCAAGCTTTATGCATAAAGTCAGCTTTTTGAACTCCTAACTTGTTTTCTTTGAGTACACTCCATCCACAAAGTCAGAGGGATTGTGTTTAAAGTGGTTAACAACTCTATGAACCAAGTACAAGGCATGGAAACTTATTTTATCAAAAAATAACATGTTGAGCTTAAACATGTAAATTCAAATTATGAGTTGTTTCAAGTCTCAAAACCTTTTACATATAAGTAAATACACTATTTGCAAGATAACACACGAATTTATAAGCCCTTAAGCCCTCTCATATACTCTCAACCCCGAATTGACCAAAAATCACCATTTTTAATCTTTTGAAACCTTGACTTTGAAACTCATCACTCTTGCAACGATTGTCCAAACACTTCATATATATCATATAGAAACTATCCATACCCCTGCTTCCTCACTGTAACATCATTTTCATCATCCACCATTTTAAAAATCCACCATTGTAACTTGACATGATTAGATCAATCTAGACACTTTCAAGGTAAAGTAAAAGTTGCAACATACTCACTAAGGTCCCAGGAAGCTAAAGCAATCATCATATTGCTTCTGGAAGTCGTGTAGAGGCCATTGAATTTTTGCATCAAGAGGTAAGTTTTTCTAACTTTGAAATCATGATACAAGCATCATTTGCACTTACTTTCAAAAGATAAAATGTAGATATCATGTCTATGAAGCTAACCATATCCTTAAATTTCATTTTAATTGACTGTGGGATGAGAATTTTGAAACTGAATTTTTTGCTTATTTAGGTTTTCAGTTTGGTATAGGTAGAAATTCGTGAGTTATAGTGGGAATAAATAAAAACTAATTACATATTTGAAATCCTTGCTAAATTCTAAGCAAGTTTCATTTTTACATTTTTGAATTTGGTTGAGAAATGAGGAAGTTAGAGTTTTTTTGAAAAAATGGAAAATATATGTTATTACAGTAATTGTTAGCGTGCAGGAGGAAGAAGAAGGAGGGCTTGGCCATTTTCAAATTTTTATATCTAAGTTCATTTTATATTTAATGATTTTTGTTTCACTAATGAATGTAACAGCCACCTCAGTGGCAAGCAATGCGCGTTTCATGTCACTTCTTATCCTAAGGGCGCGGGTTTGAACTATAGTGAACCCCTCTTTTGCATATTTTGTGTTATTTTTGTGATTTTTGTGATTTCAGGAAACAATATTCTTATATAATATTATGAAAGTACATGGTTAACAAGGAAACATGCCTGACCTAGTGGTATTCTTTTTAGCCAACAACCTGAATGTCTTGAGTTCAAGCATTGGCAGGACCAAAATCTTATTTTTATCACTTGACTCGTTTTACATTTTTAACAAACTTCGACAATTTATTTAACCCATCAAATTAACTCCTTTTGAACTAATTTTTTGCACACTACTAGTTTATTAGGTTTAT
Organism: Vicia faba; assembly: GCA_948472305.1. Classification (NCBI taxonomy): domain Eukaryota; kingdom Viridiplantae; phylum Streptophyta; class Magnoliopsida; order Fabales; family Fabaceae; genus Vicia; species Vicia faba. The sequence goes on from OX451741.1 coordinate 822,890,175, forward strand.
TTTATGAATATATAAAAATCTCACCAAAAATATTTTTATTTTCATTATTCATGATTTATTCAAAGAAGCATCTTTTAGGGGTTTTTCTTTATTAAAAAACAAAAGGACAAAACATTTTTCTTATAAAAAACTTAATTTCTTTTTCTTAATAAATTAATAATTAGATTTAGGTTTAGTTATTTTCTTTTTTAATTAAAATTAACTTAGAATTTAGGTTTTCTTTTAATTAATTAATTTTCATACTATTTTGATTAAACTTAAAACCTTTTCTAAAAAATCCTAAAAATTCTTTCTTATTTAATTTTATTTATTTTAAACTAGTGTTTATTTTTACTTACTTTAATTAATTATTTTCTTTTAGATAATTAGGTTAAAACCAAAGCTCTTTCTTAACAAAATCTAAACAAAAATCCATTTCTTTCCATTTATATCCTTGTACATTATATTCCTTTCAATTCTTGTACATTATTCAAGTTTCAATATGGTTGTAATAGATAATTAGGTTTAATTTCTTACAATCCTCATTTGTAAATTTGTATACCCCATCCCCCTAATGATGTAATAGCGTAGTAAATTTACTTTTCGCAACTTATCACTTTCATATAAATGCTAGTAATTAGGATTTATATGGGAAGATAAAAATTAACAAGTAGATAACCCTAATCAAAGATTAAATGCATGCAAATCAAACACACTATTCACACATGCACCCCTAAGGTTAACTCCACTTGTTGCCTAAAAAATGGTCATGTTATGCATGTGGGATGTCTTAGCAAAAACAATCGAAACACAAGATCATAGTCCCCCGATGATGCTATAAATGTTGTCTTACAAATGATCTTAGTCCCTTAAAGAGAAACGCTAAGATATCTCACAACATTGCTATCATGATTATACGATGACCCACGCTCGTCCCATTACATCCAAAGATTAGGCTTCTTACCAATCAATGGTAAAATAGAAATATCAAAAGAAAGGAGAGAAATGAACAAAAGACTTTTGAGTAGGTAGAAACGTTCTTAGTTGCTTGCTCACTTTAAAAATAAACACACACAAAAAACTTCCAAAACAAACACCAAACACTTTCAAAATATAAAAATTTTCAAAAGTGCAACACTTTGTATACGTTCTTACAAAATGAGAACCATTACAAAGTTTGCCTAAACGAAGACACATTTTCAAAAATACTTTCAAAAATCACCACAAAGCACATTTACAAACAAAGCAAGTGATCTAGCAAAAAACTAAGAGCCCATAGATAACTATGGATGAAAATGGTGATAATACCTTCCCTTTTCATAATCTACCCCCCGAACTCAAAAAATAATCTCAAAGGTCTTTCCTTTTCTTTTCAGCCTTTCCTTATTGGATAAAAGAAAAGTCGGTGATGACTCTTGCTAACCACAACATTTGCATTCAAACACAAAACATCTCAAGCCAGTTCTCCCACCGTATTACACTCCACATATAGAAGGGCCATGCGGAAGAAATAACATTGAGAAGTGTCGGAGGCGCATGGATTTTGTCAGCATAAATCTGGCATTTATGGCACTTCTTTGCAAATTTGTAACAGTCAGATTCCATTGTCAGCCAATAATAACCTGCCCTAAGCATCCTTTTTGCCATTGAATGTCCATTGGCATGAGTACCAAAGGAACCTTCATGGACTTCATGCATCAACATGTTTGCTTCGTGTCTATCTACGCATCTGAGTAAGACCATGTCATAATTTCTTTTATTCATCACATCTTCATTTAGGAAAAAGCTACCTGCCAACCTTCTCAATATCTTTCTATCTTTATTCGATACACCAGCCGGGTATTCTTGAGTCTGGAAAAAATGTTTGATGTCATAATACCAAGGCTTTTCATTTGTTGTTTCCTCTTCCGCAAACACATGAGCCAGTCTATCCAAATGTCGCATGTGATACGAGGCACATCATTCCAAGTATTCACTTGGTACATAGAAGCCAGAGTTGTCAAAGCATCCACCATCTGATTTTCATCTCTGGGAATATGTGTGAATTCACATTTGTTAAAGAAGGGCAATAATCTTCTAGCATAATCTTTGTAAGGGATCAAGCCAGGGTGACGAGTATCTCATTCTCCTTTAATTTGGTTAACTACCAAAGCTGAATCACCATTTACATCTAGAACTTTGATTCTGAGATCAATGGCTTCCTCGAGACCCATGATACAAGCCTCATACTCTGCCATATTATTGGTACAATCAAATGTCAGACTTGAAGTAAAAGGAATGTGTGATCCATGTGGAGCGATAATCACAGTGACAATTCCTTTTCCATGAGTGTTCACAGCTCCATCAAATACCATACCCCACCGAGATTTAGGATCAGGACCTTCCCTGGGCAAAGGTTCATCACAATCTTTCGCTTCCAGAAACATAACATCCTCATCAGGGAAATCATATTTAACAGGATGATAATCATCTACCGGTTGGTGAGCAAGATAATCCGTCAGCACACTACTTTTTATAGCCTTCTTTGCATGGTATTCAATATCATATTTAGATAACAACATCTGCCAACGAGAAATTCTTCCAATAATAGCGGGCTTTTCAAAAAATACTTAATTGGATCCATTTTGGAAATCAACATAGTAGTATGATTCAACATATATTGCCGCAACCGCTTTGCCGCCCAGGCCAGAGCACAACATGTCTTTTCCAGCAAAGAATATTGTGATTCACAGTCAATAAACTTCTTATTGAGATGATAAATGGAATATTCCTTCTTCCTTGTTTTATCTTATTGTCCAAAAATGCAACCCATAGAATTATCTAACACTGTCAGATACATGATCAATGGTCTTCCTTCAACGGGAGGGAGCAGGATAGGAGGTTCAAGCAGATACTCTTTAATACTTTCAAATGACCTTTGGCAATCATCTATCCACACACAACCTTGATCTTTCTTTAACAACTTAAAGATCGGTTCACATGTTGCAGTCATGTGGGAAATGATCTGGAAATGTAATTCAACCGCTCAAGAAAGCCTCTAACTTGATTTATCGTTCTTGGCGCGGGCATTTCTTGAATTTCTTTGACTTTATCAGGGTCAGCTTCATTTTTTTATGACAATGAAACCTATCAATTTCCCTGATCGGACACCGAAGGTGCATTTGTTTAGATTCAAGCGGAGACGATACTTCTTTAATCGCTAAAAAAATTTCAACAAATCTTTTACATGCCCTTCTTCGGTTTGTGATTTTGAAATCGTGTCATCAACATGTACCTTAATTTATTTGTGCATCAGATCATGGAATAGAGATGTCATAGCCCTCTGGTACGTTGCACCAGCGTTCTTCAACCCGAAGGGCATCACTTTGTAACAGAATGTTCCCCAGGGTGTGATGAATGTTGTTTTTTCCATGTCCTCAAGAGCCATTCTTATTTGATTATATCTGGAAAATCCGTCCATGAACGAGAATACTTTGAATTTTGTTGTACTATCAACCAACATATCAATATGCAGCAATGGAAAATCATCTTTTAGACTAGCTTTATTTAAATCTCTATAATCAACGCACATGTGAACTTTTTCGTCTTTCTTTGGTACTGGGACAATATTGGAAATCCACTGAGGGTACACTGATGTCATAAGAAAATCGACATTAATCTGTTTTAAAACTTCTTCTTTAATTTTCACTGCCATATCAGGGTGAGTTCTTCGAAATTTTTGCTTGACTGGCAAGCACTCTGGCTTCAACGGCAAATGATGCTCCACAATATCAGTATCTAGACCAGGCATGTCTTGGTAAGACCAAGAAAAAATATCCACATACTCTTTCAACAATTCAGTCAATCTGCTCTTCACATCGGGGTGCAGTTATGCTCCAATCTTGACCTCCTTTGGCTCTTCCTCTGAACCCAAATTGATGGTCACCAATGGCTCTTTATACGGCTGAATGACACTTTCCTCGCGCTCGAGCAACCGTGAAACCTCTTCTAGAATGTCATCATATTCTTCTTCTTCGGTCCCATACACAAGATATTCAAAGTTGGGAGAGGGTGCAGGGTCATCGTATTCAACGGATTTATTAATTAATCTACACATATGATTTATGATTGTTTTTAGAAACTGACACATATATCAAGTGATTATGAAGATTTATTTACAATTATTATTTATTTCAAAAGGTTTTTTTCTGATTATCATTTTCCAAGAAAAAGCAGAAAATAAAAAAAATTGGGAATCAAAGACAACTTTTATTTATGATTTTAATGAGCAAAGCAAACAGATAAGTCTGTACAATATTAAATTTCACCTTGGGCGGAGTGAAAGCTTTTTGCAAAGATAAACAAAAACAAATTACTTTGAGACATGGATGCAAGAGGGAATATCAATAGTGACCCAGTTCTGGACTCTGACTCCAGGCGTCACATAATTCGGCATTTTCTGCTCTTCTTCATCCTCCACAATAGCATTGATTCCATAAACATTTGGATGGAGGTAACCTCCATTGTGGAAAATATCCTTGTCAGCTCATGCGTATGTTTTCTCCAAGATTTTCTACGCTTGCTTCGATGATTCACAATCACTAACTTTCTCAAAATTATCAATATCAACGCATTGATGGATTAAAAATAGCGCCTTGAAATCTTTCTTCTTTTCTTCCTTATGTGATTCTTGTTATGCATCCATTGCACCTTCGACAAAATGATTCACAATGTTCTTGATCACATCAAGAACATCTTGGTAGTCAACCAACACCTTCATCTGTTTGCATCATTTATCGTAATTATTCGCATCAAAGATGGATAAGTTTGTAGAGAATCTTTCCTTGGATATAGAATTCATGTTTCACACTAGGTGTTTGGTGGATCGAATATGACTCTTAAGCCAAATGTTAGAACTTAAAACCACAAAGTTAGTGAAAGTTGAGTAATTGAATATGGAGAGAGAGAGAGAGAGTATAATTGAGAGTGAAAAATATACTGACATTCAACATTAGCATTACATTGATACCTCAAAGGTGTGTATATATATATTGAGATATAGTAAGTAATTAATTGAAAAACAGAAAAATTGAAATTGTATGTCTGTAACCCGAATACAGCTTTCTTATACTTGGTTACAGGTATTCTAAAATTAATTCTCAACACGATGGTAACCAGTTACCAAAATATAGTACCCGATTACAACTATTCTAAAAGATAATTTTCAATGCGTTGGTAACCCGATTATCAAAACACACTAATCAATTACAACATTTGAATTATGTGATTTTCACAACAGGACTTAGACCCAAAACAAAACAAAAATTACACAGAAATAATTCTAATTTAAATTATGTGATTTTCACAACTAGACTTAAACCCAAAACAAAACAAAAACTAGAAAGAAATAATTGTCCAAACTGGTTTTCCTCTCAAATCCTCTAGATATATACTACATATAGGATATTCTTCGTATAAAAAGTAAATTTATTAATAAGTTAATTACTTGCCTTGCACGCTCATCTTAATTGCGAGTTTTGTTTCCACTAAATTTAACTTCATTGATTTTTAAACATTTATAAGTTTTTTTTTTTAGAAGTGGTAAAACAGATCGTACTTTCTACTCTGTGTCATTTCGTCATGTAATAAACCCGTCAAAAAAGAAACGAAAAGAAACGAATTTTATGGACGATAAATTCAAAATCAATTTACCCGTTATTTTTTAATGAGTGTGCAAATTTGTCTGACATATCACAGCTTATTTTACCACTATTTTTATATAAATATATTGCCCGAAAGATAAATACGAATTCAATTTGCGCGACATATATTGAACTATATATCGCCACTATTTTTATATAAAATATATTCTCCAAAAGATAAACATGAATTCAATTTGCGCGACATATATTCGTCTATATATTTTATTACTTGTATATGTATTGTAATAGATAATATTATAACATATTTAACCGTCTAAAGCTCATTGAATGCCTTAGAATATTTATCTTCACAAAAAAAAAAATTTTGATTTTATGTGAGTCTATATATATTATATGCAAGTGTAACCCAATGGTGTTATCCACAACTACTAGTTCAGGAAAAATCTACAACAATTGTGACTTGTTTTTTAGAGAGAGAGAAACGAATGGCTTCCTTAGTGAACGAGAGTAGTGATTCACAATTGAAGAAAGGATGGATGGAAAACTCTTTATCCTCTTTATCAACTCCACCTCTGCAACTTATAGCCATAGTTGGTATCGTGGTGTTCTTATTGTGGATTTCATCATATATAAACATGCAATCAACTAGCACCAAACTTAACTTGTTGCTCTTGTTTTTGACACTTGTGATTACTCTCATCTCTTTGTTTGGACGACACGTGGCTCCGACATCTATTGTGACAAATTTGGACGGTGGAGATGGAGGACAATCTACCTGGGGTTCGGTTGCTGTACTTGTGTTTCTTTTGGTTTTCATATCAAACCGACTTCATCCTGTCTTTGTTGTTGCAATTGTTTTTCTATATATGTATGTATCATCTTTTTAGTTGTATGTTTGAATCACTGTAAATTTGATAAAATCAAATTCACGCTTTATCTATGTTTTATTTGATGCTTTGTAGTTTGCTCAAATCAAGGGGTTACTCATGGTTACCAAATATTGATCCACCTCTTTCATCTCTTGTTTATATATGGTTATTATTATGCAAATAGTAGCCATGTTTTTCTTCAAATAGTATTTCATTAATATGAAGTGGCTTAATAATATTCTCCTCCTTAAACAGTGACCACCTTCACTATTTTTTCTTTCATCAATCCGTCTAAAGGGAACAATTTAATCCAATATTAAAAATATGAAGATTCTATTTATCGAAGTATACTACCGAAAACTCTAGCATTTTTTTAGGTGAGGAGTAGGAATTTCAATTTTTATGTTGGGGATTTTATCTTCTACAGGGATGAGAATAGAGCGAAAAAAATTTCTAATAACATTTTGGGATGGGCATCGTGGAAGGAGCTTCTACTCTGCGGATTTTCTGATGTTAACCATATTATTTATTTTTATATTTTATATATTATATTAATTATATAAATTTATATATTTTTTTATAAAAAAATATATTAATATATTAGAAAATGAAGTGTCATTAATGAATTATTTATTTATTGTATAATGTATTGTTTCACTATTCAATTATCAAGTTCTAGAAAAGTGCACTCAATACATATAATATATACATCGTTTTTTTTTTCTTTTCAATTATCTTTGTCTATTTCATTCATCGTCTCTTATATTTTCATCATTATCATCACAACAAATACTCTTTTTCTTTAAATTCAATATACTTTTATGTAATATGTTTTTCATTCAAATAATAAATTAGTGGTTATGTTTAAATGATTAGTGTGAGTGAATCTGATACTCATGGATTTGGCACACTCACATGTAATCAATCACATGCGCTAGACATCAGTGGTACTGTGGAGGCAGTAAATTAGCATAAGAGTTTTTTTAGAATAGTTCGAGATAAATAGTATTGAAGATTATTGTTGTGTTTTTTGCTTCTGTATTGTGCCAACATCATGTTTGTACAAAGGCATGCATTATAGCAACAAGTTCGGTTGAATATTTATTTATTTTTACAAGAAAAAATTGAAATCATCAAGTGCTTTTGCATTTTTTTTTATTAATGCAAGATGTTTTATTTACTTTTAAAAAGAAAAAAAATGTAAAATATATGTGTTTTTTTAAAAAAGAGAAAAAAATAATTAATTGCTAGTGTCATAGTTTTGATCGAAAAATAAAGAAATTTTTTTAAGATACGATCTCCGTGGGAATCTATGGATATGGGGATGGAGAAAAATATTCTCTCGTGACGGGGATCAGAGACGGAGACGAGAAGGAATTTGCACTACTACAAAAAATATTTAACCTCTGAGACGAAATGTATTTAACATCGGCAACAAAAGCGGGGTAATGAATGGCGTCATGAAAAATTATCACTTTATTCATCGGTTATTAAAAAAAATAAGGGGGTGTTGAGGGCGAGTATATATCAATGGCTTTTGCTTGCATTTGTTTCTAATATAAACAAAAAAAAAAGTTGCATAAATAAAATAAATATTTGAGTTATATGATTTTCTGCTCTAATAAATATTTAAGAACATAAACTTTAAACCCGAATAATGTTTTGTTCTTGCAATCCATCATAGAGAAATTTTCATGAAAAATATTTTAACAAGACCGAGAAGAAGATATATAGTGGTGGATGTAAATAGTTTTAAGAGTTTCATGTTTCATTATCAATTTTTGATATTTAGAATGCTTTTATAATAGATGTGTTTTACTTTTCATGCGGATCAGTAATGAGAGTGTCTTGAGCGTTGATACTCATTAAGTGAACGATAAAGATTTGTTTAAGGACGGTGAATATCCTCGATAAACACACTTAATTATCCCCTCGGTTATGACACAAATCGAAGTAAAAAGTATTTATCCCTCGGTTTTAATTGAAAATTTAGGTTTTAATTGACTACCACAAATCTAGATTCATCATCGTTGTTATTCTTGGAGAATAACAAATCTTTATTGTAATCAAGATTTTGTTGCATACCTTTTGTGCGCATTCTTTTGAAGTTCAATGGATTGCATGCGTCCAACTTCTAATAAGTTATATGTTTCAACCATTGGAAAATATTTTTCTGCACTTGCAATTCATCATAGAGAAATTTTCCAAGCTTCTTTAAGTTCCAAGATTTCATTATTTTGAGCAAATGTTTTCATGGAAAATGATTTCTCAAGAAAGAGAACAAGATACATAGTAGTGGATGTAGATAGTTTGTTGATGAGATTATGCACAGGCGTAAAAAGATACCACTTCTCCTCGGTTTTGGGGATTTTCCCCTACTACTATAAATAGCAGTAAGCACCCCATTGTGGGACTTTTTACGCCATCTAGCCTTCAAACTTCTCTATTTCATACAAACTTGTTATCTTTGCAGAAACTTTTCCTCCTTCACTTTGTCTTCAACCTCATTTCAACCTCAACACTAACAATGGCATATGGTTCCAATGCTCCTAGCGCTACCGTACCAACTGGAAACGCCAAACCTAAGGTTTTCGTCACTGCTCCAGTAGTAACTGCTACGGGTCAACAAAGGGTCCCTGAACCCTTGGACATCGCCGTACGTGACGCTTACTCACATCACCTTATGATCCCGGTTGGATATTCCAACCAGATCTTTGCTATGTCTGGCCCCTTGTATCCCAGTATTGCTGAGGCCATGAAGATTAAGAGCTATTTTCCGGTAGTTGAGAAACTCAAACCGGTTGCATGCGCCAAGAAGGATGCTGAAGATAATGAAGACCCTGCACATGAAAAAATCGACCTCCGCTTCTTCAACAGAGGTGTTAGGGCTTTCAGTTCTGGCCCTAGCCTTACTCCTGATTACGTTGCTTGGCTGGAAAAGATGGAGAAAAGCCAAGCTTCGATCTGGAAAAAGATGGGGATTTTCGACCTGGTGATGCTGTCGAAGACAGGTTTGAACTATTCTCCAGAGATGCTGATAGCTTCTCTACTTTTCTGGGACTACTCCCACTTTACTTTCCATCTTCCCTGTGGGATGCTGACTCCTACACTCTTCGATGTGGCCGCTATTACTGGCCTTCGACCCACCGGGGACTACTTCGATCCGGAGGAGATGTCGGAGGATCAAATTGGCTTCTCTGACACCAAACCAACATACACCACTTTCATCAACCACTATCACGACAGGTCGACAGATGCTGTGTCGGATGTCGAACACATAGCGTTTCTAGCTTTATGGCTGACTCGCTTTGTATTTTGCTCGAAGTCCCTACAAGTGACCAAGAAGATGGTCACTCTCGCCACTCAACTCCATCATGGCCAGAATGTCTGTTTGGCAGAATTGATTCTGGCTAGCCTCTATGATTCGATTAGTAATGGGGCCACTCTTCTAAAAATTATCGAGAACAGGGCCAGTTTGCTACTTGCTGGGCCTTTTTGGCTGCTCCAACTGTGGCTCAATGCCACCTTCGAATCTTTCTTGCCTAAGAAGGTTCAAATAAATGAGCAGGCTCCAGAGATAGCGAACAGACGCGTCGAAGGAACCAGACTGGCTCTGTTGACGCCTATGGAAGATGGATTGGAGTTTCAACAAACCTTCACCAACTTCGTTCTGATGTTTGCTCGAAGGAAGGAGTTTGCTTCGACTATGGCTCCGTTTGCTCGACGGAAGGTAGGCCCAGCATGGTTCACAAGGCCACATCCAAGGACGTCGAGTGGTCCTAATGTTGACGAACATACAATACTGTGGGAGGCGTTCCTCACACCAAGGATCATGCCTCTTCGATTTCGGAGTTCTAAGACTCATTTGAGTCTGATTGCATACCAACCAAACCTGGTATCTCGCCAGTTTGGTATTATTCAAACCCTACCTTCTCCCATTTTTCCAAGAGAGAAGTCTATGTTGTACTTCTGCAATGATTACACCGAAGAAGCTGCCATTAAGCATATCGGAAGATATGCTGGTCGAACAGTTCTCTCGTTGTTTGACTACCAGCTCAACTTTCTTTGCTCACCATCCTTCGAGGAGTGGTGGAAAAGTTATTACGCTGAGGAGTTTTTCGACGAGAAGGACTTCATGGATGAGCTTCAGAAATCTTTTGTCCTTGTGTTGGACAAAATAAAGAAATGTAAGTTCATCCTTTTTACATTACTTTGTCTTTCTTTTCGACTGCTAGCCTGTTAACTTTTTATTTGCTTTCAGTTGTTCGAAAGCCTGTAGCCAAGAAGGCTACAGAAGGCCAACAGGGAGGAGGCCCTTCAACAAAACCTCCACCGCCGGCGAAGACTACAGCGCCGGCGAAGACTACCACCAACCAACAGGGGGAAGGCCCTTCGAAGAAGCCTTCTGTATCGGTAACCAGACTTTCATTATTTTCTTCTGGCTTTCGATTTTTGACTTTCGATACAATTGCTAAGTCGAATTCCCATTGGTCTTTTAGGCACCTTCGCCCAAGAAACGGCCAGCACTGATGGTCGAATCTGGGAGCGATGAAGAAAGTGATTCTCCTCCTGCTCCTCTAAAAAGGCGAAAGCTGACGAAGGACGCTCCTGTTCCTGCTCCTGCTCCTGAAGGTCGAACATTTAGAATAAAGGTTGCTGGGAGAAAGCCCAGGCCACCTCCAGTGATCATTGAGGAGCCAACGGAGGAGGAACTAAACGTTCTTCTCAACAAGCCTGTCGAAAGCGACAATTCCAGCCCTGGGGATGAAGCTAACTTACAGGTAATCTTTTAAACCTTTTTATAACTTAGGTGTAGATACCTACATTCGATTATGTCTTTTTCGATCTCTGAAGATTCTTCCTCTTTCCTTTCTCAGGACACCACTGAGAGCTCACCACCAAGAACCTCTGAAATGCTGGAATCTGCTGAACTCAGCAGGCCACAAGAAAAAGGCTTGGAAACTGACGAAGCCCATACTGAAATAAATGAGGCCAATGCTGAGACGGTAGAAAAACCAGCGGAAGAACCTCGAACGGAAGAACAACAGCCACAAGAGGTTCAGGTGGTGGATCTGTCGGAAGAGAATCGTGAAGAAGGGGACCAAGGCGATGCTGGCGAAGAAAACCAAGGTGCCGCTGGCGAAGAGAACCAAGGTGACACTGGCGAAGAGCACCAAGAAGACGCTGGTACTGCCCCAGTCCGAGTCGAAGGGCAACAAGTCGAGGCACCTAACACTCAACAGCCTCAAACCCAAGACAATGTTGTTGCAAGGGTTGCTACCTCAACGAAGCACAGGTCGAAAGAGGACTTAGAACTCTTGAAACAAACTGACCCTGTTAGCTATCTCAACGCAATCATCGAGAGCAAGAGTTCGTCTGACGCTAGTCAGGAGGTTCCTACCCTGTCGGGGAAGTCCACTGAAACCTCTCCTCTTGATGAAGCTTTGGCGAAGGTTAAGGCCCAGTTTTTCAAGAAGGACTTGATGAAGGCTTTAGAGGGGGACCCCACTGCTCCATCATACTTGAGGGATGTTTTGAATGCTGTCGACTTGTTAGCTGTAGCTCCAGAAGTTTCAGGCTTGATCATGGAGTTACACTCTATGATTGATCAAGTCTCAGCAGATTATAGGCGCCAACGGGGGTTTAACAGTCAGCTTGAGGTGTTGTATGGCAAAAGCTCCTCTGCGTGGACTGCTGTTTCGGATACGACTTCTCGAATTGCGGAGTTGTCGAAGCAAAAAGCATCTACGCAGGAAGAAGTCGATGCCATTGATCGAGAGAATGCTTCCTTCAGGGCACAAATCGAAGAAATAGAGGCTAAGATAAATGCCAACACTAAACGCAAGGAGGAACTTCTTTCGATCATCCCAGACACCGAGAGTCAAACTGAAATCAAACAGGGCCTGGAATTTGCTGAGAAGGCCCAAGGCTTCAACGCTCAGATTGCCAAGATTGTGCAGGAGAACGCCTGGTGCAAGAAAAGGTTAGAGCTGCAGCAAACCAAGTACCTTCGACTCAAGGACTCTATTCCCTTTTGATTGATTCAGCTTTTGTAACCATATTTTGTAATCTATATTCGACAACATTGCCATCTTGGCTGAAATTTATAAAATTTCCATTTTGGCTTTTTTTATGGTTAATTTAGTCTTGTTCTTTTATTATTTTATTTTTATCTCTTGAAGTGTAGGTTTGTATTTTTTTCAAATATTTACCATTTACTCTCAAGAGCCTTTTATCTTCACCTAACTCTTCGACTTCATAGGCTCCACCAGAAAAAATTTGGATAACTCTGAATGGTCCTTCCCATTTGGGTGACCATTTCCCCATGCTTCGATCCCTTCGATCCATGGGAAGAATTACCTTCCAAACTAGTTCTTCAGGCAAAAATACCTTAGGTTTTACCTTTTTATTATAAGAGTCTTCTACTCTTTTCTTCTGAAGCCTGAGTAGGTCAAGAGCGCGCAATCTCTCTTCGTCTAAATCCACCAGTTCGTCTAACATCATGTTCCAATAAATTTCAGAAGGAATATCATAATGCCTCTGAACCCTTGCAGATTGAAGACAAATTTCTGCTGGCAACACTGCATCATGGCCAAAAGTTAGCCTATATGGTGTTGTACCTGTGGCTTCTTTTGGGGACGTTCGACAAGCCCACAGAATCTGGTCCAACGTCTTGTGCCAATTCTTTGGTTTCTTCCCAACATGCTTTTTTATCAAGCCAATCACTACTTTGTTAGCTGCTTCGACTTGACCATTCACCTGTGCATAATAAGGCGTTGATGTTAGGAGTTTGAAACCTGTTTCCTGAGCAAATTCCTGCATCTTTCGACCAGTGAAAACTGATCCTTGATCAGTTGTTATCGTCTCAGGGATTCCATACCTAAAGATAATGTTCTTTTGAATGAATTCAATGACATTTTCTTGGTCTACATTGACTAAAGGGATAGCTTCGATCCACTTAGTAAAGTAATCAATGCCTACCAGTATGTATTTCTGACTCTTTGATGATGCTGGTCGAATCTCTCCAATAAGGTCCAACGCCCATCCTCTAAAGGGCCAAGGCTTCACTATCGAGTGAAGTTCGCTTGCTGGTACATGTTGGATGCCTGTATGGAATTGACACTCTTGACAACCTTTGGCGAACTCAACACAATCTTTCAGCATAGTGGGCCAATATAGTCCTTGTCGAAACAACAACCATTTCATCTTATGGCCTGCTTGGTGAGCCCCACATGCCCCAGCATGCGTAGTCGAAAGGGCTATGTATGCTTCAGCTTCACTTAAGCATTTTAGCAATACCCCTTCAGGCGTTTTCTTGAATAACTCATTACCCATGAGTACATAACTCAACGCCCTGTACTTTGTTTTTCGTTCTGTCGAAGCTCCTGGATTTTGAAGATAGTCCACAATGGGTTTCCTCCAATCTTGCTCTGACAAATTATCTATGAACTAAATTTCGAAGTTACTTTGATCAGCATATCCTAGTCTCGTCGATTCCAAGTCTGTTGGTGATAGACAAGTTGCTTTTATCTTTTCTCGAACTTCGATTGCTCTTTGCAGTCTCGTTTTAGAAATCTTATACACAGATGCAATCTGTGCCAAGTCGTTGGCTATTTGATTTTCGACTCTGGGTATGTGTCGAATATTAACCGTTTCAAATTTTTTCAATAAACGATTTGCTATCACAAAGTACATAATGAGATTCTCTCTTATGCATTTATATTCCTTTGTGACCTGTTTAATGACTAACTCTGAGTCTCCCATTATTTCGACTCGAGTTGCCCCCAATTCCAACAATATCTCAAGGCCAGTAATTAGAGCTTCATACTCAGCCTCATTGTTCGAACAAGAACCTGATATTTTGTACTTGAATGTTGTTGGAATTTTATCTGGAGAAATAATCAAGACTCCTACCCTTGTTCCATCTTTATGGCTGGAACCATCGAAGTAGAATTTCCAAGGCTCTATCTCCACATAATTAATATCCTCAACTTGAATTGAGTGGTCGACTATGAAGTCTGCAACCACTTGTCCTTTTACCGCCTTAAGAGGCATAAAGGTCAAGGAGTATTCAGTTAATGCTAATGCCCACTTGCCAATTCGACTATGCAAGATAGGTTTCGACAACATATACTTGAAAACATCAAAGTGAGACGAAACATACACATCAACTGGTTTTATATATTGCTTGAGTTTTGTACAAGAGAAATACAGACATAGACACAATTTTTCAACTTCACTATATCTAGTTTCTGCATCGTTCAAAACTCTACTGAGATAGTAAATGGGTCTTTCGACTCCATTCTCATCCTCTTGGGCTAACATGCTTCCCAGAGTTTTGTCAGACGCAGCTATGTATAATCTCATACTCCTATTGCTACAAGGAGGCACCAGAATAGGTGGCTTAATGAGGTACCCTTTGATTTTGTCGAAGGCTTCTTGTTGCTCTTGCCCCCATTCGAACCCCTCTTTATTCAGTCGAAGTAAGGGTGAAAAGGCCTGAGCTTTCCCACTTAGATTAGACATAAACCTCCTTAAGAAATTTATCTTGCCTAAGAGAGATTGCAGTTCCTTCTTATTCGACGGCGCTTTCGCTTCCAGAATTGCCTTCGTCTTGTTCTGGTTGATTTCGATTCCTTTCTTGTGGACAACGAAGCCCAAGAAATCTCCAGCTTTCACACAGAATGCACACTTCAAAGGGTTCATCTTCAGACCATGTGCTCTCATTCTTTCGAATGATTGTCGAAGGTGGTCAATATGATTCTTCCTGGAAACAGATTTTATAACAATGTCATCAATATATACTTGCATAAAAGTGTTAATAAAATCATGGAAGATAGTATTCATTGCTCGCTGGTACGTTGCCCCAGCGTTCTTTAGGCCAAAAGGCATCACTACCCATTCGTAAGTGCCTAAGGCCCCAGGGCATCGAAAAGTTGTTTTCGACACATCCTCTTCAGCAATGAATATTTGATTATATCCTAAATAACCATCGAGCATACTCAGGTATTCATAGCCAGCGGCAGAATCGACTAGCATTTCCGCCACAGGCATAGGATATTCATCTTTGGGTGTAGCAGCATTCAAATCTCTGAAATCTATGCACACCCTTAACGTACCATTTTTCTTAATTACTGGCACAATGTTTGCAATCCATTCGACATACCTTGTAACACGTATGAATTTGCATTTCAGCAGTCTTTCGACTTCCGTCTTGATCTTCGACAGTATTTCTGGAGCGAAGCGCCTTGGATTTTGCTTGATTGGCTTCTTCCCAGGTTTGATTGGCAACTGAAGTTCTACCAATCCTCTGTCGAGACCAGGCATTTCGTCATAATCCCATGCAAAACAGTCTTTAAACTCTTTCAGCAATTGGATTACTTCCAACCTAAGTTCTGGATCGATTTTGGCGCTGATGTAAGTTAGCCTTTTCTCTGATCCTTCGCCTAAGTTGATTTCTTCTAAAGGATCTTGCGCTAACATTTTAATGTTGTTCGCCAAGGGGTCCTTTTCGAAGCCCAAAGGCTCATCGTCATAGATGGCGTCGAGCCTCTGTTCCTGCATTTCTTCTGGCATGATATCAGGAGGTTTTGGATCGAAATCCTTTCCTGGACCTGCAGCAGATAATTGTTGATCATTGGCCTGTGTGGCCATGTACTTTACTTCGGCTTCGAGAGCCGTTATCATCTTGGTTTCGGCTACATAAGCCGAAATTCGCTTCAAAGATTGTGACTCAGTCATTATCACTGAATTCACTTCCCCAACCAGTTGGTTGGATATCAGTTAACCCACTGAAGTCTATGTGGGACAAGTCTTCTCTGTCCCATTGGAAACCATGCTCAGGATGCAGGTATAGGGAACAAAAAGTGTTTGGCGCTGGCGCCATGTCGAAGTCAGGTGTTGGACATGGCCCTATGTGAGCCAAGTTCTTGTCGAAATCTGCCAAACCCAGGTGATTCACTTCGCCAAGGTAATAGCTTTGATATGCCTCTATGTTTTCGACCATCCCATCTGGGCGCCATAGGAGCAGCCTCTGGTGCATTGATGATGGCACAGCTCCAACACCATGAATCCATTCACGGCCCAACAAAAGATTGTAGTTAGGTTTGGCCGATATGACCATAAACATCGTTGGTTGAAGGATAGACCCTACTTTGATATCTAGCTGGATCACTCCCATAGTGGTCCCTATGCCGCCCTCATAGTTCGACAGGACCATGTTGTGAGGCTTAATGTCCTCATCCCTTTTGCCAATTTTCCTTAGCATAGAGTGAGGAATAATGTTGATGGTTTCCCCACAATCCACCAATATTTTATTCACAGTAGTTTCTTCGAGTTTAGCCCTTATGAATAAAGGCTTGAGGTGATTTTTCATCGCCTCTGTAGGTGGCTCGAAGAACCCATTTTGTTCCTCAGTGGTGCCATTGTCCATGACGAAATAGCACACTGGCCTATGTTTGGCCATTTCCTGTTCCACTTCCCAGTCACTTGCTTCGACCTCTACCTGTCGATTGAATTCTCTGGGCAGCACTGAAACTATATTCACCATTATGTCCAAAGTATCATCAGACTCAGCATCGTCTTCGTCTTCGACTTCACTTTGGTTAGGCCAAACTAGCCTGTTGGTTACTGGCTCTCTTTCTAGAGGTTTCCTTTGCTTCCTTTGAGGAACATTCGAACTCGTTTCTGCCTTTGGTTTGTTGGCAGCCTCCCTTTCAGCTTTTCGTCTCCTTTGATATCTCCTCCATTGAGATCGAGACATGGGATTTTTACCTTTGTAGTTGCTTGACACTTGTGCAACTTTAGGTGCAGCAACTTGAGGCTCTTTCTTTTGAGTCAAAGAGGAACCTCTTGGCACGTCGAAAGAGTGCCATCTCTCCTCATTTGGCCTTTTTCGACCAGAGGTTTTGTACCAAGTATCTACTGGTACATTTGTTGGAGGCCTAAAAGTCAATGGCCTCTTTTCTTGGTTTGAACCTCTTTGGGAGGCTCTTCTGGGGTCATGTCGAAGATCAACATTTTCCCTTCTCTTATTCGCTGCTCTTACGCCTTGAATGTGCTCAGCAGCTTTTTTGTCAAAGATCGAACTGCATCTTGGACACAGCATCACCTCTGATTTCTTTTTCTGGCATCTTTGTAGAAAATCTGCCAAATTTTCATTTTCCCAAGGGAAAGCAGTCTTATTAGCTTGTTCTTGCCTTATGGCCTCTTCTGATGCTTTTGGGTCAGAGATTTCGACCATGTTGATATTCATTGTATCTTTGTTAGCAAGAGTTAACTGCTTCATTTGTATCTCCATATTCTCCGTCTGGCCTTGAACTGTGGCCAAGTGGGAACTGGGTTTTGGTCCAGTTTTTTGTGCTTCAGCGGTCTCCAATTTCGGGCTTTCGACCGCTTTCTGAACAGCTTCAATTGTCTTCCTGGATAAATTTCCAGAAAAACTGCCAAAGATTGGCATGTTGATGTGGTCCTTTGAGACTTCGACCATGGTAATTCCTGGCTTCTTCGACTGGCTCCTGGTTGCCTCTATCACGTTCACCTCAGAGGGCTCAGCATAGTGGGCTTCAGCCTGCAATGGATTTGAGTCGACAGCCATGGGGGATTTGTCCGCAAACTTCAATCTCCCTTCTTCGATAGCGTCTTGCACAAGATTCCTGAAAAGAAAACATTGAGAAGTTTTATGGCCCAAAAAATTATGATATTTGCAAAAACCTCTCTTCTTTCTTTGATCAAGAGGAGGCACTTTTACCCCTGGGGGTATTATCATTTGGCCATCTTTAACCAGCAAGTCGAATATTTCATCACATTTTGTGATGTCAAAACTATAAGTCTTTTTGGGGAACCTATCGTTGGTCCTTTCTGGACCAATGGGATTTTTCCCATTTGAAGGGACTAACAGTTTACAAGAGTATGGTGGCCCTTGTTTCAGTTCTGCTAAATCGACTTCTCCTTCTTCGACAGCTAAAGTATCGTCGAAGGATTCCGGATCTTCGTCATCCATCTCAACGTACGCTATCCTCTCTCTCTTGTGAGTTTTCGTTGCCTTTGCTTTTTCAGCTTTGAGGCGTTCTACCTGTCGAACTCTATCGGCCAGTTGGGCCATGTCTCTCAGGTATTGGGTGTCTAGCTTCTTCCTAATGGAATAATCTAAACCGCCTGCGGCTATTTCGACTAACTCATGTTCTGGCACTTGTGTAAAACATCTCGCCTTGAGCAGCCTAAACCTATTTAGATATTCGTCTATAGGTTCAGTGAAACGTCTCTTTACACTGGCCAATTCTTTCAAGCTTATCTTGGTTTGCCCCATGTAGAATTGTTCATGGAACAATCTTTCCAACTGGGTCCAATGATGGATCGAATTGGGGGGGAGAGTTGTAAACCAAGTAAAAGCGTTCTTTGTTAAAGAACTTGGGAAGTACTTGATCCTTAGGTTTTCGTTATTCGAAATGTCACCTGCTTCGATCAAGTATCTCGCCACATGCTCGACAGTAGATTCTGTCGTGTCCCCAGAGAACTTAGTAAATTTGGGGACTTTGCATCTAGGAGGTAAGTCTGTCTGTAACACGTACTCTAACAATGGAGATGTAAAGTTGGGCCTTCGAAAGCCCATGTTCATCCCATTTTGAGTCATGATCCTTTCGATCATGGTTGCCAGATTATTTTCCAAACCCGTATTTTGGTATTGGATATGCTGGACTACTTCGTCAGCATTTTGGTTTCTGTTAACTAACCTTACCTCTGGGGTTATTACCCTAGGTTCCTCGACGGGTTGCTCCAATCGTGCCCTAAGGTTTTCTTCGACAGGCTGTTGAGCCTGGTTAATGGTGGTTTCTTCCTCTAAGAATATCCCCTGGTTTCCCCTTATTTGCGCCCTTTGGGGCTGTCGAATAGGTTGGGGTACTCCAAAGAAATCAGCCAAACGCGTCATTTACGCTGTCACTTGCTGATTCGATTGAGTAGTGTTTTGTATTAGAGGGTTTAGCACTGTACTCAAAGTCTGTGCCAACATTTGCACCATATCATGGTTGCTTTCGTCCATCTGTTGCCTCAAGACTGCTGTCGAGGCATTTGTAAGGCCATGGGCTACTTGGGACGTTCCTCCTAAGAGTTGGGTCCTATTTCTATTCGCCATGCCTACTCCAGAACCTTGGAGTGGCGAAGAGGCACTCACTAAAGGGTCTGAAAAAGTGGACGTAGCATTCGTCAGGCTAGCCAATTCAGAAGTCGGCATACCATAGAGTGGAATAAATCCTGGGGGAACAAAAGGCCTTGTGCCTAAATTTCCCCTTGGTGGGGGAGTTCCCAAAGGCATCCTGGGGCCTGTTAACGAAGGTATTGGCCCCGTGGTTGTGACCGATACTGCTGGTGTCGAACCAACAGTTGTCACTTCACTTACGGTCGTACTAACCGTTGCTCCCACATTCGTTTGTGGGATTTCGTTATTGTTTGGCGGATTCGCCATCTCTTCCCTTCCTCTGGCAGTATTGTTATTGTTAGTGTATATTCTACCACTTCTCAATAACATACAACACTCCTCGAAAAGATGAGATTATTTTCAACAATCAACACACAGTCCCACTAGGTGTGCCAATTTCTTTACCTTGGGATTTGGTAAACAACCGCTGATCCTCCAAATGGTTACTTATTTGGTTACTCGCAGGATCGATCAGATTGATCCTAGGACATAGGTTGATTTTGAAGTTTGATTAAGTTGGATAAGGCTTTAAATAAAGAGGCTTTAAATAAATTAAAGAAGCTTCAAGTAAATTGCATGAAGGAAAAACTTGGTAAAATAAACAAGGCTTAAAGTAAAAGGTTTCGACAGGAATGTAAAGAGGAAAGCAAGTAAATTTCTGGAAAAGTAAATGACTTTGATTAATAAAGTTGGTGTTTCACACATACATTTCTCAACAATTCTTTCTCACACGCTGGGTACTCGAATCTATATGAGTGACTTTGTATGGAATTGTGAACACACGCGAGAAACTACATGACTACTATTATTTATACTAAAACATCCCAAGTAACCGTCGGGCAGTTACACTGCTTCGAGATCAATCCACTTGGCACGTTCTCAACGTTCGACGCTCCAGATCTTTGCACGTTGCACTTGGTAACTGCTGGAAACCGTTTTCCCTCCAAACGCTTGAATTTCAAACTGCTCCCCTCTGAACCATCGAACACCTTCGTCGAGAGACATCTTCGACGAGAAACTCCTTCGACGTCGAAGGCAACCAACTTCTCCCTTGGAAGAAATCTTCTAAGTACTTTGCCATCTTTCGACGGGCATTTCGACAGACTTAGCCAGTCGAAAACATCCTTCAGCTTTAATTGCTGACATTAATAAAACAAGGGTGTCGAATTTAGGAGCCAACATATACCTCAGTTTTTTATTGAGTTAGGTGAAAATTTGTTATAAAATATATTATTTATAGTAGTGTTAGGGGCGGGGCAGAGACTGTGAAAGTATCCTCTGAATATTCTCTACTCCGTTGACATCCTTAATAAAGAGTAAGAAAAATTTCTTTATAAAATAGGTAAGCTTCACCAACAAATCCATTTAATAACTTTGGGTTATGTTAGACTAGCATGTTTACATTAAAAAACATTGTTATTTCTACTTTGGTGGTGAAAAGTCACCTTAGAAAACTTTAAAATGTCATTTTCATAATACGGAAGTTAATCTCCGTATTATGGAATGGTGAGTCTCTAGGTTAAGTTTTGAACTAACTCATATGACACATTTTGAACTCGTGGTAGCATATTTATTTCACAACACAATAGAATTATGGAAGTTAACTTTCTTATTAACCCTCAGGACAATAATTTTCCTTATTGGACAGTATTTTTGTTATAAATTTGATATATTTTAATAAATCTTATATAATTCAATTAAACCATACATTGATCATAAAATATAGTCAAAATATCATATATAATTTAATCAAACCATAAACAAATGTAATTCAATCAAAATACTATATATTAAGTTAAAATGCAAATCATACATTGCTCAGAAAATACAAACCATAATACAAATGATCAAAATCAAAGAAAAAATCAACTATAGGGTATATCTGACTCCCGCTTTCTTCTATGTCTCATGTATTATAAGGCACTATGTACATCGTCTATCATGGCCTCTATAGTGGCCCTTCCAAGATTGATTTCTTGAAATTCCCATCTCGATATACCCACACATCCAATAATCACAATACATTGACATGCAAGTAACACATCAAAGACATGATCTTCCTTAGCATAATTCTCCTCTAATATCTCTTGATGAGCTGGTATAGGTGACTCTCCCTCTGTATTCAGTGTCATGTAAGTATGTGACACTCTAAAAACCCATTGGATATATTCGAATACAAAACTTCATGGATGAGGAGTTGAATCACTCTCGCACGTCCTTTGAGACCAGATGATCAAGGTACTTCGCAAATATCTCAACATCTCTGCGGTGGATTGTGGGAGGAAAAGCAATTGTGGTGGCTCTAAGAATACCTTGCAGATGCCAGAACTGGCAAATGACTCATTCATTCGTGACCCACAAGCCAACCATTTGGTGTAGAAGGATATGGAATCGAAGGGGTGTGTCTCACGATGATCTTCGTAAGATGTACACTACTACAAAAAATACATTTAACCTCAGACGCGAAATGTATTTAACTTCAACTAAAGAAGCGAGTAATGAAGGGTGTTATGAAAAATTGTCACTTAACACGTCTGTATTTTAATAACCGAAGGGTGAAGTTATATCCACATGGGTTTGAACCCTAACAACTACACTTTTATTATTTTCAAAACTAGTGTACCTTACCTCTCAGTTTATCAATGAAACCGATGGGTAAGAATAATATCTTTAAAAAAAACATTTGTTACAACTTTTACCTAGAATATTACTACACATTAATTTGTTTACAGATTACATTATTTACCCAGAATATTACATTATTTACACAAAAAATCAAATTAAAAATCAAATTCCCTGAAGACCTAGATTTTAGATCTTCAAATTATTAAATTTTGGGGAAGATCAAATATTGGGTGCAAGATTATTCTTTATGGATTTTGCATGCATTTTTTCTGATGAAAAAAAAAAGGTTAAGATAATTAAAATCAATATTCAAATATATGATTTTTGGCTCAAAAAAATATTTAAGAAAACAAATCTTAAACCCAAATAATTTTCTACTCTTGCAATCCATCATAGAGAACTATTTCAAACTTCTTTAGGTTTCAAGCGCTTCGTGTTTCATTTAGGATAGAAATGTTAATATTCAGCATGCTTTTTATGATGGATGACTTTTAGGTTTCACACGGATCATTAATGGCAGAGTTTTGAGCGTTGATACTCATCGAATGGACGACAAAGATTTATTTAAGGTCGTTGAATAATCTAAAAAAACACTTAACTATCCCCTCGGTTAAGTCAAATTCTAAGGTAAAATGTATACATTTGCACATACCCCTCAATTACGTTAAAAAACTGAGGTGAATAAGATTTTTTATATTATATTGTTTAAACAGAATATTAAAATAAATTGTTTACAAGAAATCTTTACTCTTATTTCTGAATATCTTTGTTGATATTCAGATTTAGTTGCATACCCTTTGTTCCCCCAAAAACTCCATAACTTCTCCAACTTCTGACAAGTTATCTGTTCCAAAATTGTGAAATTTTCTTTTCAAAGGCTGAGCTCCCTTCTTTGTTTAACTTGAAGCAAGAAGGATTTTCTACACTTTTCAAAGGTTGAGCTCCCTTCTTTGTGTAAGTTGAAGCAAGAATGATTTTTTTCACTTGCAATCTATCAATTGAGTACTTTTCAAAGGTTTAACTCGTTTCTTTAACTAAGGGTTGTTCCAAAAATACAACTCCAACATCATTATGTGAGATAGAGTGCAAGGGAAAAAAATGTTTTGTTCAAGATAAAAGAACATTGAAGATTTTTTTTATCTTACAATCATTTCCAGAGAATGATACATACGAGTTTGGGGCGGCTACATATAACTAAGGATTTGGGTAAAATATGTTTAACAAGTGCTTTTATAGTAAAATCGAATTATTTTATCCCTCGATTATTACGGAAAGCGAAGGGATATATCATTTAGTTTACACTTATAAAAAAATAAAAATAAAAACTGCAATAGATGAGATTCGAAGCGTGTCCTGAATTATTTTTCCCATCGATTATAATAAAAACTGAGGGAATATGTTGTTTTTATCTTTATAAACAAAAAAACACGGTGCGCCTTGGCATTATACCTCCTTTTTTTGTTGAGGTGAAAGCTTCATCATGAAATGTATTATTTGTAGTTATGGTAAAGCTTATATCATTTGTCGTGATACGATCAAGATAAAGTTTGAACGACTCAGTCATATGATTTCCTCTAAGTTGGATGAAGGAGCAAGAATGTGGAAAAACCTCATAGTAGTCATCAACATATGTTTAACTAGAGAGGCGTCAAAATTATTGGAGGATTCATGCCTAAAAATGCTAAAAATGAAATATTAATATCGGCGAAGCATATACGTTACGAAATATTAGTAACAATAAAGGTGGAAATTCCCATAAATAGGGAGTTGTTTGCTATCATCTGTCTATTCTTCCATAAATAAGTCCCGCCTAGGTTGAAGTACATGTAAAATAAACATGAGGCCTCTATTTATACTCATGAATTTTTTCCCAAGTTAACGAAATATCATAATTAGACAAAATTGACATAGTATGCACTTTTATCCACAAGAATGGATGTGGCAATCATATAAAAGAGGTATAATCTTAATGCACATACTCCATGATATGCTACCTGTGCATAATCATCACCAGCCTCAACCTCCATATCCAGGTGGTATCTATATAACCTCTTCAAAAAAGTTAGACCTAACATGATATCCAGGTGTTAAGAAAAATAATGGAAAATAGTGTATGTGTGTTGACTATATTGATCTTAACCGGGAATGTCCCAAAGATGCATATCCTTTACCTTATATTGATAGGTTGGTCGACAACTCGGTCGACTATAAACTCTTATCATTTATGGATGCATATTCCAAATATAATCAAATTCTCATGGCAATGAGTGACAAGCAATGCACGGCCTTCATGACCGAGTCGGGAAATTATTACTACAACGTAATGTCATTTAGTCTGAAAAACGCGGGCGCAACATACCAGCGAATGATGAACAAGGTTTTTTCAGGCGAGATCGGGGATACACTCAAGGAGTACATGGACGACATGATTGTCAAGTCTCGAGTGGAAGCTGATCACATAGACCACCTAAAAAGAGTCTTCGATCGGGCAAGGAGATGCAAGATGAGATTGAACCCAGAAAAATGCACTTTCGGGGTTAAAGGCGGGCAAGTTCCTCGGTATCTATTTGACAGAACAAGGGATCGAAAGAAACCCCTACAAATACAGGGCTTTCTCCTAGCTCCCTACGTCATACTCAAAAAAATCCATACAAATTTTAAACGGTATGCTCACCTCGCTCTCCTGTTTCGTGGCAAAATCCGCACAACACGCCCTTCCATTTTTTAAACTCTTACGCAAAGAGGCAGAATTCCATTGGATCGAGGAGTGCGAACAAGCCCTCCTCCACCTCAAGCAAGCTCTTTCAGAATCACCAGTGCTCTCATGACCTGAGAATGGGGAAACCTTGTTCCTCTACATGGTTGTTTGAGTTGAGGCCATGAGTGCCTCCCTCGTGCGCGAAACCACTGACGGGCAAAAGCCCGTGTACTTCACCACCAAAGCGCTACAAGGTCCCGAGGTTAGATATCAACAAATCAAAAAAAATTCTTTGGCCCTCATCAACACGGCGAGGAGACTAACACATTACTTTTTGGACCACACGATCATTATGTGAACCGACCAACCTATAAAACAGCTACTCGACTACCAGACATGGTCGGTCGAATGCTAAAATAGTCCCTAGAACTGTCTGAGTTTTACATCCAATATGAGAGCAGGAAAGCCCTTAAACTTAGGCACTTGTCGAATTTATCACGGAGATGACCACCATCGAGCCCCCTATGGGAGGAGCCCGAAAATAGATCATCTATGTCGATGGAGCGTCCAGTTCGACAGGGAGAGGAACATGCATCCTTCTCGAGAACGAATCGGGTGTCATGATCGAGCACTCACTTGTGTTGTCATTCCCAACATCGAACAACCAAGCCAAATACGAGGCACTACTCGCATTAAGACTAGCTGAAGACCTTACGCTCATGAAGTACAAATCTTTTACGACTCCTAACTTGTCGCATCCTAAGTACATAGAGAATACTAGGCCAAGAATGACAGCCTCATCTAATACCTAAACCTGGTTAGAGAGAAAATTAAAAATTTTGACCATGCAGAAATCAAACATGCTCCCCGCGAACAGAACACTCGAGATGACATTCTCTCAAAGCTCGCAAACACTAGGAAGAAGGGTGGAAACAAATCCATCATCCAGGAATCACTTTCCCACCCGAGTATCGAGAGACCCACTGTGTTGCCCGACATAAACACCATCTGGGATGATACCTGTTGGATCACCCTGGTGTACAATTACCTTACCAACGGAGAACTACCGTCTGGCCAAAAAGAGGCTAGCATAACCAAGGGTTGAGCTTGCTCTTACGTTTTGATCAAGAAAAGAATATATAGACGGGGATTTTCCATCCCACTCTTAAGGTGCTTCGAGGAAACTAAAGTCCTTGACGTCTTACGCAAGATCTACGAAGAAATTAATGCCTAACACCTAGGCAGAATATCCTTAGCACGGAAGTCCCTACGAGCGGGATATTACTAGCCCATGATACAGTGTGACGCCAAAGAGCACGTCAAAAAGTGCGACAGATTCCAGCGCCATGCAGATATGCACCTGGAACTTTCGCACGAGCTCAAAATATTATCCTCCCTGTGGTCGTTCGCCTGGTGAAGGATGGAAATCCTCGACCCTTTCCCCCAAGGATCATACCAAAACAAATTCCTAATCGTCTTCGTGGACTACTTCATCAAAAGGATAGAGGCTGAAGCCTTTGCCAAAATCATGTCGCACAAGATTCTTTGTTTCTACAAAAGAAACATGCTCACCCGGTTCGACATATCGCAATCAGTTGTCACTGGCAATGGGACACAATTTACCGACAGGAAATTCCAAGATTTTATCGCTAAGCTCGGTACTAGACAACACTTTATATTCGTTGAGTACCTCAAACAAACAGGAAATCGGAATCCGCGAACAGAGTCATTGTGTAGGGACTCAAGCGCCGGTTAGGTGAAGCAAAGAAGGGGTGGGTCAAGGAGCTCTATAGTGTGCTCTGGGCTTACAAAACAACACCCCAGACTACTACCAGGGAGATACCTTTCCAACTAATATATAGAACCGAAGTGTTCATCCCTGCAGAAATCAGGGAGCCGACTAGGCGAACTGATACCCCTCTCGACGAGAAGCTGAACGATGAAGCCTTGAGGGAGGAGCTCGACCTAGTCGAAGAGATCTGATTTGAAGCATCCCTCTGAGAGGCCAAGTTAAAGCAACAGATAACTCTGCGACATGACGTCAAATTCATAAAGCACGAGTTTCAGGTCGATAGTTTGGTCCTACAGAGAAATCATAAAGATTCTCTTGAAGGAAAGCTAGCCACCAAATGGGAGGGTCCCTACCGCGTCTACAATAAGACGAGAAACTGTGTGTATTACCTCTAACACCTAGATGGGAAACATCTACCTCAACCTTGGAACACTGACAAGCTAAAACAATATTAGAGCTAAGTCCCTGACAAAAGCTAAGACTTGGAAGTCGACCTAACCTCTCTGACATAGATAGGTCTTACTCGACCACTGAAGCATGTTGAGGTACGAACATTGCTTCCCATGACCAATGAATGATGGGTTCTCATTCATAGGACAGGAAGAACCTTAGCCTGATGGGGACACCTCCACCGAGCTCCGCCATCGTGGTACCAAAAAGGAAGAACACCCAACTCGCGATGGAACGGTTCACATCGCGAGAATAAGGTATCAAACGCGACCTTTGATTCGTCCCAGCGGAGTCCAAATCTGTATCCTTGACACATCTCCATACATGTGTCCCACTAATAGACAGGTCGAGAAAAAATTCCCACACTTGTACAAAATACGGCAAGCATAAGATGCCAAACAATAGCTAACGCAATTAAACATGCAAGATAAGTGTTTAATAAAGTTGACCACAAAGGTCGGTATTGTCAAAATATTACATAAAGAAGGCACGCAAGCCCAAACTATACATATACAAAAAATGGGCAGGGCGCCTTGTCCAAAACAATAACAAAGATTTGGCATATAGGATGGGGAAATGCACTTGCACGCAGGCCCAAACTTAAAACTAATCTTCGCGCCCATCCTCTTCATCGTCCAACTCTTCTTCGGGTTATCATTTGGAGGAGCAAGGATAACACTATCGACCACTTGGTGAAAAGGCCCGGTCCCTTTGGTTACGAACTTTACCCCGACATTGATAATTTTAAGTTGATTCACAATAGTATTGAAGCCATACCCGAGGGTGTCCATCACGTCCTGCTCTAGCTGGCGAATCTAGGTGATCAGCTATTTCCTAGTCTAATAGGCCTCCTTCTTGATGGTTTCCTCATCAGCAGGCGCCACGATCCCCTCTAGTTCCTTTTCTCGAGCAGCCATTCGTTCATTCTCTTTAGTCATGGCCTCCATCTTCTGCTTCATTTTATTCAATTTAGTGAGGATCCTGGCCTGGATCTCATATTTCGATTGATGGTCAAGGAGGTCGTTCTTCAATTTTTCATTATGCGCCTTCAGCTTGTCAATCTAACCATTTTCCTTTTCAAGGGCAGCCTGAGAGCTCGTCTCTGTGTCATTTAGGGTCAAAGCAGTCTCAAGAACCCTCATTACATTGGCCACGTCCTCGAACAGATTCTTTTGTCGATCCTCTTTGTATGTAGACATAATAGCCTCCCTTTCCCCCTCCTGGAGACCTAAGGAATTTCCCCACTAAAAAGGCTACGGTTAAGATAACATGGGGGGAAACACAAAGGTCTCCCCGACATTCTTGCCCTTATCCATAGAAGCCACGGAGTCAGGACCTTCCCCATGTTTCCTTTTCGCGGGCTGTTCAGGGGGAGAAACTTGGCCACCTTAGGGGGAGGAGGAACCACTGACATGAGCACTAAGTTTGGCTTGTTCCTGGATCTGGGCAGCACACCCTTTAGGCGCTTTTTGGCCAGCTTTTCCCCTCATCTTGAGCATACATTCTTCAAAAGTGGCCATTCAACCTGCAATCCAAAAAGTGGACAATTAACCTACGAAATAAAATAGGCAAAAATATTTATTACGACCACACCCCCTACCTAGGAGTTTTAGAGTTTCTTCGTCAGAAGAACACTTGAGAAGCGCCTTCACATTTATAAGACGGGAAATATACACATGCTCCTCATTGTCATAAATAAAATTGTTTTCCGAGTCCACGCACACGGCAGGGGAGAAACTCTTTACATAGGCCTCCAATCTCTCATAAGAAATCCTATCTTAGGCGTTCAACTTCTCGGGCTTTACTGCGTAAACTTTTGGTTTCTCCTCGAAGTGCTTCCATTGCCACTCGAGAGGGAATTTTGCCTTTAACTTAGTTACTCGCCAACCATCCTCAATCTCGACCAAACGCTCGTACAAGGAATCCATGGCCGCATCAGAAAGAGGCTTCACAACATAGAACCTCTCCTTGAAATGTATGACAGATTCCAAGTATGGTCGAAACAACTTTTTGAACTGCTTGAACGATAGTCAGGCATGTCGACCATCGACCGCCTGCCGTTGGAGGTGGAAGATTCAGAAGAACAAGGTTAAAGTAGCATCGATGTTGAGGTATCGACACACAATCTCAAAGTCCTGCATAAACGTGGGCTCGTTAGGATGAAGTTGGGAAGGATCCAGGTTTAGCCATTGGTGAACCCCCACCTGAAAATATGTAAAAGGCAGACGCGTCTCTGCCTACTTGAAAGAAAACTGATATATAGGGAAGCGCTTGCCCGGGAAGGCTGATCAGATTCTTCTGTGCTTGTTCGGAATTAGAACCAACCAGGAGGCGGGGATATCATCTTCTTTCTCCTCGACGATGTTGAATGCGTCAGAGGGGTTATGCACAAACTGGAACATCAGATCCCTGCTTTTGGGTGCGACCCAATCTAGGGGATCCCTCGTACCCATATATTATTTGCAATTAGACTCGGGCAAAGCAAATTCTTCAACTGGTTGAGCAATCTTACCTGAAAAGCAGGGGGGACAGTGAATTCGACATCATCAAATTCACCCTTCTACCGCAAGTCAAGTGAAAGGGCGAGGAGCTCCTTGAGGGTAGGTCCTTGACTCAAGCCCTTGATGTCTCGCGCAAAAGGAAGCAACTCTCCTCGGGTAAGCATAAAATCGTGGAGACTCTCCTCGATATGAACTTAGGATGAAGTTCATCTGAAATTCGTGGATCTTCATTCAAAATTAATGAATCTTCATTTGAAGTTCATGAACTTCATTGGAAAACTCATGGATCTTCATCCAGAAATTATGAACTTCTCCAGAAAAAATCCGTTCATCTAAAACCCTAAAGTAAATTAACAAGCTTAAGAAAATCACTTACTTGGAGGGATGAACGCTGGAAAAATCTACGACGGTGTTGACGACAACGGAGCAGCTTACAAATGGAAGGAAAGCAAGAGGATAGAAAAATGAAAAAATGCTCAAATGAATTTCTTCACATCCTTTTATAGCTAGTCCCCACCACACGGGGTAGCATGCAGGGAGTCATCATTGCTTAGACCTTTAGGCTTCCCTAGGAAATGATGATGTTCTGAATAGCTGCCACGTGTGGCACGCGAAATGATGTGTTGTTTGGGCTTAAAAAATCCCAGTGAAACTACGTGCTAACTATGTTTCAAAGTCTTCATTGTTCAACACATGCTCGACATTGTTGCAGCGCTTTTCCTACGAGCATCCCGTGAATACATTCGGGGAAATTTTCCATGCTTCCCCCACGGACGCAATTCACTTTATCGCCTGGGCACTTTGAGGAGGAAAGTTCGGGGAAAACATATGCGCGTTCCCGCGAACGGAGGCATCTTCTGAGGAATTGAGTAAAGGTGGGCATTCCACAGACTAGCTGAGGCGAGTTCTCCATAACAGATTGCTCGCTCCACACATGTCCCTTTTTTTTATGGGAAATAAGGTGCATATATAAAGAATGGACGAGGAAGCTGATGATTTAACGACCACGTAATCCCCAACCAAAATAGTCGTCCCTTTTTCCGGGCAACGTTTCCCCGACATCCAAGCTGGTTTTAAGTCCTCACTCTTTCGTCTAAGAGCAATAACTTGGGGGTTCCTGTTTTGGGCTGTCACAACACTTGACCCACCATTGATCAGGCCCAATCCAGTGTCTCTGAGGCCCAATGGCATCCATCCTACATTAACAACCGTTTGGAATTTTCCCACGTGCCTCTTAGGCAAGTGTGGCCAACAATTATCCATAACCACCACCATTCTGTCCACCGAGAATAACGGGTCCAACTTCTCTATTATCTCGGGGCAGTTGACCAGGGAGGTGGCCATGTGTTGGACTTCATACACACGTAACCCTAGTAGTCTATGTTATTGGGCCTAACTGTTTAGCCCAATGCATATATCTTGGCCCAGTATTGGGGGCTATAAATACCCTCTCACATTTGAGGGTCATGTATTCACTTTTTCCATACTTTCATTACTTGCACTTGCTCTGAACCTTACTTTGACATCAGAGTGTCTTATAGGTATCCTCCCTCCCCCACTTCACTTCAACAGCTATCCAGCTTTAGCTTGCGGGCCATCAACGATCTATTCTGATCAGATACAATCAATAGTGTTTAAAAATATATTCTAGATTCATAAATTCAAACGGAAATACTTTTAGAATTCTAGAGGCACAAGAGACGTGGGGTGTAAAAAAAATTATTTAAATTATTTTTAGAAATTTATAATCAAGGGGGAAAAATTATACAATAAAAAAAATTTTCTATTATTTAGATACTTAAAAAACATGGCACAAGGTAAACTTCTTCGCTCTATTTAATTTTAACTGATTTAAACAATAAATCAATGAAATTTTAAAGAATTTCTTAATGCACTCTTTGATGAAATTTTTGTAATACCCCTTTAATATTGTTAAATTGTAATTCATAGGTGTCAAAAGAAGATTTGATTTGTTTAGATTTAAATAGATTTGAATTTAAATCTAGATTAGATTTGATTTAGTAAAGAGATATTTTGGTCTTGAGTTTAGCTTAGGGAGCAAGCTAACCTAAATCTATAAATAAGAGGGAGTAACCCTTATTTTTGTATTCAAGTCATTGAACTCATTCACAGTATTTTGCAGTTGCAAAGTGAATTAATAAAGTTTCCACAGTTTGTGGGCAGAATAGAAATTCTGCAGAAATATCTCCATTGTTCTTTTATTTGTTTGTTTCATAACTTATCATCAAGTGGTGGTCGAAATTCATCATAAAGAATTGGTGGATTTCCAACATCTGGTATCAGAGCTTGTGTTTCGATTCAAGGGAAGTATCAATCAAGAACGATTGAAGAATTCACGATGACAAGTTATGGGAATGCAAACTATCCAGCAACGCTGCCAATTCTGAAAGTTGACAACTATGAGAATTGGTGCAAGCAGATGAAAGTCCTATTAAGGTGTTAAGGCCTTTGGGACCTTGTAAAAGATGGAGTCGAAGCGCTTGGCGAAAACGCTTCAGAAGAAGAAAAGAAGAAATATACAGAATCTGAGAAGCAGAGTTATAAAGCATTGTTTATAATTCATCAATGTGTCAGCCCAGACAATTTCGAGAAGATTGGTGATTCAGAATCTGCAAAAGAAGCTTGGGAGATCCTGGAGAAATCTTTTGGAGGCGCTGAGAAGGTGAAAGAAGTGAGGTTACAAACTCACAAAAGGACCTATGAACTGCTTCAGATGGAAGAGAGTGAAAACATATCTGATTTCTTCACTAGAGTTACAAAACTAGTGAATCAAATCAAGACATGTGGAGAAACATTAACAACAAGAGTTGTTGTTTCGAAGATCTTGAGATCCTTAGCTCCTAAGTTCGACCACATAGTGGTGGCGATCGAAGAGGGGAAAGACTTGTCGAAATTGACAAAGGAAGAGCTTCAAGGGACGCTCGAATCTCATGAACAAAGAATGAACGAAAGAGCTGCAGGAAAATCGAAGAGTGATGTAGTCTTGCAGGCACATTCAGCAAAAGAAACCAAAGGCAAAGGAAAGTATTTCGACAGAAGTAGAGGTGGCTACAACAAATCGAATGGCAGAGGAAACCAAATCGAAGGAGACGTGTCGAATCAAAGAAGACCACACCAAGGCAACCAAAGAGGTGGTGCTGCAAACAGAGGAAGAGGTGGTGGTCGAAAACCTGATAAGAGTCACATTCAATGTTATAATTGTCAGAAGTATGGTCACTATTCGAGTGATTGTCCAGAAAAACGAAAGAATCAAGAAAGTGATGCAAAGCTGGCAAAACATGAAGAAGAAGAAGAGATGATGCTGATGGTCACAACAAGAGATGAAGACAGATTCAAGGACCAATGGTACTTGGATTCAGGATGTTCATCACATATGTCTGGAAGGAAAGACTGGTTCGTCAATATAAAACCCTCAACGAAGAATATGGTAAAATTTGCAAATGACAACACCCTAGCAGCTGAAGGTATTGGTGATGTTATGATCATGAGGAAAGATGGCAAGAAGTCAGTAATTTCGAATGTATTGTACATACCAGGCATGAAGAGCAATTTGCTCAGTATAGGGCAGTTGGTCGAAAAGAATTATAAAGTGTCAATCGAAGATAAGTTGATGAGAGTCGTTGATGCAAATGGGAGATTAATCTTGAAGGATCCTATGTCTCAGAATCGAACCTTCAAGATTGAACTAAATGTGATGGAGCACAAGTGCCTTTCGACTGCAGCTAGCAGAGATGAATGGATATGGCATTATAGACTTGGTCATCTCAACTTCAGAGACATCAGAGATTTGAAGAGAAGAAATATGGTTTCAGGATTGCCTGAAATTAATATTCCAAACGAAGTATGTGAAGAATGTGTGCAGGCGAAGCAACACAAGAATAGCTTCAGCAAGGATGCAGGAAGCAGATCGAAGGCTAATCTCGAAGTCATATACTCTGATGTATGTGGACCAATTCAGGTGGATTCGATGGGAGGTAACAAATACTTTGTTACATTCATAGATGATTTCAGTCGAAAGCTATGGACTTACCTGATCAAGAAGAAAAGTGAAGTGTTCGAAGTATTCACCAAGTTCAAGTCCATGGTCGAAAGACAAAGTGGTCGAAAACTCAAAGTTTTGAGAACTGATGGTGGAGGAGAATATGTGTCGAAAGACTTCGACAGATTATGTGAAAAAGAAGGGATTGTGCATGAGGTGGTGCCACCCTATACTCCACAGCAAAATGGAATTGCAGAAAGGAAAAATCGAACCATCATGAACATGGTGAGAAGTATGTTGAAAGGAAAGAATTTACCCAAAGAGTTCTGGGGTGAAGCCGTTTCGACTGCAACATACATTTTGAACAGAAGTCCTACAAAGAAGCTAGAAGGAATTACTCCAGAAGAATGTTGATCTGGTGTGAAGCCTAGCTTAAGTCATCTGAAAGTATTTGGATCTATTGCACATAGACATGTACCAGATCAGTTGAGAAAGAAACTTGATGACAAGTCAAGTCAAATGATCCTAGTTGGATATCATTCGACAGGAGGCTACAAGTTGTTCGATCCAGAGAACAAGAAGATTGTGATCAGCAGGGACGTGATCATAGATGAGTTCAAAGAATGGGATTGGACTGCAAATGTCAAGAAAGATTCAGTGGGAATCTTATTCGAAGAGCCAGAAACTCAAGTCGAAAGAGAAGTTCGACAAGAGGAGCCAGCAGATATACCCAGTACAAGCAGACCTCAAAGAACAAGACGCATGCCTGCAAGATTGCAAGATTGTGTGATTACATCAGATGATGTAATAGATGATGAAGGTGAGCTGGTACATTATGCTTTCTATGCAGATGTCGAACCTGTTAATGCAGCTGAAGCATTAAAGGATTCGAAGTGGGTGAAAGCAATGAACGAAGAAGTAAAGTCTATCGAAGACAACAACACTTGGTCACTTGTTGAATTGCCTCAAGGCAAGAAGGCAATTGATGTCAAGTGGGTATACAAAGTGAAGACTAATTCGAAAGGTGAAGTAACTCGACACAAAGCAAGACTTGTGGCGAAAGGATTTCTACAGAAAGAAGGAATAGACTTCGACGAAGTTTTTGCACCTGTTGCTAGGATCGAAACAATCAGGTTGGTTGTTGGTCTAGCAGAAATCAACAGTTGGCACATATGTCAGATGGACGTGAAGTGTGCATTCCTAAATGGACCCTTAGATGAAGAAGTTTATGTTAAACAACCAGTTGGGTTTGTGAAACATGACGAAGAAAGAAAGGTGTACAGGCTACATAAAGCCCTGTATGGTTTGAAACAAGCTCCAAGGGCTTGGAATAAGAAAATTGATAGTTTTCTAAGGGAGAAGGAATTTGTGAAGTGCATAACTGAACATGGAGTATATGTAAGAAGAAGCAAGAGTAAATTGCTTATACTATGTCTCTATGTAGATGATTTGTTGATAACAGGTAGCTGCAAGAGTGAGATCGAAGACTTCAAAGTTAATCTTAGCAAGGAATTCGAAATGTCTGATTTGGGTGAGATTTCATATTTCCTTGGTATCGAATTCTACAAAAGCAGTAGAGGTTTGATGATGCATCAAAGAAGATATGCAGAGGAAATTCTCAAGAGGTTTGAGATGGAAGAATGCAACTCAACTTCGACACCTGCAGAACCAAGACTACAACTGTCGAAAGATGCAGATGAAGATGATGTTGATCCAACCCAATACAGAAGACTTATTGGATCATTGAGATACCTTTGTCATACAAGGCCTGACTTAGCATACAGTGTAGGTATGGTAAGTAGATTCATGCAGAAGCCAAAGGTATCACATCTAGCAGCTGTGAAGAGGATACTAAGGTATCTCAAAGGAACTTTCGATTATGGAATTCTGTTTCCTGCAGTTGATAAAGGAAAAGAATGCAAGTTAGTGGGATACACTGATTCGAGTTGGTGTAGTGATGCTGAAGATCGAAAGTCAACAGCAGGATATGTGTTTATGCTAGGTGGTGCAACAATTGCTTGGAGTTCGAGAAAAGAACCAGTAGTAGCATTATCATCATGCGAAGCAGAATACATAGCTGCTTCTCTTTGTGCATGCCAAGCAACCTGGATGGTGAACTTGGTCGAAGAGATAACAGGGAAAAATCATGGAGCAATTACCATGAAGATAGACAACATGTCAGCTATCAACCTGGCGAAGAACCCAATAGCACATGGTCGAAGTAAGCACATCGAAATGAGGTTCCATTATCTTCGAGAGCAGGTAGCAGATGGGAAGATGAATTTGGAACATTGCAGAACTGAGAATCAGATTGCAGACATCATGACGAAGGGAGTGCAAGTCGAAGTATTCAGAAAGCTAAGGGCCATGATGAACATAGACAGTTTAGACACAATGAATTAGGTGGTGTGTTAAATTGTAATTCATAGGTGTCAAAAGAAGATTTGATTTGTTTAGATTTAAATAGATTTGAATTTAAATCTAGATTAGATTTGATTTAGTAAAGAGATATTTTGGTCTTGAGTTTAGCTTAGGGAGCAAGCTAACCTAAATCTATAAATAAGAGGGAGTAACCCTTATTTTTGTATTCAAGTCATTGAACTCATTCACAGTATTTTGCAGTTGCAAAGTGAATTAATAAAGTTTCCACAGTTTGTGGGCAGAATAGAAATTCTGCAGAAATATCTCCATTGTTCTTTTATTTGTTTGTTTCATAACTTATCATCAAGTGGTGGTCGAAATTCATCATAAAGAATTGGTGGATTTCCAACAAATATATATATATATATATATATATATATATATATATATATATATATATATATATATATATATATATATATATATATATATATATATATATATATATATATATATATATATATATATATATCCGAACTCATTATATTGTCAACTCATTATATTGTCATTTTTATTGAATAGGTTAAGAGATGCATATCTGAAACCACTAAATAGTAGTTTCGGATATGCATATCTAAAATAATCTCTGTTATTTTTTTTAAATGAATGTTATTTTCAGATACGCATATCTGAATTATGCATAATCAAAAACAGATTTTATTTTGGCAGAATCAGTACCATAGAAACAAGAAACAAAATTAAATTTGTAAAAATAAACAGCGGCAAAATATTGAATATATATGTTATATATGTATTGAATCATATAGAATTTACACTGTGCACGATAATACATTTAAAAAATAGTTCGATTACATTCTAAAATACACCGAACAAATTGACACTGTTTAAATCTAAAATTGATTATTTATTTGACTTCTCTATATTTGATTCTCTCTCAAGCTCCGTCAATTTGGTGAACTTTGTCATCCTTTCCGAAACGTGATTCGGCTAAGTTTCCGCATCTTTTGCGAAATGTATCATCCACTCCACTAATATCGTCGGAATAGGACAATTCAATTTCAAATAAACTTGAACAAAATAGAGTGATCTAAGATATCCAATACAAGTGATGTGGTTGGATGAGTCCTGAGTTGGACGACTCCGAAGTGGCAAAAATGTCTCCGAAAAAACATATCTCGTCAGATCGATACACACTCTGTCATATGCATTTTATATAAGATGGCCCATTTCAAGGAAGTATGTTTTTTAGCGCAATTTTGATTATCGAGATTTCTGAAATAATATCCTTCTCCGACTTTAACCGACATACAATTGGATGACCTTCTAGCTTGGTGCCTGTTTCCAGTGATTTCTGGTAAACAACCGCTAGTCTTCCAAACTATCGAATAATCTTTCTTACTGTTATTCAATTCCTCTGGTAACTCACAGGATCGACTAGATTGATCCTAGGACTCCTTGGATATTAAGGTTACTCTCACAATCGAACAGATATTCATGGTTGATATTGTATAGGTGTTTGGCTTATTTCGATCTCTCTCTAAAAGTCTAAAGATGTAATCAAAATGTGTGTGAAAACTAAATTATACGAATAAATGCTAATTGTAATGCTAATTGTAAAGACATATAAAACTGCATGAAAATGAAGTAAATGGTTTCGACTTACAAAACGGTTAACATAAAGGGTTTCTGGAACGTAAAAGTTTGAAATGTGAAGAAAGCGTTTAATGCAAGAAATCTGTAAATGATTTTAAATAAACATATGCGTTCGAAAGACAAGACTTGAAGGTAAAGGTATGGAAAATGTGACAGTTTTCTGAAATATAAAGTGCTCGAAATATAAAGAAAACAATAAAACGTAAAACTTTGAGGAAGAGACTTCAAAGTGAAAAGACTGTAAATAAGAAAACTTGTAAATGTTGTTTGACAAAAAGAATAAAGGAAAGTACTGGGAATGGTAAAAGGTTTTCATTAAATCAGAAATACATGGTGCTATCATACATACATTTCTCTTGCATTCGTTTCCCTTGCCATGTGGTAGTTTGAATGTTACTGAGTATTTTGTATAATAGATATGACACCCGAAATCCTAATACTAAGACTTCTATTTATACTAATTCGACCATAACGGTCTTGCTATAGGATTATGCCACGTTTCGAACATGCAGGACAATGCTTCTTTCATCTTTCCACGTGTCCCCAAATGCTCCAACACATAACTTTCAAACTTTGAAAGTCCCACTTCCATTTGAATTTTAAATGCTTTGGTGTTTCTCCGTTTCGAACTTTCTTTAGATATGTTCCCATAATTGCCGCTCGAAGCTCCAAGCTTTGACACACTTATTCGAAACACTGCTTCTGCTACTTCGAAATATGACGTTTAATTCCATTTCGATCAAAACGTTTAACTCATTTGGCTTCTAAATGACATTATCAAAATCTTCAGCCAACAAATTGCCCCTTTAAAATATGTATTTCGATTCCTCTGAGAAATACCTATTTTAAACATCTACACAAGATTTTGATAGAACTTTCGAATCATCGTGATATTTAAGGCATTTGACTCCAGTCACATCAATCATGGCACCTTTTGGATTCCTTAACCGCCCGGAGTCACTTCACAGCGTGGTGCAGTTATAAGTAATGATTATCTCTAAATCACGCCTATTACCTATGTTAACTTCACGCCACCTCTTCATCACACCAACCCATGATCTCCACGTATCACACCTCTATTCGGTGGATGCTTAAACTTCCCCATTATAAAACATCAACTTAATCTTCTTCTTTCCTTTTCACACTCTAAATCTTTCACACTCTGAATTTTTACCCTCCTTCTCTCGTAAAACAATCTAAGCTTTCAAACATCTTTCAAAATGTCTTCTTCTACTTCATCCCAACTCAAGAAAGTCTCCAAGAAGAAAGGAAAAACTACCGGAGCTACCATGGAAAGTAAAATCATCACCATCCAAGGCCAATCTGCTCTTGCCCCTCAGATGATTTCCAAAGAAAAAGAAATGATGTATGCGTCACAGGTACTCATTCCTACCCACGTTGCTGGTAAGAGGTTAGCTTTAAATGGCCCTCTTACGGTTTTTGAAATATTAAAAGACACCAGGACAATTTTTCCCGTCTGTTATAGCTTCAAACCCTTATTCAACAAAATGGATGCCCCTAGGGCAGTAGAATCTCCTAGTTCAAATACCATAGAAACTCCAACTGTTCCTCCCAAGGACCCCTTTGTTTTGGATTATGTAAAAAGCAATTTTAAGCCATTTCGATCTTGCCCTACTTCTGATATTGCTTACCAAAATTGGTTTATGAAAGTAGAAGCCAAGAAATCCCAGCAATGGGAAGAATTAGGCATTTATAACCTGATTAAGTTATCGAAACCTGGTTTCACCTACAGCCACCCTCTGCTATTCGCGTCCCTTTATTTCTGGGATAGTACCTACAACACTTTCCATCTCCCAGGTGGAATGATCACCCCAACCTTCTTCGATATAGCGGCCATTACTGGGCTGTCGCCAGTGGGAGAAACTTATGTACCCGACAACGAAGAACACTCAAGCATAATTGACTTCGAAGTCAAGTTAGCCAGTTTTTCCAAATTTATCAGTCATTATCATGCTGAAGGGGACAATGTGTCTGACGTAGAGCACATTGCTTTTTTAACCCTGTGGCTGTCAAGATACGTTTTCTGCAGTAGATCCCTACAGGTAGCTAGTAGGTTCATTCCTTTAGCTAGGGATTTACATGAAAATCGAAAAGTGTGCCTAAGTGAACTACTCTTAGTTGACCTCTATGAGAGCCTGAGGTCAGCTGTTTCGAGCCTCAAATCCCACACCTCCAAAAACATTTTATTGGCTGGCCCATTTTGGTTACTCCAAATATGGCTAAATGCCATGTTCGAACCTTCCTTATCAACCGCCAATACCATTGATGAGCAAGATGCTGAGATAAGTGATAGGATAGTCGAAGGCACTAGGCTTCGAAGACTAACTCCTAATGATGACAAAGATGACTTCAAAGTTCAATTCTCGAAGTACATCATGATATTCTCCAAAAGGCACAAGTTCGAAGAGAGCATGGCGCCTTTTGCTTCGAGGGCTCATGGACCTTCTTGGTTCACCATGGCTCTCTCAGAAGCCATCAAGAGCAAGGAGATTCAGGATGTATGGAGAGCCTTCTTGCTGCCTAGACTCATTTCTTCAAGGATAACCCCAGCCAAGAACCAAATTTTTCTCTTTGCCTATCAACCAAACTTCATTTCGAGGCAGTTTGGCTTATGCCAACTGATTCCTGAACCTTTGTTCCAAACTGAGAGCGCTATCACTTCTGGACGAACTTTCAAGGCAAGGGAAGCCAAAATACAGCAAGAACAATATCAAG
The DNA here is from genome assembly GCA_948472305.1 of Vicia faba. Classification (NCBI taxonomy): domain Eukaryota; kingdom Viridiplantae; phylum Streptophyta; class Magnoliopsida; order Fabales; family Fabaceae; genus Vicia; species Vicia faba. Next base: position 822,930,697 of record OX451741.1, read on the forward strand.
GCTTTGCCCAATTTGAGCTGATAGCCTTCGAACCTACCCATCTCGCGGCTAAAGGATTTCTGGAGTGGTGGATTAAGTTTTATCAAACTTATATGTTTGATACACTTACAATTCGACAGAAACTAATTGATGCCTTCGATGTGCAGGTACCAGCAAAGAAAGGTATGTTTACTCATGCCAAAGAGATTAAAGCTTTTCAAAATTATTTTGAAACTACTTACGACCCCACGCGCTTAGACTCCACTGTGCATCAAGCAGCTGAGACCTTGAAGGAAAAATTTAAACAAAAAGTTTCTAAGTTAAAACTTCCTTCAGGGCTGTCACCTGAGGATAGGTATAGGTTGGCATTCGAAATGCATCCACCTAAATTTCCCAGATTACCTACCTCAAAACTGGCTCTGGCTTGGTTTCCCCCATATCCATGGTGGTTTACTTGCAAAGAGATGTTCAAATATCTTCAAAGGAAACCAAAGCCATCTGAGACTGTGACATGGGCTCGATACTGGCTTCATGATTTCCCAGGACACCTTCGATACGACCTTTCTGCCATGTCAATTAAACCTGATCAAGGCACAGGTGCGAATGCTTGGGAAAATCCCAAATGTCTTTCATTTTCCATATCTTTAACCTTTGCTTTAATTGTTTCGATTTTCAGCTATCAGGATAAAGACAGCTGCCTCGAAGTCGAAGGAAGGGAGTGCCTCTCAAGCCTCCATCGAAACTACTGACAAAGTGACTCCACCCGAAACAACTACTACTTCTGCAACTACAACAACAATAACGCCAACAACAACAAGTGCTCCAATTCCAACGGTAATCACTTAGCCTTGATGTTTCGAATTCACTCAAGCTTTATGGTTTACATCTAACTTTTCATTAAAACTCTTTCAGACCAACAAGCTTCCTCCTACTACTCCCAAGAAGCGGAAATCAAGCACCATTGGGGAAGACCCCAAGGCTGGAGGAAACTTAAATACTGCTTCGAAGAAGAAGCCAAAGAAAGATACTTCTAAAAGCACCGTTCCGACTAGTTTCTCTGGACTCGATTCCAGGGATGCTGCTCCCTTACCCAAATCCAAAAATCCACCTTCGACCTCCAACCCACCGTTGGAACGTATAGCTAGTAACCTCTCCTCTGAGGGTCCACAGGTAAATTGAACCTCTAAAAATTGTTTCTAATACTAACTTCTTATTACCTTGGTGAATGTTTTTCTTTAACATTCTGTTGTTCCTTGCAGAACATCTTGAATCCAACTTCCACCATTTCGACCTCACCATCCAGGGCTGCTGCTCCGCTCAACTCCTCTCCTCAAGGAGATTCCAGCAACTTAGTCCAAAATAAAGGTTCCTCCAATATGGCGGTTCTGGCTGGAACTTCTGAACAGCAGGATGATCAAGGTACCTCCGTTCCTCTGAAAGAGGTAAACGAAACAATACTTCAAACGTCTGCAGAGGATTTGCAAAGGGCTTCTCTTCAAAAGTCCCCTCTTGAAACTCTTCAAGAGGACCCAAAGGACACTCAAACTGAAGAAGAGAAAGTTGATTCTGGGCAAAGAGCCGAAGAATCTGCAGACGAAGAATCTGAGGAGGAAAATGCCAATGACGAGGAAAATGCCAATGATGGTTCGACTGCTGGGACGGAGTCTAACGCAAATAGCAGCGAAAGGGATGGTATCGAAGTGGTAGACTTGGACGAGGATGAAGAAGACCAAGAGCACGAAGCGAATGAAGGGGATGGTAATGCAATCAACGAACCCCTAGAGGTTGAAACAAACGTGGTTCCCCTACGCGTGGAATTCCCTCAATCCTCTCTGTCTCGAATGACTGACGAGGAGCTGGCACTTCTGAGACGAAATGACCCTATTGGGTACATGAAGGCGAAGTTGGCTCAGAGGGACGTCCCACTTGCTAGGGCTGGCACAGGTTTGACCAGCTATCCTCTTCCCACAGATGAAAGAATTGTTCTTCTTAACAAAATTAGGAAAACTATTCTCAATGTGGATATATTCGAAGTGCTTAAGCAAGATAGTACTGCTTGCTATACTATGAAGGAGCTGCTCACAAAGGTCAATCTTTCGACCTGCTCCTTGCCAGTTAGTACTCTCTTGTTCGATCTTCAAAATTTGCTGGACAACGTAACTGGCTACCTTCTCCAAGACGAATCTGCTGCCAAGAAGGTTCAAGAGAAACGCATTGCCATGGATGCCGCTTATGAACAAGCTTCGAAACTCTCTCAAGAAGCTGAGGATCAAGCTATGCATCTGAAGCAGGCGAAAACTGATTATGAGGCTCGAGTTGAGTCCATTCTTATTTGGGAAAGGCAGATTCTGGAACTTCAACAGAAAGTTAAGGAGGCTAAGGAACAACAACTAGCCTTCGAAACCAATCCTGCAGGTAACCAATTCGAAGAGCTTCTCAACCAGGGGCTTGCAGAAATGGAGACTGCAGAACAACTTAAAGGAGAAGTGGCAACCTTGGAAGGAGCCAGGTGGTTCGCTCAGCAGAAACTCGAATCATTTCGAAGCACCTTTAATCGATTGAAAAATAATGCTTATTTCTAGATTTTGATGTTTATTTGACTATAATTTTGGTTTCTTACATGTAATATTCGAACAACGCTATTTTGGCATTTTATCTTGCCATCTTGGCTTTTTATAATATATTGTTTACGTTGTTACTATTCGAATCTCCCGCAGGCTTGGCTTATATTTCTTTAAATATTTCCCATTAACCTTTAGGACACGCTTATCATCCAAGAGTTCTTCGATTTCGTATGCATTGTTTGAGAATACTCTTAATATTCGAAAAGGTCCTTCCCAATGAGGTGACCATTTACCTAATGCTTTATTATTCTTATCCATAGGCAATATGACTCTCCAAACCAAGTCATTGATAATGAATACTTTTTTCTTCACCCTTTTATTGTATGTTCTGGCCACTCTTTCTTTTTGCCTCATCAAAATTTCCAATGCATGTAATCTAACTTCGTCCAACTCCACTAATTCATTCATCATCATTTCCCAATATAATGCAGTTGGGATTTCGTTTTGTCTCTGAATTCGAACTGATTGCAGATGAATTTCTACTGGTAACACTGCATCGTGACCAAATGTAAGTTGGAAAGGTGTAGTGTTAGTAGCTTCCTTAGGAGATGTTCTACAAGCCCATAATACTTGGTCCAGAGTTTTGTGCCAGTTTCTTGGCTTCTTGCCAATATGCTTCTTGATTAATCCTATTATTACTTTATTTGCTACTTCGACTTTTCCGTTTGCTTGAGCATAATATGGTGTTGATGTTAGCAATCTAAACCCCATTTCTTGGGCAAATCCTTGCATCTTTCTACCAGTAAATACAGAGCCTTGGTCTGTAGTTATGCTTTCTGGCAATCCAAACCTATAGATAATGTGCTTTTGTATAAATTCAATAATTGCCTCTTGATCAGCAACTACCAGAGGTATAGCTTCGATCCATTTGGTAAAATAATCTACTCCCACCAAGATGTATTTATGTCCTTTAGACGAAGCAGGATTTATTTCTCATATCAAATCCAATGCCCATCCTCTAAATGGCCATGGTTTGATGATCGAATGCAACTCACTTGCAGGGGCATGTTGAATTCCTGCATGCTTCTGACATTCCTCACATCCTTTAGCAAAGTCTATGCAATCTTTGAGCATGCTAGGCCAATACAAACCGTATCGAAATAGCAACCATTTCATTTTATGGCCTGCTTGGTGTGCCCCACATGCCCCATTATGGACTTCAGACAATGCTAAATATGCCTCACTCTCTCCTAGGCATTTCAATAATACACCCTCTTGGGTCTTTTTGAACAATTCGTTCCCCATGAGGAGATATGACAATGCTCTATATTTTGTTTTTCTATCCACCTTTAGAGTTGGGTCTGCTAAATAACTCTTCAATGGACTTCGCCAATCTGCATCTGACAAAGTATTTATGGCTAGTATTTCGAATCCCTATTTCTCAGCATATCCCAATCTCATACTTTCCAGATCCGATGGAGTGAATCTAGTAGCCATAACTCTTCCCCTTAATTCGACCAACTCCTTAAAGTTCTTGGTGGACACTTTATAGCCTGAAGCAAACTGCGCTAAGTCATTTGCTTCTTGGTTTTCTATTCTTGGTATGTGTTGAATATCCATGTATTCAAATTTCCTTAATAGCCTATTGACTATGACGAAGTATACCATTAAATTTTCCTTTATGCACTTGTATTCCTTTGTGATCTGTTTGACCACCAACTCAGAGTCTCCTTTAATTTCGACTCTGGTTGCCCCCAATTCCAACAAAGCTTTAAGTCCAACAATGAGTGCTTCATACTCAGCTTCGTTGTTCGAACAACGAGGACCATCTAATTTATACTTGAATTTTGTTGGAATTCCTTCAGGAGAAATTAGAAGGACTCCAACACCACTTCCATTCCTGTGGGTTGAACCATCAAAGTACAATTTCCATGGTTGCATTTCGACGTAACTCATGATCGTCTGCTCAACCAACGAATGGTCCACAATGAAGTCAGAAATTACTTGACCTTTCATAGCTTTTAAAGGCATGAAAGTCAATGAATATTCTGTTAAGGCTAAAGCCCACTTGCCAACTCTGCTATGCATTATTGGTTTCGAAAGCATATGTTTAATGACATCGAAATGAGATGAAACATAAACATCAACAGGTTTTATATAATACTTGAGTTTCATACAAGAGAAATACAAACAGAGACATAGCTTTTCTAAATTGCTATATCTGGTCTCTGCATCATTTAGCACTCTACTTAAATAGTATATGGCTCTTTCGACGCCATTGCTATCCTCTTGTGCTAGCATACTACCTATACTAACTTCAGAGGCAGATATGTACAATCTCATGGGCTTCCCCCCTGATGGTGGAGACAAAATAGGAGGCTGAGAAAGATATTCTTTTATTCTGTCAAACGCCTCCTGGTGAGCTTCGTTCCATTCGAAGGCTTGTCCTTGCTTCAGACGAAGTAACGGAGAGAAAGCTTGGGTTCTTCCACTCAGGTTCGAGATGAATCTTCTTAGGAAGTTAATTTTCCCTAGCAGAGATTGCAACTCTCTTTTTGACGCAGGTGCTTTCGTCTCCATTATGGCTTTGGTTTTGTTCTGGTTGATTTCGATTCCTTTCTTGTGAACCACAAAACCAAGAAAATCTCCAGCCTGCACAAAAAATGCACATTTAAAGGGATTCATCTTTAAGCCATGTTTTCTCATTCGCTCGAATGATTGGCTTAAATGATGCAAATGTGTTTATGCAGATATAGATTTGATGACTATATCGTCAATATACACCTGCATGAAGGTTTCGATGAAATCATGAAAAATTGAATTCATCGCCCTTTGATAAGTTGCCCCAGCATTCTTTAAACCAAAAGGCATTACCACCCATTCGTAGGTGCCTAAGGCTCCTGGGCAACGAAATGCTGTTTTTGCAACATCTTCTTCAGCAATGAAAATCTGGTTATACCCAGAGTATCCATCTAACATACTCAAGTATTCGAACCCTGCAGCAGAATCTACTAGCATTTCTGCCACGGGCATGGAATATTCATCCTTAGGGGTTGCAGTGTTTAAATCCCTAAAATCTATGCAAATTCTTAAAGAACCATTTTTCTTAATAACGGGTACTATGTTTGCTAACCATTCGACGTACCTTGTTGTTCTGATGAATTTGCAGCGCAGCAACCTTTCGATCTCAGCTTTAATTTTTGTGAGAACCGCTGGTGCGAATCTTCTGGGAGTTTGTTTGATGGGCCTCTTGACATCTTTGATTGGCAGTCTGTGTTCGACCAATTCCCTCTTTAAACCAGGCATCTCATCATAATCCCATGCGAAGCAATCTTTGTTTTCCTTAAGGACTTCGATCACTTTCTTCTTGAGGCCTGGGCTAAGTTTAGCACTTATGTAGGTTACTCTTTTCGTTTTTTCATCCCCTAAGTTGACTTCTTCGAGTGGATCCTATGCCAACATTTTGACACCTGAGTTTATGGGGTCCCTTTCGAAGCCTAAGGGTTCTTTATCATAGATGGCATCCAACCTTTGATCCATCTCAGACTCTTTGAAGGGTGAGCATTTCGAACCTTCCCCACTAACTTCGTTCGTCTTTATAGTTGATTTATTTATTTCAGCCTCTAAGGCCGCTTTTGATTTGTTCTCAGCCATATAGGCCGAAATCCTTTCGAAAAAGGTAGACTCAGTCATGGCTAAGGTTGTCGAAGTCCCAGCCTGCTGGCCGTTTTTGTATAGTGCTTTCGACTTCCTCTTCTTCACTGATTATTGTTCTATCCCAGTAAAGGCCGTCATGACGAAGTGTCATGTAGTAGTGGGCGTTTCTAGTTTCATTAATCTCATCATTTGGAACACATGGAGAAATCTTTGCCAGATTTTTATCATAATCCCTTTTGTCAACTAAATTGACAGTTGACATAAAGTAACTCTGGTCTGCTTCGATGTTTTCCACGATTCCATCATCTCTCCACAGAACTAGTCGCTGATGCATTGACGAAGGAACTGCCCCCACGCCATGGATCCATTCTCTTCCCAGCAGCAGGTTATAGTTGGCCTTGGCTTCGATTACCATAAACATGGTGGGCCTACAGCTTGAGCCTATTGTCAATTCCAACTGGACCACCCCCAGTGTTTTGCCCACTTTTCCCTCATAATTGGACAAAACCATATTATGGGGCTTGATATCTCCTTCGCGGATCTCTAATCTTTTTAGCATGAAATGGGGTATCAAATTGACTGCAGCACCCCCATCCACTAGAACTTTGTTCACACCATGGACACCAACTTTCGCCCGAATGAAAAGTGGTTTGAGATGGTTCTTCATTGCAGGTTCTGGACGTTCGAAGAACGCATTTTGTTCCTCAACAGCCCCATTGTCCATCACGTAGTAGCACACGGGCCTATGTTTCATCAAATCTGTGGTGTCTTCCTCCTCATATTCGTTGATTTCGGTTTCCTGCCCAAATTCGCAGGGAAGTACAGACACCACGTTACAGTTCAAGTTGAATGAAGACTCCCCCTCCGATTCGAAGTTATCTGTTATCATATCTTCATCCTCTTCCGGGCCTGGAGTGTATTCCTTTGGTTCGTCGCGTTGTTCTTCAGAGAAGAGCCTCCTATTGACTGGAGGTTTGTCTTCAGTTTGGTTTTTTGGTTTGTTGGTGCTAGATTCACCTTGGTTTTTCGTTGAAGTATCCCCTTTGTTTGCCACAGCTTCTCTCTCAGCCTTTCGAATCCTTTGCTGTCTGCGCCACTGGGATCTTGACATGGGGTTCCTTCCTTTGTAATTTTCTAACCTCACTTCCTCCCTTTTTGCTGTGTTGAATTGCCTCCTGTATGTCACAGCATGGCGTGCATTTCGTTCAGCGTTTCTCCATCTATCTTTGCCTTTGTCATTTCTGACTTGTAACCATCTATCGGTTGGCACTTCAGTAGGGAGTTTGAAAGTTACTCTTCGAGCAGCCTTGGGGTGAGGGCTATCAGGCCTTCGCTGTTTGTGTCTGTTGTCGAAGCGTGGGCCCATCTGGGCAGTTTCTTGATGGTTCCAGCAAGGGGCGAAGGGAATCGTTTCGAAGGCCCTGGCCATGCTTTGGTCATACACAGCAGAACACCTTGGGCAAATCAAGCACTTGGTTGCCCCTTTGTAGCAGCGAAACACAAACTCCAGCAAACTTTCCCCAGCCTTGGGATAACACCTAAAAAGCTGGTTATCCTGGCGCCAATTGTTGCCAGTTCGAGCCCTCTGCACCCTTTCGAAATTCGCAGCAATTCTTTGATTGCAGAGGATGCTGCACCTGGGGCACAATATCATGCCTGAATCTCCTTTGTGGCATGTCATGAGATAATCTTTGAGACTAGCATCTCCAGTGTGATTATCCCCCATTCTATACTTTTCTTTTTCTAAGTATTTTCCCACTTCCTCCATCTCAGAGCGAGGCCTTTCCATATCCACCATATTTATTTCTACATCTCCCTCTTTAGTTTCGTCATCTCCCCATCCTGTGGGTTTTATATCCTCAATCTGAACCTTCGAACTCTCTGGGGCAGAATATTTGACCAAATAGTCAAATTTTCCACTGGGTTCCCCTAGAGTGTCCCATATTTCCTTCTGAGGGGGAATTGGCTGCGTGATTTGGACTTTCTCCAATTCCAGCCTCAAGCCTTCAGTGACTTGTGTTAATCCTTCGTTTTGATTTCCCTGGCCTTCAGTAGCCTGGGTTTCTCTTGCAACAGCTACAGGTGCAGCAATCGAAGTCTCTGGCGTATTCTGGATGTCTTCAGTGACCTCCTCGCTGACTTCGACCATCACCCAGTTTTCACCTCCAGTACCCTTCTCTTCTGTTAGGGCGTCGCTTCGATCAGTTTCCACCATGTTGACCTCTCCAATGCACGCAGGCTCAGAGTAGTTGGTGTCTGCGACGTCCAAGGGATCTTCGTCCACTTTTATCTTCACCTTATCAGCAAACTTTAGTCTGCCATCTTTGATCGCGTTTTGAATCAGGTCCCTGAAAAGAAAACATTGTGAGGTCTTGTGGCCTAGGAAACTATGATATTTGCAAAATCCCCTCTTCTTTCTCTGATCCAAAGGAGGCATTTTGACATTTGATGGCACAATTAGTTGGCCATCTTTGACAAGTAAGTCAAAAATTTCGTCACATTTAGTGACGTCGAAGGTATAAACCTTCTTTGGAAATTTGTCACTTTTTTCATTTTCAACAATATCTTTCCCTTTTGTGGGAACTAACATTTTGCAGGAATAAGGCGGGGCCTGTTTTAATTCAGCGAGGTCAATTTCGACCTCTTCGAATTCGAATTCAGGGTATTCTTCTGCTTCCTCAGTCCCAACATAGGAAATCCTTTCTTTCTTGCTATTCTTAAAGACTCTGGCTTTTTCGGCCTTTAGTCTTTCGACATGTCGAACCCTATCGGCTAACTGAGCCATGTCCCTCAAATACTGAGTGTCTAGTTTCTTTCGAATAGAATAATCCAAGCCACCAGCGGCCATTTCGACTAACTCATGTTCAGGCACTACTGTGTAACATCTGGATTTCAAAAGCCTAAATCTATTCAAATAATCATCTATGGGTTCGGTAAACTTTCTCTTAACACTGGCCAGTTCCTTCAAACTTATTTTCGACTGTCCCATGTAGAATTGTTCATGGAATAACCTTTCTAAGAGAGCCCAAGTGTCAATAGACCCAGGAGGCAAAGTGGTAAACCATGTGAAGGCGTTTTTTGTCAAGGAACTTGGGAAGTATTTGATCCTGAGATCTTCATTATTGGCTATATCTCCCGCTTCGGTTAGATATCTCGCTATGTGTTTGACTGTTGACTCATTGGTATCCCCAGCGAACTTTGTAAATTTAGGGACTTTATATCCCCTTGGTAAATCAGTATGCATTATGCAATCCAATATAGGGGAAGCATAATTTGGCCTTCTCATTCCTGTATTGAGGCCATTCTGGGCCATGACCCTTTCTATCATGGTGGTTAGGTTGTTTTCTGCCAAGATGTTATCGTTTCGAATTCTATGAACGACGGCATCGGCATCTTGATTTCGACCAACCAAAACAACTCCCCTAGGTTGTTCTTCTCGAAATTCTGGGGCTTCTGGCCTTTCGACCCTTGCCCCTGGTTCCATAACTTCCCTTTGTGGACCCGGGATTATTGGGGCTTCTAACCTTGGTGCCCTGGCCCCTAAGTTAACTTCTTCTCTGGGTGGTCTATAAATTGGGTCGTTAGCAATTTGTTCTATAACAGGCGTGTTTGTTCGAAATCCCGCCTGATTCTGCCTACGCCTTTCTGGAGGAGCAAAGAAATCTGCTATTCGACTCATATTGTCAACGTTTTCCCTGTTCGTCACAGTCACATTCTGCACTATTGGGGCAAATATCTCCTGCATGGTTTGCGCTAACACCCCTATCATATTATGGTTACTGTCATCCATCAATTGCCTAAAAGCCAACTGGTTATCTGTGGTTAGGATAGGCAATGTGCTATAACCCACCGACCCTTGGTTATTTGTCATAAACTAATTCGCCCCAGACCCAGACCCTAGTTGTGGAGATGAATTCAATGTGGAATTGTGTAAACCTGCCATAAAAGACGTTGGCATTCCATAAGAGGAATTTCTGATTCTATTCCCATCGAAACCGGGTGGTCTAGTTAATGGGGTGGCGAAATGGGACTGTGTCCCTGATGGTGGAACGAATCCCCCAGGGTAGCCAATAGTTCCGGTATTTCGTAAGATCGAACTATTAGTTGATATGCCACTTACTCCATTGGTGGCTATGTTACTGGTCGAAGATGCAACAGACTGTGCATTCGAAGGGATTACATTAGATGTTCCGGTCGAAGTGGACGCGTTAGTGCCTGTTGCATGTGGGCCACTTTGGTCCCCTTGTTGATTGTCTGAATTAGACATTTTGTCCAAACGTTTTCTTCTGGATAAAGGTTGGTTGCTGTTGGTTATCTTACCACTTCTCAGGTTCATAAAACAGCAAACTTCTCAAGTTCCAACGTTTTTGTAATGGTTACGTCTCAGCAATCCTTAATTCTGATATCCAATTATTGGTCCCATCGGGTGTGCCAATTTGTTTCCAGTGATTTCTGGTAAACAACCGCTAGTCTTCCAAACTATCGAATAATCTTTCTTACTGTTATTCAATTCCTCTGGTAACTCACAGGATCGACTAGATTGATCCTAGGACTCCTTGGATATTAAGGTTACTCTCACAATCGAACAGATATTCATGGTTGATATTGTATAGGTGTTTGGCTTATTTCGATCTCTCTCTAAAAGTCTAAAGATGTAATCAAAATGTGTGTGAAAACTAAATTATACGAATAAATGCTAATTGTAATGCTAATTGTAAAGACATATAAAACTGCATGAAAATGAAGTAAATGGTTTCGACTTACAAAACGGTTAACATAAAGGGTTTCTGGAACGTAAAAGTTTGAAATGTGAAGAAAGCGTTTAATGCAAGAAATCTGTAAATGATTTTAAATAAACATATGCGTTCGAAAGACAAGACTTGAAGGTAAAGGTATGGAAAATGTGACAGTTTTCTGAAATATAAAGTGCTCGAAATATAAAGAAAACAATAAAACGTAAAACTTTAAGGAAGAGACTTCAAAGTGAAAAGACTGTAAATAAGAAAACTTGTAAATGTTGTTTGACAAAAAGAATAAAGGAAAGTACTGGGAATGGTAAAAGGTTTTCATTAAATCAGAAATACACGGTGCTATCATACATACATTTCTCTTGCATTCGTTTCCCTTGCCATGTGGTAGTTTGAATGTTACTGAGTATTTTGTATAATAGATATGACACCTGAAATCCTAATACTAAGACTTCTATTTATACTAATTCGACCATAACGGTCTTGCTATAGGATTATGCCACGTTTCGAACATGCAGGACAATGCTTCTTTCATCTTTCCACGTGTCCCCAAATGCTCCAACACATAACTTTCAAACTTTGAAAGTCCCGCTTCCATTTGAATTTTAAATGCTTTGGTGTTTCTCCGTTTCGAACGTTCTTTAGATATGTTCCCATAATTTCCGCTCGAAGCTCCAAGCTTTGACACACTTATTCGAAACACTGCTTCTGCTACTTCGAAATATGACGTTTAATTCCATTTCGATCAAAACGTTTAACTCATTTGGCTTCTAAATGACATTATCAAAATCTTCAGCCAACAGTGCCTAATGCATGATTGTGTATATTAGAAATGACATTAAACCGCCACATATCATCCACCCTACATTATCCGTGCAATTTAAATAAACACTCACATTTTCTCGATCTGGTATCATCATGTTTTAACTTTTGAATTTTTGAAACATATTTTCCACTTCACTCGCATGTCATAGTTACAAATGTTTGCCTTCTACTAGTGTCATTGTCAGACCTTTTAATCACAACGCCAAACCCGAGTTGGCTAACTTCTATTCGGACTCATTCAAACATATGTCAACGAGCACTGAAAATTTGATCATTTGTTGTTGTCGAACATATATCTCGACATCCATCGTTTTAACATCGTCCTTCATCTTATCTGGCTTAACATAATCATTCACCTTGCCTGAAACCTTTACAACAACTTTAAGAAACATGTCGGGATGCATCATATCTAAAACATACAAAAACAGAAAATATGTTAAAACAAAATTATATTTCTGTATCAGGGACAGTTTCAGATATACACATAAAAAATATAGTAGGTGGATTTCGAATATGCATATCCAAAGTAATGTTGTTTTTTCATCTCAAAATCAGCATCAATGCAAGGAAATGAGAGATAAAATGAGAAAAGTTTATCTTAAATTGCAGCTTTCTATGCTCTCTTTGATATGATAAAACACTTCAAACTTGGTATGGAGACAAAAAATTGATTGAGAATGGTTAAAATTTTGTGGTAAATTTTGGGTATGGGAGAAAATGAAGAGAATGAATAATGGTAGATGTGATCAAGCAACAAACTGACATAACAACAATATTTTCACATATGCATATATGAAAATATCTTAAATTTAAACACAATGTTCAAATAATAATGTGTAAACATGAGTGTTTTCGGAGATGCATTTCTGATATACCTTGAAAATTAATTTAGAGTGTTATCGAAGATGCATTTCCAAAATATCTTGAAAATTGATTTATAGTGTGTTTAGAGATACATCTCTGAATGATATTTTAGAGTTTTCAAATGTCTATTTCAACCATATAAGAGTACTAGTGGATAACTCGTGCTATCGCACGGGTCTCGTATGATTTTCACATCACATGGTCTAATATTGATTTGCAAAGTTCTATCTTGTGTCAAAATTAAACTAATAAAAATCAATCAAAATACAATCAATTTTGAACGTAATATTAAATTTTACAACAAAACTTACATGACTTGCAAAAATAATACCCAAACTTTTAATCATTATAAGTCCAAATGAAAACTTCGTAATATTATAAATTCCAATGTTGAACTTGTAAATGAATGAACCACATGTATTTAATTTTGATTTTTAAATTTTTTTTTATATATATTAAGATAAGCTAAAATAATTGATCAATCAAAATTCGATCTATTTTGAATCAAATAGTATTTTAAACCAAAATTCACATTACATGTTTTACACTACCAACTTTTAAGTATTTATTCATATTTATAATAAATCGTACAATCATTTTTATAACTTAAATTATATATATCACAACAAAAAATATAGTTAAAAGATGGACATTAAATTGACCAGTCTACAACTGATATCTCATAGATATGTTCACATCTATTCGTGAATTCAGATGAGTTAACACAACTCAGTTGAAACTAGATGAGTAAATTTTAAAACTATAGAAAAGAATAAAATCATATTTCCAGTTGAATCCAGATATTAGTCAATTTTTTCAAACCTAAAATTTATGAAAACTTCCGCTCAAATATCAATTTTAAATCCTTCTTATTATATCATATTTATAATTTTTACAAACCTACAAGGTATGACAACTCCTCGTTAAATTCTAGTTCTAAATAAATATTTATACTCCATTATACCTTGAAATAAGTTATCTAGTTGAAATTAGTTAAAATAATAAGTTATTTGTGTTTATAGTACAACATGAATCTTTCTCATTTATAAGTCTTTTAACATATCAATATGTAGACATTTTCTGTTTATAAGTGCCTTAAATCTGTGTGACGATTTATAAAATTATTGTTAACTTATTCATGTTAAAAAACAATTGCATCAATAGTTAAATTATTTTCGTTTATAAAAATATTTGTAACTTATTACGTTTATAAAAATTGTTGTTACTTATTTCCGTTTATACAAATAATTATATCAACATGGAAATTTTTTTTCCATTTATAAGTGCTTTGAATCCATAATATTTTTAACTTATTCCTATTAAAAACAATTGTATCAATAGTTGAATTTTTATCGTTTATAAAAAATATTTGTAACTTATTTCCATTTGTAACTTATTTCCATAATACATTCATTTTTGCTATAATAAAAATTTATTATTGATAATAAAAAATTACATATTAAATAATAATATAACATTTATTATTTTAGATATCATTAGGAAAAGAAATAAAAAATTAGATCTAAGAAAATTAATTTGAATTTAAATCAAATTTAATAAAATTAATTTGAAAAGATTTTGTTTTATTTTAGAAAATGGTTAATCAATTCAAAGACAAAAATTATAGGTAGAATCAATGCTAAGATCAGATTAATATTGTTCAAGTTTACATCGATTAAATCGATGAATTATTTTTTATTCTTCTATAATTACCCAAATTAAATTTTCAATTCTAATATATAAAGATGTAAGAATTAATACAAATTAAATGATTAATGAAAAATATATTTTTATAATATTTAAGAAAAATTAATGTTTAATTATTTGTAATTTAGATTATTTGTATAGACTTTTTTCCTTCAAAATCTTCAATCACTTTGAAAACCAATGCCCAAAAATACAAAGGATCAACTAAATAAAAACTATTTAAAAGTTTAATATAAAAATAAAAATACATACTTATAAAGTAAATTTTTGTAAATTAAAAATAAATTTTTTTTGTATTTCTTTTTAACAAAAGATAAATTTAATAAAACAGATTTAATATCAATAAGAAATATTAACACAATTATCAGTAGTTTATTGCTTAGCACAGACAGACTTGAAGTAATTCACCTAAAGCCTCTTCAGGTGTCATTCACAAACCACCTTTTCTCAAATCAAGTCGGTGAGATAACACTGCTCAGCTTCGAAGCAACAAAATAGCCTCAGATCTACTTTGGTATCAGTTGAAGCAGAAACAACAAAAAAATCTGTTTTTCTTTTCCTTTTTCACAGCAGTAGTAAATTTTATATATATATATATATATATATATATATATATATATATATATATATATATATTCACTAACAATAATCATTAAAAAAGAGTAACATAAACATTCATATACCTTCAAAAATAGGTTTTTATTGAGGCCACCACCCGAATTTCCAAAATACTTTACCTGAAAGAAAAAAATTGACACAAAAACAGAAATAAAAAAATGATAGAAACAAAATCAGAAAGAAAAAAATTAACAGAAACAAAATCACATAATCAAATCTCAAAAACCGATCTAAAATCCTAAAAAGAAGAGTCGTAGCAAATTTTTGATAGATTAGCATAAAGCTCGCAGTACTGGCGTTCCTGTTACTCAAACATGTACCAATCGTCTCCAAAAAAAAAACCTTCACGTTCTCTGTTCAATTCACAGTTAACAACAAAATTTCAATTTCTTCCAAATCTATAATAATAATAATAATCGCCGAATTCAAAAAACAGAAACATAAATAAAAATAGAACCTTAGGATCAAAAATCAGCTATTCAACAAAACTTAACTTGTTGAAACAATAACAATCGGTAATGATAAATTGGTGTAAGCGTGGAATTGAGCATTTGGTGGTGGTTGGAGATCAGAGATGAGACCATAGTTGTGACGTTTGGGGAGTTTCGACGGGAAACAGCGTCAACTTTGAGTTTCTGTTGAAAAATTTGTTTCAGATGTTGTTCGAGAGGATTTGAAAGGATGAAACTATGACACTTTGAAGGTGTGACACTTTGAAGGGTATGCAGGTAGGATTTATATTATAATACTCAAGAATCCAAAACGTCTTTATTTTAAAGTGAGTGGAAAATCCAAAAGCCATAAAATGTGGTGAGAATCAATGAATTATCGTTTCAAGAACTCAACATTTATGCCGGCTATTCAAATTGAATTGCCACTTTAAATGTTGCAACATAAACATGATTAGAGTTTAGTGGAATAATTAGTAGAATAAAAATAAATTAAAATCCAACAAAAATTATAGTTATGCCACATCAACAACATTTAATGCCAAATGAATATAAATATAACATTTAACTTTTTTAATTAGATTAGATAATACTTTTAATCAGAAGGATTAGTGTATAATTTTCAGATACTTTTATATTTATATATTTATAATAGATATTAAGAGATTCTCAAACTTCACTTTCATCTTATTTCATTAACGCAAACAAACTCTTAGACTATTAGTGGTACAAAAGTCTTAGCAGTGGTATAAAGAAATTTTAATAGAGTGGAGAAAGGGAGATGAAATAATTGTACTCTCTCCACTCCTTTTTATAAGAGACATTTCACTTTTTTAAATTTATTGAATATTTAATATATCTAGTTTATATTATAGATGAGGTACATTAATTATTCAATGAATCTAAAAATATGAGGTGTCTCTTATAAAATTAAAGACCAGAGAGAGTATTATGTTATATTAGCTTCAAAAGAAATGTAAAAGATGAAAGATTGGAAAAGATGAAAGATTAAATATGTGTTTGGTTTTTAAAAAAAATTTCCATGCAATTTGATCCTATGAATCTCTTGCAATATGGCTGCAGAAATATTTCGTAACCAACAATTGCTTTACTTAAACAAGATATGTATAGAAAAGCACCCAAACAAACTAAACTAATATTCAACATAGACCCAAAAGAAAAAAATGGAATTTAAACATATTACATATTTACTTGATAACCTTAAACTATAGTCAAATACAACAACAAAAGCATTTTTTTTTTTCATTTCTCTACTCAAAATGTCAGCATCTTTCTTGAGAGTTACCAAACTCTACTGTGTCTGGCATTGAGAGACTTGTTCAATTTGATAAAATCCTAAAGAAACCAAATACATATAGCAATCAACAAAGTTGAAACCCCTTTCAATCTTCAGCTATGGTTTTAGGAGGCTTTATACGAATATCCAATTTGAGTTGTCCAAAACCAAAATGATCCGAAGGAATCAAAAGAAAGTTAGTTGTAGGAGCACAACCATTGTTCTCTTGAATGGTCTTCATAGAAGATTGCAATATTAATGTGCTCCCCTGAGACCTAGCCAAGACATCATAATGAATATCTATTTTTGAATTGGGGCCAAGGCAACTAACATGGACAATATTTCCCAGATCCACGAGGTTATTGTGAACAATAAATAGTCTTGCATCATTTTGATCTACAAGAACTATTTCTTTCTGACGAGTATTTAACGAGACAGATATAAATTTGTCATATGTGAACTGTATTCCAAAGCCTACATGTCTATGGCTGAAGTGGAGAGCTAACTCTTTTGATGACGCAAGAAAGTCGCAGCCTGTATGTGGACACTTACATGGTATGTATATACATTCCTTCTCGTGGCTAGTTTTCAAATTGCAACTAAACATATCTTTGCAGCCGTATTTTGCATTCGGGCATGATATTTTAATCGATTCCAACAACTTCTCCACAGCACGGCAACGATTGTACCCAATGGGCATTAAGCACATGGGACATTTGTTCCTAAGTTCCCCACAACATTTCGAGCAAGCAATATGCCCATTCTCACACTGATTGTCATTTAATCACAAAGAAAGTTGTCAAATTCGATCTTTCATTACATGGAACAACAAACAGAACAGTTAAAGTACCTCTTAAAGGCCTGCATTATTTACCAAATCAAGGAAACAGATAAAGGATAAATTGAAACAAATCTTAACCTGAATCACTACAGCTAAAAATCACATTTTTTATGGTACAAAACTTCAAAAAAGCAGAAACCCAACTGAATTTTCAAGCTTTTAAATCTAAATCACAAAATTCATACACAAATAACAATCATAAGAAGAAAAAAATGAAAAATTTACAGTCCAAACAAAATAGCAAGAATAAGAAAAAAGGGGGCTAAAATTGGAAACTGACCTGGAATATAGGAATCGTCAACGGCTCCGAACAAATGAAGCAATCGAGAACATCAGGGTCAGAAATGATGGCAGATACGTTCTTACCCAATTCCTTAGTTTGCTCTACGCTGGATCCAGATGTTCTTTCGTTTGCGTCGTTTTCTAGGGTTCCAATTGGGGGATTTTCCATTTCGAAGCCTTGTTGTGGTTGTTGATTTTCTTCTTCTCTTGTAGATGCTGTTTCTTCTCCTTCGTCTACCCTTCGGCGCTTCTGGTTGGGGTTGCTAGGTCCTTCACCGTCGTCGCATCCACCGACCGAGAATGTCACCATCACTCTGGTTCGGCTCAGATATCAAACATTCGTTTATATAAAAACCGTCATGGTTTTAACATAAAAAGATGCTTCTGGTAGTGCTTTTATTAATTGTTTATTTCCATGTATTTTATTTTTTTCTCAAAAGTGAGAGAAAATAATTGAGTTTGCGGTCATGGTATGTTACAAAGAAAAAAACATCTTAAAACGTTTGTCCAAATGAAGAAAATACAGGGAATTGTTTTTTTATACAATGGAATATATTATGACAAAGTACAATGGGTACTTGTCCACAATACAAAATTATTTTAATCGAAGAAAGACCAAAAGATTTATGTACCAGAAATAATTTTTTTATAACTATTGGAATTCAAACCTAGACAAGATTTTCACCGTTATCCATTACATCTACGTTAAAAGCGTCGTTGTTTAAGATGATGGCATTTCTCATCTTCCACATAGCCCAAACAATTGAAAACCATACCACCATAATCTTGTTCGAACAAATTTTGTCCTTAAAAGCATCTCTAAACCATGGAAAATCATCCAACATTGTTACAACTTGACTACATGATGAACCAAGCCACACCAAAACCTTGTCTCAAAAAACCTTCGACCAAGGGCAAGCAAACAAAAAATGATCCAACGATTCCATGGTTGAGGAACAAAACACACATAGCTTTATTGATATTGGATATAATGTCTCTTTTGAACAATTTCTCCCTAGTTGCTATTCTATGAAGGTGCAAGAAATACAAATAATGAGGATTTGAATTGAGTTGTATCAAATTTAATCTTTTTGTAATTCAACCACAAAGATAACAAGTGAATAAGAATATATTAACACAATTATTTTTATCCTGGTTCACTGTTAACTAAGTTACTTTAGTCTATCCCGCAAGGTGATTTGCCTTATACAAAAGGACTTAATCCATTATAATCAACCAGATTACAAAAAACCACAATAAGTCCGATCAACCCTATTAGTACCCCCAATAAGTCTGTTGATGATCCTTATTGCAAATCACTATGACTGCAACCAAAGTCTTCTTGAAAATCCATACTACAAAGAGTCTCTCAAGAAACCTATCAACAACAATTGATTACAAAGATGTGTATATAAATATGCTTCTACACAAGCAGATTACACAATGTTTAAATACAGCAACACAAAAGTGTTGATAGCAAGATACGAAAAAAAGCTCCTTGCTTATTTACAAAATTATACAAAGAATTTCTCTACAGAGTTTTTGCAAGGTTTGGTGTAGTTTTGTAGAACTGATTCATTGATTTCAAATTCTTCGAAGTATTTCTTTTATAGCTGAAAAGAAGAGATCAGTAGGGGATAGAATAGGAAACAAATATAGTTGTATTATTCTCAACGGTCATGGTGAGACTGGTAGACAATAGTACAAAAAGGTATATCCTTGCGCCACTCTAGAGAGTAGGGTCACTGAGTACTTTTGTATTTTTATACTCACCATCACACGCAATCCCTTAGTCTTGATCTTCATCTTCTATGTCTTCAGAGGCTTCTGATTTGTTTGTTGATAAAGTATATTGTAGAAGGATCAGAACTATGTATCTTCAAAACCTAAGTCTTTGGAACCTTTCAGGGCTTGTTCAGAGAACCCTTGCCTTTAGAGTCTTCGACACTTGGTCTTTAGAAGAATTTCTTCATATCATAAGAACTCGTTCAACAGAACCTCGTCTTCAGCATCTTCAAAACTTGGAACATCAGAAGTAAAGCTTTAGAAGGCCTTCAAAGCTTCCTTGTACAAGTCACGATTATAAGCTCTTCTACTAATGTTCCTTAGAACCGTTGCATAAGATGCATTCTTTAATCTTGACTTAACTTGTAACACATCAAAGGTATTTTCTTCTAGAGTGTTAAGTTCAGAACCTGATGACGTCACACACCTTCTTACCAGAGTCAGAACCTGTATAGCCAAAGCCTCACACTAGATAGAAAATGTTAGAGTACACAATTATTCTCAAAGATAACATGTAAAGTTATCATCAAAACATAAGGTCAGATGTAGAACCAATCTTATTCTTACGATCTCCCCCTTTTTAATGATGACGACAAAACCATGTATTTTGATAGAACAATTCATAAAAGGTAATCACCATGGAACGCAAATTCAGTAAAGCTAACCGGCTCCCCCTGAATCTATTAATACTTAAAATTCCATTAAAGTTTGTTCAGGGTCTCCCCTTGATCCCAAGACTCACAAAATGAATTTTGCAGTACACAAAGCAACATAAACAATGAATACTATTCCATTGACGTCTATCAGAGTCTGACTAGAAATAATCAGTCTTTATCTCAGAACCTAGATTGCTATCAGAACACTTTGAGACAATAAAACTTGTTTAGTTATTGTCTTGATAACTTACATCAAACATCATAACTAATACAGTGGTTCTTCTAGAAACTAGAATTGTGCCAGCAGAAGGTGCACAACATCATGTCATCAGAAGGTTCAGAACCTGAACTCTTTCTTGACTGACAATGTCTTTCGAACATGTCTTCTGACCATGTCTCAGAACATGTCTTAGACCATGTCTTTTAGACCATATCTTTAGACCATTTCTTAGACCATATCTTCCGACCATGTCTTAGACCATATCTTTCGAACATGTCTTGGAACATGTCTTAGACCATGTCTTCTAAAAATGTCTTAGACCATGTCATCTGAACATGTCTTAGACCATGTCTTTCGTACATGTCTTAGACCATATCTTAGAACATATATTACACCATGTCTTCTGAACATGTCTTTAGACCATGTCATCCGACCATGTCTTCAGAAGGTTCACAACCTATGAAACAACTTGGTTAACAACAGACTTACTATACTTCCAAAAAGTTCACAATTTCTGAAGTATCTGAGTCTGGTTAAAATGTAATCTGGTTACAAAAAATTTCAGATAGTTTACAACTTTTGAACAATTTTGTGATAGCGGAGCAAACATTGCCAAAGCACATGTTTACATTCTTTAAGATAGTTCACAACTTCTGAAACGAATACTAGTTACACATCAAATTTGTTAAGCTTCCAGAGATTTCACAACTTCTGAAGCGACAAAGTCTAATTACCATATTT
Source organism: Vicia faba (assembly GCA_948472305.1). Taxonomy (NCBI): domain Eukaryota; kingdom Viridiplantae; phylum Streptophyta; class Magnoliopsida; order Fabales; family Fabaceae; genus Vicia; species Vicia faba. The sequence continues at coordinate 822,951,930 of OX451741.1, forward strand.
TCAAAAAGTCCACAACTTCTGAACAATTGGTTTTGTCAACACACAATTTCCTTACTTTCAAAAAGTTCACAACTTCTTGAACAGTAGAAGTATCAGCGCTGGATTTAACCATATTTTCACGAAGTTCACTACTTTTGAATAATAGGTGTATCAGAGCCTATTTCAGCCTTTAACTTAGTTAGAAACCTCTGACCAAATCATAGTGTCAAGTCATGATTCGTTTTAGACAATTTACAACTTCTAACGAATACATGTTCACATATGCTTAAGCTCATCAGAGCATTCTTCATGCATCTTGACCTTGATCTTGATCTTCTGGTTGGTAGATCATAATCTTATGATAGTCAAATAACCCGTCTTATGAAAACCAGTGAACTTTTGCAAAGTTCCTGAATCAAACATCAAACAAATTGTTAGCTTAGCAGTAAAAGCATTATATCACGTTTGGGATTGAGATATGAGATTAAGTATTATCAAAATCATATACTATTTCTCATCCTTCGTTAGAAATAAAAAAGGTTTAAAAGACAAGGTGATTTTTTATTAAAAACCAAAAAAGATAAAGATACAATTGTTTTAGAAACAAACGAAAAATTATTCTTAAGTTATAATACAAAGTAAAATTTTCATTGAAAATAAATAGAGATATTTTGGAAAATTTCATGGAAATGAATATTAAGGAATGTAGCACACATTATACTATAATAAGAATATGAATAAGATAACACAAACCAAACTTTTATTCATTGGAGGGGAAAGAAGTACAAACACGATACAACCAAAGGAAAACAAGGTACAAGAGAAAGAACAACACCAAAGACACAACCCAAGCAACAACATTGGTAGCCACCCGACCAGCTACACCTTTCAGATATCACATCCAAAAAAGCATAGGCAGGACCAACACGACAAACTTCTCCAATGATTCTAGCCCTATAGAAAAGTGCAGATAGGACTCTTCTAAAAGGGATAAAAGACCGATGCTGATTCCTGGAAGCAATAATTGAACCCTTAAGATAGTTGAATATGGTTTAGGGAATTTTAACCCTTACATGATGCACAAGGAAGTAGACGAAGAGTATTTCGTCATAAGACAAAGATTTCAAGTTCACTCTCCTAGGTCGAAAGTTGGTTAGCAGTAGCTGAAACCAGACTTTAGCAACAAGAAGAAGACTTTGAGGATTTGAGGGTATAAACCGAGTAGAGGTGTCATGAATGGTGAAGAGTCTCTCAACAAAGGATAATTTGAACCAGAAGTGATCAACATTTGTTCCTGTCTGAGCACAATCAATCGTATCAGCAATGGTCGACGGAGTAATGGTAATAAGGATGCTGAAGACACTGGAACTGACAGAATCACCATTGAAACTAACGGATGCATACTTCTAGAATTCTTTGACCAACTTCAGATAGATTGGTCCATGCAGCATTGCAAAATAACTAAACCAATCTTGCGCAATTACACTTTGGATTAAGTTGAGTTCATCACTTCTAAGACGAGGAATGTTGGGACGGAGTTCTGGAATGACTTCGAGGAGATCCTCATCGCCATGAAAGGTTTTTGCATACATGAGGAGAGGGAGATATATGAAAGGGTGAGAGACTTCAAGGGATGAAGTAATCAACGAGATACAAGCCTTTTAAATAGAGGGAAAGGAAATGTAACAGGCAGGAGAAATTTTTTTGTAAAGATACCTAACACACTTGTTACTGACAAGTTAATAAATGAAGGACAAAAGGTGGAGATAATTACAAATTCCAAGACAAGCGACATGAAGAGATAAGGACAATTTAAGAATGGTATAAAATAAGACATGCGAAAAAATTTCATTTCCAACGTAGTTGTTTACCCAATATGTCAATCAATTGATTTAAGAGACTTAATAACTGACGCAATCAGACAAATGAGAAAGCGTACACTCTTGATCAACCATTTAATGCAGGAGTAAACCCTTCAGATTCCAAGTTCCAACAACTTTTTTCAAGAGAATATTTTAAACAAAAATATTTCTAATGATTGAGAACTCTATTAGATTCAAAGTACCATATCCCTGAAACCAACAATTAGAATGATATGTACCTTACTGTTCCATACATTTGGAGGACTCTATGTTGAGAGCGGACTCCTTTTCACATACGTTGAAATTCTAGTATAAGATATGAGATGTCGAATGAGATGTCACGACACAAATATCTGTTTACAAGTAAAGAGCAGTAAAATCAAAAGCTGTAAAAACACAAGAGATTGTTCACCCAGTTTAGTGTACAATAATACCTACTCTGAGGGCTACCAAGCCAGGGATAAGTCCACTAAATAGTACCAATTCATAGACCCTTAGTAAACAACCAATTTACGATCTAATCACTTAATCACTACCCGTGCTATACTTCTACCTAAGACTCACCTAGTTATGAGACCCTCTTGAAATCTCTTCAATCACTTACAATGAAGAAACAACATAATTAATAAGTTTAAAAACTTCAATCATTCAATGCTTAAAAGCTTATGAATGATACATAATTAACAACACACATATTCAATCAATACTAGAGTGTTTGACAATTAAAAGACTTAGAATTTTTAAAACAGAAAGAAAGTATTCTTCTTCAAAAGTTGCAGTAGTTTGAATAAGGAAGCAAGTCTTTATATATGCGCAGCTGTAGGCCTGGGCTTTAAAACCAAATATTCAATTCTTTTGAATATTTCCATAAAAACAGGTCAAGATAAAATCCATGCATTTTGAAAAATATTCCTCCATATTTTTTGCTGCCTGTGAGTTACAAATCTTGAATTATGGAGCGCTGGAAAACAGGAAACAAAAAAACAAATACTAATGTTGGCTGAAATCAATTCAGGAGGCAGATGTCAAGACACCTGCTTTGACATCATACAACACAGTTTTTCTCCAAATGTTAAGACATTTAGCAAAACATTATTAAGACATTGTTTTACCAAAATTGCTGCCAACAAACACTTACGAACTCCCCCCTTTGGAAAATTTTGGCTAAAAAATTACTAGAGCATATTATCAGAGCATTATCAGAGAAGTAGCATAAGCAAAGCAATCAAAACATAAACTCAGATAGTAGTTAGCTGTTAGAAAAGGAAGATGTCAAAACATCTTCTAAGACATGAGGCTCCCTCTCAAGTATTGAGCTCCCCCTCAATCAATGGTCAGTGGTTAATCAATGGGCAGTGGTTAGTCACTCACTCATTTTGTCTCCCCCTTTTTAGTCATAATATGCCAAATAAACAGATGCATTCAAGAGTGTATCAGTAATATAGGTACAGACCATAGAAATCAAATTTCAAGCACATGCAAGTTCTAAAAGGAAACAAAAGGATCATATAAAGAAACATCAATTAGTCTGAATGTCATCAGGACCAGTTGACTTGTCTGAGCCGGAGCTTTCTTTCTCACTAGAGTCTTCACTTTCAGAGTTCACTATATCATCAAGGTTGTTGTCCTTTTGCAGGTCCTTGATTATCTTTTCAAAGGTTAGCTTCCTTGCTGAGCTAAATCTGATCACATCATCCAATTCCTTGTAAGCTTCTCTTAATTCTTTAATCATATCATCCTTGGTGGAGGTCTTTTCAGCAGGTGCAGATGTTAAAACAATGTCTGCAACATGTTTTCTTGAAAAGAGCTTAAAATGAAGGGTCAAGGAAGACTCCCTCTTGCACACTACATCATTTCCACATAGGATTCTAGGATGCTGATTAAGGATAATTACACAGAGGAGGAAAGGAAAAGCAATTAGCATCTTAATGGCATAAGTTTCTGCATGTTTAATGGTCAGATCAAAGATATAAGTCCCATAATCAAAATGTTTCTTGTTTCCAATAGCATAAATGAACTTTCCTCATCCAATGGAGATGGTTGAAGTATGATTAGTGGGAACCCAATTTGCAACTAAAATCCTAAGTAAAATAGCATATTTCACACTCAGTTTGCTGACAGGAAGTTTGTTTTTCATGGGCTACTCACTTACTTGATTAGTAGTGATGGCTCTGCACACTTGATTGTCTGTTACTTCCAACTTACAACAAACATCTTCTGCCTATCTAGAAATCTATTTATAATGGCAGGAGAAAATTCTACACACTTTCCTCTAACAAAAACCTTTCTATACTCCTTACTTTTATGGTCAGCACAATTAACAGGAATATTAACAATAAACTCCTTAACAAGAGTTTCATAGCAATTGGCAAACCCGATAACTGTTTTCATCAATCCAACATAAGAGATCAGCTCCATGGTTTCTTTACATTCCAAAGCACCATATCCTAGTTCTCTCTCCAGGGCAATCCTTTTTTGATACACATACTTCCACTTTTCAGCATTCCCAACAGAATGAAAGGAGATGTTATCAAGTGGGGCATCAGGAACCCTAACAGACAGTTTCTTACTTGCAGACTTTTTGATAGGAGAGATGTCCTGGACATCTTACTTGATATCATACTTAGAGTCATCCTCTTCAACTAGAACAACTTTCTTCTTACTCTTGGATCTTTTTACAGCATCCTCATCATCATCGGTGGAGCTAACAGGTCTAGCTTTTCTTTTGCTAGAGGGAAGGACCACTTTACTTCCTGCTTTTGGGGGTCCATACATGGTTTTCTTCTTCATTGTCTTGGGATGGGGTGTGGCACTTGCATCTTTCACTTTACTGGATTTTAGTCTTCTTATAATACCAGGTACAACATTAGTAATGAGCTCATTGTCAGACAACTCTTCTACATTGACTACATTCTCAGCATTGTGACCTTCTGCATCCTTGGAGGCAGTAGCATCCTGTTCAACATTTTCCTCAGCATCTTGTTCAACATTTTCTTCTTCCACTTATTTTAGGGCAGAGGTAGCAAGCTTCTCGAGTTTGCTTTCAGTAGCATCTTTCTTGAAAGTGGATGATTCAGCAACAGTATTTTTAGGGTTACTTCCTTTGTCAGCAGGAGGAGGCATGCAAGCAAGGGGAGTAGAAATCCCATGCATAACAAAGTCTTCATTTAATACTCTGCCTACTAGCCTTCTGATGCTTCTATCAACATTAACAATTTCTTCTTATGTCCTATTGTCAGTAGCAGTAGAAGAGTTTCCTTTATCATCTTTGGATTTCTTAGCAGGTGATGATCTAGGTTTCTTTACCTTTTTCTCAAGCGGAGGGATTGTTGATAGAGAAGGAACATCAAGTACTCTATCAAGGGAAATATTTTCATTAGCAGATTTTGAGGAAGACGATGTGTGATGTTGAGATATGTTTGAAAATTTTTGAGCAAAGAGATGAAGAATGGAAAGGATCCTTTTTCTGTGGAGGAGAATGAAGAGTTTGTGAAAGTAGAGAGAAGAAATTTTGTAGCGTGTTGGAAACAATTTGAGTCAGTCTTGTAATGATTGCTTTCTAAATTTTATTTGTTGGAAACACAAATAATACAATATCACTTTAATGATATCCCCACACACTTTTAATTGCTACAAACCCTCATATAAACAAATCCCTAATTTTTCTCTTAAATTCTCAAATTGATTAGCATCCAAAGCCTTTGTGAAGATGTCAGCCAGTTGTAATTTCAGTGGCTACATGTTCTAAGGAAACAATCTTTTCTTCAACATGCTCTCTTATGAAGTGATGACGAATGTCAATATGCTTGGTCTTGCTGTGTTGAATGTGATTCTTTGATATGTTTATGGCACTTAAATTATCACAAAATAATGCCATGACATCTCATTTGACATTGTATTTTGTTAACATTTGTTTCATCCAAACCAATTGAGAACAACTGCTTCTTGCATCAATATACTCAGCCTCAGCAGTGGACAGAGACACACAATTTTACTTCTTACTGAACCATGATATGAGATTATTTCCCAGAAAGAAGCATCCTTCTAATGTACTTTTTCTATCATCAACACTTCCTGCCCAATCAACATCATAAAAACCAGTTAAGGCAGAGTTTGATTCATGAGAGTACAACATACCATAGTCACTTGTCCCATTCACATATTTAAGAATCCTCTTCACATGGTTGGAATGACTAACTTTAGGATCAGCTTGGTATCTTGCACATACACCTACAACAAAGACAATGTCTGGTCTTCTAGCTATAAGATATAAAATACAACCTATCATTCTGTAGAGACTTTGATCTACACTTACTCCTTTTTTATCTTTAGTCAACTTCAGATGTGTGGGAGCAGGGGTTCTTTTGTGACTGACATTCTCCATCCCTAACTTCCTTACTATATTCTTGGCATACTTGCTCTGAGGTAAAAATATGGAATCTTCCATTTGTTTAACTTGCAGACCAAGAATATAGGTTAGTTCACCAACAAGACTCATCTCAAATTCAGACTGCATTTGCTTGACAAAATGTTGAACCATCTAATTTGACATCCCACCAAATACAATATCATCAACATAAATTTGAGCAATCATAATATTCCTTTATTCTTCTTTGACAAAGAGGGTTTTGTCTATGCCACCTTTCCTATATTCATTCTCCCCAAGGAATCATGTCAGTCTCTCATACCAAGCTCTTGGAGCTTGCTTTAATCCATATAGAGCTTTCTTTAATTTGTAGACATGTTTAGGAAAACCTGGATCAATAAATCCCTTTGGTTGTTTAACATAGACTTCTTCATTTAGATATCCTTTTAAGAAGGCACTTTTTACATCCATTTGAAACAATTTAAATTTCAGTATGCATGCAACTCTCAATAGTAGTCTGATTGATTCAAGTCTGGCCATGGGAGCAAAGGTTTCATCAAAGTCCACCCCTTCAATTTGAGTGTATCCTTATGCAACTAACCTTTCCTTATTTCTCGTGATCTCCCCTTTTTCATCATATTTATTCTTATATACCCATTTAGTTCCAATCATATTTGTCCCTTCAGGTCTTGGAACTAGATCCCAAACTTCATTCCTATTGAATTGTTCTAGCTCCTCTTGCATAGCATTAATCCAGAACTCATTAATTAGAGCCTCTCTGACATTCTTAGGCTTAATTTTTTATATAAAGCAAGAGTTTGAAATCCCTTCTCTTGATCTGGTAGCAACTCCTTTGTTTGGATCTCCTTTGATAAGCTCCTTAGGATGATCTTTCTGAGTTCTAATTGAAGGTCCTTTATTGAGGTGACTAGGTTGGGGATCTTCTTGAGGAGGATTAGAATCAATATTTATGTCATTTGATTCAGTTGGACTATCAGGCAAAGATGTTCCAACATCTTCTGAGACATCTTCTTCAACATTCCATCCTCCATCATCAATAGTAACATTTATTGATTCCATCATAACTTTGGTTCTGGAGTTAAAAAATCTGTAAGCTCTGTTGTTTGTAGAGTAACCCAGGAATATTCCCCCATCACTCTTGAGATCCATATTCCTCCTTTGTTCATGATCAGCTAGGATGTAACATTTACTTCCAAAAACATGAAAGTATTTAACAATTGGTTTTCTTCCCCTCCATATTTCATACAAAGTAGCTGAAGTGCCTTTCCTTAGAGTGACTATGTTATGGATATAGCACGCAGTATTCATTGCTTTAGCCCAAAAATGGTAGGGTACCTTCTTAGCATGAATCATGACTCTTGTAAATTCTTGGAGAGTTATATTCTTGCGTTCTACAATCCCATTCTGTTGAGGAGTGACGGGAGAAGAGAATTCATGGCTGATTCCTTCAGAGGAGCAAAACTCAGCAAATTTGTTGTTCTAAAATTCCTTTCCATGATCACTTCTGATTCTTATGACTTGGCTTTCCTTTTCCCTTTTAAGTTTTTGACAAAGATCTTTGAACACTTTAAAATTTTCTGATTTTTCTCTAATAAAGCTTATCCATGTGTATCTGGAAAATTCATCTACAATAACATAGGCATACTTCTTACCACCAAGACTTTCAACCTGCATAGGTCCCATCAAGTCCATGTGAAGAAGTTTCAAAGCTTTTGATGTAGTAAGATGTTGAATCTTCTGATGTGACATCTTAGTCTGCTTTCTAATTTGGCAGTCACCACATACCCTTCCTTCTTCTATTTTGAGCTTAGGAATCCTCTCACTGCTTCTTCAGATATGATTCTTTTCACACCTTTCAGATGCAAGTGCCCCAATTTTTGATGCCATAGTTTAACTTCATTCTCTTTGGCTAAAGCACATGTTTAGGAGAGGTTCAACTCTTGAGGAACCCATAGATAACAATTGTCTTTAGATCTGATCCCTTTCATAATAACTTCATTCTTTTCATTGCACACAAGACATTCTTCCTTGGTGAAGTTAACTTTGAATCCTTGATCACATAATTGGCTTATACTTATCAGGTTATCTATCAACCCTTTAACAAGTAACACATTATCAAGCTTAGGGACTCTTGAACAGTCAAGCTTGCCAACACCTTTAATTCCACCTTTTGCCCCATCACCAAAAGGCACATAACTGGTGGAATGAGATTTGACATCCACCAATAGATTCTTGACACCTGTCATGTGTCTAGAACAACCACTGTCAAAGTACCAATTATCTTTGGTTTATACTCTGAGAGAAGTGTGAGTAATGAAACTACCAATATTGGACTTGGGAACCCACTGTTTCTTCTTTTTTCTATTTTGGGAAATCTTATCAGTTTTGGGAAAAGAAGTATTTTTAGGATACCCATATAACTTGAAACAGAAGGGCCTTATATGTCCAAGCCTTCCACAGTGATGACATCTCCAAAGCTTGGGATTCTCTCTAGTTTGATTAAGTTTTTTCCTCCCATGATGTTTGCCATGATGTCCTTTCTTCACACGAGGTTTGCCAAGATGTCCTTTCTTACCATGACGTTTGCCCACCTGTTGAGACATTTGATTTGACATTTTCGGTTTAGGCTTGGCATAAGTGGAAATAGATGAGGTCTCTTCTGGGTTAAGTTCCTTTTTCTCATTGAAACCTAGACCAATCTTGTCTCCTGTCACTCTTCCCGCTTGGAGAATTTAAGCTAATGTGTTAGACCCATTATTCAGCATCTTGAGAGATTTGACCATTCTATCAAGATTTGAATTTAGAGAAGACATTTCACTTTCTAGATCAGAAATAGTTTTGAGACACTCTTCCCTTTCCTCCTTCAGCTGAGTTATGAGGGCTTTCTATTTCTCCCCTTCAAGAGATACTTCTGCACTCCTGAGACATAATTATTTGTATGAAGCAACTAACTCATTAAATGTTAGTTCTCCATCACTAGACTCATCATCAGATAGATATTTTCCTGTTAATGCTTTAACATACTTGGCAGATTCTTCAAGACCACTCTCTGAGTGCTCTTCAAACCAAGTAACAAATAGATTCTTTTTATGTTTCTTAAGATATGTAGGACATTCAACTCTAATATGACCAAAGCCTTCACATTCATGACATTGTACTCCCTTCCCTTGAGTGGATTTTTCTTCAGCCCTTTTTCTTCCAAACTCATTTGACTTATGGATGTCAGATGAGATGTTCTTGACATTTGATCTTTTGTTTCTATCCATTCTTTTTATCACTTTGTTAAACTGTCTTCCAAGAATAGCTACGGCATTTGGTATTCCCCCATCTGTATCCAAACCACAGTCTTCCTCTTCATCTTCAGTATTTGATACAAAGGCTATTCTTTTGTTCTTCTTTTCATATCTTTCATTGATGCTTAATTAAAATTTCAGGAGGGATCCAATAAGTTCACCCACTTTCATCTTGTCAATGTCTTGAGCTTCTTCTATAGCAGTCACTTTCATATCAAATCTCTTGGGAAGAGACCTAAGCATCTTTCTCACCAATTTGACTTCAGGTATTTTCTCTCCTAAAGCACTGGAGGCATCAACAATTTCAAGAATGTTCATATGAAAGTCATTTATACTTTCATCATCCTTCATTCTCAAATTATCAAATTTTATGGTGAGAAACTGAAGTCTTAACATCTTAACTTTGGATGTGCCTTCATGAGTAGATTGAAGACTTCCTCATGCATCCTTAACTACTTCACATGTATTCACTAATCTGAAAATGTTCGTGTCAATTCCATTGAATATAGAATTCAAGGCTGTAGAATTTCCAAGAGCAATTTCATCTTCTTCTTTAGACCAATCTTCTTCTGGTTTTAACTCAGAAGTATGTTCTTCACTTTCTCCAAATTTGACAAGGTATTTCCATCCTTTTAAAACAGCTTTCCAAGCTCTGTTGTCCAAACACTTTAAAAATGAAAACATACGTGGTTTCCAGTAGTCATAATTACTTCCATCCAGAATGGGTGGTCTGTTCACAAATCCTCCTTCCTTGTCCATAGTACAAGAAAGTATCTCCCCTGGATCTCACCTAGATAAAGAGAAGGATGCCTGCTCTGATACCAATTGAAATTATGGTATTAGATATATGATGTCGAATGAGATGTCATGACACAAATATCTGCTTACAAGTAAAGAGCAGTAAAATCAAAAGCTGTAAAAACACAAGAGATTGTTCACCCAGTTCAGTGTACAAAAACACCTACTCTGGGGCTACCAAGCCAGGGACAAGTCCACTAAATAATATCAATTCATAGACCCTCAGTAAACAACTAGTTTACGATCTAATCACTTAATCACTACTCGTGCTATACTTCTACCTAAGACTCACCTAGGTATGAGGCCCTCCTCAAATCCCTTCAATCACTTACAGTGAAGAAACAACCGAATTAATAAGTTTAAAAACTTCAATCATTCAATGATTAAAAGCTTATGAATAATACACAATTAACAACCCAAATAACAACACAAGTATTCAATCAATACTAGAGTGTTTGACAATTAAAAGACTTAGACTTTTTAAAACAGAAAGAAAGTATTCTTCTTCAAAAGTTGCAGTAGTTTGAATAAGGAAGCAAGTCCTTATATATGCACAGCTGTGAGCTTGGGCTTTAAAACCAAATATTCAATTCTTTTGAATATTTCCATAAAAACAGGTCAAGATAAAATCCATGCATTTTGAAAAATATTCCTCCATATTTTTCGCTGCCTGTGAGTTACAAATCTTGAATTATGAAGCGCTAGAAAACAGGAAACAAAAAAACAAATACTGATGTTGGCTGAAATCAGCTCAAGAGGAAGATGCCAAGACATCTTCTTTGACATCATACAACACAATTTTGCTCCAAATGTTAAGACATTTAGCAAAACATTATTAAGACATTATTTTACCAAAATTGATTTCAACAAACACTTACATACGTTATCATTTTATAAGAAACAATAGATTTCATTTGGAGTAGCCAGACACCAAACTTTGTTTAGGCATGCTTAATCAGCAGATGTAGATCCTACTACATATACCAAACCCATAAGTGTTGCTTCTGAAGTTTTGATTGAATGTTTGTTTTCGCTAGAGTTAGCCTGGTCACCCAGAATCAATTCCCCAATACGTGATGATATTTGTCTAAGCTTCATTAGCTTTTGAATGGGCATCTTTTGAGTCTTTGACTTCTCGTCCTTATGCAGCAGCTTCATTATCTTCTATACCTGAGAAGGTAATATCCATACCTGCAAATATTTCAACTAGCTTTATCTTTTAAAGGTCAAGCTTATTTTTAGATCTATCATAGATTAGTTCGTCAACACATAGTGTATCATGGTTGTATACTATGTAGTTGTAATACGGTGGGAGAACTGACTTGGTTTTGCATTTATTCGCAAATGTTGCAGATAGCAAGAGTCACCACCGACTTTTCTTTTATCCAATATTTAGGAAAGGTGAAAAGAACAGGAAAGACCTTTGATAGATTTTGAGTTCGGGGGGTAGGTTATGAAAAGGGAAGGTGTTAGCATCCTTTTCATCCGTAGTCATCTACGGGCTCTTAATCGCTAGCTCACTTTATTTTAAAAATTGCTTTGTGAATGTATGTTTGAGAAAATATTTTGAAAGTTGTCATAGTGAGGCAGAACTTTGTAATGATTCTCGTATTTGTCCTCGAGAATGCGTACAAAGTGTTTGAAAATATTTATCGAAAAGTGTCTGTGTGAAATGTTTTTATTTTGAAATGTTTATGAGCAAACGATTAACAGCAGTCTACCTACTCAAGGTCTTGTAATTTTCTCCTCCTTTATATAGTGCTATCCCACCATTAGTTAGTAGGAAGCCCTATCGTTGGATGTGAAGGGACAAGCGTGGGTCATCGTACAGTCATCGAAGGCAACTGGTAGGGATGCTTTAGCAATTATCATTAAGGGACTAGATCGTTTACCGAAGGCAACATCAAAAGAGTCATTGATGGACTACGATCTTTGTTTTCACGGGACTGTGCTAAACTGTCCCCACATTCGAGGGACATGAATGTTTACTTTTCCGAAGGCAACAAGGGAGGTTACCCTAGAGGTGTTAGTGTCCAAGTGATTTGTTTTCAGTTATTTTAATCTTGCAATTAGGGTTAGCTATCATTTTGTTTTTATCTTGCCATACATGACCTAATTACTAACAAATAATATAATAAAATAGGAAAGTGGTAAAGGTGCGGAAAATAAATGCGGAAAATAAACCATAAGCTATTACACGGCTTTGGGAGAGGTATATAATAGAAATGCGGAAAATGAAGCCCTAATTACTATTACAAGCCGGGAAACAGTTACATAACCAAAAAAAAGTGAGAATAATAAATTACATTCGTGAAAGTACGGGCGATCTGAAAATATAAATGAATAGAAAAGGAAAATTTTCTTTGGTATTTTTAGGAAAAATGTTTGTGGTGAATTTATTTAAAAAACCCTAAGAAAACTAATTGATTTTAGTAATAAAAAAAATTCAATTAATTTAATTAAAAAAACCCTGAAAGTCTAATTAATTTTAATTAAGAAAATTAAATAATTAAATTAGTTAAAATAGTGATTAAATCTAACCTAATTAATTAACCTAAATTAATGTTTTAGTTTAATTAAAACAAATAATTAAAAGAAAATAAAAAAATAAAGAGAGGAATAAGATGGGCCTAAAACAACAAGTAAAAGGGGGGTTGCAGATTGCAATTTGTTAGGACCAAAGAGGAGAGGCCTAAGCTGTTAGTGTTAGATCTCGTACATTCATCCATAGAGGGTGCAGCGTGTGCTTGTGGATCTGGGATCGTTGGATCAAATCTATACAAATCCGATGATGGGGCGTGGTAGGGCGCATGGTTGTTGTGTGGGACACACTACACTAGATCTACAAGAATTAGAAAATATGTGAAAAATGCAAGGGGCAGGTGTAATACAGTGGGAGAACTGACTTGTTTTTGTGTTTTATCGCAAATGTTGCAGATAGCAAGAGTCTCCACCAAATTTTCTTTTATCCAATAAGGAAAGGGTGAAAAGAACAGGAAAAACCTTAGAGATTTTCTTGAGTTCAGGGGGTAGGTTATGAAAAGGGAAGGTGTTAGCACCCTTTTCATCCGTAGTTATCTACGGGCTCTTAATCGCTAGCTCACTTTTTTGAAAATTCTTTGTGTTCGTGTGTTTGAAAAATATTTTGAAAATTCCAATAGTAAGGCGAACTTTGAAATGATTCTCGTTTCTGTTTTGGAGAATGTGTACAAAGTGTTTGTTTTTGAAAATTTTTTTGAAAGTGTTTATGAAGAATGCTTTAGTTTTGAAATGTTTGCTAGCAAGCGATTAAAATTATTCTACCCTTACTCAAGGTCTTTATTGTTCTTCTCCTCCTCCTTTAGATAGTGCTACCCTACCATTAGTTAGTAGGAATCTCTATCGTTGGATGTGAAGGGACATACATGATTCATTGTACAGTCATAGAAGGCAACCTATAAGGGTGCTTTAGCAATTTTTGTAAGGGACTAGATCGTTTACCGAAGGCAACATCGAAAGGGTCATCGAGGGACTACGATCTTTATTTTAGAGGGACAGTGCTAAAGCGTCCCCGCGTTCGAGGGACATGACTGTTTTTTTCGAGGCAGCAAGGGGGGTTACCGTAGAGGTGCGAGCGTACAAGTGATTTGTTTTCAGTTATTTTAATCTTGTAATTAGGGTTAGCTATCGTTTTGTTTTTATCTTACCATACATGACCTAATTACTAACAGAAACAGTAAAATAGGAAAGCAATAAATGTGCGGAAAAATAAATGCGGAAAGTAAAAGACGGAAAGTAAACTTAAAGCTATTACACGACTTTAGGAGAGATATATAATAGTAGAAAAATATGGAAAATAAACCATAATTAACTATTACATCCCATAGACAGTTACAATCATGATAAAGAAATAAAGATATATTCACAAACGCACCATCAATGACAGAAAAGGAAATGTTTTTTTTTGTTTTAAAAAAAAGGATATTTATGATTAATTGATTAAAACGCTAATCAATGTTAATTAAGAAAGAAATTATCAATTAAAATAAAACCTAAAAAACCTTAATTAATTTTGATTAAAAAATAAATTAATTTAATTATCAAAAAAAGTTGATTAATTAGAAAATAATCAAAAACCCTAAAAGTCTAAATTAATTTTAATTGGAAAAAGTTAAAAAATGTTTTTGGTATTTTAATTAAATAATAAAAGGTAAAAGAAAAATATATAAAAAGAGAGAAAGGGTTGGGCCAGAATTAGAAAACAGTGGGGGGTGCTGATTACAACTTGAGTCCAGGCCCAAAGACAAGAGGTCCAAGATGCTTGCGCTGAATCTGGCGAGGGTAGCTCAAAGAGGTATATCGTGAGTGTGTGGATCTGGAACGTTGGATCTGGATCTGTTGAGATCCAAGGGTGATGACGAGAGGATTCATGGTTGACACATGATAGTTTGTTGTGCTGGATCTGTAAGGGTTAAAAAATAAATAATTATGGAAAAGAATGCAAGGGGCAGGGATTGAACCCGTGCCCTTGCATGTTGACACCCTATTGCATGTTCTCTTGCCGTTGGACCATTAGTTATTTCACGTAAACTACAAAATAAAGGCCAAGTGAGCATGAAAAGCATCCTTGTCCACTAATTGAGGCCTTACGAATCTAATGGTGATATTAGTTTCGGTTGAAACAACCTGTAGCTAGGATTTCATAGATTCACGAGCTTGGTTCCCAAACTATGGAAATTCTCTATTCCATAGTTGCTTGGCTGGGCGATTTGGAGTACTACATCCTTCATTGATGGCTGGGTATGACTTCTGGATATCTCAGGGAGTTGATAGAGTGTTTGTAATCGACTGAAACTTGCTGCAAAGCAGTGTTTGATTATGCCCTAGTTCTTGAAAATTTGTGAGTTTTTTGGAGGTGATTTCTAGCACAAGGGTTCATGTCTTTTGTGTATGAATAATGGAGGTTATATAAGGCAGAAATTAGGTCAACAACATGGGCTTGGACCTTTGTTAATAAGCCTTGTATTCTATCTTATTTATTTTTTAATTAATAATGAATAAATAAAAAATAGTTAAAATAAAATAGATCAAGAGGTACATGAACAAGATCTGAGTTGCATAAGGAGTGTAGTACACACTTGGACTCTGAAACAATGGCCCAATAGCCCAAAATATCAAGTTTGCTCAATTTTAACTTCATGCATTTGCTCAAAATTTCCCAACTTGCACTGGTCATAACTCTCTCAATTTTCATTTTGAAGGTGATCTAGAACTTTTTGGAAAGCCCAAGATGTCCTTTATAATCCCTATTTTTATCATTTTTGAATTTGGAGATTTATCTTGATGTTATTTGCGTTGACAAAAAGTGTCTTTTTGTTGACTTTTGAAATGACCTATAATGTATTAACCCATATCTCTCAAATGAAGCATTTTTTGAACTTGGGCTTAGAGAGTCAAAGTTGTATAGAATTTAATTTCCTTCAAAATGAGCTTTAGTTGGGGAAAAACTAATGAAGCATGTGAAAGTTATGCTTGGTCAAAGTTCAGTTGACTTCTCCTAAGAAAACCCTAATTTGGCAACTTTTGACTTTTGATGATTTGAGAGTTTTCCTTGACGAATCATGATCAACCCTTGATCAAATGATGAATATGACTTCGAAATCTTGATGCTAACCAAAAATCTTGGAGTTTGACTGTATGTTGACCATAATTGACTTTTTATCCAACACAACTGATTTTCAATCATCTGAGCCATTGACTGAGCAAACTTGTGATGCAAGGCATGAAACTTGGTATGGGCATTCTTGGAGACATATAATAGACCATGGAATCCACTTGAGACTTTAAAAATCCAATCTTCCTTGAGAAACACAAAACCCTAGTTGTAGGTCAATTGCTTAGGAGGAGAATTTGTCTGATCAATTCTTAAGCAACCTTGAGCATTTGAGAACCCTAGGAGAATGTCTTGAGTAAAAAGGGAGGGAAATTTTTTGGGTAAAACAGCTGCCCTTGTTCAATCTTCTTAAACCTGAGGAGTTAGATTGGCATGTCCGCCATTCGTGTTCTAAAGGCGGAAGAGGATTGAACACTTAAGTGTCCAGAAATTTGCACTCGCATGTGTAGGAAGTAAAGTTGTTGGTTGATAATATGTTTAAAGAGGCTTAAAGATGCCATTCATAGAGGTCACATAATGTTTTTAGAGATGGGCTTATAGATGCCATCCAAATAATTGTTGATAGGAGTATCAGAAGGAGTCTACGCTTGACTTCATTTGAAGAATGCTTTCCAGAATGAACCTCTGGGGAAAGTGCTTAATAGATGCTTATCAGATTTAATCTTTGAGGGACATGCTTGTCAGAATTTAGTCTCTGAGGTAAATGCTTATCATGTAGATAGTCGCCCCGTCTTGTTTCAGGAATTGATGTACAATCTGCTTTTTATTGGTAAACTCGTCCTGTTTCGGGAGTTCATACCACCTGGCCATGTTGATAGTTTCCCTGTCCTATTCATGAGTTAATTTTTTCCTGGTTATAATGATAGTTTCCCCATCCCATTTCAGGAGTTAATCTTTGCCCGACCATACAGATAGTTGCCCTGTCCTGTTTCAAGAATTAATCTTTGACCTGATTTCTATTGGCGAACCCGTCCTATTTCGGGAGTTCATACCGCCTGGTCATACAAATAGTTTCCCTGTCTTGTTTCGGGAATTAATCTTGGACCTGTTCATCTAGATAGTTACCCCATCCTGTTTAGGGAATTAATCTATGACCTGTTTGAGAATTGTGGATGATATTCGTCTGTTTGTAGACTTTTACCTGAAAAACAAAAGTTAGTTGTATGCAATGTCATGTATGTAATGCATTACGTAATGATGTTCTCAAAGTAAATGAGAGTGTCATATGCGTGTTGTATGCATATGTGTTGTACCCAAAAAATTTGCCTCTCAATTTCTCAAAGATTCTCTCACAAGATCTCCATTGATTCAAGACTGCACCAAGATTGATCAGCTCAAGATACCTCCCCAAACACTGATGACTCAAAATTAGGTTTGAGTTTGTATAAGGACAATTGGACATTTAATGCTTCATATGATTTTCATAAATCATTTTGGACTCCCAAGATTGCTCATGTCAAGTTTCAGGCTTTGCATCACATTTTTGCTCAATCAATTGATCAATTGACCTAAAATCAACTGTATTAGGGAAAAAGTCAACTATGGTCAATTTACAGTCAAAAATCATAATTTTTGATCCATACCAACATATTAAACTCATATGAACCATTTGGTCAAGTTTTTATCACAACTTCTCAAGAAATTTGATCAGATCATCAAAAGGGCAAAATGGTCAAAATTAGGGTTTTGACTGTGAAGGTTCAATTTTTGACTTTTTGACCTAGCACATGACTTGTTGGTTTGAGACATGATATCAAGAATCCAAATGCATCATTTTAAACTAATGGAATGGTTCAAAACATTTATCAAGATCAATTGATTGATAATTAAAATTTGGTCAACTGATGAAAAAGTCAATTGTACACTAAAAAGTCAAACTTTGACTTTTAGATCAAAATCGTTTCAAAAATCATATTTCATCAAGACATGTCAAAGTATGAATATTTTTCATCAAGAAATCAAAATTCAAGATTACTTTGAAAAAAGTCAAAGTTCTAAACACTTAGAAACTTTTCTAAGTGTTAAGAAAAATATGATAATTTCATAACTTTGTGCCAGATTTTCACCATGATGCAAGATGATTCAAGAAAAACTTCCAACATGGAAGTTGTAGATATCAATGAGATCAGAAACATTGTAGGGCGAAACTTCTTCTAGAAATGCTTGGATCTCAAGTTATAAATCTATGAAGACATGTCCATGAAACTAAAACACTTAGTAAAATTCTGGGCATTTTAAGTCAGAATTTTGATAGAACTTCTGGATCAATTTTCATAGTTACAATGGGAATTTTTAAAAGTGATTCAAATAGGGATTGCAGAGCATGTTACAAGCTTTCTAAAAAGTCCAAGAACTCTTTCAAATCATGCTGGAGCAGGGAGAATCGAAGATCAGAAGTTGGACATTCATTCTTAAATTATGAGTCATTTTCATGATGAACATCTGATCCAATTCCAAGCAATGTTGCATAATCCCACTTTTCAGGCCCTCTAATGTGTGTATCTATCCTTAATCATAATATTACACAAGCTTTTGAGCTATGAACCACTTGATTTAAGCTTTGTCCAATACACCTTGCCATTTAAGGAAGAAAGTTCACACTTCCATTCTGGAAAAGTGACTTTAATCACAAAGTCCACTCTTCTTGAGCTTTGTGTTTGTTCTTTCTACACAAGCATCCCCTATAAACTTAGAACAGACATGTTTAAAGTTGCTAGCCACCCTATCTTGCCTTAAAACCATGTTTTTCTAAGCTTGCTTCAAAAACAAGTCAAAATCCATAACATGTGATTTTGTACTTCTGACTTCTCCAAGCTTCCAAACCCTTCGCCTATAAATTAAACCTTCATTTTCAAGCTAAAGGAAGGATTGGGAAGAACCCTAAAACTCACTAAAACTTCCTAGAACCATAAATTGCAACACAAGCACAAAAACTTGTCATTTCTGATTTTTGAATCCAATCTCCAAATCCCCTCGTGCGTTTCTTGGCAAAACCATCTATAAAGTTTCTGATACACATATAAAAGCTATCCCAACCTATATTTTCAGATTGTAACATCATCTTCACCAACCTCCATTTTCAAAAAAACAGAGCATCACATCTTGACTCCTTCAGAACATTCCAGCCATCCATAGCTTAAGCTAAGGGTTGCATTAGCTTCCTGGGAACTTGAGGAAGCTAACTAGATTATCACAGCAACTTGAATCAAGCTCTAATTCAAAACATGATCTCCTGCAAGGTAAGTTCTTATGATTTTCATCTCATTATTTAGGCATTGTTAGACTTGCATTTTCAAAGATAAAATGTAGATATCATTACTCTGAAACTATACATATCCATAGATTCCATTTATATGGCTTGAGTAGAGAGAATTTTGGATTAGAACTGCTTAAAAAATTAGGGTTCAGATTAGGGCTAGCAAAATTCATGTTTGTTTCTGATTTATAGTTTTAATGCTTTATAGTTCTGGAACCATGATGACATTTGCCATAACTTTCACGTTTACATTTTCCATTTTGGTTGAGAAATGAATGAGTTGCAGATGCTCTGGCTGGTGCGAGGAAGAAGATGAATTTCATCATCAGAACTGATTTTGTAATATATATTTATGGTTTTGTTTATAATATCGGATGTATAGCCACCCTAGTGGTAGAGAGCGCACGCGTAAGGCATTAGTGTTAAGGGTCATGGGTTCTATCCCCAAGAGCACCTTTTGTTTTTATTTCTTAACATTTTACCCAATGTATTTGTTAATAGTACATCTGGGCCTGAACTTCTTGGCTGTCTCATTTTTGCTTCTAGCATCACCCCCATTTACCTATTAACAGCACGCTTGGGCCAGAATTTCTAGGTTGTCTCATTTTTGCTTCTAGCATTACCCCCATGTACTCATTAGCAGCACGCCTGGGCCAGAACTTCTAGGTTGTCTCATGTTGCTTCCAACATCACCCCCCATCCATTTTTTCATCATGCAACCCAACATAACCTTCTTTTTATGTTCTTTCTGATTCTGATCACACAAATACATTTTGGGCCTAAACCAAACTAAAATCAGTTTTACTTACAAACATCCTTTCCACTTTCTAACCCCCCTGACTTTAATAGTTTATACTTTCTTTCCTTTGTTATTTTTTGTATTATTATTATTTTTATTAATCCGAAACACCAAAAATAAATTATATTAAATATTTAAATTATTTAGTTTATTTTTATTTAACTTCTTAAAATAAAAAAAGACCAAAAAACATTTTCTTATTTAACTTCTTTTCTTTAACTTAATATTAAACTTAGGTTTAGTTCATTTTCTTTGTTTAAATTAAAATTAACTTAGTTTAATTTTATTACTTCTAACTATTTATCTTCTTTTAGAAAATTAGGTTAAAACATTTTCTTAAACAAAATCCAAAGAAAATTTAGTTTCTTTTCCATTCTTTTATGCATTATGTCCATTCCATTTCTTGTACATTATATACATTTAAATTCTTGTACATTATTCAAGTTAAATATGGTTGTAATAGATAATTAGTTTTAATTTCTTGCAATCCCCATTTCTACATTTGTATCCCCCATTCCCCAAAAATGATGTAATAGCGTAGAATTTACATTTACGCAATTTATCGTTTTTTTCATATAATTATTAGTAATTAGGGTGTGTATGGAAATACTAAAATCAATTCTTAGACAACCCTAATCCAAGACAAAACAATGCATGAAATCATAACACTTTTCATACTTTGCACCTCTAGGGTTTACTCTACTTTATTGCCTTAAAAATGGTCATGTTACGCATGTCAGACATCTTAGAAAAAACAAAATACAAGATCAAAGTCCCTCGATGACGCTATGAATGTTGCCTTACAAATGATCTTAGTCCCTTAAGGAAAATGCTAAGATATCTCACAACATTACTATCCATGACTATACGATGACCCATGCCCGTACCTTTACACCCAAAGATAAGGCTACTTACCAATCAATGGTGAGATAACAATATCAAAGGAAGGAAGAAATGAACAAAAGACTTTTGAGTAGGTATAACGTTCTTAGTTTCTTACTCATAATCCATCTTCAAAAACAAACATCTTTTCAAACACACTAAACACTTTCAAAAACAATGAAATATTTTCAAAAGTCAACACTTTGTATGCATTCTTATAGAGACGAGAATCATTACAAAGTTTTCCTAAACGAAGGCGCTTTTCAAAAATACTTCCAAAACTCAGAACAAACATATTTCAAACAAAGAAATTTCAAAATTGATATAGAAAGCAACTAAGAGCCCGTAGATAAACTACGGATGAAAAGGGTGCTAACACCTTCCCTTTTTATAACTTACCCCCTGAACTCAAGAAAATATCTCAAAGGTCTTTCCTGTTCTTTTCACCCATTCCTTATTGGATAAAATAAAAGTCGGTGGCGACTCTTGCTATCCTCAACAATTGCGATAGAATGCAAAACAACCAAGTCAGTTCTCCCACTGTTTTATAGAACTGTCGACTCTGCTGGGGACTATCTTAAAAGCGAGGTTACCTTAGAGCTAGATCACATTTACTTTCTTTCATTGTTTGATTTGTTTGCTTTACACTTAATGGGTCCTTGTTTGGGTTTGTATTGATCTTCTACCCAGATCCAGGAACACCATTAGGTAAATAACAAAGATTATGGAGACTGTACGGTGTAGACCGATATGGTTGAGATAATAGCTATGTTAGTGTGACATATTTGTGGGTATCGGTATCCTTTATGGAGAATTAAGGAGAATACAGGGCTACTGAGTGATGTCATGAATCACTAACGAACCTTAGAACCTTTAATTGAACAACTTGGCCATTAGGAAGTAGTGAGATAGTCGGTTTCGATGGAAATTTGAAAATTGGTTGATACTCGATACCACGCTCATTGAGATCAGACTTTTGGGATATTTTGGCTGCAAGAAAAGATTGTTTATGCTAAAACAATTCCTAATAAAGAAAGATCAGTGATATTGAGATTCCCTAGAACCTGATTACTTTCTAGGACAGGTTGAACCAACTAAACTTTGTAGTAATTCTCTAGGGATAGCAGCTTGGACTACACTTTGCTGGAGAGGAGAATCTTACCGGGGACTTGTAGTAATTAGAGGAATGTGATCTACTCGGGGAATTGAATTCCGTTGGGGAAATAAACCCTACTGGAGAAATATATTTTGTTGAGGAAATGAGCCATGCTGGAGAAGAGAGCTCTGCATGGGATTGTACGGTGTTGGAGAAATAAACTCAGTTGGGGAATAGAATTCATGTGAACTATGCTGAGGAAATCTCTAGTGAGGACTGGAATTCCATAGGTTGTGGCGGAAATTTATGTCGTATGCTGGGGAAATGATCCAAACTCCTTTATCCGCTAGGGGAATCTACTGGGGAGTATGGTTATGTTGATTGCTGGAAGATCCCCCTGTTTCTGTCTTGAAGGCATATTAGACTTGCAGGGGGAATGTATCTCCGTCGGGGATGAGCTTGTGAAGGTAACTATGTAGGGATAATCCCGTGGAAGTTATTATGTGGGTACTTTCCTGTGGGGACTTATGGACGACCTGAACATTATCCCAATTTCTAGAGTCTTGAGTAAATACTTATTCCTATTTTTATGCATATATTTGTTAACTCTAATCATATACAAATGTATATGTTCATTCAATTTACTCATTGGACGTTTTTGCAAACAAAACAGGAAAAGTAAAATAAAGTTGAATTTTGAAATCATATTTGTATTGATAATTCGCCTATAAACAGGCAGTTTTTGAACATAGAGACAAAAATCCTAATAAGATGAAATTGTCGTAAAATGAAAAGAGTACAAAATAAAACAAAGAGAAAACGACTATGTGGAAACGATCTTATTGATTTTCAACTCTACTATGGCCCCTATATCTTCGAGCATCTCATCCCTCATTGTCGGAAGAAGTTAAATGAATTGATCTGTACCATTTGAACTTGAGGTCAGTAATAAATCTTGCTATAAGTAGATGATCCAATGGGACATAGGCGTACGCTTTAATCCCTAACTTTTTCATGGACTGCCCTTTCTGGTTTTTAGTCCACCGGGATACCCTTTTTTTTCCAAGTCGCCTTTTTAGGTTTTTGACTTGCCGGGTGTACAATCTTTATATATGTCCATGATTTTTCCCGAAACCTTTTGGTTCGCCGTGATGCCCTTATTTTTGCATAGGCCAGTCAAACTAGCGGGTCATATTCATGCATAGTATCTTTTAACTATGTTCGTGTTCACAGGGTGCAAAAAATATTTACCATCCATGGTGGTAAGTACTATAGCACCTCTAGAAAATATCTTCTTGTGATAGGATGATGCACTTTATTACCAAGTCACCAGCCCGATATACCCAATGCTTGACCTTCTTGTTAAAGGATTTGATCATGCACTTCTGGTACATATGGCCATGATAGACAACCGCAAGCCTCTTCTCGTCAATCAAATTCAACTGGTCCAGCCTAGTCTGAATCCATCGTCTTTCTCTAAGTCTGCATCTTTCATAATCCTTATAGAAGGAATCTGAACTTCGACAGGTAGGACAACTTCCATATTGTAGACTAGAGAGAATGAGGTTTACCCAATTGATGTTCATATGGAAGTGCGGTAGCCATGAAGAGAAAATGGTAACATCTCGTGCCAATATTTATACATCACCCTCATCTTCTGTATAATCTTCTTGATGTTCTTATTGGTGGCTTCCACTGCGCCATTCATCTTTGGTCAATACGGTAAAAAGTTGTGGTGCTTGATCTTGAACTAGATGCAGAGTTCTGTGATCATAATGTTGTTCAAATTAGTACCATTGTTTGTGATGATCCTTTCGGTTATGCCGTATCGACAGATGAGGTCGTGCTTAATGAACCGGGCCATAAAATTCTTGGTGACAAAGGCAAATGAGGCCGCTTCAACCCACTTTGTGAAATAATCGATGGCGATGAGGATGAAACAATATATGTTAGAGGCAGTAGGCTTAATTTCTCCAATCATATCAATGTCCAACATTGCAAATGGCCAAGGAGAAGTCAAGACATTCAGAGAAACCAGAGGCACATGTACTTTGTCAGCATAGATATGGCATTTATGACAAGTTCTTTAATGGTGATAACAATCAGTTTCTATAGTCGACCAGTAGTAACCCGCTCTCAGAATATTCTTAGCCATAGTATGCCCACTAGAATGAGTACCAAAGATACCTTCGTGCATATCTTCCATAGTCTTATTAGCTTCCTTCTTGTCCATATAAAGAAGCAAAGTCGAATCATGGTTGCGCTTGTACAAAATTTTGTTACTCAGGAAGAACTTAGCAGAGAACCTCTGTAGGAATTTATTATCATTGATAGATGCCCCCTCGGGATATTCTTGAGCCTCAAGGTATCTTTTAACTTCATGAAACCAAGACTTCTCTTCTACTCTGCCCGTATCAACTTCGTAGCAATATGTCAGTTCGTCTAGTTTTCAATAGTAATTCGAGGAGCTTCGTTGTCCCATCTGACTTTGAACATAGACGACATGGTAGCTAATGCATATGCCAACTAATTCTCTTCTCGTGGAATATGTTCAAAGGTAATTTCCTCGAAGTACATAATTAATGTCAACACATGCTCTTGATAAGGAATGAGGTTTGGATTCTTCGTATCCCATTCTCCCTTAACTTGACTGATTACTATGGTTGAGTCCCCATATACGTTCAAAAACTTGATTCTCATATCAATAGAAGCTTTGAGGCCCATGATGCACGCTTCGTATTCGGCCATGTTATTGGTACAATCAAAGCAAAGTCTATCGGGTGAAGGGCGTATGGAAACCCTTGGGGGAGATAATCACAACACCAATTCCATTACCAAGTGTATTAGAAGCTCCATCGAAAACCATAGTTCATTGGGATCCTGGCTCAGGTCCTTCATACGGTCCAGGTTTTTCGCAATCTGTAACTAGCATGATATTCTCATCCGAGAACTCGAAATTCATAGACAGATAGTCGTCTACAGCTTGATGAGCCAAATGATTCGCCGATACAGTTCCTTTGATTTCCTTCTTAGTGGTGTACTGAATGTCGTATTTTGTCAAGACCATTTGCCATCGGGCTATCCTTCCGGAGAGAACTGGTTTGTCGAAAATGTATTTGATGTGATCCATTTTAGATATAAACAAAGTAGTATGGGTCAACATATATTGTCTTAGTCAGCGAGCAGCCCATGCTAAAGGGCAGCAAGTTTTCTTGAGCAGTGAGTATCTTGTTTCACAGTCGGTAAAATTTTTTCTAAGGTAGTATATTGCATGCTCTTTTCGACCAGACTCGTCATGTTAGCCTAATACACACCCCATTGAGTTCTCTAACACTGTTAGGTACATAATTAGAGGTCTTCCTTCAACTGGTGGCATCAGAATCAGAGGTTCTTGGAGATATTCCTTGATTTTGTAAAAAGTTGTCTGACAATCATCGTTCCATTTCACTACTTGATTTTTCTTTAGTAACTTGAAGATTGGCTCACAAGTAGAGGTCAAATGAGAAATAAATTTGGCAATATAATTCAGTCGTCCCAAGAAACCTCTGACTTCCTTCTCGGTACGGGGGTCTGACATTTCTTGAATAGCTTTGACTTTGGCAGGATCAACTTCAATAACTTTACCACTGACGACGAAACCCAGGATCTTACCGGATCTCACCCCAAAAGTGCACTTGTTCGAATTTAACCTTAGCTTGTATTTTTTCAGCCTCTCAAACAACTTGTGTAGATGGCCAAGATGTTTCTCTTTGGTATGAGATCTGGCTATCATGTCGTCGACGTAGACCTCTATCTCGTGATGAATCATATTATGGAATAGAGCTACCATAGCACGATGATAAGTTGCACCGATGTTCTTCAATCCAAAAGGCATAACCTTGTAGCATAAAGTGCCTCATTGTGTAACAAAGTTGTCTTCTCCATGTCTTTGGTCGCCATCTTGATCTGATTGTACCCTGAGAAACCATCCATGAAGGAGAATACCTTATGTTGAGCGGTGTTGTCGACTAGAACATCAATATATGGAAGCGGAAAGTCATCTTTGGGGTTTGCCCTGTTCAGATCCCTGTAGTCCACACACATATGTACTTTACCGTCTTTCTTTGGTACTGGAACCATGTTTGCAACCCACTCAGGATATGATGTAACGGCTAAGAACCCTTATTTGAATTGCTTCATAACCTCAACCTTGATTTTCTCTGACATCTCGGGACACATGCGACAGACTTTTTTCTTTATTGGAGAACAACCATATTTCATCGGCAGATGGTGAACCACAATATCAGTATCGAGCCCTGCATGTCCTCATATGACCAAGCAAAGATCTCAACATATTCATGCAACATTTGTATTAACCCATTCTTGATACCGTCTTCTAGGTTGGCACCTATCTTGACTTCTTTCTCGTCTGCTTCAGTAGCATAGTTTACAACTTCAACCGGCTCTTCATGCAGTTGTATAGCCTTTTCCTCTTGCACTAATAGTCTGGCAAGCTCTCCAGGTATTTCATAATCTTCCTCACCTTCGTCCTTGGCTTAGTAGATCAAATTTTCAAATTCATAAGTGGAAATAGCATAATCGGTATCAACGGGATTCATAGGGGATGTGGATCTGCAATTTATTGTATGGGTGTGTGTAAGAACACATAACTATTTGAAAGTGATAAAAATAAAAGAAATGCAAAGAGCACAAAATTTGAATGCAAAACATCCAATGCTTTATTAAATGAAGATATGTTTATGAAATGACTGTTGGTGTAAGCCCTAGATGCCAATACTTTTGGTACTTGTATCGAATTATTTATTAATAATAAAAGGCATTTCTTTATTATGTTTGCTTTCCAAAATAATAAAGTCCCTAGAATGGTTTATTTGTTTAATGAAATGTTAAGTGTGACTTAATCATGAGATCCCATTAAACATAAGACACTATTCTTAAAGTATCCGTAGTCAAGCTTTAATGTGAAGTGGGATAATATTAAAGCATTAAGATTATTATGAAGATAGATTGATGATCATATCTCATGGATCATAGATAAAGAGTTATCAAGTCTTGACATAGGTATGAATATTAGGAGTAATATTTATACTGGATTGACCCGCTATGAGAATACTATATAGAATGTTATGCAAAGTGTCATAAGTTATTCTCATGATGATAATGGTGTATACCACCCTTCGACCTGAAACCACTATGGACCCTAGATGTAGAGTCAAGTACTTTATTGCTGATCAAACGTCATCCGTAACTGGATGACTATAAAGACGGTTGATGGGTACTTCACAAAGCATGCTAAGGGACATGAGTGACCTAGATGGAATTTGCTAATCCTGCATAACAGGATAAATGTCTAAGGGCCCAATATTGAACTGGACAAGGGTGACACAGTGTATGCCTTGTGTTCAATATAGACATGAGGGTAAAAGGGTAATTTTACAACACAAATATTATCACGGAAAAGGTTTGGTCAGATCACATGACATTTTCGTGACTTGGGTAACAGTGATGTGTTGCTAGATACCGCTCACTGTTTATTATATTAAATGTGTAATTTAATATAATTGCCAACGTCGCGAAAACCTACAGGGGCACACACATAAGGACAGGTTGATGAGAGATAAAATAAATAAGGAACACCGTAAGGTACGGTGCACTTAAGTGTAATACGGAAAGTGGTAAGGAACCACGTGGATAAGTGATATATGGTACATCATAAGGTATGATGTCCATAAGCTTAATTGGGCTTTTAGCTTATAGCCTTAATTGGGCTTTTAGCTTGTAGCCCACACGAGTGATTCTATAAATAGATCCCTTGTGATGAAGCAATTTCACTTGATGCAATTTCGTTTTTGATTCTCTCTCTCACTCAAGGTTTTCGTTCGTGATCAGCTAGCACTGTGACCGGAAGTGATCTGTTCGTGTGGACTGAGTAGAGGCGTTGTTCTTCATCAACGCTCGTGATCACAACATCAAAGGTCTGAATCGCCACAAGAGGTAAATATTTCTATCACTGACCATGCTCATTCGTAAGGATCGCTAAAGGAAAATTTTAAATTCTGCTGCACTTTTGATCGCAATTTTCCTTCAGTGGTATCAGAGCCACTTACGAAACCATGGATCTGATAGTTGTTTATGTTCTATATTTTCTGTTTTGATTCGATTAAAACCAGAATGAATTGAATAATAAACGAGTAATTAAATTTGGCATCTGTTGTGTACGGTTTGGATGATTGATGTTGACTATGCTTCGGAATCCGACATTAGTATGGTGAAGCAGCGATACATCGATCGTCCATAGGTTACACAAATAAGATCGATCACTTTTATGTATGATATAAGTAAATCTGATGCAACGATGGTATATGGGATATACTGTTTCTGTTTCATTCATTCAAACACTTGATGATTGTTATTCCTTTGACCGATCACTGTTCATATGCTTCGAAATCCAACATTAGTATGGTGAAGCAATGGCATGTGATTAATCATACTGAATTATCAATCGAAATGTGTTTGACAGCATGAAACTGTTGCATTAGCGTTCATGACGGCACAAGGGTTGTGTTGTTGCAGAGTTATGCGATTAGGGTTGTGAATGCACAAGAGTTGTGCGAAAATGACGCCGATTTCAAATGAATTGTTCATTAAAATTTTGCGTCGGGGTGCTGCCCCTAACAACCCCGCAAAGGGGCGCTGCCCCCTTGACCCCCGCCCGCTGAACGGTCAGCGGAACCCCCGGCTAACTCTGCGTAGTGTGATCAATCATCGAAATTTAATTTGCCTTTTTTTAATTAACAAAATTTAAACTAATAATAAAAGTGTGTTTATTATTATTGTCTTGTGGTGATCAGTTATGGCCTTAGTTTTTTCCTTTATTTTGTTTTGGGATTGTAAAATACGGCCTGCGTGTCGTGCCTCTCTCTAAAATTCTTGATGTAACTTCTTTTCTCATCTCACTCCCTCGTATGTAAAACGAGTTTCTTTTATGTAATGTAATGTTATGAAGAAAGAGAAGAATACAATATCAAAGGAGGATAACCTTGGAGATCTTGCTTGGAGAAGTTTAGATCGTTATTAGGTTAGTGTTGTACCCCAAAATTTGCCCTCCCATATCCTTCAAGATTGCAAAGAGCATACTTCAAAATCTCCCCAAGGGTTGCACAGTTCAAGGGCCTCCTAAACAATCAAAAACTAGGGTTTTGGTCCTGACAAAGAAGTTGAAGTTTCCAAGGGTCCAATCAAGTCCCACATGCTTATAAACATGTTCAAGCATCCTCATACCAAGTTTCAAGACTTACAGCACAAAATTGCACAGTCAAAAACCCTAATTGCACTACAGTCAACTGTAGGGGCAAAATGGTCATTTGACAGTCAAAAGTTCAAATTTTTGGTCAACATCTCATTTTGAAGCCACAAACATCATTTGATCAATGCTTGATCATGATTCTCAAATCTTGGCTCAAAAAGTCTCAAGATGCAAAAGTTTCCATATTTGGACAGTTGAAAAAGTCAACTGTAACTTGACTAAGGCATAACTTCCACATGGATTATCAGAAAAATTCCATCCAAATCTCATTTTGAAGAGAAAGACATTTACTACAACTCATCTTCACACTTCAAGTCCAAGAAATGCTCTCACAAAAAATTATCAATTTCAACATTATAGGTCATTTTCAAAAGTCAACAAAAAGGGACTTTAAGTCAAAGGCCATAACTTGAGATTGGTAAATCAAAATGACATGGGACCAAAGGCATTGGTTATAGGACTTCAAGACCTTTCCAAAATGTCCAAGAACATGATCAAAGCTTAAAAATTGAGCAAGATATGCCTTGTGGAAGTTGGGAAATTTTTGGGTATTTTGAAAAGTCAACTTTGCTTCAAATGCCTTAAAATTGCTAATGGGCCTCTTTTTCTTCCAAGTTTCATCATCCAAAGCATGTGCACGACCATTTGTCCCAAAGGGAAGTTATTCATCATTTTTATTTTATTTATTTGAATTTTTAATTGCTAGAAATTCATTTAATTAATTAAAATATGTGGAAAATGCTAAACCAAAGTTTTCAAATATTTTTATGCATGGAATAACTCAAGGATTTCGTGCATGATCAGATATAGAAAGAATCAATGTAATTGGACATGATTGGTATCAAATTAGCATGAAAAAGATTGAAAAATTATGGCATGAAAATCAAATATTGATTCCATCAATTCATTGATTCTTTGGACCAAAAACCTTACCCTAATCGTTCACATACTTATACTCATGCAAACCCTAGTGCTCATAACATGAAAGCTGCGCAGAAACACCATAACCAAGTTTGAGTTTTTGTTAAAAAAGTCCAAAACTGAAAACCATATTCCAGTGCGATTCAAGCCAAAATAGTTATCCCATTGCCTTCCTGAGACATCAAGAAACGTGTCTGATTCAAAATCACCAACTCTAACGCCCAGAATTGGTATATGGAACTCAAACTTTTTCACATTATATGCATATTCGTATTTCAATATTCAAGCATTATCATTGCATTTTTTTATGGATTCATACTAATTGATTGATTCTGAAGCTAACCCTATAGTTTGATTGAGTTTTTATGCATTGTACGTGATTTCACCATTAAAGCCAGCTAGGGTTCTTCAAGCTCCAAATTGGGTATTTTTGAATACTGTAAAATTAGAACACCTTAATACCATGGTTGAAATCAGGAGGCTTGGACGAACCTAACCATCCTATCGCGCCCAATTTCTGACCCAAGACAAGCTATTCGCTATTCTTGAAAATGGCACCTTTTGGGGGGGTTTAAAACCCCCGTTAATTCTTTTATGTTTCAGGGAAAATCCAAACAAGGAAGAAGAAGATGAGGTGTAAGATGATGGTTGGTTCATTTAAATTTTCGCGCATTTTTTGAGTTAATGTTGCTAGCGTATTTTTATGATATATGTTCTTTATTGTCCACTAATCCTACAAAGTAAGCGTTTGGTACAGACGGTTGGTGCGTTGTCCTATAACCACAGGGACCTGGGTTCGATTCCCAGGTCCCCCTCCCTTTCCATAATATTTTTTCTAATATCATCCTGTGCAGCTTAAGTCCCATGGTTCATCATACGCTCACAATTTCAACGCGCCACATGGCCACCAAGATCAAACCAAAGGCCAAGATTCAGAGCCTATGATGTGCCTCAGTCAATGCACGCACATGCTTCCAGGAAAAGTCAACAAAGGGCCTCCAAAGATGGGCCTGATTACTACCGTTTAAACCTCCAATTGGGGACAGAACCCCCCAAGGTTTTGCCATTCGTTCATTTTTATTTTATTTTATTTGTTTCAATTATTTCTCTTTTTTTAATTCTTTAAATTAATTTGTTTTTTTTCATAAAATATAAAAATAATATAAAAAATCAGAAAGTCATAAAAAATCAAAAACATATTTTATTTTAATATTTTTGTAAATAAAAATCATTAATTAATTTAGTTTTCAATTCTAGGATTAATTTTGACTTTTTTCTTAATAAACTTAAAATTTGTAGAATTAGGGTTTTAATCAATTTTTATCTTTCTCTTTTCTTTTATTAATTATTAATTATTAATTATTATTTTTGTAAATAAAAATTGAATTAATTAACTAGGTTTAATTTTAGGTTAAATTTTAATATTTTCTTAATAAATTAAAAATAGCTAGAATTAGGGTTAATTACTTAATTTCATTTAATTCTCATAAAAAACCATAAATACAAAAAACCTCAAAAATAATTTCTTTTTCATCTTAATTTCATTAATTTAATAATCATAATTTAATTAAAAAGGGTCCAACGCCCTCGCTTGCGGTTTTTTTTATTCTCTTCGCGCATTTTATTTATGCCTTCTTTTAAATATTAATGTAATTCTCCCAAAGCCATGTAACTCGAACATTTTATATTTCTCGCACTTTTCTTTATTTTATGTCAAATCGGGTCCTGGATTTAATTTGGCGATGTGGACCCGCGCCTTTGTAATAGTTTAGGAACTTTCAATTTCTCGCAACTTTTTAACCGTTAATAATGGCATGCAAGAATGAATGATAAAATAAAAACAAAAGCGTAGATCACCCGTGACATGACAAGACAAAATATCTGAAAACGACACACAAATCACACACCACCCCTAGGGTACGCATCACTGTTGCCTTGCCTCGAAAGGTGATCGTCGAGTAGAGGATGTCTTAGTAAGTCCTCATGATCCGGGAACCTGGCATGAGGGTAGCTTCTAAGGTATCTTCCTATTGCTCTGGTGATCACCATGTCCCGAACTTCGAATTGACCCGAACACCTCCAACGGTGGTGCTACCTACCTCTCAATGGTGGGATGGCACTACTTTTAAGGATATTTACACAGACGAATTACTTAGGGTATGTAGACGACTCTAGATACTTGCTCTAATTTCAAAACAAAATTCAAAAATACTTTTCACACCGACACCTTTTTAAAAAGCTTTCGAAAGCATTTTTTCAAACACTCTTGAGGACCGATACAAGAGTCGAACTGGAATTTTCAAAGAAACTTTTTTTAAAACCCACAGTTGAAAAGCAAATAAACATTTTGAAAACACAATGAGCAAGTATCTAAGAGCCCATGGATAACCATGGATAGAAAGGGTGCTAACACCTTCCCTTTCTATAACCTACCTCCCGAACCGAGAGCAATCTCTATAAGGAATTTTTCTGTGCTTTTGTCCTTTCCATTTGGAGAAAATAAAAGACGGTGGCGACTCTTGCTTCCGTGACATTTCGCGAACCAGCGTTAAACAGTCAGTTCCAGATCCACCGATCACAGTTAGCTTAGGTTCTCTCATTGGCTCGGGAGAACAATTGCGCTAGGGGCCATAACTGTATCCTTTTAGGTATATTGATGCATGTGTTTGTATGTTGATGCATGAGAGAGACGAATTGCATGTTAAGCCGGTGAGATCAAACTAATAACAAAATCCCTCAAGTTAAATATTAAGTTCATGCTTTCCAAGTTTTAGTACTCATCAAGACTAGTATCGAACAATGTAGGTTTCGCCTACGCGAGGTGCATGTTCTATATTAGTAAGGTGCGATGGGATAATTGTAATATCCAACTGCTAAAACAATGGGTCAAACTTAACTAAACACATTATAATAAGATTATACATGTTTAGAAGCAAGAGTTGGGAATGATTCATATGATGAATTAGAATAAGGAGTCATTCACCCAACTGAAAATATTCGAGAGTTGTATGAGATACAATTGGAAGGAGTTCCTACCTAAATAACCTAGTTTTGTGTAATCAGCCTAACGCTGACTTAGAACAAAGTGAAATGTGGATCTCGACCCACTAGAAAGTCTTCCAACGGGATTTTCCGAATCAAATGATGAGGGTCATTTGGTTTGAGTAAAATAGTGGGAGCATATTTGATTAAAGGCCTAATTAAATATGTTGTTTTAATGATACTTATATTTTCATTTTTTTGTAGATTACCATGACAACAAACAACCATATTTTGCAATCAATCCTAGATAAGGAAAAATTGTCTGGGACAAATTTCCTGGATTGGCACCGAAATCTGAGGATTGTCCTCAAGCACGATAAGAAGCTGTATGTCTTGGAGACACCTGTTCCTGAAGAGGAACCGCCTAGTTCGGCACCTAAGGCAGAAAGAGATGCTTATAAGAAGCATGTTGATGATGCTAATGAAGCCGCTTGTCTCATGCTAGCTACTATGAACTTGGAGTTGCAAAAGCAACACGAGAACATGTCAGCGTTCGATATGATCGGACATCTGAAAATGCTCTATCAAGAGCAGGCAAGAAATGAGAGGTTTTAGGTTTCAAAGGCCCTTTTTAACAGCAAGTTATCTGAAGGAAACCCTATAGGTCCCAATGTACTCAAAATGATTGGGTATGTGGAGAACCTTGAAAGGTTAGGGTTTCCGCTTGGAAAGGAACTTGCAACTGATTTTATCTTGCAATCGTTGCCAGATAGCTTTAATCAGTTTTTCATGAATTTCAACATGAATGACATGGATAAGAGTCTTCCAGAATTGCTAAGCATGTTGAAAACTGCTGAGCAGAATATGAAGACAAAAGGGAAGTCCATTCTGATGGCCAGTAATGGAAAGAAGCTGAACAAGAGGCCTACCAAGCAGGTTGGTAAAGGGAAAGGCAAGGAATTTGTCAAGCCTAAACCTACTGTTCCTGCTTTGAAGCCTAGTGGAGGCATAGCAAAGGAGGACACTTGCTTCCATTGCGGTAAGACCGGACATTGGAAGAGAAACTTCCCAAAGTACCTGGAAGATAAGAACAATGGAGTAGGGACTTCAAATTCAGGTATTTTTGTTATTGAAATTAATTTATCTACTTCTGCATCATGGGTATTAGATACTGGACGCGGTTCTCACATTTGTACTAATGTGCAGGGGCTAAAAAGGAGTAGAGATTTGGCAAAAAGTGAAGTTGACCTACGAGTTGGAAATGGAGAAAAGGTTGCTGCTTTAGCCGTAGGAACTTATGTTTTGACTTTACCTAGTGGTTTAATAATTCAGTTAGAGAACTGTTATTATGTACCTGCAATTAGTTGGAATATTATTTCCGTTTCTTATTTGGCCAAGTTTGGTTTTTCATTTATAATAAAGAACAATTGTTGCTCTATTTATTTGAATGATATATTCTATGCTTATGCACAAATGAACAAAGGACTATATGTCCTTGATCTTGAAATGCCAATTTATAACATTAATACTAAACGGATTAAACCTAATGAGTTAAATCCAAGCTACCTTTGGCACTGTCGCTTAGGCCACATAAATGAGAAACGCATTTCCAAACTCCATAAAGATGGACTCTTGGACTCTTTTGATTATGAATCATATGAGACATGCATATCTTGTTTAATTGGAAAGATGACAAAGTCCCCATTCACAGGAAAAGGTGAAAGGGCTAATGATCTTTTGGCCCTCATACATACTGATGTATGTGGACCACTGAACATACCAGCCAGAGGAGGTTTTCAATACTTCATCACATTTACTGATGATTTCAGTAGATATGGTTATGTGTATTTAATGAAACACAAATCTGAAACCTTTGAAAAATTCAAGGAATTCAAGAATGAAGTATAAAACCAACTAGGTAAGAATATTAAAGTTCTTCGATCAGATCGAGGCGGTGAATATTTAAGCCTAGAGTTTGATGACCATCTAAAGGAATGTGGGATTTTATCCCAACTTACTCCTCCCGGAACACCACAATGGAATGGTGTATCTGAGAGAAGAAATCGAACCTTGTTAGACATGGTCCGATCCATGATGAGTCACGCCGATCTTCCGAACTCCTTTTGGGGACATGCACTATTGACTGCAGCTTACACACTTAACCGGGTTCCATCCAAAAAGGTTGAGAAGACACCATATGAGATATGGAGTGGTAAGAAACCACATATGTATTACATGAAGATTTGGGGTTACGAAGTTTATGTGAAACGACAAATTTCAACTAAGCTTGAGCCCAAATTTGACAAATGCTTATTTGTGGGGTATCCTAAAGAAACAAGAGGGTATTACTTCTACAATCCTTCTGAGGGCAAAGTGTTTGTCGCTCGAACTGGAGTTTTTCTGGAAAAGGATTTTATTTCCAAAAGAATCAATGGGAGGAAAATAGAGCTTGAATAAATTCAAGAACCACAAAGCATTGATACACCTATGGAGGAATTAGAGCAGGAAACACAAGTAGTTGTGGAAGAGCAACCTGCTCAAGTAGAACAAGACCAGCGTAGGTCAAGCAGGATACGTCAACAACCTGAGAGATATGGATATCTCATAAGTGATCAGGGTGATGTATTACTCATGGATCAAAATGAGCCTGTGACCTACCAAGAGGCCATAACTGGTCCTGAGTCCGAGAAGTGGCTAGAAGCCATGAAATCTGAAATGGATTCCATGTACACAAACCAGGTTTGGACCTTGGTAGAGCCTCCTATAGGAGTTAACCCTATAGGATGCAAGTGGGTCTTCAAAAAGAAGACTGACATGGATGGTAAGGTACATACCTATAAGGCAAGACTGGTTGCAAAAGGCTATAAACAAATTCATGGGGTTGACTATGATGAAACCTTTTCACCAGTTGCAATGCTTAAATCTGTTCGGATTTTACTTACTATCGCTGCATATCATGATTATGAAATATGGAAGATGGATGTCAAAACTGCTTTCCTTAATGGGAATCTTCTTGAGGATGTGTACATGACACAACCTGAAGGATTTGACATACCAGAAGAAGCCCAAAAGATATGTAAGTTACAGCGATCAATTTATGGATTGAAGCAAGCTTCCAGAAGCTGGAATCTTCGTTTTGATGAAACAGTAAAACAATATGGATTCATCAAGAATGAAGATGAGCCTTGTGTCTACAAGAAGGTTAGTGGGAGCATGATCGTATTCCTGGTATTATATGTAGATGACATATTACTCATTCGAAACGATGTCCCTACCTTGCAACAAGTGAAGACTTGGTTAGGGAAATGCTTTTCAATGAAGGACCTAGGTGAAGCAGCCTATATATTAGGAATCAGGATCTATAGAGATAGGTCACAAAAACTGCTTGGCCTAAGTCAGAGTACATACATAGAAAAAGTGTTGAGACGCTTTAATATGCATGATTCCAATAAAGGATTCATACCTATGTGTTGTACCCCAAAATTTGCCCTCTTTCTTCAGGAAATCATCTTGGATTCTCAGAGTCCCTCTGAAACAAATCCAAGTCCTGAATTGTCATTTTTGCCCAAGCAAACCATTTACAAGAGCAAAGTGATCACACAAGCTCTAAAGGCAACGCTTTTATCTTGAGAAAGATTAAATTCTAAAACATTTGGAATTCTTCTCTAAAAATGGGTGTTTAAGAAGAAAATAGCGCTTCAGAACTTCTGGACCAAACTCCAGACAGAAACGGTCAGAAGTTGCAAGTTCGGCTCAACGCAGTCAGAAGTTGGCTCTTTAGCAGCTACATCAACTCAGTCAGAAGTTGCAAACGTGTTTCAACACGCAAGCCTCAGACAGAACATGACTCTTTCAGCAGTTACACAAGTTCAGCCAGAGTTTGCTAAAGGAGTGCAAAGAAAACAAGGAAGTCTGAAGGCTCCTTCAGAACATGCTGAAATCAGAAGATGAAAAGGTCAGAAGAGTGGGTGTTACACTGATACAGAATCTCTAAATCCAGGATTTCCAGAAGCAAATCCAAGGAACGTGTCAGAAGGTCAGGAGAATCCCCAGAATTTGCTAAGACAACAGGAGGTCAAGACCAGAGCATGGTTTACATTGTCCTTGGTAAAATAGAACTGCTGATTCAAAGTTTTGTTTCTACTACCAGAATATTGGTGTTGATAAGTCTTATCACTATTTAATGCTCATTAATGCTCTCAACCACTCCTGAACATTCATCCAAGTAGTCCCTTCACGCGTGGCTTGGTAAACGCCTTTATGCAGGTTCTGGCATGGGTCTACGCGCCACCGTCCACCTAAGAGGTCACTTCACCCCAATCCACGCCTGCTATTCTAGCCTAGGCTGAAAGGCTATCTGTTATCACAACTTCCCAGGAATTTCTTTCAAAGAACAATTCAACCTCTGTTGGCGCATTTA
This sequence comes from Vicia faba, assembly GCA_948472305.1. Taxonomy (NCBI): domain Eukaryota; kingdom Viridiplantae; phylum Streptophyta; class Magnoliopsida; order Fabales; family Fabaceae; genus Vicia; species Vicia faba. Next base: position 822,989,564 of record OX451741.1, read on the forward strand.
ATGTTCAAGAAATCCACAAGAGCTTGGCCTATAAATAGAGAACCATTTTCCACTGAAAAAGGGCGTCCAAAGAAACAGAAAAATTGCTAGAAGAGAAACAGAAATCTTTAGCAAGAAAGTGCTGTGAAACTCTGCCAAAATCTCCAGTGTGTCATAACTTTGAATTTCTTACCTTCAAACTTCATCAATACCCAGTTTTCTTTGTGACTAAAGAATACCCTTTCAACTTCTGACCATATATACGCATACACCTTCATCTACCCTTTTCAAAAAGAACCTGTCCAGAACACCATCAGAGCCAAAAGCTAGCTCCCATCCACAAACTTTTCCAACAGCCAGGTAAGCACCTGCTGACCTTCATCACGCTGCTAAGCATCATCAGCTTTGCATGCTCAAATGAACATAATGTAAATATCATATTGCTGCTGTTTGTGTTCTGAGGATCTTCATACCTCAGAACGTTTACCTCAGAACGTTTTGAGCCAACATAGAACCTGCCTGTAACCTTGTTGGTTCTGTCCTCTGAAATACTTTGACATTTGCTGGAGCTGTTCCAAACATGTTTTCTGTTTTGTGGAAAAATAACAAAATTGCAGATGTTCTGATTAACACAGGGAGAAGCCAAGTGCTGACTTTGAAGTTAGCACACCTGAAGCCTGTTTTGCTGTCAATAATATTAGAACTTCTGAGAATTATTGTATTTCCAGCAGGATCATAACTTCTGATTTCCCCACTAACAAACTTTTGTCTTGCAGCACAGGGGGGTCAGAACTTATGATCTTCCCACTAACAGGTTTCTATTTTACAGGTGCCAGAGTCAGAAGTTCTGACTCATACAGTTTAACCAAAAGGTTGATCATCTGGCAGCGGGCCCGAGTTAGAACTTCTGATGACCTCTCAGCAGCGCGCTGGCTCCCTCTCTCTCTTTCTCTCTATCTTGTTTTTGTTATTTTCTTTTCTTGTCTATTTTTCTCGTTGAACCACCCCATGTACAAATGTGTATCCCCACCCCCTAATTGTTGTAATAGCGTAGAATTTTATATTTCTGCTTTTTATTGCTAGTAATTAGGGTGTGTATGGAAAGATAAAATCAATGAAATAGAAAATCCTAATTCAAAGATAAACTCTTGTATGCAATAAAACACACTTGCACACTAACACCCCTAGGGTTACATCCACTTGTTGCCTTCAAAAATGGGCCATGTTACGCATGCAAAGTATCTTGGTAAAACAAACAAAAGATCATAGTCCCTCGATGACGCTATCCAAAGTTGCCTTACAAAAATGATCTTAGTCCCTCAAAAGAAATACTAAGATACTTCGCAACATTGCTATCATGGTCTATACGACGACCCGCGCCCGTCCTGTTAACATCCTAACACAAGGTTGTTCACCAAATACAATGGTGAAACAACACTGTTAAAAGGGTTAAAAACATAAGAAAGATGTTTGAGTAAAATAGGGTAGACAACTCTTAGTTACTTGATCAAAAATCTTGCAAAACATCCTTGCTATTTTTCAAAACACACTCCGCAACACAACTTCAAAACAACTTTCAAAATATTGAAAACCTTTCAAAAAGACAAACACCTTTGTATACATTCAAACAAGAATCATTACAAAGGTTGCCACAACGATGGCCTCTTTTCAAAACATCTTTCAAACACACACACAAAGCACCATTTCAAACAATTGAAAATGCAAAACAAGTGATCTAAGCAAGTAACTAAGAGCCCATGGATAACCATGGATAGAAAGGGTGCTAATACCTTCCCTTTCTATAATCTACTCCCCGAACCCAAGAAAACATCTCAAAGGTTTTTCCTGTGCTTTTTAAACCTTTCCTTAGGATAAAATAAAAAGTCGGTGGCGACTCTTGCTCAACCGAAACATTTGCGAATACAAACGCAAAATCCTAAAGTCAGTTCTCCCACCGTATCACAGAACTGGCGACTCTGTTGGGGATTTCTTAAAAAGTGGAGTAACCTTAGAGCTTAGATCACCCTTTTGCATGACTAATTGTTTGCTTTGATTGCTTTACATCTTGGTTCTCTTGTTTGGGCTTGAAATCCTACACCCGGATTCGGGGAAACATTCATAGATAGCAATACGTTGTGAAAACTGTGCGGGGTATACCGACACGGTTGAAGCAATAGCTATATTAGTGCGACATATTTGTGAGTACCGGTAACCCTTGAGTTCAATCAAGGAGAGTACGGGGCCGCCGAGTGATGTCACTAAGCACTAATGACCTAGAACCTTACTTGACCATCTTGGCCTTTTATTAGGGGTAGTGAGATGACCGGCTTTGGTGCAGTCCGAAGTTGGTAGATACTCGATACTACACTCATTGAGGGTTGTTTTCTTGGAATATTTTGGTCGCTAGTTAAGTGGCTAAACCAAAACAATGAACATGGAAAACAATCCAATGATATTGAGCTCCTTAGAACCCGGTTACTATTAATAGGACAGGTTTTTAAGCCAACTACACTCAAGAGGGTACTTACCTATGAAACCCATGCAAGCCTGAAACTAGGGTTTTGTGTGAATTGCTTGTACATATGTTTGTGCATACATCATGAACATCATAAAGCATCATATGCATCCACTAACCATTTCAAGGATTTGAATCTTCATCTTTGTTCTTGTTTTGTAGGTCATGGAAATTCTTCGCAGGAAAACTATCCAAGTCAACCTTGTGAGAATCCCTCCTCAACTCAAGGAGCTCACATCCAGAATTCCAGAAAGCTCTCCCTTCAATGAAAGACATGGTAGACTGCTCAGCCTAGTCAACACCAACATTGAAGAAGACATGGTGAAAGTGTTGTTCCAATTCTTTGACCCCCTTCACCACTGTTTCACATTCCCCGACTACCAATTGGTGCCCACTTTGGAGGAATTTTCTCAACTCCTGAGAATTCCTATTCTTAATCAACTACCCTACAACGGTACGGAAAAAGAACCAAAGCCTGAAGATGTTGCTCAAGCACTAGACTTTCAACCATCTGACATCAAGGGGCATTGTGAAACTAGAAGTGGTGTCAAAGGCTTCTTGGCAAAATTCCTGTTTGAGAAGGCACAAGAGTGTTGGAATTCATTGGACTTGCAAGCCTTTGAAGAAATTGTGGCACTCCTTATTTATGGGTTGGTCTTGTTTCCAAATCCTGACCAGCTTATAGATGTCAACGCCGTCAAGATCTTCTTGTCCAAGAATCCCATACCAACATTGCTTGGGGACATCCTCCACTCATTTTACACACGAACAATGAGAAAGAGGGGTGTTCTCATGTGCTGTACTCCTCTCCTTGCAAGGTGGTTTATTTCGCACCTTCCACAATCTGTTTTGAAGAATGACCAAGGCTTAAGGTGGTCACAACGGTTAATAACCCTCACACACTCTGATGTACATTGGTGTTCTCGGTCCAGAGAAAATGTCATCATCATTGATCATTGTGGAGAGTTCCATAATGTTCCATTACTTGGCATTATAGGAGGCATTACCTACAACCCTTGTCTAGATTTGAGACAATTTGGGTATGCACGGAGAGATGGCCCTCATGACATGCTGATTTCTGACCTGGTTTTTGACTTCGACAACGATACGCAAGGACTTCGCCAAAGATTCATCAGAGCTTGGAGGATGCCTAATAAGGTAGATAGCAAGACACTGGGGCACAAGAACTCCATCCCTCTTGAGCCTTATCTCAAGTGGGTACGAACCCGAGCCCAAAGTCTAATGATGCCTTACCCTCATATTCTCCTTTTGATTAAAGAGCCCGTTAAGGAAGGAGAGGTTCCCTACACCATCCTATATCCTGACATGCCAACATCATGGGAGGAGATGCAGAAGAGTTGGATCCAACTCAAGGAGGAACATAATACTTTTGAAGCCAGCTTCTACGCCAGCGAGAAGAAGGTTTTGGAGCTCACCCGCCGACTCCATGAGGAAGAGACCCTCAACACATACATTGCACCAAAGAGGATGCGCAACGTCTTTTTACCTTGAGAAGTTTTTGTAATATTTGGCCCATGGGGCATTTATGTACTGACAAAATTTCTTCTTATTAATATGACGTGTGTTCTTTTTGTTTGCAACGATTTTGAATTTCTAAATCCTTGAATGCATTACATGAATAAACATATCATTCATCATATGCATAAGCAGGTCTCCACACCAGGTTTCCTTATCTTTCTGCTGTTTATTTCAGTAAGATGGATCTCGAACAGACGGTCAAAGATCTACAGGCTCAAAACTCATAGTTTCAACATATCCTAATGACCTTGGCAAAGGGTCAGGAGGATCTAAAAGCACTGCTTGGGGACAAAGAGCAAGAGAAAGTGAAAAAGAAGAAGAAAAGAGTGGGGGTAGCTACCCTGGGAAGAAGGTTTGAGGGTGAAGCCAGAAGAGTTCTTGAATTTCCCTCTGCGTCTGAAGAGGAAACCAGTAAAGGAAAAGGGGATGCGGTACCTTCTGAATCCGAAGCTGAAGAGGAAGAGGCTGAAGAAGATGAAGACTACTCTGAGCAATAATACCCTCCCGCAGATGACAAGTACAAAAACCTAGGGGATAGGCTGCAAGCTATGGAGCTGCAAAGGGTTCCCGGGTTGGATTTCGAAGATTTGGGATTAGTTGCTGGAATTGTGATCCCTCCGAAGTTTAAGGTTCCAGTTTTTGCAAAGTATGATGGGCTGTCTTGCCCGAAGATGCACTTAAGGTCGTACGTCCGAAAAATTCAACCTCACACATCCGACAGAAATCTTTGGGTACACTTCTTTCAAGATAGCCTGTCTGGTACACAACTAGACTGGTTTTACAAGCTTGAGAGGTCGGAGATACATAGTTGGGAGGATTTGGCCGCTGCTTTTTATCGCCAATATCAATATAACTCTGACTTGGCACCAACCCGTACTCAGCTACAGAGTATGGGGATGGCCTCAGGTGAGGGATTCAAGGAATACGCCCAGAAATGGCACGATCTGGCCGGAAGAGTGCAGCCACCTCTTTCTGATAGAGAACTAGTTGATATGTTCCTGGGAACCTTATCTGGCCTGTTCTTCAACCATTTGATCGGGAGCTCTTCCGCAGGGTTTACTGAGTTAATTCTGACTAGCGAACGGATGGAAGCCGGTATAAAGAATGGGAAGATTCAAAAGGATGCCTCTGCATCTACAACTGTCAAGAAATCATTTCCGGCGAAGAAGGAAACAGCTGTTGTGTACTCTCAGAGAGGAGTGGGAAGAACTGAGCGCCGGCCGACTGTGGGGGCCGTGATGATCCAAAATTCATCAAACAATCAGCCTCATGACAATCAGTCCAAACCAAATCAACAACAGTGGGGAGAGCGGCCACAACAGAAGTTCACCCGCATCAATATGATGCCCGCACAAGTTCTTCCACACTTGTTGAAGCTGAATCTCACAAATATCAAAGAAGCGCCGAAAAATGTGAATACAACCTCACCAACTTACAATCCGAATGCCAAATGTGCCTACCATTCTGATAGCGCCGGACATGACACCAACAATTATTGGGCGCTAAAGAATAAAATTTAAGACTTGATAGATGTAAAAGAGGTTGAGTTCAATGCTCCAGAAAAGACAAATGTAATATTCGCTCCAATGCCGAAGCATGGTCGAAATGTCCATGCTATTGAAAAAGATCTGTATGTGTCTGATGTTGATGACCTGATGACTCCACTATTAACAATCAAGTTAAATCTGCTGAAAGCTGGGATTTTCCAAGGATGCAAAGAAGATTGCCTCCGTTGTTGCTCTCTACCAATCAACTGTCCATTACTGAAGAAAGGCATCCAAAGCCTGATGGATAGTCAACAAATTCTGTTTGAAAAGATTCCCGCTATTCCAACCCCTATTGAAGATGTTTCAATAATCACCATTTCCACCAATCTTTCCAAGGCCGTCAAAAAACTTGTTAAGATTACATCCTCTACAAAGGTTGTTCCCTTGAAAATAACTATGCCTGGGCCTGTCCCCTACAGTTCGGATAAGTCAATACCATGGAATTACGGTGGAGAAATCTACTACCATGGTGTTAAACAAGTTGAGATAACCGAGGAAAGCTCTGATAAAGAAGATACCGGTATTGGAAACATTGTCGGTACAAGCAAGATCACCCGAAGTGGGAGAGTATTTTCTCCAGAGATTGCCCCTCCAAAGGCAATCTTTGGACCCTCAGCTGCTGCCAAAGTTATTCCTGCACCGATAAAACTTTCCGCAAGAACTCCGTTGATTGAAGAAGCTGCTATTCTTGTTGTTGTCCCTCCTACTTCTGCTGATAAGGGGAAAAGGATCCAAGATGAGCTCGTCAGGACGAGGGCTCAACCTTTGATCATCCCTGAAACCTCTAAGAAAGAGATGGAGGGGATTTTGAAGATAATTAAGAAGAGTGATTATGACGTGGTAGAGCAACTGGGGCAAACCCCCTCGAAGATCTCCATGTTAGCATTACTACTTTGTTCAGAGGCGCACGATAAAGCGTTGATAAAATTTCTGAAGACAACCCATGTGCCCCAGGAAACCTCAGTCGATCAATTCCAAGATTGTGTAGCCAGCCTTACCGCAGAAAACGGTCTGGGTTTCTGATGCCGACCTGACCCCGAAAGGAAGAAAGCACAATGACGCATTACACGTGTCAGTAGAATGTCAAGGAACTACTATGTCCCATGTTTTGGTCGACACAGGTTCTTCTCTGAACGTGCTGCCTAAGAAGGCTCTCGACCGATTGGACTGTGAAGGCTTGGAATTGAGGCCAAGTAATATCATTGTAAGGCCATTTGACGGGTCGAAGAGAATGGTACATGGGGAGGTTGACATTCCCATTAAGGTAGGCACGGAAGTGTTCCCCTTAACTTTCTATGTGATGGACATCCGTCCGTCATACTCATGCTTGCTAGGGAGGCCATGGATACATAATGCCAGCGCAGTCACTTCCTCCTTACATCAAATGCTGAAGTACCCTGTCAAAGGAAAATCATAACTGTGCACGGTGAAGAAGAATATATGATCAGCCACCTGAACTCCTTTCGGTATGTAGAGGTGGAGGGTGAATTCATTGAAACCCCATTCCATCACTTTGAGGAAGTCTCTCCCGAAGTTGCAGTAGCAAAGGCAGTAGCTGAGGAGCCCAAGCAGGTGGCCAGGATGGCATCTCTAAAAGACGCTAAGGCTGCGATGAAGGAAGGGAAGAGCTCAACATGGGGGCAGTTGCCTAATATTCCTCACAAAACAGACAAGTTTGGTTTAGGATTCACTGCTGCAGGGCAGAAAGCTATGCGCCACTCAAAAGTTGAAAGAAGGCCCATCAAGATTTCTCCTCATGGAATCAACGCTTTAGAAGACGAAGATGAAGAGAGTAACATTGAAGATTGGATCTTCCCAACCATCGAAGGAGGACTGCGCAACTGGGAGGCAAAAGACTTTGTCCCCATTACTTTTATTAATCAGTAATCATCTGTCAAACATTTCCTATGGTCTGTAATAATTACTTTTGAACAATCTGCACGCTACTTTTTCACCTCATGCCTTGCCCGGGGCATGTAGGTCCATTTGTAAGGGTTTTGATTATCTTCATATTCATATGCCATGTTTAATGATTCATTGGACGTTTTTCATTGATAAACTGCTATGTTCATTTTTCTTTCCTTTTGCATTTTTGTTTGTTTAAGGATGGCTATCCCTTACACACACCCACACTCACAAATGCAGGTACCCATCCACTCCGAATTCTATGGGTGACTATTCTGCTATGTCCTTCAATAACTCTGAAGATCTGGTCAATCAGGCTGAGTATGAAGATGACGAAGGTTGTGAAGTACCAGGGGAACTAGCCAGACTTCTACAACAAGAAGAAAGGACCATCTTGCCTCACGAAGAGTTGTTGGAAACTGTCAACTTAGGAATAGAGGAAGACCGGAAGGAAATACAAGTGGGTGCCAATCTGGAACCAAGTGTCAAGGAGCGTTTGATACAGCTGTTAAATGAATATGTTGAAATCTTCGCCTGGTCTTATGAAGACATGCCGGGTTTAGACACAGATATCGTGGTTCACCGTCTCCCTACAAGAGAGGATTGTCCACCGATCAAGCAAAAAGTCCGCCAAATGAGGCCCGACATGTCTGAGAAGATTAAAGCAGAAGTAATGAAGCAATTCGACGCTGGCTTTCTGGCTGTTACATCCTATCCACAATGGGTTGCTAACATTGTGCCAGTACCTAAAAAATATGGCAAGGTCAGAATGTGTGTGGACTACCGGGATTTGAATAGGGCCATCCCTAAAGATGATTTTCCGCTACCGCATATCGACGTTTTGATCGACAACACAGCTCAGCACAAGGTGTTTTCCTTCATGGATGGATTCTCAGGTTACAATCAGATCAAAATGCCCCCAAGGACATGGAGAAAACAACCTTTGTTACACAATGGGGTACCTTCTGCTACAAGGTGATGCCGTTCGGACTGAAGAATGCAGGGGCGACTTATCAACGCGCCATGGTAACTTTATTTCATGATATGATACATTATGAGATCGAAGTTTACGTAGACGACATGATAGCTCGATCATAAATAGAGGAGGAACACCTCGAGCATTTGCAGAAGCTGTTTGCCAGGCTGAAAAAATACAAACTCAGGCTGAATCCAAGTAAGTGTACTTTTGGAGTCAGGTCTGGTAAACTTCTAGGATTTATTGTCAGCAACAAGGGCATCGAGGTCGATCCAGCGAAAGTGAGAGCTATACAAGAAATTCCTGCTCCCCGTACTGAAAAGGAAGTTAGAGGGTTCTTGGGGCGCCTGAACTATATTGCCAGATTCATCTCCCATCTGACTTCTACCTGTGAGCCAATTTTCAAACTATTAAAGAAGGATCAGGTAGTCAAATGGAACAACGATTGCCAAGCTGCTTTTGATAAGATCAAGGAGTATTTGCTAGAACCTCCTATTCTGATGCCACCCGTCGAGGGAAGACCATTGATCATGTATCTGACCGTCTTGGATAATTTAATGGGGTGTGTTTTGGGCCAGCATGACGAGTCTGGTCGAAAAGAGCATGCCATTTATTACCTTAGCAAAAAGTTTACCGACTGTGAGACTCGCTACTCACTGCTCGAGAAAACTTGCTGTGCTTTGGTATGGGCTGCTCGCCGACTAAGGCAGTATATGCTGACTCATACCACTCTGTTGATTTCCAAAATGGATCTTATCAAGTATATCTTCGAGAAGCCTGCTCTATCTGGAAGAATCGCTAGATGGCAAATGATCCTAACTGAGTATGACATCTAGTACACCACCCAAAGAGCTATAAAAGGGAGTGTACTAGCTGACCATCTAGCTCATCAAGCTATCGAAGATTATCAATCCATGAGATTCGACTTCCCGGACGAGGACATCATGAACTTGGACAACATTGAAGGTAACGGACCGTATGACGGACCTGAAAAAGGATCCCGATGGACCCTGTACTTTGATGGTGCTTCAAATGCACTGGGAAACGGTATCGGTGCGGTACTTATTTCCCCGGAAGGTTGTCACACGCCTTTCACGGCCCGACTTTTCTTCAGCTGTACCAACAACATGGCTGAATATGAAGCTTGCATCTTTGGTCTCAAGGCTGCTATAGACTTGGGGATCAAAACTTTGATCGTATTTGGGGACTTGGCTTTGGTTATCAGTCAAATCAAAGGAGAGTGGGATACTAAACATCCTAATCTTATCCCATACAAAGAACATGTCCTAACATTGTTGCCTCATTTCGAGCAAATTACCTTTGAGCATTTCCCGCGAGAAGAGAATCAGCTAGCAGATGCTCTGGCTACAATGTCTTCCATGTTTAAACTCAACTGGGATAACGAGGCTCCCCAAATCACCATTGAGCGAATGGATGAACCTCCGCATTATCATGAGATTAATACCGAAGAAGTAGTGGAACAACCCTGGTTCCATGAAATCAAAAGGTATCTCGAAACTAGAGAATATCCCGAAGGAGCTTCTGTAAATGACAAAAAGTTCCTAAGGAAATTTGCTGCCCATTTCTTCCTGAGCAACGACATCCTCTATAAACGCAGCCATGATTGTGTTTTACTCTGATGTGTGGACAAAGCTGAAGCAGAGTTAATCATGACTGAGATACACAGCGGTACATTTGGCACCCACTTGAGCGGGCATACGATGGCTAAGAAGATCCTAAGGGCAGGCTACTACTGGTCTACCATGGAAGCTGATTGCTATCAACACTCCCGTACCTGCCATAAATGCCAAATCTACGCCGATAAGGTGCATATTCCTCCTGTTCCTCTCAACGTTCTGACAGCTCCTTGGCCATTTGCAATGTGGGGCATTGACATGATTGGAGAGATCAAGCCCACGGCATCCAACGGACATCGCTTCATCCTGGTTGCTATTGATTATTTCACCAAATGGGTCGAAGTAGCTTCCTTCGCCTCTGTTACTAAAAATGTGGTTGCCCGCTTCATCAAGCAGAACCTCATATGCCGGTATAGTGTTCCCGACAGGATCATCACAGACAACGGTACAAATCTGAACAATACTATGATCACCGCTCTATGCGAACAGTTCAAGATTTATCATCACAATTCATCTCCCTATCGGCCGAAGATGAACGGTGCTGTTGAAGCCGCGAATAAAAACATCAAGAAGATCATTCAGAAAATGACAGTCACCTACAAGGACTGACATGAGATGTTACCGTTTGCTCTGCATGGATACCGTACCACGGCGCGTACTTCAACCGGGGCAACCCCCTTTTCTTTGGTATATGGCATGGAAGTTGTCCTACCCATGGAAGTTCAGATCCCTTCCTTAAGGATTATGAAAGACGCAGGTTTGAATGAAGACGATTTGATTCAGAACCGACTTGATCAACTCAATTTGATCGACGAGAAGTGAATCGCTGCTGTTTTCCATGGTCAGACGTATCAAAAACGGATGATCAAGGCTTTCAACAAGAAAGTCAGACGTCAAGTATACCAAGTCGGAGATCTCGTAATCAAGCGGATTATATTACCGCAAAGTGATCCCAGGGGCAAGTGGACTCCTACTTACGAAGGACCATTTGTGATCAAGAATATATTTTCTGGTGGTGCAATGATTCTGACCACCATGGACGGCGACGATTTGCCACACCCTGCGAATGCAGACATAGTCAAAAGATACTACGCATAAAATAACCCGACAAGTCGAAAACCCGAAAGGGCGGCTTGGGAAAAAATGGGCATCCCGGTGAACCGAAAACCCGAAAGGGCGGTGCAGGCAAAAATTAGGGATAAAACAAAAAAACCTGTACACCCGACAAGTCGAAAACCCGAAAGGGCGGCCTGGGCAAAAATGGGTTTCCCGGTGGATCGAAAACCCGAAAGGGCGATCCAGGCAAAAGTTAGGGAATCAAAAGCGTATGATTATGTCTCGTCGGATCACTCTAAAGACAATCTCTTCATCAACCAGCTCCTAGCTTCTGATCAATCCAGTCATCGGCGGACGAAGCATTGAATGGACAGATATTCAGAGTTGTGAAGGCTATTACAGAATGGGGATCCCATGGAATTGTTTCACATGGCCATCTTTCTTTTGTATAAATTTTTTCAATTTTTACGACGACATCCTCTTACTAGGATGACTGTCTCCTTTGTACAAATATACTCATAGAAAGTTAATACAAATACTTTTCCAAATACAGAAATTTGCTTTGTCTTCCTTTTCTTATTGCACTTATGTTTTATTTTGAGAAACGTCCAATGTTTTGTTAAATAGGCATATGCATTTGAAGATAATCATTTTCCTTACAAATCAAGAAAGATGATTACTGATAAGTTGAAGGTACAGATAGATATCTTGATGCCCTTTCAGAAGGAACCCTCAGCAGAGTTAAACTCCAAATTCCCCAGCCGGAGAGCCTTCCAATTATCCTAACAGAATTAAACTTCAAGGTCTCCAGAAGAGCAGAAGCGTTCTCAAAACTGATTTCCCCAGCCAAGGAGCCTTCCAGAACTCAATTCCCCTCAGAGTTAAATTCCAATCCCCAGCAGGGCCTTAAAATCTGAAAACTCTATCCCCAGCAAAGTCAAAGCTATCAATCCCCAGCGGAACCAAACTAGTGAACCTTCTCCCCATAGAGTTGCTTCCCACCAAACTGGAGATTCTCAGTCATACCTCCCCAGCTTGAGTCTACCAGATTCTGAACTCCCCAGTAGAGATCATCAGAATTCTCATTCCCTACAAGTCACCAAGGAATTCCAATCCCCAACAGTGGACCTGAGATCCCTCAACAATTGAAGATCTTGCATTCCCCAAGCAGAGTGAAGACTCTCATTCTCGGTTCCTCACAGGATAATCAGATGTTCCCCAGTGAAGATCTCCTTAGGATAGGAATCCCCAATAGATTGGCATACATCCCAAGCTCCTGATTCTCCAGCAGTAGTCAACAAGAATGTCTCATCCTCAGCGATCAAAATTCTTGCAATCCCCCGCAACAGTCAAGGATTCACTTTCCCTGGCAGCAGTCAAGATTCTTTTATCTCCAGCCATCCAGGATTCATCTATCCTCAGCAAGACAGCTCTTCAGCCTACATGCGCATCCATTTACATTCATATCATAAACATTGATATAACATATATATTGCATCATACATACCATGCAACATAACTTTGTGTTATAGCTAACATTTCATCCTTTTCAGGATAAGATTAAAAGGCTATCATTAACAATTAATCAGATACAGTATGGATACACCCCAGACACGGCGGTCATTCTACTACTCATTCAGACTACAGCAATCAGATACAGTATGGATACACCCCAGACACGGCGGTCATTCTATTACTCATTCAGAATTTCAAGTCAGATACAGTACAGATATACCCCAGACACGGCGGTCATTCTACTACTCATTCAGACTACAGCAATCAGATACAAACTAGATACACTCCAGACACGGCAGCCATTCTATCTCTCATTCAGATTCACTTATCCACCTCAAGGTTCAATGCATTCCAAGCACGGATACCATTTTGACCTTTACAACAACAACTTGATTCTCCCCAGTGCGTTCGCCACGGAAGTCATTCTGTCATTCATTCAGATCCAAGTTACAATTTTAGATACACTCTAGACACGGAAGTCATTCTGCTAACTCATACAGATCTCAACTCCAAGTTATAGTTTCAGATACACTCCAGACACGGAAGTCATTCTGCTAACTCATACAGATCTCAACTCCAAGTTACAGTTTCAGATACGCTCTAGACACGGAAGTCATTCTGCTAACTCATACAAAATCTCAACTTCAAATACAGTCCAGATACGCTCCAGACACGGTTGCCATTCTGTCACTCATTCAGAATTTGTCCTCAGCATGCAGTTGCTCCATACATATATTTCTCTGTTACCCAGATACAATACAGATACACCCCAGACACGGCAGTCATTCTGATATTCATTCTACCTTCAAAAGCAGTTATAGCTCAGATACGCCCCAGACACGGAGGCCATTCTTTTGCTCATACAAACTCAGTCTCCAGATACAGTTCAAATGCATTCCAGACACGGATACCATTTTGATCCTCCTTCTGACCAGTCACATTGCAGTTCAACAAACATTCCAGATGGCATCTTTAAGCCCATCCCCGACAAGATTCTGTCACCCCTCCAGATGGCATCTTTAAGCCCATCTCCAAATGGCATCTCTAAGCCCATTCCCGTATCCATTGTTTTGACGAGTGCAAATTTAAGGGCACTCTAGTGTCCAATCTCCTTTTACCTTCGAGACGCGAAAGGCAAGCCTGCCAATCTAACTCTTCAGGTGCAAGAAGATTGAACAGGGGCAACTGTTGTACCCCAAAATTTGCCCTCTTTCTTCAGGAAATCATCTTGGATTCTCAGAGTCCCTCTGAAATAAATCCAAGTCCTGAATTGTCATTTTTGCCCAAGCAAACCATTTACAAGAGCAAAGTGATCACACAAGCTCTAAAGGCAACGCTTTTATCTTGAGAAAGATTAAATTCTAAAACATTTGGAATTCTTCTCTAAAAATGGGTGTTTAAGAAGAAAATAGCGCTTCAGAACTTCTGGACCAAACTCCAGACAGAAACGGTCAGAAGTTGCAAGTTCGGCTCAACGCAGTCAGAAGTTGGCTCTTTAGCAGCTACATCAGCTCATTCAGAAGTTGCAAACGTGTTTCAACATGCAAGCCTCAGACAGAACATGACTCTTTCAGCAGTTACACAAGTTCAGCCAGAGTTTGCTAAAGGAGTGCAAAGAAAACAAGGAAGTCTGAAGGCTCATTCAGAACATGCTGAAATCAGAAGATGAAAAGGTCAGAAGAGTAGGTGTTACACTGATACAGAATCTCTAAATCCAGGATTTCCAGAAGCAAATCCAAGGAACGTGTCAGAAGGTCAGGAGAATCCCCAGAATTTGCTAAGACAACAGGAGGTCAAGACCAGAGCATGGTTTACGTTGTCCTTGGTAAAACAGAACTGCTGATTCAAAGTTTTGTTTCTACTACCAGAATATTGGTGTTGATAAGTCTTATCACTATTTAATGCTCATTAATGCTCCCAACCACTCCTGAACATTCATCCAAGTAGTCCCTTCACGTGTGGCTTGGTAAACGCCTTTATGCAGGTTCTGGCATGGGTCTACGCGCCACCGTCCACCTAAGATGTCACTTCACCCCAATCCACGCCTGCTATTCCAGCCTAGGCTGAAAGGCTATCTGTTATCACAACTTCCCAGGAATTTCTTTCAAAGAACAATTCAACCTCTGTTGGCGCCTTTAATGTTCAAGAAATCCACAAGAGCTTGGCCTATAAATAGAGAACCATTGTCCACTGAAAAAGGGCGTCCAAAGAAACAGAAAAATTGCTAGAAGAGAAACAGAAATCTTTAGCAAGAAAGTGTTGTGAAACTCTGCCAAAATCTCCAGTGTGTCATAACTTTGAATTTCTTACCTTCAAACTTCATCAATACCCAGTTTTCTTTGTGACTAAAGAATACCCTTTCAACTTCTGACCATATATACGCATACACCTTCATCTACCCTTTTCAAAAAGAACCTGTCCAGAACACCATCAGAGCCAAAAGCTAGCTCTCATCCACAAACTTTTCCAACAGCCAGGTAAGCACCTGCTGACCTTCATCACGCTGCTAAGCATCATCAGCTTTGCATGCTCAAATGAACATAATGTAAATATCATATTGCTGCTGTTTGTGTTCTGAGGATCTTCATACCTCAGAACGTTTACCTCAGAACATTTTGAGCCAACATAGAACCTGCCTGTAACCTTGTTGGTTCTGTCCTCTGAAATACTTTGACATTTGCTGGAGCTGTTCCAAACATGTTTTCTGTTTTGTGGTAAAATAACAAAATTGCAGATGTTCTGATTAACACAGGGAGAAGCCAAGTGCTGACTTTGACGTTAGCACACCTGAAGCCTATTTTGCTGTCAATAATATTAGAACTTCTGAGAATTATTGTATTTCCAGCAGGATCAGAACTTCTGATTTCCCCACTAACAAACTTTTGTCTTGCAGCGCAGGGGGGTCAGAACTTATGATCTTCCCACTAACAGGTTTCTGTTTTGCAGGTGCCAGAGTCAGAAGTTCTTACTCATACAGTTTAACCAAAAGGTTGATCATCTGGCAGCGGGCCTGAGTCAGAACTTCTGATGACCTCCCAGCAGTGCGCTGGCTCCCTCTTTCTTTCTCTCTATCTTGTTTTTGTTATTTTCTTTTCTTGTCTATTTTTCTCGTTGAACCACCCCATGTACAAATGTGTATCCCCACCCCCTAATTGTTGTAATAGCGTAGAATTTTATATTTCTGCTTTTTATTGCTAATAATTAGGGTGTGTATGGCAAGATAAAATCAATGAAATAGAAAATCCTAATTCAAAGATAAACTCTTGTATGCAATAAAACACACTTGCACACTAACACCCCTAGGGTTACATCCACTTGTTGCCTTCAAAAATGGGCCATGTTACGCATGCAAAGTATCTTGGTAAAACAAACAAAAGATCATAGTCCCTCGATGACGCTATCCAAAGTTGCCTTACAAAAATGATCTTAGTCCTTCAAAAGAAATACTAAGATACTTCGCAACATTGCTATCATGGTCTATACGACGACCCGCGCCCGTCCCGTTAACATCCTAACACAAGGTTGTTCACCAAATACAATGGTGAAACAACACTGTTAAAAGGGTTAAAAACATAAGAAAGATCTTTGAGTAAAATAGGTTAGACAACTCTTAGTTACTTGATCAAAAATCTTGCAAAACATCCTTGCTATTTTTCAAAACACACTCCACAACACAACTTCAAAACAACTTTCAAAATATTGAAAACCTTTCAAAAAGACAAACACCTTTGTATACATTCAAACAAGAATCATTACAAAGGTTGCCACAACGATGGCCTCTTTTCAAAACATCTTTCAAACACACACACAAAGCACCATTTCAAACAATTGAAAATGCAAAGCAAGTGATCTAAGCAAGTAACTAAGAGCCCATGGATAACCATGGATAGAAAGGGTGCTAATACCTTCCCTTTCTATAATCTACTCCCCGAACCTAAGAAAACATCTCAAAGGTTTTTCCTGTGCTTTTTAAACCTTTCCTTAGGATAAAATAAAAAGTCGGTGGCGACTCTTGCTCAACCGAAACATTTGCGAATACAAACGCAAAATCCTAAAGTCAGCTCTCCCACCGTATCACACTATGCAACATGGCATGTGTCTGTCAAAAACACAATCCCCTTCAAGTAAGGAAGAAAGGGATCGCATGGATAAGATTCCATATGCATCTGCAATAGGATCTATCATGTATGCCATGCTATGTACTCGACCAGATGTCTCGTATTCTTTAAGTGCAACGAGTAGGTACCAGTTTAATCCCGGTGATGCTCATTGGGTAGTTGTCAAGAATATCCTTAAGTACTTGAGAAGGACTAAGGATTCATTCTTGATATATGGAGGTCAGGAAGAGCTTGCTGTAATTGGATACACCGATGCTAGCTTCCAGACAGATAAGGATGACTTTAGATCGCAATCTGGTTATGTGTTTTGTTTAAATGGTGGCGCTGTGAGCTGGAAAAGTTCAAAGCAAGATACAATTGCTGATTCTACAACCGAGGCTGAGTATATTGCTGCCTCAACTGCAGCAAAGGAAGCTGTTTGGATCAAGAAGTTCATTAGTGAACTTGGCATAGTCCATAGCATTGTGGATCCCATTGATCTCTATTGTGATAACAATGGTGCTATCGCACAAGCTAAGGAGCCTAGATCTCACCAACGATCCAAACACATACTTAGGCGTTATCATCTCATTAGAGAGATAATCGATCGGGGAGATGTGAAAATATGCAGAGTACCTACACTTGACAATGTTGCTGACCCATTAACAAAGCCTCTTGCGCAGCTGAAGCATGATGGACATACTAGATCTATGGGTATTAGGGGTATGCCTGATTAGCTCTAGTGCTAGTGGGAGATTGTTGGTGTAAGCCCTAGAGGCCAATACTTTTGGTACTTGTATCGAATTATTTATTAATAATAAAAGGCATTTCTTTATTATGTTTTCTTTCCAAAATAATAAAGTCCCTAGAATGGTTTATTTGTTTAATGAAATATTAAGTGTGACTTAATCATGAGATCCCATTAAACATAAGACATTATTCTTAAAGTATCCGTAGTCAAGCTTTAATGTGAAGTGGGATAACATTAAAGCATTAAGATTATTATGAAGATAGATTGATGATCACATCTCATGGATCATAGATAAGGAGTTATCAAGTCTTGACATAGGTATGAATATTAGGAGTAATATTTATACTGGATTGACCCGCTATGAGAATACTACATAGAATGTTATGCAAAGTGTCATAAGTTATTCTCATGATGATAATGGTGTATACCACCCTTCGACCTGAAACCACTATGGACCCTAGATGTAGAGTCAAGTACTTTATTGCTGATCAAATGTCATCCGTAACTGGATGACTATAAAGACGGTTGATGGGTACTTCACAAAGCATGCTAAGGGACATGAGTGACCTAGATGGAATTTGCTCATCCTGCATAATAGGATAAATGTCTAAGGGCCCAATATTGAACTGGACAAGGGTGACATAGTGTATGCCTTGTGTTCAATATAGACATGAGGGCAAAAGGGTAATTGTACAACACAAATATTATCACGGAAAAGGTTTGGTCAGATCACATGACATTTTCGTGACTTGGGTAACAGTGATGTGTTGCTAGATACTGCTCACTGTTTATTATATTAAATATGTGATTTAATATAATTGCCAACATCGCGAAAACCTACAGGGTCACACACATAAGGACATGTTGATGAGAGATAGAATAAATAAGGAACACCGTAAGGTACGTTGCACTTAAGTGTAATACGGAAAGTGGTAAGGTACCACGTGGATAAGTGATATATGGTACATCATAAGGTATGATGTCCATAAGCTTAATTGGGCTTTTAGCTTATAGTCTTAATTGGGCTTTTAGCTTGTAGCCCACACAAGTGATTCTATAAATAGATCCCTTGTGATGAAGCAATTTCACTTGATGCAATTTCGTTTTTGATTCTCTCTCTCACTCAAGGTTTCCGTTCGTGATCAGCTAGCACTGTGACCAGAATCGACCTCTTCGTGTGGACTGAGTAGAGGCGTTGTTCTTCATCAACGCTCGTGATCACAACATCAAAGGTCTGAATCGCCACAAGAGGTAAATATTTCTATCACTGACCATGCTCATTCGTAAGGATCGCTAAAGGAAAATTTTAAATTCCGCTGCGCTTTTGATCGCAATTTTCCTTCAATGACAACCCTTAACAAGTGGACCATTGTGCCCTGATCGCGACTTTGAGAGTCTGTCGAGTGTAGTAACTGCAAGTGCACAGTCTAATTGCGTAGTTTTAAAAGATATCGAACCCACAAGGACTGGTGGTTAAACTACTGTTATCTAGGATCACTGTGTAAATCTAAGGCTAATTATAAAATTAGGATGTTGGGGTTTAAACGGGAATTAACTAAGATCTAATGATTGATAACAGGACACCGGTATGTAATTTATCAACTTCAGGGATTCAATAAGTCATTGGCATAATTAAGTATTAAAACACGGTTTCAGTGGAAACTATTAATGTAAAACCCTTGTCTCACACTTTCGTTCTATCGATTCAGGGCATATTATTAAACTCAAATGAGTGCTCTCGCTGTGTCATTTAAAATATAAAAGTATTTTTTGAAAACAAATAAGTCCAATTAATTTTAAAGCTCTCTCACTATATTTAAAATTAATGTTCAATTACCACTATCTGGTTAAAATCTCAAACTCTCGCTCTCTTGATTTTATCCTTAGTCCGTCTTTTACTCTCGTAACAAAACAATTTAATATCAAAATTAGAAATCAAAACCAGAAAAGTATTTTGTAAAATATTTATGCCAATTAATTACCGAATCCCTTCGGTTTAGGACTTTACATACCGGTACCAGGGAAATTAGCCAAACATAATTTTATTGTGTGATAACATAAAATAAAAACATACATTCAATAACATCGGCATGGTAAAAATAAATAAACTATATTTAAAATTAGAATCTGGAATAAAAGCACTGAAGAATAATTGTGCAGTATGTTATCTTCCACAAGCCGACATGATTAACTTTAAAATAAAATATCTTGAAGAAATAAAAATAAACCTAAACGAATTATGGAAGCTAGAAGGAAAACTAAAGTTGCAATATTCATCGGATGTGAAGAAATATCACTTTAATGGTAATGGTTTTCTTTGCTTACAGAAATTCTAAACGAAACTGGAAAAAGTTGTAAAAACTGTAAAACTGGAAATAATAACAATGTTGCAGAAAAATAAGAAGTTGGAGTAGGTATCGAACATTTCAAATTTTGATAACTGTCTTGGTTTTATAGATTCCATCAGCTGAGCAAAAGTAGGAACAATCCGTTAATTCTAAAGGTAACCCCTCTTTTTAGTAGTTCCCAGCAGAGTCACCAGTTCTGTAATACGGTGGAAGAACTGACTTGTTTTTGCGTTTTATCACAAATGTTGTAGATAGCAAGAGTCGCCACTGACTTTTATTTTATCCAATATGGAAAGCGTGAAAAGAATAGGAAATACCTTCGATATTTTCTTGAGTTCAGAGGGTAGGTTATCAAAAGGGAAGGTGTTAGCACCCTTTTCATCCGTAGTTATCTACGGGCTCTTAATCGCTAGCTCACTTTTTGAAAATGCTTCGTGTTTGTAAATTTGAAAAATATTATGAAAATGGCAATAGTAAGGCGAACTTTGTAATGATTCTCGTTTCTGTTTTTGAGAATGCGTACAAAGTGTTTGGTTTTGAAAATATTTTTGGAAGTGTTTGTGAAGAATGATTTAGTTTTGAAATGTTTACGAGCAAGTGATTAAAAGTATTCTACCCTTACTCAAGGTATTTATTATTCTTCTCCTCCTCCTTTAGATAATGCTACCCTACCATTAGTTAGTAGGAAGCCCTGTCGTTGGATGTGAAGGGACATGTACGAGTCATCATACAGTCATAAGAGGAAAACTGCAGGGGCGTTTTAGCAATCTTTGTAAGGGACTAGATCATTTATCGAAGGCAACATTGAAACGGTCATCAAGGGACTACGATCTTTGTTTTTGAGGAACAGTGCTAAAGCTTCCCCACGTTCGAGGGACATGACTATTTTTTCTGAGGAAATAATGATTAGGGTTAGCTATCGTTTGTTTTTATCTTGCCATACATGACCTAATTACTAACAGTAACAGTAAAATAGAAAAGTGATAAATATGCGGAAAAATAAATGCAGAAAGTAAAAGACAGAAAGTAAACCTAAAGCTATTACACGGCTTCGGGAGAGATACATAATAGTAGAAAATGCGAAAAATAAACCCTATTTAACTATTACATCCCATATACAGTTAGAATAATGATAAATAAATAAAGATATATTCGCAAACGCACCATCAATGACAGAAAAGGAAATGTTTTTTTGTTGTTTAAAAAAAAGGATATTTAGGATTAATTGATTAAAACCCTAATCAATGTTAATTAAGAAATAAATTATCAATTAAAATAAAACCTAAAAAACCTTAATTAATTTTGATTAAAAAATAAATTAATTTAATTATAAAAAAAGTTGATTAATTAGAAAATAATCAAAACCCCTAAAAGTCTAAATTAATTTTAATTGGAAAAAGTTAAAATTTTTTTGGTATTTTAATTTAATAATAAAAGGTAAAAGAAAAATATATAAAAAAAAGAGAAAGGGTTGGGCCAAAATTAGCAAACAGTGGGGGGTGCAGATTGCAATTGGAGTCCAGGCCCAAAGACAAGAGGTCCAAAATGCCTATGCTGGATCTGGCGAGGGTAGCTCTAGGAGGTACATCGTGAGCGTGCTAATATAGAGAGTTGGATCTGGATATGTTGAGATCCAAGGGTGATGATGAGAGGATACATGGTGGACGCATGAGAGTGTGCTGTGCTGGATCTATAAGGGTTCGAAAACAAATAATTATGAAAAAGAATGTAAGGGGCAGGGATCGAACTCGTGCCCTTGCATATGAACACCCTATCACATGCTGTCTTGCCGATGGACCATTAGTTGTTTCATGTTAACTGCAAAATAAAGACCAAGTGAGCATGAAAATCATCCCTGTCCACTAATTGAGGCCTTACGAATCTAATGGTTATATTAGTTTCGATTGAAACAGCCTGTAGCTAGGGTTTCACAAATTCACGAGCTTGGTGCCCTAACTATGGAAATTCTCTATTCTGGAGTTGCTTGATTATGGCTATTTGGGGTGCTACGACCTTCAGTGATGGCTGGGTATGACTCTTGGAAGTCTCAGGGAGTTGATAGAGTGCTTGTAATCAACTAAAACTTGTTGGAAAGCAGTGTTTGATTATGCCCTAGTTCTTGAAAATTTGTGAGTTTTTTGGAGGTGATTTCTAGCATAAGGGTTCATGTCTTTTATGTATGAATAATAGAGGTTATATAAGGGTGAAATTAGGTCAACAACATGGGCTTTGACCTTTGTTAATAAGCTTTGTATTCTCTCTTATTTATTTTTGAATTAATAATGAATAAATCAAAAATAGTTAAAATAAAATAGACCAAGGGGTACATGAACAAGATTTGAGGTCCATAAGGAGTGTAGTACATGCTTGGACTCTGAAACAATGACCTAATAGCCCAAAATATCATCTTTGCTCAATTTAAACTTCATGCATTTGCTCAAAATTTCCCAACTTGCACTGGTCATAACTCTCTCAATTTTAATCTTTTGAAGATGATATTAGACTTTTTGGAAAGCCCAAGATGTCCTCTATAATCCCTATTTTGATCATTTTTGTTTTTGGATATTTATCTTGATGTAAGTTTCTTTGACAAAAAGTGTCTTTTGTTGACTTTTGAAATGACCTATAACGTATTGGTCCATATCTATAAAATGAAGATTTTTGGAACTTGGTTTAGTGAGACAAAGTTATAGAGAATTGAATTTACTTAAAAATGAGCTTTGGTTGGATAAAAACTGATGAATTGTGTGAAAGTTATGCTTGGTCAAAGTTCAGTTGACTTCTCCTAAGAAAACCCTAATTTGGCAACTTTTGACTTTTGATGATTTGAGAGTTTTCCTTGATGAATCATGATCAACCCTTGATCAAATGATGAATATGACTTCAAAATATTTATGTTGACCAAAAATCTTGAAATTTAACTGTATATTGACCGTAGTTGACTTTTTATCTAATATAGTTGATTTTCAGTCATCTGAGCCATTGACTCAGCAAACTTGTGATGCAAGGCATGAAACTTGGTATAAGCATTCTTGGAGACATATAAGAGACCATGGATTCTGTAACATGGTGGGATAAATTACTTGAGTGTTTTTCTTTTGATCACAATTGTTACGATTAGCAAGAGTCGCCACCGACTTTTCTTTTATCCAAAAGGAAAGGCTGAAAAGAACAGGAAAGACCTTTAGAGATATTTTTTGAGTTCGGGGGGTAGATTATGAAATGGGAAGGTATTAGCACCATTTTCATCCGTAGTTATCTACAGGCTCTTAGTTGCTTGCTAGATCACTTGCTTTTGTTTGAATGTGCTTGTGGTGTGGGTTTTGAAAGTATTTTGAAAGTGTCTTTGTAATGGTTCTCGTTTCTATAAGAACGCGTACAAAGTGTTATTTCGAAAATAGTTCAAAGTGGTGTTTGTGGAATGTGTTTTTGAAAGTGATTTTGAAAAGGTGTCTTTGTAATGGCTCTCGTTTCTATAAGAATGCGTATAAAGTGTTGTCTTTTAAAAATATTTCAAAATGAGAGTGTTGGTGTATAAAATGTTTTTTGTTGTGAGAAAGCGAGCAACTAGGAGCAAATCTACCTACTCAAAAGGTCTTAGATGTTCTTTTCCTCCTCCTTTAGATGTTGCTATATTACCATTGTTTTGGTAAGAAGCCCCATAGTTGGATGTGAAGGGACGGGCGTGGGACATTTGTATAGTCATAGAAGACAACCTATGGGACATTTTAGCAATGTTGTTTTAGGGACTGGATCGTTTACCGAAGGAAACATCGAGGGTCATCGAGGGACTACGATCTTTTATCGAGGGTCTTTTCTAAAATGCCCAAGTTCGAGGGACATGACTATTTTTCCGATAGGCAGCAAGTGGTATTACACTAAGGGTGCATGTGTGCAAAGTGTATTTGATTGTATGCATTTAGTCTTTGATTTTTGGGTTGTCTATTTGTTGTTTTTATCTTGCCATACATCCCCTATTTTACTAACAAGCATACAAAAACAATAAAACGCAGAAAGATAAAATCCTACACTATTACAACCATATCGAATTGCATGAAAATATAGAAGCAAAAATAAGATAAAAGCAAGAAAAATGAGTTATTTCGATCCAGGATGGAACATTCTTCGATTTGCACTTCTTGGACTCCTTTGATTGGGGCACGAAGTCAGCAAAGTCAGGTCTTTCGGTTGGGTAGGCACTAGCAGCGTTATGTATTTAGAATTTCTTTTCTGTCTCCTTCGATTGAGAGTTGGAATCAAGGTGGTCACACCTTTCGCTTAGGCCTGGAAACAGTCAGGTTCTAGCCTTCGTTTGAGGCCTGGAAACAACAAAGCTCTGGCCTTCGTTTAAGGCCTGGAAACAACAAGGCTCTAGCCTTCGTTTGAGGCCCAGAAGCAGAAATTCTCATACTTTGTCACAGGTTCCTTGCTGACCCTTTGTAAGAATATTGTGTCCTCAGAGTATGATTCGAAAGGATTGTGCAACTAGCCAATCAAAGGGTACAACAAACCTGTCTTAAAGTCTCAAAATGTAGTATCCAAATATAACTACAATCCAGGGGTTAGCATGAAAACTAATGGGTCTTAAAGTCCAAAGAATAACTAAACTAAGGTTGGGTTTTCAACATACAGGCAGTTAGAATCGAAAATTAAAACATAGTCTAGAAATGTTTACATTTTTTCTTTTACAATGTATGTACAAATGAAGCTAGAACGAAAACAATTTCAAGTTAAGAAAAGACTTACCTCTTGAAGTTCCAGTCGAATGACTGTGTATAGCTTGATGATGGATTAGGATTGGCTGGGATCTCCCTGGAACTATTTAAGTTATTGCTTTGCTTGGAAAAAGGTCACTGAGTCTAAGGTTGGTATATGGAGGTTAGGAGTGAATCGAAGGATTCACTGACTTTCTTGAGTGGTTTTTTGTGGGCTTTGGGAGTGTTCCAAAGCTGGGGTATGGAAGCTGGTGGGAAGGTGAATCGAAAGGATGATAAGTATCAGTTAGGAAGGTGAATCGAAAGGCTGCTATATATGGGTTAGGAAGGTGAATTGAAAAGCTCACTAATGTAACAAAGGGGTTTGGTATTTTTTTGAGAGTTTTGAGAGTTTTTGAGTTGAAGGATCTGAGAGTTTTGAGATTTTTTAGAGTTTGAGAGTTTGAGTGTTTGGGATAATTTGGAGATTCATTCCTCTGGCCAAAAAAATCCTCCCTTAACTTTGCAAAAGTTCCTCTATTTATAGAGAAAAAGAAATGGACATGTTTTTAATAGTCAACTTTGTAAAATAATAAAATATGTAGCATGAAGGGTACAAGTAGGGGACCTGTTGGGGTACAGAAGATGTGACCTATGCTTTTGATTTTGACTTTGCTTGTGTTCAGAAAAAATAAATTTTGGGGGCTCAAGGAGCTGATTTGGTGGTTAAAATAACCTTTATGAAAATAGATAACATAGCTTTTCGTCATTTCCTCCAAAAATAGTAATATCTAATGGATAAAGCTTCGATTCTGTGTGTAAAACTCTGATCATGTGGAGATTTGGAAGTAACATAGCCTGTCAAGTAGCTGGTCATGAGATTTTCCTCAGATTTGCTTCAAATGAAAACTACTTCGAATGGCTCAACTTGGATTCGAAGCAAGCTGATTCGAAGGGGATCCACATTCCAATCGAAGCTTTGCATGCATGTACTTTGGTCCAATCAAAGTTTGTTTTCCAAGGGTTACATTTGTCCAAACGAAAGGTGCATGTAAGAGGACAAAATGTCCAAACGAAAGGCACATGCTGGAGGCCAAAATGCCTAAACGAAAGGTTTGACCAAAATCTTGTGTTGAAGGATTCATGTGCCCAAACGAAAGGTACATGCTGGAGGCCAAAATTCCAAGATTTGAAAGAGGCACAAAGGAGGTAAAAAGTGTAAATCTAAGGATGCTAAAAAGGGAGCCTTTTGCTTTGGATTCGAAGGAGGCTACAAAAGGCTTTTTGCCTTGTACCTACTGGTCTTGTGGGTGCCTCCTGCGTGCAAGAAGGAATTTATGACTCAATCGAAAGCCTGTATGCAGCAAAACTTGTCCAAATTGAAGCAGGCTTGCAGGAAGCTATTTTGTCTAATCGAAGAGTTTTCCTTGCAGGGGGCACATGAGGCCAGCAAACTTGTGATTCAAAGCATGCAGGAAACTATTTGTCCAATCGAAAGGCCTGTAACAAGAAGTCACATTCCCAGACGAAAGAGGCACGCTAGCAGCCATTTTGAGCAATCGAAAGAGGCCAAAAGTCAACCGAAGGGTACCAAATCGAAGGAGACTTATTTTTTCTCCAAATTTGTCAAAATGTTATTTTTATCTATTTTCTCCCTTTTTGACAGTTTCCTTTTAATTTTGGTACTGGAAAATCCCAATGCACTTGTGCAAACTTAAATCCTGAGAATCTTTGTGAGAAAAGTCTTGAGAATCGAGAGGGAAAATTTTTGGGGTACAACAACTGCCCCTGTTCAATCTTCTTACATCCGAAGAGTTAGATTGGCAAATCTGCCATTCGTGACTTGAAGGTGAAAGATGATTGACCACTAGAGTGCCCAGAAATTTGCACTTGATGATATAGTGGTTGATTATGTAGGGAATGGGTTTAAAGATGCCATTAGGAGAAATGATAGATAATTGTTAGAGATTGGCTTATAGATGCCATCCAAAGGTGATTGTTGACAAAAATTAGACTAAGCCTAAATTCTGACTTCAACTGGAGAAGAATCATAATGAATCTTGGAGCGATTTATCTGAACCAGAGAAAGATGTCTGCAGGAAAGAATTAGAATAAATCATTGAGAGATTTAAACTGAACCAGCAGTGGTCTGGAGAAGAATCAGAATAAATCTTGCAGCGATTTATCTAAACCAGAGAACATGTCTGCGGGAAAGAATCAGGATAAACCGTTGAGAGATTTAAACTGAACCAACAGTGGTCCAGAGAAGAACCAGAATAAATCTTGGAGAGATTTATCTAAACCAGAGAAGATGTCCACGAGAAAGAATCAGGATAAACCGTTGAGAGATTTAAACTGAACCAGTAGTGTTCTAGAGAAGAATAAGAATAAATCTTGGAGAGATTTATCTGAACCAGAGAAAGATGTATGCAGGAAAGAATCAGGATAAACCATTGAGAGATTTAAACTGAACCAGCAATTGTCTCGAGAAGAATCAAAATAAATCTTGGAGCGATTTATCTGAACCAGAGATAGATGTCTGCAGGAAAGAATCAGGATAAACCGTTGAGAGATTTAAATTGAACCAGCAGTGGTCTGGAGAAGAATCAGAATAAATCTTGGAGCGACTTATCTGAACCAGAGAAGATGTCTACGAGAAAGAAATCAGGATAAATCATTGAGAGATTTAACTGTATTGGCAGAAGTCTATAGGGAGTATCTATCATATAGATAGTCACCCTGTCTTGATTCAGGAATCTACAATTGATTTGTTCATAGATATTTGCCTTGTCTTGTTGAAGATAACTTTCTGTGGTTTGATATTTCCTGAAAAAGGTGAAGAGTTAGTTGTATGTAATGCTATGATATATGAAATGCATAATGCAATGAGATTGTGATATATGCATTTGTGCCATTGATGCTCATGATGTATGGATTTGATGTATGCGCATGTAAGCTGTTCTGCTGCAGTGTTGTTGGATTGGGGAAAATAAATCCCTGACTACGCTGGGAATGAGGAGCGTAAGTCTTCATATTTTGTTGAAGTTGAAGTGTTGATGGATGGGTTTCCATAATCAGAGAAATAAACTCTGTTGGGGAAGAGAAACTTCGTGTATTGCTCGTAGGCTTTATGAAATCCTGCTGGGAAATCCTGAGAAGCTGAATAACTTTTGCTGGGGAATCTTTGAGGTGGAAATTGGAAGTTTCGCTCCATCAGAGATATGAAGGAAAAAGGCACCATTAGGCTACATGCTGGGGATATGACGAAGATCCTGTAACAAGACATTCTTGCTTCTGCCCCTGCTGGAGAAAATACATGTGGGGGTTTTGTAGAATGGCTCATAGATGTTGTCCCATTTCTTAAAGCCATTAGTAATTGTCTTTTGTTTAGTTTTACTTTTTTTATGCGTTTATTTATAAACAGTAATTACATTTAGATGCATATGTTCAAAAATAAATACTGGACATTTTTGTAAACAAAACAGGAATGGTAAAAGAGAAACAAATAGTTTTGCACTTTCAAAGGAATATCTTTGTATTAAGTTGAGTAAGTGTTTGTACAAAGAGATGAACATCCTAGTAAGAGAATGTTGTCGTAAAAAAATGAAAATTGATACAAAGAAAAGAATAACTATGTGAAATAATCCCATGGGGTTCCCATTCTGCTATAGCCTTCATGTATCTGAGTTGTCTCGTCTATTTGTGCTTTGTACGAAGTTGATTGGATTGATTAGTACCATTTGAGTTTGATGATTGTTGATGAAGATTAGTTGCAAGATAATCTAACGGGACATAGTCACACACTTTAAATCCCTAACTTTTTCCTGGACCTCCCTTTCGGGTCTTCAGTCCACCGGGATACCCTTTTTTGCTCAAGCCGCCCTTTCAGGTTTTCAGCTTGCCGGGTGTACAAATTTTTTTTTGTATTTTATCCCTAATTTTTCCCGAACCCTTTTGGTTCGCCGGGATTCCCTAATTTATGCCTAGGCCATTTGACCTAGAAGGTCTTTATTTATGCGTAGTATCTTTTAACTATGTCCGTGTTTACAGGGTGTGGAAGATCGTCTTCGTCCATAGTGGTTAATATCATTGCCCCACCAGAAAATATGCTCTTGATCACAAATGGTCCTTCGTATGTAGGAGTCCATTTTCCCCTGGGATCACCTTCTGATAGTAGGATACACTTGATTACCGGGTCACCAGCTTGATATTCCTGACGTCTGACCTTCTTGTTGAAAGCTTTGATCATACGTTTTTGGTACGTCTGACCATGGCAGACAGTTGTAAGCCTCTTCTCATCAATCAAGTTCAACTGGTCAAGTCGAGTTCGAATCCATTCATCTTCACTCAACCCCTCATCCTTTATGATTCTCAAAGAAGGTATTTGGACTTCAATTGGTAGAATAACTTCCATACCGTATACCAAGGAGAAGGGAGTTTCCCTTGTTGATGTGCACGTCGTGGTACGGTAACCGTGGAGAGCGAATGGTAACATCTCATACCAGTCCTTGTAGGTCACTATCATTTTTTGTATGATCTTCTTGATGTTTTTATTAGCGGCTTCTACAACACAATTCATCTTCGGCCAGTAAGGAAAAGAGTTATGATGCTGGATCTTGAATTGCGCGCATAGTGCAGTGATCATAGTATTATTGAGATTTGTACCATTATCTGTGATGATTCTTTCTGGAATATCATATCGATAGATAATATTCTACTTGATAAATCGGGCCACAACATTCTTGGTTACAGAAGCGAAGGATGCGGCCTCAACCCACTTTGTGAAGTAATCAATGGCAATCAAGATGAAGCGGTGTCCATTAGAAGCTGTAGGTTTGATTTCTCCAATCATGTCGATGCCCCACATCGCGAATGGCCAAGGAGCAATTAACACATTTAGAGGAACTGGAGGCACATGTACTTTGTTAACATAGATCTGACACTTGTGACAAGTTCGTGAATGTTGATGATAATCTGCTTCCATGGTGGACCAATAGTATCCTGCTCGTAGGATCTTTTTAGCCATCGTGTGCCCACTAGAATGGGTGCCAAAAGTGCCTTCGTGTAAATCAACCATAATCTTGTCTACCTCACTCTTGTCTACCCACCAAAGCAAACTAGAGTCGTGGTTGCGCTTGTAGAGAATGCCATTATTGAGGAAAACATAGCAGAGAATCTTCTCAAGAATTTCTTGTCATTGACTGAAGCTTCCTCTAGATACTCTTGGGCCTCGAGATACCTCTTAATTTCATGGAACCAAGACTTGTCCACTACTTCATCAGTATCAATCTCATGACAGTAAGCTGGTTCGTCCATTCTCTGGATGGTGTTCTGAGGAGCCTCATTATCCCATCTGACTTTGAACATGGATGACATAGTTGCTAACACATCTGCTAGTTGATTTTCCTCTCGTGGAAAATGCTCAAAGGTAATTTCTTCAAAATGTGGGATTAATTCCAACACGTGTTCTTTGTAAGGGATGAGATTAGGGTGCTTCGTGTCCCATTCTCCTTTGATCTGGCTGATGACTAAGGCTGAATCTCCAAATACACTTAAAGACTTGATTCCAAAATCTAAGGCAGCTTTGAGACCTATAATACACGCTTCATATTCTGCCATATTATTGGTACAGTTGAAACACAACCTAGAAGGGAAGGGAGTATAAGATCCTTCCGAGGATATGATCATATCGCCTATTCCATTGCCGAGTGCGTTGGAAGATTCGTCAAAAACCAAGGTCCATCGGGATCCTTGTTCAAGTCCTTCATATGGTCTGAGTCCTTCACAATTGTTTACCAACATGATGCCTTCATCTGGGAACTCGAATTTCATGGACTGATAGTCATCCACAACCTGATGAGCAAGGTGATTGGCTAACACACTTCCCTTTATGGATTTCTGGGTAGTGTATTGAATGTCGTATTCAGTCAGGATCATCTGTCATCTTGCTATTCTTCCAGAGAGGACGAGCTTCTCGAATATGTATTTAATTGGATCTATCTTGGATATCAACAAGGTAGTATGGGTCAACATATACTGTCTTAGACGGCGAGAAGCCCATGCCAGAGCGCAACAAGTTTTCTCGAGAAGTGAATATCTGGTTTCACAGTTGGTAAACTTTTTGCTCAGGTAGTATGTTGCATTCTCTTTTCAGCCAGACTCGTCATGCTGCCCCAACACACACCCCATTGAATTTTCCAAGATAGTTAGATACATGATCAAAGGTCTTCCCTCGACTAGCGGCATCAAAATAGGAGGCTCTTGAAGGTACTCTTTCATCCTGTCGAAGGCAGCCTGGAAGTCATAGTTCCATTTCACCACTTGACCTTTCTTCAGTAATTTGAAGATTGGTTCACAAGTAGCCGTTAGATGGGAAATGAACCGGGCGATATAGTCCAGTAGTCCTAAGAATCCCCTAACTTTCTTATCAGTGCGAGGAGCAGGAATTTCTTGTATTGCTTTTACCTTTGCAGGGTCCACTTCGATACCTTTTCCGCTGACAATGAAGCCTAAGAGTTTACCGAACCTCACCCCAAAAGTGCACTTATTCGGATTCAGCCTTAATTTGTATTTCTTCAGTCTTTCAAACAGTTTCTACAGATGGTAAAGGTGCTCCTCTTTAGTTTGAGATTTGGCTATCATGTCATCCACATAGACCTCTATTTCGTGATGGATAAGGTCATTAAATAGAGCTACCATGGCACGCTGATAGGTTGCCCCAGCATTCTTCAACCTGAATGGCATAACCTTGTAACATAATGTACCCCACTGTGTGACGAAGGTCATTTTTTACATGTCCTCAGGTGCCATTTTGATCTGGTTGTATCCAGAGAAACTATCCATGAAAGAAAATACTTTATGCTATGTAGTGTTGTCAACCAAAATATCGATGTGGGGAAGCGGGAAGTCATCCTTGGGGCTTTCCCTATTCAGATCTCTGTAGTCCATACACATACGTACCTTACCATCCTTTTTAGGCATGGGAACAACATTGGTGACCCGTTGTGGATAGGAGGTGACAACTAAGAATCCAGTGTTGAACTGCTTCATGACTCCAGTCTTGATTTTCTCTGACATTTCTGGCCTCATGCGATGGGCTTTCTGTTTTACCCGAGGGCAGTCTTCTTTTGTCGGCAGACGATGGACCACGATGTCAGTGTTGAGCCCTGACATGTCTTCATATGACCAAGCAAAAACCTCAACATAGTCATGTAGTAATTTAGTTAAGTGCTTCTTGACACTGGGCTCTAGGTTGGCACCTACCTTGACTTCTTTCTTGTCCTCTTTAGTACCTAAGTTAACAGTCTCCACTGGATCTTCGTGGGGCTGTATGGTCCTTTCTTCCTATTGCAATAACCTGGCTAGTTCCCCTGGTACCTCACAATCTTCCCCACCTTCGTCTTTGGCTTGGTAGATTGGATTTTCAAAGTCATGATAGGCCGTAGCAGAATCGTTACCCATGGGATCCTGAGTGGATGTGGATCTTCATTTTGATATGTGAGTGTGTGTAAGAGCATAACTATCTTTGAAAAAATAAAAGGTAGAAAAATAAAAACAAAGAGCATAAAAATTTTCATGCAAAAACGTCCATGATTTATTGATGACATATGAAGATGAAGTAACAACCCTCACAAATGGACCGTTGTGCCTCGTGTAAGACACAAGGTTTTAAAGTCTAAATTTTTTAATCATTACAAATCTGACAAAAATTGAAAGGCAATTACTCTTGAAGAAAAGTAATAGGGACAAATTATTTGGCTTCCCAGTTGTTGAGTCCTCCACTGACGGTTGGGGAGATCCACTCGTCCAGGTCACAACTACCATCACTGTCTTCCACTGTGTTGACTCCCTGATTGATGATACATAAAGGTGGCCCCCCGGCGTGAGTTTGTCGAACAATCCTTTGTGCCTCCAAGGTGAAGCCCAAACCAAATTTGTTGGATTTGTAAGGAATATCTGGAAGTTGACCCCAGATAGTGCATCCACCTTCTTCAATCACTACTCTAGCATCCTTCAACGAGGCCATTTTCAATGGTGGTCTGGTAACTTTTGGAGTCTTTGTAGCAGTCTTGGCTATTGCAATTGTTTGATGGACCTCCTCGAAATGCTGACACAGAGTTTCAATCAACTCATCATTCATTTCCACGTACCTGAAAGAGTTCAGGTGACTGACCATATATTCCTCCTCCCCGTGAATAAATGATGATCTTTCCCTTGACCGGGTATTTCAGCATCTGATGTAACATAGAGGTGACGGCACCAGCGTCATGGATCCAAGGTCGGCCTAACAAACAGGAATAGGAAGAGCGGATATCCATCACATAGAAAGTTGAATCAAAGGTCTGAGAACCAATTTTGACGGGGATGTCCACCTCCTCTTGCACCATTCTCTTCGAACCATCGAAGGCCCTTACCACAATGTTGCTGGGTTTTAAGGTTAAACCTTCACAGTCTAGTCTATCCAGAGCCTTCTTAGGCAGCACATTCAACTATGAACCAGTATCTACCAAGACATGGGCCAAAGTAGTGCCCCTACATTCGACAGAGACATGCAACGCATCATTGTGTTTCCTCCCTCTAGGTGTCAGATCAGCATCAGAAGAGCCCAAACCGTTATCATCTGTCAAACTAGCCACACAATCTTCGAATTGGTCAGCAAAGGTTTCCTGTGGCACATGGGTAGTTTTAAGAAATTTCACCAAAGCCTTCACATGAGCTTCAGAGCACAACAGTAAAGCTAGCATAGAAATCTTTGAAGGGGTCTTCCATAGCTGTTCGACTACATTGTAGTCGATTTTCTTTATAATTTTCAAAATTTCTTCCATCTCCTTCTTGGAAGCCTCTGGGATAGATACTGACTGCGCCTTGGTTCGGACAGGCTCAACCAAAATGTCTTTGCCCCGAGTCTCGGTCGACTCGGTGATAGGGGTGTCATCAGGGGTAATCACAGGAACTATATTAGTAGTATCAGCAGGAACAGAAGCAGGAATGATCACAGGACCAGTAACAACTTTCGAAGGAGAAATCTCATGGGAGAACACTCTTTCACTTCTGGTTATTTTACTGGTTCCCACAATGTTGCCAATGTCGGGGTCAGCCTTCTCAAAAACCGAGTCTTCATCAGCCAGCCAATCTTGCTTGACGCCATGGTAGTAGACGTCATCCCCGTAGTTCCAGGGAACAATTTTGTTTGAGGAGTATGGGATTGGCCCTGGCATAGTAATTATCAGTGGAGTCACCTTCGGAACAGATATAATCCTGACAGGTCTTTTGGTGAAGACCCTGGGAGGATTAGCGGAAATGGTTATTATTGAAACATCCTTGTAAGAAATGGTTGGAACGGGAGTCTTTTCAAACAAAATCTCTTTGTCATCCATCAGGCGCTGGACACCTGCCTTCAATAAATGACAACCAGTCGATAGAGATGAACAGAGGTGGCAACCTTCGCCACATCCCGAAAATAAATCGGCCTTCAACAGGTTCCTTTTGAAGGTCAGGAGAGGAGTAACAAGTTCATCAACAACAGTAACAAACACATCATCTTCAATACTGTTAACACCACGATCGTGCTTGGGCATAGGAGCAGTGATAACATTTGGGATCTCAGGGGCGACAAATTCAATTTCTTCTACCTCGAGAAGGTCTTTCACCTTGTTTTTCAAAGCCCAGTAGTCGTTTGTATCATGACCTGGACTTTCTGAATGGTAAGCATAACGAGCATTTGGATTGTAACAGGGAGAGGAAGTTTTGGGATTCTTCGGAGCTTCCCGCAAGGTTACCAGATTAGATTTCAACAAATGTGGCAAGACTTGAGAAAACGTCATATTTATCTGGGTAAGCTGTCTTACCGGCCTTTCCATTCTAGACTGATTGTTTCTTTGTTGAGTAGGTGCAGCTTAAAGATCATGACAGCCCTTATCGCTGGACGGTGTTCAGTTCTGTCCTGATTCCTATGGTCATATGCAACACTGACCTCCTTATTTCCGGTAAAAGGGTTTCTTCATCATGCTCGAGGATGCATCTATTTGAAGTTTTCCACTTTTTATACCCGCTTCTACCCGTTCACCAGTCATGATTAATTCCGTAAATCCAGCCGAGGAGCTTCCGATCAGGTGTTTGAAGAATGGACCGGATAGCGTGCCTAAGAACATATCCACCAATTCCTTGTCAGATAGAGGGGGTAGGACTCTTCCCGCGAGATCCCTCCATTTTTGAGCATAGGTTTTGAAACCTTCACCTGCACCCATGAACATGCCTTCCAACTGTGTCTGAGTTGGATCTAAGTCAACATTATATTGGTATTGTTTGTAAAAGGCGGCAGCCAAGTCTTCCCAATTGCGAATATTGGTCCCTTCCAACTGATAGAACCAATCCAACTGCGTTCTTGACAAGCTTTCTTAGAAGAAATGTACCCATAGGTTCCTATCGGAAGTATGGGGTTGGATTTTCATGACGTATGACCTTAAATGTAACTTTGGACCAGAGACACCGTCATATTTAGCGAAAGTAGGGAGCTTGAAATTCTGCGGTATGATAACCCCTGAGACAAGTCCCAACTCTTCAAAATCTAATCCGGGTACCCTCTGGATCTCCATAGCATTTAGTCGATCTTCCAACTGTTTGTATTTGTCGTCAGCTGGAGGATACTGCTCTTCAGAGTAATCAATCTCTTCTTCCTCTTCAGATTCTGGATGGTCAGTCACTTCCTTGTTTTTACATTCTTGATTGTCCCCTTAACCTGATGATGTTGCGAAGTCTAGGGTCCGTATGGCTGGTCCTTGGAACCTTCTTCCCAGATTCAAAACACCAGTTGATTTCTTCGCTTTCTTCTTCTTTTCTTTGATCAGCAGAGTTTTCAACTTCTATTGTCCTTTTTCCAGAGTCAAGAACAATTGTTAAAATTGAGCGTTCTGCGCTTGAAGATCTTTTACTGTCTGTTCAATATCCATCTCACTGAAATAAATAGTAGAAAGATAAGGAGACCTGTTGTAAGAAACCTTTTTGTGTTATAATGAATGAAGATGTATATGCAAATGATTTCAAGGAAATTAGGGATTTAAATTTGCTTTAGATAAAAAGGAACACGCGTTATATTAATAAATCCAAGTTTGAATACATCATGCCTCCTTGGGCTTACAATACGAAACTCCCAAGACAAAAAAGTTGAATGCATCCTCTTTGGTGCAATGTAGGCGTTCAGATTCCGCTCCTCATGAATCTGCTTGGTGAGTTCCAGAACTTTCTTCTCACTGGCATAGAATTGGGCTTCAAAAGTATCCCGTTCTTCTTTAAGTTGGATCCAAGATTTCTGTAGCTCCTCTAAATCAGTTGGCATATCAGGATGAGGAACAACGTAAGGAGTGTCTCCCTCAGCAACTGGCTCCATAATCACATGTAAGATGACGGGGTAAGGCATCATGAGACATTGAGCACGAGCCCGAACCCATTTGAGGTAAGGCTCAAGAGGAATGGAATTCTTGTGCCCTAGTGTCTTGCTGTCAACTCTGTTTATCATGCCCTAAGCTCGAATGAAACTTTTGCGATAACCCTGAACATCATTCGCATAGTCAAAGATGATTCCTTGGACGAGTGCATCATGAGGACCATCCCTTATAGCATAACCAAACTGTCTGAATGCTAAACAAGGATTATAAGTGATTCTCCCTTAATGCCTAAGAGAGGGACATTAGGGAATTCCCCACAGTGATCAATGATGGTAACATTCTCCGAGGATCGCGAACACCAATGAATATCTGAATGTGTAAGGGACATCAGCCTATGAGACCATTTCAAACCCTGCTCATTCTTCAAAATAGACCGAGGTAGGTGAGAAATAAACCACCTAGCCAACAAAGGAGTACTACACAGAAGGTTCTCTCTTCTCTTTAGAGTGCGAGTATACAGAGAGTGTAGAATATCACCAAGTAAGGTAGGCACTGGATTATGCGACAAAAAAACCTTAACTGCATTCACATCTATGAGTTGGTCCGTGTTAGGGAAATGTACCATCCCATAGATGAGAAGGGCCAGAACCTCCTCAAAAGCTTGTAAATCAAGGCTATCCCAAAAATAGTGGGCTTTCTCAAGTAGAAACTTAGCTGGAAATCCATGGACACTTCTTCTGGTTTCCCAATTTACCACTATGTTAAACCGTTGTAAAGATAGAGCTTGAGCAATCTCTTCAGGCTTTGGGTCTCTTTCTGGACTATTGAATGGTAGCTGATTAAGGATAGGTACCCTCAATAATTGAGAAAACTCCTCCATAGTAGGCACTAGCTGGTAATCAGGAAAACTGAAGCATTGGTGCAACGGGTCAAAGAACTGAAAGAGCACCTTTAACATTTCTTCATCAGGGGTTGAAGTGACCAATTTGAGAAGTCGACCATGTTTTTCAGTGAAGGAAGAGCTTTTAGGAATCATTGATGCTAACTTCTTGAGTTGAGGATGCCCTTTCACAAGGTTGATTTGGATAGTGTTCCTGCGAGTGGATGTCATGTCCTACAAAACAAGACAAAGATAAGCTCTAGAAAATCCTTGAAATGGTTAGTATGATATGCCATGTCACGATGTCATGATTATGCTAAGAAATCACAAATATAGAAAGCACAAGCAAATCACACAAGAGACCTTAGGTTTAAGGCTTGCATGGGTTTTAAGGTAGTACCCTCTTGAAGTTGGATTGGTTCAACCTGTCCGGTAAATAGTAACTGGGTTCTAAGGGATCTCAATATCGCTGACCTTTCCCACAATCTTCGTTCGATAGGCGATTGACTCAAAACCAAACAAAACTTAGGAGTCAAGTCTCAATGAGTGTAGCATCGAGTATCTGCCGACTTTGGGAATACACCAAAGACGGCCATCTCGCTACGTCCTAATGGCCAAGTTGTTCATTTAAAGGTTCTAAGGTCAGTTGACGCTTCATGACACCACACAACGGCCCTGTATTCTCCTCGATTAACTCAAGGGCTACCGATACCAACCAAAGTGTCGCATCAACGTAGCCATCGCTTCAACTGTGTCGGTATACCCTGCACAGTTTCCACGATCTATTTCTACTTACCTAAAAGGTTTCCCTAGATCCGGGTGGAGGATTAAAACAAACCCAAACAAGGAACCATAATATAAAGCATGCAAGTCAAACAAGGAAAGCAAGTAAATATGATCTAACCCTAAGGTAACCCCACTTTTAAGTAAAACTCCCCAGCAGAGTCGCCAGTTCTGTAACATGGTAGGAGAACTGGCTTGAGTGTTTTGCGTTTGATCGTAATTGTTGCGGTTAGCAAGAGTCGCCACCGACTTTTCTTTTACCCAAAAGGAAAGGCTGAAAAGAACAGGAAAGACCTTTAGAGATGTTTTCTGAGTTCGCGGGGTAGATTATGAAAAGGGAAGGTATTAGCACCCTTTTCATCCGTAGTTATCTACGGGCTCCTAGTTGCTTGCTAGATCACTTGCTTTTGTTTGAATGTGCTTGTGGTGTGGGTTTTGAAAGTATTTTAAAAGTGTCTTTGTAATGGTTCTCGTTTCTATAAGAACGCATACAAAGTGTTGCTTCAAAAATAGTTCAAAGAGGTGTTTGTGGAATGTGTTTTTGAAAGTGATTTTGAAAAGGTGTCTTTGTAATGGCTCCTGTTTCTATAAGAATGCGTATAAAGTGTTGTCTTTTGAAAATGTTTCAAAATGAGAGTGTTGGTGTATAAAATGTTTTTTGTTATGAGCAAGCGAGCAACTAGGAGCAAATCTACCTACTCAAAAGGTCTTAGATGTTCTTTTCCTCCTCCTTTATATATTGCTATCTTACCATTGTTTTGGTAAGAAGCCCCATCATTGGATGTGAAGGGATGTGCGCAGGACGTTCGTATAGTCATAGATGGCAACCTATGGGACGTTTTAGCAATGTTGTTTTAGGGACTAGATCGTTTACCGAAGGCAACATCGAGGGTCATCGAGGGACTATGATCTTTTATCGAGGGTCTTTGCTAAAACGCCCATGTTCGAGGGACATGACTATTTTTCCGATAGGCAACAAGTGAGATTACCCTAAGGGTGCATGTGTGCAAAGTGTATTTGATTGCATGCATTTAGTCTTTGATTTTTGGATTTTCTATTTGTTTTTTTATCTTGCCATACATCCCCTATTTTACTAACAAGCATACAAAAACAATAAAACGCAGAAAGATAAAATCCTACACTATTACAACCATATCGAATTGCATGAAAATATAGAAGCAAAAATAAGATAAAAGCAAGAAAAATGAGTTCTTTCGATCCAGGATGGAACATTCTTTGATTTTCACTTCTTGGCCTCCTTCGATTAGGGCATAGAGTCAGCAAAGTCAGGTCTTTTGATTGGGCAGGCACCAACAGGGTCATGTCTTTCGAATTGCTTTTTTGTCTCTTTCGATTGAGAGTTGGAATCAAGGTTGTCACGCCTTTCGCCTAGGCTTGGAAATAGTCAGGTTCCGACCTTCATTTGAGGCCTGGAAACAGCAAAGCTCCAGCCTTCATTTGAGGCCTGGAAACAACAAGGCTCTGGCCTTTGTTTGAGGCCTAGAAGCAGCAACACTCATACTTTGTTACAGGTTCCTTGCTGACCCTTTGTAAGCATATTGGGTCCTTAGAGTATGATTCGAAAGGCTTGTGCAACTAGCCAATTGAAGGGTACAATAAACCTGTCTTAAAGTCTAAAAATGCAGTATCCAAATATAACTACAATCCAGGGGTTAGCATGAAAACTAATGGGTCTCAAAGTCCAAAGCATAACTAAACTAAGGTTGGGTTTTCAACATACAGGAAGTCAGAATCGAAAATTAAAACATAGTCTAGAAATGTTTACATTTTTTGTTTTACAATGTATGTACAAATGAAGCTAGAACGAAAAAAGTTTCAAGTTAAGAAAAGACTTACCTCTTGAAGTTCCATTCGAATGAGCTGTGTATAGCTTGATGATGGATTAGGCTTGGCTGGGATCTCCCTGGAACTATTTTAGTTATTGTTTTTCTTGGAAAAAGGTCACTGAATTGAAGGTTGGTATATGGAGGTTAGGAGTGAATCGAAGGATTCACTGACTTCCTTGAGTGGTTTTTGAGGGCTTTGGGAGTGTTCCAAAGCTAGTGTATGGAAGCTAGAGGGAAGGTGAATCGAAAGGATGATTAGTATCAGTTAGGAAGGTGAATCAAAAGGCTGCTATATATGGGTTAGGGAGGTGAATCGAAAAGCTCACTAATGTAACAAAGGGGTTTGATATTTTTTTTTGAGAGTTTTGAGAGTTTTGAGATTTTTTAAAGTTTGAGAGATTGAGAGTTTGAGTGTTTGGGATAATTTGGAGATTTGTTCCTCTGGCAAAAAAAAATCCTCCCTTAGCTTTGCAAAAGTTCCTCTATTTATAGAGAAAAAGAAATGGACATGTTTTCAATAGCCAGCTTTGTAAAACAATAAAATATGTAGCGTGAAGGGTACAAGTGGGGGGCCTGTTGGGGTGCAGAAGATGTGACCTATGCTTTTGATTTTGACTTTGCTTGTGTTCAGACAAAATAAATTTTGGGGGCTCAAGGAGCTGACTTGGTGATTAAAATAACCTTTATGAAAATAGATAACATAGCTTTTCGTTATTTCCTCCAAAAATAGTAATATCTAATTGATAAAGCTTCGATTCTGTGTGTAAAACTCTGATCATGTGGATATTTGGAAGTAACATAGCTTGTCAAGTAGCTGGTCATGAAATTTTCCTCAGATTTGCTTCAAACGAAAACTGCTTCAAATGGATCAGCTTGGATTCGAAGCAAGCTGATTCGAAGGTGATCCACATTCCAATCGAAGCTTTGCATGCAGGTACTTTTTTCCAATCGAAGGTTTGTTTTCCACGGGTCACATGTGGCCAAACGAAAGGTGCATGTAAGAGGCCAAAATGTCCAAACGAAAGGAACATGCTGGAGGCCAAAATGGCCAAACAAAAGGTTTGACCAAAACCTTGTACTGAAGGATTCATGTTCCCAAACGAAAGGTACATGCTGGAGGCCAAAATGCCCAGATTCGAAAGAGGCACAAAGGAGGTAAAAAGTGTAAGTCGAAGGATGCTAAAAAGGGATCCTTTGGCCTTGGAATCGAAGGAGGATACATAAGGTTTTTTTCCTTGTGCCTGCTGGTCTTGTGGGCGCCTCCTGCATGCAAGAAGGAATTTGTGACTCAATCGAAAACCTGTATGCAGCAAAACTTGTCCAAATCGAAGCAGGCTTACAGGAAGTTATTTTGTCTAATCGAAGAGTTTTCCTTGCAGGGGGCACATGAGGCCAGAAAACTTGGGATTCAAAGCATGCAGGTAGCTATTTGTCCAATTGAAAGGCCTACAACAAGAAGTCACATTCCCAGACGAAAGAGGCACGCTAGCAGCCATTTTGAGCAAACGAAAGAGGCCAAAAGTCATTCAAAGGGTACCAAATCGAAGGAGACTTATTTTTTCTCCAAATTTGTCAAAATATTATTTTTATCTATTTTCTCCCTTTTTGACAGTTTCCTTTTTATTTTGGTACTGGAAAATCCCAATGCACTTGTGCAAACTTAAATCCCGAGAATCTTGGTGAGAAAAGTCTTGAGAATCGAGAGGGAAAATTTTTGGGGTACAACAGAATCCATTTGAGACTTTAAAAACCAAATCTTCCTTGAGAAACATAAAACCCTAGTTGTAGGTCAATTGCTTAGGAGGAGAATTTTTCTGATCAATTCTTGAGCAACCTTGAGCATTTGAGAATCCTAGGCTTGAACTTTGCTTGTCCTCAAGTAATATAGTTAGTATAAAAATCAATAGAGCACAAGTTAAATGCAAATACATGATGCAATTCAAATTGTAAGAGGTTTCCAATGTTTTTTCGGAAACATAAGCTCAACATAACACAAAAGATACGGTATTAATACTAAATTCCCCCCATTGTGCAGACCAATTCCTGTCATGCCTTTATAGCTCAACCTAATTCTTTTCGCCAAATTTCACCCATTTTCATTCTAGAGCAATCACATTAAGCCCTTTATCTTTACACGCACATAATAGAGTAGCCGGTTAGTGAATATGATCCTTTTAGCATGAGGTTCTGGAACATATATGTGGTAACCTCCTTTAATTCACCCTATTGCAAGTTGTGGGGGATCAGACCGTAGTCCTCCCTACCAAGTTCAGTACCAGACAACGGGTTTCTATGTTATATTGTGTAGGTTCTGCATCCGTTGGATTAAGTGACCGGGTGAGGGTCGCCTAACTTAATTGGTGCATTCCCTATTTTCTAATAGTAGAGCATGTATCTTTTAAATACTTGGGATCATTCACTTATATTCATCGACTCCATACGTTGTTTATGTTTAAGAAGGTGCTGCATGCTAAATAAACTACTCGGGTTTAATTTAAAAACTAAAGTTTAAAGTTTCGGTATAAAGGGTACTGAAATCGATCTAGCGCAATTTGGGGATTTAGAGTGTTACAACGGTATCCATCGTGCTTCTGTTTTACTCAAGGTTTCTCATATATCTTAAAAGTGAACAACTTGTATACTCTTTGAATGCATCAAGTTATGCAAGTAACTAACAAGTCTTTTGTTATGGCTCAAGAAAGTGGGGAAATTAGATAATAGCGGAAAAGTTTTCATAATAGAACTCGAAAGTACAAAGATGTTTTGATTACAGGAAATACAAACAGGAATGAAAAATCTACTTAGAAAGCAGTAAAGTGTTGCCTAACTAACTAACTCCTCTAAGCTTGCACCAAGCAGCATCCTAATGCTTATAAGCAAAGAGGAAATGGGAAGAGAAGCAGTTCGATCTACTCTTGCTCAATGTTACGTCCTCTTCCTCACCCTCGTGCTTGTCCACGTCCATCACGTGCAACCGGAGGATGAGGTATACCCACATGGTACATATATTCTTGAAAACCATCGATGCGTACAATTAAAGCTGCCATCTCCTTAGTCATTCTTGTAGCCTGACGCTCATTCCTTTTGTCATATTCTTGCTGCTGAGTTTACATAGCTAGAATAAGTTTCATCATTGCATTTTGATTGTTCTGTATAGCTTGCAACCTCTCATCTTATTGCATGATGGCCGCCATAATATCATCATTTGAGGCCGGTACTCTTTCGCATCTTCTTCTGGTTCTTATGGACGTGCTTTCCATGTTTTCAGAAGGAGCTTGTTGTTCAGCATCCCCTTGCTCCATTTCCCGCTCCATCTCATCAGCTGGGGCATTGCCTTGGCTGTTTTGCGCATTATCTCCAGATGCGGGAGTAGTAAGGTCATAAATCCACTTTTCCATGTTTGTTACATAGGTAAGTGCAATGTTTGGCAAAATGACACTAGGAACTACTTTATTATGCACCATAAGATTATACCTCCCATCCCCTCTAACCTTAATCAAGTGTCCAACCTGACAGTTGTCGATGTCAATGAATGTGAGAGGCAGTGGATGCAGATTTGCAAGCTTGTCTTTGAGACGCAGGCCAAGTGCTATAGAGGTAACTAGCCCTCCAATGTAGAAAGGCATAGACCCTTTTGCACAGAAAGACTGGATATGCGAGAGGAGGGACGTGCTGGAATTGATCTTCTTGTTAGGAGTGAAGGTACAATATAGAAGGAACATTTCTTTAGAATTTACTTTGTTGTTGTTAATCCTCCCAAAAATAGTTTGGAGATGACGCGGTGAAAATACCGGATTGCGGGATTATGAATAGATGATGCATAAAGTCCCTCCCAACTGGTCGGTTCTTCATTAAAGATAGCTTTCCAAATCCCAAAAGTTGTAGATGCCCAATCTACTTTTGTAGGGATTCAATAGTATACCTCCCCCTCACGAG
The DNA here is from genome assembly GCA_948472305.1 of Vicia faba. NCBI lineage: Eukaryota > Viridiplantae > Streptophyta > Magnoliopsida > Fabales > Fabaceae > Vicia > Vicia faba. The sequence continues at coordinate 823,032,953 of OX451741.1, forward strand.
GGAAGCATAAGAAAGGTCGGGTTCCGGCCGTGATTTTCTACGTGCCATAGTTGAATCAAATGTGGAAGATGGTTAGGTGTTTTGCATGAGAATTTGGGGTTTTGGAATGGAAAAGGGTTTTGAGAGTGTATATGTAGAGAAACAATAGAGAGGGTAATGTGTGAGAATTTGTGAGTTTTGATGATAATGATAATGGAGGGAGTGAGATAGGCAGTGGTTTAATAGAGTTAAAGTGGGGGTTGAAGAAAATGAGAAGAAGAAGAATCGATAAGGGTTTCTGTGTTAAAACAAAAGCCCTTCTGTTTCTGACTCTTTGTCGAGGGGCACACTTTTGTGCCGGGAGGGACCAGTTTGTGAAGCGTGACGGGCGTCACGCTTGTATGGCGAGTGGCACAAAGTGCAGAACATAATAAAAAATTTAATTTGTCTCCTAGACTTCTCAATAATAAAAAGTATATATTTCAATACTTGCAGGCAATATATATATATTGAAAATATTAAAGCATAGAAAATATATGTAAATATTATAATAGAGAATTTATAGAAATAAGCAATAACAAAAGTAAGAAAAGAAAAACTAAAAATAAGTAAAGCAAAAAGAAAAGACTAAAAAGTGGGTTGTCTTCCAATAAGCGCTTTGTTTTAAGTCGTAAGCTCGACATAACAGTTGATTAATCTAATGATTGGGGTGGTAACACATCTAACCTAAATGTTGTGGAATATTCCTTATTATCGATGCAATGATAATGCTTTAAATGCTATCCGTTTACAATAAAAGGTTCACTAGACATTCCTTTAATTTCTATTGCACCATTTTGATAAACCTTAGTGACTTCGAAGGGACCAGACCATCTAGAGCGAAGTTTTCCAAGAAATAGTTTAAGTCTGGTATTGAATAGAAGTACTATATCGCCTTCATTGAATTCTTTCCTAGATATGCGTTTATCATGCCATTTTTTAGTTCTCTCCTTATAAATCCGAGCATTCTCGTAAGCGTCTAATCTAAGTTCTTCAAGTTCATGGATATCTAAGATTCTTTTCTCACCCACGGCGGTGTAATTTAAATTAAGGGTCTTAATGGCCCAATAAGCTTTATGTTCAATTTCTACCAGCAGATGACATGATTTCCCATAGACTAATTTAAATGGCGTGGTTCCGATTGAATTTTTTTAGGCCGTCCTATATGCCCATAGAGCTTCGTGTAACTTAGATGACCAATCTTTCCTAGAAGTTGCTACCATTTTTTCTAAGATTTGCTTAATCTCTCTATTGAAGACCTCTACTTACCCACTTGTTTGTGGATGATAAGGTGTTGTGACACGATGTCGAACTCCATACTTCACTAATAATTTTTCTAGGATTTTGGAAATGAAATGGGAGCCACCGTCTCTGATGACGAGTCTTGGAACACCGAGTCTTGGGAAGATTATGTTCTTGAAAAGCCTAATTACTACTCATGTGTCATTTGTTGGAGAGGCTACAGTCTCAATTCATTTTGAAACATAGTCGACAATAACTAGTATGTAGTGATTTCCAAAGGAAGACGGGAAGGGTCCCATGAAATCAATTCCCCATACATCAAAGACTTCAACTTCTAGAATTCCCTTTTGAGGCATCTCGCTGTGTCTAGAGATGTTTCCAGTGCGTTATCATTGGTTGCAATTTTTAACCGCGACATGGACATCTTTCCACAGACTAGGCCAATAGAGGCCTACTTGTAATATTTTAGTGCAGGTCTTTGAAGTGCTCGCATGTCCTCTATAGGAAGCATCGTGACAATGGAAAATTATGTTTTCGATTTCATTTTTGGGAACACATCGACAGAAAATACCACCGACGCCTCTATTGAAAAGAAAAGGCTCATCCCAATAATATTATTTAAGATCATGAAAGAATTTCTTCTTTTGTTGATAAGATATATCAGGTGGAAGTACTCTGGCAGCCAAGTAGTTGACAAAATCGGCATACCATGGCAGTATGGTTTTGGTGTAGACTGCTTCCACGACTTCATTTATTTCCGTGTCTTCATAAGTCACAAGGTATTTGGTTGTAATACTTTCCAATTCTAATTGGGCTACAAGGCATTTATAAGGAAAATCATCATTGATAGGTACACGATCTGATTTAATGCCTTCTATTCTGAATAGGTGGTCAGCTACTACATTCTTAATGCCTCTCTTATCTTTGATTTCTAAATCAAATTCTTATAGAAGTAAGATCCACCTTAGTAATCTTGGTTTGGCGTCTTTCTTACTTAAGAGGTACCGGATTGCATCGTGATCGGTGTAGATAATTATTCGTTCTCTTACTAAGTAAGAACGAAATTTACCTAAAGCAAACACAACAGCTAACAGTTCTTTTGTCGGTGATGCCATAATTCGTCTGTGCAGGATCTAGGGTTCTACTTTTGTAGTAGATTGCATGAAGCTTTTTATCCTTTTTTTGTCCTAGAACCGCGTCTACGACATAGACACTTGCATCACACATTATCTAAAATGGCTCGTTCCAATCAGGAGGTTGCATAATAGGTGCTGAAGTTAATGCCTTTTTTAGTGTTGTAAATGCATCCAAGCATTTGTTGGTGAAGATGAATTCAACATTTTTTATTAGTAGTTCGGTTAGAGGTTTGGTTATTTTAGAGAAGTCTTTAATGAAACATCAATAAAAACCAGCATGTCCTAGAAAAATTCTTATTTCTCTATTAGTTTTGGGCGGTTGAAGATTTTCTATTACTTCAATCTTTTCTTTATCTACTTCAGTTCCCCTATCAGATATGATGTACCCTAAGACAATTCCTTGTTTGACCATGAAGTGGCATTTTTCCCAGTTTAGCACGAGGTTGACACGTACACATCTTTTTATTACCATTTCAAGGTTCAATAAACATCCTTCAAAACTCTCTCGACAGACGGAGAAGTCATCCATAAAAACTTTCATCATAACATCTAGAAAATTAGAGAAACTGGACATCATACATCTCTGGAATGTTGCAGGGGCATCACATAATCCGAATGGCATTCTTCGATAAGCGAACGTACCATAGGGACAAGTGAAATTGTATTTTCTTGGTCGTCAGGATGAATAGGAATTTGGAAAAATCCTGAATAACCGTCTAAATAGAAGAAGTGAGAGTGTTTAGCTATTCGTTCAAGCATTTGATCAATGAAAGGCAAAGGAAAATGATCTTTATGAGTGGCCTTGTTTAAATTTCTATAGTCGATGCACATTGTCCACCCGGTGTGAGTTTGTTGCACTACGGATTCTCCTTTAGCGTTGCTTACAACTGTAACACCTCCTTTCTTAGGTACGGCATGTACTAGGCTAACCCATTTACTGTCGAATATTGGGTATATGATTCCTGCTTCCAATAGCTTTTCTACTTCTTTTTTGACTACATCGCTCAAAATAGGATTGATTCTTCTTTGATGTTCCCTAGAGGTCTTACAGTCTTCCTCCAGCATAATACGATGCATGTAGATAAAAGGGATTATCCCTTTTAGGTCTGAGATATTATAACCTAAAGTGGTTGTGTATTTTCTTAGGACATGTAATAATTTTTCAATTTCTATTTGTCCTAGGTCTGCATTGACTATAACTGGTGTTCAAGTTCCGTGTCTATGAATTTATACCTTAGGTCTTTGGGTAGTGTTTTGAGTTCTATGGATGGCTTCTTTAGACAAGGTATAGGATCAGGAGTTAGAGCCATGCATTCACTCAAATTTTCATCTTGATATTCACAGCGCCAATCATCATCTTCGAGAATCAAATGTATAAAAATCTTCAATACTTCTGAATAGGTGGTTTGTTGTTTCTCCATTGCTTTTACGCATTTATCGGTTATATCTAAGAAACAACATGAATCGTCAATGGCTGCTGCCTTAAAGAATTTAAACAAGATGAATTCAACTTTTTCTTCTCCGACTTCAAAATTTTGTTTTCCATTTTTAACATCTATGATGGCTCCTAAAGTGGCTAGGAATGGCCTACTGTGATACGATGGCAGAATCGACTGTTTAATATTGGTTTTGCATTTTGTATTCGCAAATGTTGCGGTAAGAAAGAGTCGCCACCGACTTTTCTTTGATCCAAATTAAGGAAAGGGTGAAAAGAACAGAAAAAGACCTTTTTTGAGAGTTTTTTGAGTAAGGGGGTAGATTATGGAAAGGGAAGGTGTTAGCACCCTCTCCATCCGTAGTTTTCTATGGGCTCTTTGAGGTTTGCTCATTTTGAAATACCTTTGTGCTTTGTGTGTTTGAAGATGTTTTGAAATGCCTTAGTGCGGCGAGTTGCTTTGCGTTAATTCTTGTATCAGTCCTCAAGAGTGTTGACAAAGCAAATGTTTTTGAAAATTGTTTTTGAAAAGTAGTATTTGTGTAAATGCAAAAGATGTTTTTGAGAAACCTTATAACATCTATCTACTTTGTACTCGAAAAAAGGTTATTCTTTTTCTCCTATCCTTTAGACAATGCTATCCTACTATTAGTGAGTAGGTAGCTCTATCGTTGGCTTTTTGAGGGACAATCGAAGGGACGTTACAGTCATGAAGGCAACTTGTGGAGACGCTTTAGCAATTTTGTTTAGGGACTAGATCATTTACTGAGAGGCAACTGTAGGGTATTCGAGGGACTATGATCTTTTTGATTTACGGGTCTTTGCTAAAGCATTCCCGTTTCGAGGGACATGAATGCTTTATTTTCGAAGGCAACCAAAGTGGGGTACCCTAGAGGTGTATATGTGCAACGTGTGTTATACTCAGTTATTTTTTATCTTTTGTGTTAGGTTTTCTAATGTTTTATTATTAGTCTTTTCATACATGCCTAGTTACTAGCAATTAATATGTACAGAATATAAAGTGCGGAAGTATAAACCTACATTACTACATGGCTTCGAGGAGGGGATTTACAATGTACAAAAATTGGGGGAATAAAAATAAAGAAAGCGGATAAAAGCCTATTAACTATTACATCTAGTGTACAAATACAATAATATAAAAAATATGAAGGAAAATAAATAACGCGCGAAAAGTAAAAGTACGTTTAAAAACCTAGTAAGTAAAAATGAAATAAGACAATCTTTTTATTGTTCCTTTTTTTTATTTAAGAAAATAATTAAAATTAAATAAACCTAGGTCTAGTTGATTTTAAATTGATAAAATGAAATTAAAATGATTAATTTAATTAATTTACAAAATCAAAAATCAATTAGAAATCCCTAAGACTAATATTTTTTGTAATTTTATTTGAAGAAATAATTTAAACACAAATTAAACCCTAAGTTCTAACTTATTTTAATTAAAAATATTAAATTTAATTAATTAATTAATTTTAGAAATTAATTATTCTAAAAAAAACTAATCCTAAGTTTTTGTTGGTATTTTCTTTATTTGATTTGAAGTTAATTTACAATAAAGAAATGAGTGAAGCAAAGTTAATGATACGAAGAGCTCTCCTTCGATTCAAGGGAAAACGTGGCCTTCGATCTTGTGAATACAACAGGCCTTCGATCCAGCAGAGAACGTTGCTGGAGGCGCCTGATGACTTTGCCTGGAAAGCACTAAAATCTGCAAGAAAAAGTGTCAACAATACAAAAGCATGACCTGGGCATGAACACAGGTATTTTTTCCAGTTCGACCTCCCATTAATTTGACTTCTTTGAATTTGAATTTGGGCTCATTTGCCTTAAAAAAACCAATGGTGTCTTGGAATTCGATGAAAAGCACATATCGTGCCTTCTATCTTTGTATGTCCATGAGAACGATATGCTATATTATATCATGGGCATGAATCAGACACTAGGAAATATCAATATATCATGAAAACAAGAACATGAATTTGAAATTTTACTAAGGATGAGATGCTTCGATTTGGGCGTGAGTTGGCTAGTGTTTGGGAATACTTCCTGCAGACTTCAAAGAATGAATGGAGCGTTGCTGAAAACTCCTTCGATTGGGACCACGTATGAGGATTTTGATTCCTTTGGGGTGGTTTATGGGGCAGCGTATGTGTGTAAAAAAATATGTGTCTCCTCCTTTTGGGCTTAGTCCGTGGTCTCCTTACATAGAGGGGATGGAGGGGATAAGAAGGCAGAGGTTTAAACAGCCATAAACAAATGTTTTCAAAGCTATGAATGATGTTTTATAACATTGCAAAAGTCATGGAAACTTGTATCTTTTTTGAATTTGAATGAACCTGGACATTTTGGATCCTTCGAATGCCCTCCAGTATTGCTCTTCGATTGGCCTCAAGTTGCCTCCTTCGAATGGCTTTGGTTTCACCCTTGTAGTTCATTCGATTGATTTTGTCCACCTTAATTCGAATTGCTCAGGTCTTGATTCGAATTGTATAAGGCCTCAACATCTTGGCCTCTTTGATCAATCAACTTCTACATTGATTTCTTGATCTTGTTGATATGCTCATCTAAACACATATTGCTCTGATACGCCAATCAAAGGATACCTTGTTAACATGTCTTCGAAGTACACCTCATCCTTGATATTTGATTGGCCTAGATTTGTCTCCTTCAAATGACTCCAATTCTCATTATTGGGGCTTCTTCGATTGAGCCCCTCTGTTTGCCTTAGCTGCTTGATTCGAATAACCCAAAAGAAGACTTCATTCTGGCCAAACGGAGCCTCCTTTGTCATGAAGGTAATGGTGGCTGAGGCTTGGGCTGGGCAACATATAATCCCTTGCCCAACAAGCAGCTTGAACCAAGCCTCATCAAAAGGAAAAACAAGTTTGTTTCTAACAAATGTGTGTCTTTCGAGCAGACCAAATGTATATCCTTTGAAGGCATCATTTGGGTGTTCATAATGTGGCGATCTTGTGCTTGTGAAATGAAAGCAGGAATGAAGAGGGAACCTTTTGCCTTGAACGAAGCTGGCATGCAGGAACCCAATATTTTATGGATCAAAGTAAGCATGCAAGAGGTCACTGCTGGTGGATCGAAGGGAGCTTGCAGGGGATTCTTGCTTTGTGCGCTGAAGGCACGCATACATGGAGAATTTTCCTAGTTGAAGTAGGAATCAAGCTCGCTCCAAAGAAATTAAATGCCCAATCGAAGCAAGAAGTAACCTTGCTCCAAATAAACCAAATGGCCAAATGAAGCAGGAATCAAGCTTGCTCCAAAGAAATCAAATGCCCAAACGAAGCAGGAATCCAGCTTGCATGCAGGTAGCCATTGCATTGTGTATCAAGCCAACATGCAAATCCAATGGTGAAATCGAAAGAGCACTAATAGGAGGCCCTTCCCTTTTGGATCGAAGGAGGCTGTTTCAAAGGAAACACATGCCCAGTCGAAGCTTGTATGCAACAAACAAGCAAAATGCCAAGGCTTCAATCGAAGCTTGGAAATTTGAGGCAAGCATGGAGGAGGTTAGGTGCTCAAACAAAGCCTGTCTAGATGCCAATCGAAAGACCCTTTGACATGCCAATCAAAAGACTTTGTTAAAATTCCAATCGAAGACACCTTGTTTATCTTTAAAAAAAATTATTTTTTCTTTAATCAAGTGTTTGTAATCACCTATGTAAGATAGAAATCTTGGAAAAATATGAGAGGGAAAATTTTGAGGTACAACAGCTGCCCCTGTTCAATCTTCTTAAACCTGAGGATTTAGATTGGCTTGTCTATCTTTCGTGATCTGAAGGTAAAAGATGATTGAACAATATAGTGCCCAGAAATTTGCACTCACATGAAATAACACTGATGGTTGATGATGTCGGGAATAGTCTTACAAATGCCATTTGGAGGAGATGACAGAGAGTCACCGGGGATGGGCTTAAAGATGCCATCCATAGTAGATACTGATTTCACACATGGTCCCTTTGGAGGTTCCTGTTCCTGTTGTCTCAGGAGGAGTCCGTTGGGGAATGTGGGTTTCTGTTGCTCTCCTGCTTGAGGAATATTCTGTGGGGGAATAGAGTCTAGGAACTTCAGTTGTCCAAGGCTCTGCTGAAGAGTTATCTCTGGAGAGATGACAGTTTTCTGTATTCTGGTTGAAGTCCAGGATTCCAGTAATTTGGTGGGGATAATGGAATTAACCATTATCTGGAAATGTATTAGAAAGAGCCTGTGTAGGGCTGTTTCAGGATGAGTCTGTGTTAGTCTACACCCGGAGATATATGAGAAGGAACCCCTGTAAGATTTCTTCTTCTGGTCATGTAGATAGCTTTCCTATCTGGTTTCAGGTGTTAATCTATAATCAGCTTGTTCACAGATAGTTGTCCCGTCTGGTTTCAGGTATTAATCTGGAATTTGAAAATTGTCGGTCGTTGAGATAGTTGTCCTCGCTTGTTACAGGTATTAATCTATGACTTGAGAAAGAATTATAGTTTTCCTGGCTTGTTATATGTATTAATCATCAATCTCTTCATGTAGATAGTTCTCCTGGCTTGTTACAGGTATTAATCCATAGTCGGTCATCCACAAATAGTTTTCCTGGCTTGTTACAAGTATTAATCTGGAATTTGAAAATTGTCGGTCATCCACAAATAGTTGTCCTAACTTGTTACAGGTATTAATCTGGAACTATGTTTGTTTTGGTCGTTGAGATAGTTTTCCTGGCTTGTTATAGGTATTAATCTCTGACCCGAGAAAGAAAGATAGTTTTTCTGGCTTGTTACAGGTATTAATCTTTAATCTCTTCATGTAGATAGTTCTCCTGGCTTGTTACAGGTATTAATCCATAGTTGGTTGTCCATAGATAGTTTTCCTGGCTTGTTATAGGTATTAATATGGAACTTGTTTTGCCGGTCACATAGATAATTTCCCCGTCTAGTTTCGGGCATTAATCCGTGGCCTGCTGTAAAAGTTGATAGTGTTTGTCTGTCTGCTAATTTAACCTGAAAAGGTAAAATCAGTTTCATGCGATGCCATGATGTATGAATTGCATGATGCTCCCAAAATAAATGAGATGATGATATATGTATTTGTATATACATGCCATGATGTATGAACATGTAATGCTGTTGTGCAGTATCTTTGTCTGGGAAAATAAGTCCTTGACTGCTGTTGAAGAATACCGGGAAGCTGAATCCCGAACTGCTGTTGGTGAGTGAAGAAAGTGATCCTTCAATTTCCACTGGGGATAATGAATAGAGATAGTTTTTTTTGGCGATTCCCTTTCTCTTCCTATGATCTTCGACTTCTATTTGAGAATGATTTTGCCGAGGGGAAGAGTTCTGTTGGAAGGTTTCACCAATTTGGAGAAATAAACTCCGCCGGGGGATGAACTTCCGTAGCTAGAGAAATAAACTATACTGGGGATAAGGATTTATAAACTACTTCAGATTTATAAAACTCTGTTGCGGAGGGTAAACTCCATAAACTGCTTGGGGATTTTGTTGAAATCTTGTAGGGGAGTCTTGAGAAGCTTAGCGACTTCACTGGGGGATTTTGGAGCAGTAATTGGAGATTTTTGCTCTGCCGGGGATGTGAGAACAACTGACATAAATAGGTTACATTATTAGAATATGGAAGTGACCTTGTAGTAGAATGCCCCTACCTCTGTACCTGTTGGAGAAGGTATCTTTCGGGGAAGATATCTACGGGGATCTTGGGGATGGCCCTTATATATTGTCCCGTTTCTTAAAGTTATTAACAATTATCTTTTGTTTTTATGCGTGTATTTGTAAGCAGTAATCATATTCAAATGCATATGTTCAAAAATAATCACTGGATGTTTCCGCACACAAAACAGAAAAATAAAAACAGAAGTTTGCAACTTTCAAAGAAATAGTTTTGTATTAACTTGAAATAAGCATTTTTGTACAAGGAGACAGACATCCTAGTAAGAGAATACCATCATAAGAATGAAAATTATACAAAAATAGTATACAAAGAAAGACATCTATGTGAAATAATCCCATTGGGTTCCCATTCTGCTATTGCCTTTATGTCCTTGAGCATCCCATCACTTTCACTGCTTGTTCGAAGCTGATTGGGTTGAGTAGTACCGCTTGAGCTTGATAGTTGATACTAAAGATTGGCTGTAAGGTGATCCAACCTGATATAGTTATACACTTTAAATCCCTAACTTTTGCCTAGACCGCCCTTTCAGGTTTTCAGTCCACCGGGATACCCTTTTTTGCCCAAGCCGCCTTTTCAGGTTTTCGACTTGCCGGGTGTACAATTTTTTTTATGTATATCCCTAATTTTTTCCCGAACCTTTTTGGTTTGCCGGGATGCCCTAATTTTTGCCTAGGCTAGTCGACCTAGAGGGTCTTTATTTATGCGTAGTATCTTTTAAATATGTCCACGTTTACAGGGTGCAGAAGGTCGTCATCATCCATAGTGGTTAAGATCACGGCTCCACCAGAAAATATGTTCTTGATTACAAATGGCCCTTCGTATGTGGGAGTCCATTTGCCCCTGGGATCACCTTGCGACAATATGATGCGCTTGATTACCAAGTCACGAGCCTGATATACCTGATGTCTGACCTTCTTGTTAAAAGCTTTGATCATACGTTTTTGGTACATTTGACCATGGCAGACAGCCGCGAGCCTCTTCTTATCAATCAAGTTTAATTGATCAAGTCGAGTCTGGACCCATTCATCTTCACTCAACCCTCATCTTTCATGATTCTCAAGGAAGGGATCTGGACTTCAATGGGCAGGACAACTTCCATACTATATACCAAAGAAAAAGGAGTTGCCCCGGTTGATGTGCGTATTATGGTGCAGTAACCATGAAGAGAAAATGGTAACATCTTGTGCCAGTCTTTTTATGTCACCGTCATCTTCTGTATGATTTTCTTGATATTTTAGTTAGCAGCTTCTACATCTCCATTCATCTTTGGCCGGTAGGGAGAAGAGTTATGATGTTAAATCTTGAATTGCATGCAAAGCTTGGTCATCATAGTGTTGTTGAGATTGGTACCATTATCTGTAATGATTCTTTCTGGAATACCATACTGACATATAAGATTGTGTCTGTTAAATCGAGCCACCACGTTCTTGGTAACATAAGAAAATGAAGCCGCCTCGACCCATTTTATGAAGTAATCAATAGCAACCAGGATGAAGCGGTGCCCATTAGAAGCTGTCGATCTAATCTCTCCAATCATGTTGATGCCCCACATTGCGAATGGCCAAGGAGCAGTCAAGACTTTTAGAGGAACTGGAGGTACATGCACCTTATCAGCATAGATCTGACATTTGTGACAAGTTTGTGAATATTGATAACAGTCTTCCTCCATGGTGGACCAGCAGTATCCTACCCGTAGGATGTTTTTAGCCATTGAGTGTCCACTGGAATGAGTACCAAAGGTACCTTCGTGTAAGTCAGCCATAATCCTTTCTGCCTCACCCTTGTATATATACCGAAGCAAGGTAGAGTCATGGTTGCGCTTGTAAAGGATCCCGTTACTGAGAAAGAACTTAGTAGAGAACCTTCTTAGGAACTTCTTATCATTGACCGATGCTCCCTCAGGATACTCTCGGAGTTCGGGATATCTTTTTATTTCATGGAACCAAGGCTTGTCCACTACTTCTTCAGTAATAATCTCGTGACAGTTGTGATCAGTGGATCTGGAACTGACTGTTTAAAGCTGGTTCGCGAAATGTCGCGGTAAGCAAGAGTCGCCACCGTCTTTTATTTTCTCCAAATGGAAAGGACAAAAGCACAGAAAAATTCCTTAAAGAGATTGCTCTCGGTTCGGGAGGTAGATTATAGAAAGGGAAGGTGTTAGCACCCTTTCTATCCATGGTTATCCATGGGCTCTTAGATACTTGCTCACTTGTGTTTTCAAAAATGGTTTGTTTGTTTTTCAACTATGGGTTTTAAAAAGTTTCTTTGAAAATTTCAGTTCGACTCTTGTATCGGTCCTCAAGAGTGTTTGAAAAATTGCTTTCGAAAGCTTTTTGAAAAGGTGTCGGTGTGAAAAGTATATTTGATTTGTTTTGAATTAGAGCAAGTATCCACGAGTCGTCTACCTACCCTAAGGAATTCGTCTGTGTAAATGTCCTTTAAAGTAATGCCATCCCACCATTGAGAGGTAGGTAGCACCACTATTGGAGTTGTTCGGGTCAATTCGAGGTTCGGGACATGGTGATCACCAGAGCAATGGGAAGACACCTTAGAAGCTACCCTCATGCCAGGTTCCCGGATCATGAGGACTTACTAAGACATCCTCTACTCGACGATCACCTTTCGAAGGGCAAGGCAACAGTGAGGCGTACCCTAGGGGTGGTGTGTGATTCGTGTATCGTTTTCATTTATTTTTGTCTTATTCATGTCATGGGTGATCTACACGTTTGTTTTTATTTTATCATTCATTCTTGCATGCCTTGATTAACAGTTAAAAATTGCGAAAAGTAAAAGATTCTAAGCTATTACAAAAGGCGCGGGTCCACATCGCCAAAATTTCTTGAACCCGATTTGACAGAAAAATAAAGAATTAAAAGAAAAATAAAGGTGCGAGAAGTTAATTACACGGCCTTGGGAGAGATACATAAATATTTAACGAAAAAGAAATAAACACGCGAATTAAATAAGAATTAAACGAGGGCGTTGGACCCTTTTTTCAAAATTAAATTAAATGATGAGATTAATTAATTAATTAAAAAAAAAAAGAAAGAGAAATTGTTTTTTGGTATTTTTTGTATTTATGTGATTTTAATGGAAAAAAGAATTAAATGCAATTAAACCTAATTCTACAATTTTTATTTTATTATGAAAACGTATTAAAGTTTAACCTAAAATTAACCCTAATTATTTTACATGCAATTTAATTACAAAAATAAATAATAGATTATTTAATTATTATGAAAGAAAAAGAAAAAGGAATAAAAATTTAATTAAAACTCTAATTCTATATTTTTTTTAGATTTTTATTAAAAAGAGTCAAGATTAAAACCTAATTTAAAACTAGTCAATTAATGGACTTTATTTACAAAATATTATTAAATAAAATATTTATTATTTTTTTATCTTTTCTGATTTTTTTTGGTGTTTTTTATATATCATGAAAACATTAAATTAATTAATAACAATAATTAAAAGAAAGTAAAAAGAATGAAAAATAAAGAATAATAAAAAAACATTTGCAAACCTAGGGGGGTTGCTGTCCCCAAAGTGGAGGTGTTTCTTTTAGCAATCTGGCCCATTTAAATTCCTGGCCCCTTTGACTTTTCCATTAGCGTGCATAAGCATTGACCAGGGCTTACCATGGTCTCCAAATCTGTGCCTTTGGATTGATGAAGTTGGACGCGTGGACGGTTTGATTGTGAAGGCATACAGTGGTCCACCATATTGAATCTGCATATGAACACTAAATGAAGAAAAATATGAAAGGGGGTGAGGACCTGGGGCTCGAACCCAGGTCCTATGGTTTACCAGTCTGTACGCCTGCCACTGAGCCATGTTACGCGCTTTGTATGTAATACAACAAACAATTAATATCAAATAAAACAAAAGCGTTAGTGGGTTTTAGCGCGAATTTTTGAACCAGCCATTCAGCTTATGCCACTTCATCGTCTTCCTCATGGTTTTGTTTTCCTGAAAATATAAAAGAAACAGGCAACGGTTTTACAAACGTTCCCTTAGGCATGTTTCTGGAAAATAGCGAATAGCCCAGGGATGCTCATAAATTGAGCGCGAGGGTGGCCTTGTGATCGTCCAATCGCGCTTGATTCAGTGGTCTAAGTCCTGAAGGCTAATTTTTCCTTGAACGAAAACCCCCAATTCCAAGCTTCACAAACCCTAAACATTGTTAATGGTAAATCTTCATATAGGGCACGAAAACAAAATTAAACCATTGGGTTAGCATTAGAATCAAATAATGAACATGAATCAAGCATCAAAAATTGTTAAAAGTGCATGAATCGAGATGCAAGATTATGAGATTTTTTCTGTACAGGTCACATTCGTTTTACCAATTCTTGATGTTATGATGGATGATTTTGATTGGAAATCCTTCCTTGAAGCTTCAGGAAGGTGATGGGATAAAAATCTCGCCTTGAATCGCCCTGGAAATTGGTTTTCAGATTTCACTTTTCAAGCAAAAATTTCAAGTTCTTGGTATGCTTTTCTGCGCAGCTTTTTGTCAATGAGCATGAGGGTTTTGATCCAGCTTATGTATGGAATGATTAGGTCAAATAAAATTGGTCCACAATCCATGAATTGATGAATGCAATATTTGATTTTTTCACCATGATTTTCAAATCTTTTTCACATGCTTTTTGATACAAATCACATCCAATTCCATTGGTTCTTTCCATATTTGGCTAGGCACGAAATCTTGAGGATATAATATGCATAAAAAGATTTAAAACCTAAGTTTAGTATTTTTCATGTATTTATTTTAATTTAAATGAATTATTAATAATAAAAATCCAAATAAATAAATAAAAAATGATAAAAACTTCCCTTTGGGCCAAGTGGTCGTGCACATGCCTTGGATGATGAATTGTGGAAGAAAAATAGGCCCATTAGCAATTTTAGGTCATTTGAAGCAATGTTGACTTTTCAAAATATCCAAAAATTTCCCAACTTCCACAAGGCATAACTTGCTCAATTTTTAAGCTTTGCTCATGTTCTTGGACATTTTGGAAAGGCCTTTTAGTCCTCTAACCAATGCCTTTGGTCCCATGTCATTTTGATTTACCAATCTCAAGTTATGGCCTTTGACTTAAAGTCCATTTTTGTTGACTTTTGAAAATGACCTATAATGTTGAAATTGATAACTTTTTGTGAGAGCATTTCTTGGACTTGGAGTATGAAGATGAGTTGTAGGAAATGTCTTTATCTTCAAAATGAGCTTTGGATGAATTTTTTCTGATAATCCATGTGAAAGTTATGCCCTGGTCAATTTACAGTTGACTTTTTCAACTGTCCAAATAAGGAAACTTTTGCATCTTGATGATTTTTGAGCCAAGCCTTGAGAATAATGATCAAGCATTGATCAAATGATGTTTGTGGCTTCAAAATGAGATGTTGACCAAAAATTTGAACTTTTGACTGTCAAATGACCATTTTGCCCCTACAGCTGACTGTAGTGCAATTAGGGTTTTGACTGTGCAATTTTGTGCTGAAAGTCTTGAAACTTTGTATGAGGATGCTTGACCATGTTTATAAGCATGTGAGACTCGATTGGGACCTTTGAAACTTCATTTTCTTGATCAGAACCAAAACCCTAATCTTGACTGTTTAGGAGACCCTTGAACTGTGCAACCCTTGGAGAATTTTGCAGCTTGACTTGGCAATTTCTTGAAGAATATGGGAGGGAAAATTTTGGGGTACAACAGTTGCCCCTGTTCAATCTTCTTAGACCTGAGGATGCAGATTGGCTGACGTGCCTTTCGTAATCCGAGGGTAGAAGATGATTGAACACTAGAGTGCCCAGAAATTTGCGCTCACATAGTAGCAGTGTGATGATGGGAATGGGCTTATAGATGCCATTTGGAGATTGATGAATAGGATGATGGGCTTATAGATGCCATCTGGACGTTGATCGCGTAAGAGATTCTTTAGCGAGAACTTGTGTACCTGCAAAAGAAAAATGAGTACCTGACATGTTGCAGGAGCTGGTCTTCAGATGCTTGGTATAGATGTGTCCTGACTGGTTACAGGAGCTGGACCTGGAGCTTCAAAAGATGATGAATGAACCAGGGGTGATTACTACCTCAGCGGGAACGGTGAGAGAACCTTGGATGACTTTAACTTCAACAGCAAACATTGAGAAAATCTTGGATAATCTTCACTTCAACAGCAATCATTGAGCGAAATCTTGGTGGGAATTACCATCTCCGCAGGATCGGGGAGAGAACCATAGGCAATTCTAATCTCAAAAGTGTACGTTTGAGAAAAACCTGGAATGGAATTATCGTCTCCGCAACATTGGGGAGAGAACCATAGGAAATTATAATCTCAAAAGCGGACGTTTGAGAAAAACCTGGAATGGAATTATCGTCTCCGCAGCATTGGGGAGAGAACCATAGGAAATTATAATCTCAAAAGCGGATGTTTGAGAAAAACCTGGAATGGAATTATCGTCTCCGCAGCATTGGGGAGAGAACCATAGGAAATTATAATCTCAAAAGCGGACGTTTGAGAAAAACCTGGAATGGAATTATCGTCTCTGCAGGATCGGGGAGAGAACCATAGGCAATTATAATCTCAAAAGCAGACGTTTGAGAAAAACCTGGAATGGAATTATCGTCTCCACAGGATTGGGGAGAGAACCATAGGCAATTATAATCTCAAAAGCGTACGTTTGAGAAAAACCTGGAATGGAATTATCGTCTCCGCAGGATCGGGGAGAGAACCATAGGCAATTATAATCTCAAAAGCGGACGTTTGAGAAAAACCTGGAATAACTTCTACTGAGTCTTCATCAGAAAAATCTGTTTGGGGTCGATTTAGCTGGACTAGAGAAGGCCTTGGTCTGGATAAGAAATCTTTGGAGTCGATTAACTGAACCGGTCTAGGTCTTGAAAGATGATTGAGAATTTAGCTGAATCTTTCCTGAAAGGTAAAGGTCAGTCATATGCAATGCATGATATGGACCAAGCAATGATGTTCTCAACATAAATGAGATCTGTAAGATATGATGCGTACATGCATGCTATAATGATGTACGTGATGTTTTAGGAATGTATGTTTTCGTCTAGGAAAGTAAATCCTTGACGGGTGCCAGGAAGTCATGTCCTGGGCTGATGTTGAAGAATAGATTTCGCTTCCGCTGGGGATGATAGCTGCAAGAAAACCGGTAGGAGAAGATAACTCCGTTGGGGAATAAACTTGGCGAACGGAATAACTCTGCGGGGGGGAAAAGTACCCTGACGATCTTGCTGGGAAGCGATACTCTGTGGGGAGAAAGATACTTTGCTGAATTGTTGATAATAGCTTGCTGGGGATACCCTTGTTGTATCAGAAGTGTTAATAGACTTCGCTGGGGATAAGAAAGAACTGCGTTGACGACGACCTTTCCGTGGCTTTTGGCTGAGGATAACCCAGTTATATCCTGGTAAGGAAATAACTCTTTGAATAAAGCCGGACGACGCGTTCGTGCTCTGCGAGGATAAGCTTCCAGAATCTACTGGGGATAAGCTTACTGCTTGGGGAGATGGATTCCAATTTTCCTGGGGAAACTGGATTGGACTCTCCTGGGGAAGTTATTGAATTGCGGGGGAGGTGATTCTTTTGAATGTTGGTATGCCACCAGGGAACCATCTTTAGGCCAAGACTGCCGGGGATGCTTGTCAAGAATATGCTGCTGGGGAAGGTTGAGATCTGCTGGAGTATACCCAACTTCCTTAAGACTGACTGTAACTTTGCTGGAGAAGAGTATGTGGACTTGTTGACGTACTCTCTGGGGAATTAAGATATGCCGGTTATGTTCTTTGGCTGAACTTACCTTGGTACCTTGGAGGACAGAACAATTAGATTGCTTAGACAACTCTTTATTGCCCCTGTTTCTAATGTTACCTGTAATTAATCCTTTGTTTCGTATGCAAATATTTATGAGTTAGCAAATTATTGTCAATGCATATATCACAAATTGAACCTTGGACGTTCTTCGCAAAACAAAACAGAAAAAGAAAAACAATTGGCACTTTTAACTGAAAAGTATATTTGTATTGATTTTGAATGGCCTGAAAATAGGCGTTTTGTGTACAAGAGGCTGACGTCCTAGTAAGAGAACGCCGCCGAACAAAAGAGTTTATACAAATTTTGTACAAGAGAAAATAAAACAGCTGTGTGAAATATGATCCCACTGGGTTTCAACTCTGCTATTGCCTTTATAACTCCGAGCGTCTCATCACTTGATGACCTTGGTTGAAGGTGAAGCTGACTGATCGATGCCGTCTGAACTTGATGTAGATACCGGATTCTGGATGCAAAGTGATCCAATGAGACATAGTATTACGCTTTATCCCTAATTTTTGCCTGGACCGCCCTTTCGGGTTTTCAGTCCACCGGGATACCCATTTTTGCCCAAGCCGCCTTTTCAGGTTTTCGACTTGCCGGGTGTACAGTTTTTTTCATTTTCATCCCTTCATTTTGCCCGAACCCTTTTGGTTCGACGGGAAGCCCTAATTTTTGCCTAGGCATGTCAGCCTAGCGGGTCTTTTTCATGCGTAGTATCTTTTTACTATGTCTGCATTGGCGGGGTGAGGAAGGTCGTCACCATCCATGTTGGTTAGAATCATGGCTCCTCCTGAGAACACATGTTTAACCACAAATGGCCCTTCGTACGTAGGGGTCCATTTTCCCCTTGGATCACTCTGAGGAAGGATGATTCGCTTGATTACCAGATCCCCAACTTGATATTCCTGTGGTCTGACCTTTTTGTTAAATGCCCTAATCATTCGTTTCTGGTACGTCTGACCATGGCAGATAGCAGCAAGTCTTTTTTCATCAATAAGGTTGAGTTGATCAAGTCGTGTCTGGATCCAATCATCTTCGTTCAGATTTGCATCCTTCATTATCCGGAGAGAGGGTATTTGCACTTCGATCGGTAAGACTGCCTCCATACCATAAACCAAAGAGAAAGGAGTTGCCCCGGTTGATGTCCTAGCTGAGGTACGGTACCCATGTAGAGCGAATGGTAACATCTCGTGCCAATCTTTATAAGTCACTGTCATCTTCTGCACGATTTTCTTAATGTTCTTATTCGCTGCTTCTACAGCCCCATTCATCTTCGGTCTGTAAGGAGAAGAATTGTGGTGCTGTATTTTGAACTGCTCGCAGAGCTCAGTGATCATCTTGTTATTCAGATTGGTACCGTTGTCTGTAATGATTCTTTCCGGGACGCCGTATCTACAGATCAGGTTGTGCCGAATGAACCGTGCCACAACAGTCTTGGTTACCGTAGCGTAGGAAGCTGCTTCGACCCACTTTGTAAAATAATCAATCGCCACTAGGATGAAGTGATGCCCATTAGATGCCGTAGGCTTAATCTCACTGATCATGTCTATGCCCCACATTGCAAACGGCCAAGGCGCAATCAGAACATTCAGGGGAACTGGAGGAACATGCACCTTGTCTGCATAAATATGGCACTTATGGCATGTCCTGGAATGTTGGTAGTAATCAGCTTCCATTGTGGACCAGTAATACCCTGCCCGAAGGATCTTCTTTGCCATGGTATGTCCACTGGAGTGCGTACCAAAGGTCCCTTCATGTAGCTCTTCCATGATCCTTTCTGCTTCAGTCTTATCCACACAACGCAGTAAGGTTGAATCATGGTTTCGCTTGTATAAGATGCCGTTGCTAAGGAAGAACTTGGCCGCAAACCTTCTCAGAAACTTCTTATCATTGACTGAGGCACCTTCAGGGTATTCCTGAGCTTCCAAATATCTCTTTACCTCATGGTACCAAGGCTTCTCAGTTACCAATTCAGTCTCGAGATTGCAACAGTATGCCGGCTCGTCCAGTTTCCAGATGATGATCCGGGGAGCCTCATTATCCCATTTAACTTTGAACATAGAAGACATTGTAGCTAACGCGTACGCCAGCTGATTCTCTTCTCTTGGAAAGTGTTCAAAGGTTATCTTCGTGAAGTGGGGGATCAAGGTCAACACACATTCTCTGTAAGGAATAAGATTCGGATGTTTCGTATCCCACTCTCCTTTGATCTGGTTGATCACAAGAGCGGAATCTCCGAAGACACTCAAAAACTTAATCCTTAGGTCGATCGCAGCTTGAAGGCCCATGATGCACGCCTCATACTCTGCCATGTTGTTGGTACAGTTGAAACATAGTCGGGCAGTGAGCGGAGTATGAGTGCCTTGAGGTGATATGATTATGGCGCCGATACCATTACCCAAAGCATTGGAGGCTCCGTCAAAGTGCATAGACCATCGGGATCCTTCCTCAGGTCCTTCATCCGGTCCAGGTACTTCACAATCAGTTACTATCATGATGCTTTCATCCGAAAACTCGAAGTTCATTGACTGATAGTCATCTACGGCCTGATGTGCCAAGTGGTCTGCCAATACACTTCCCTTGATGGCTTTCTGGGTCGTGTACTGAATGTCGTATTCCGTCAAGATCATCTGCCATCTTGCAATTCTCCCAGACAGAGCAGGCTTTTCGAATATGTACTTTATAGGATCCATCTTTGAGATCAACAAGGTAGTGTGAGTCAGCATATACTGTCTCAGCCGGCGAGCAGCCCATACCAAAGCGCAGCAAGTTTTCTTAAGCAGTGAGTATCGGGTCTCACAGTCGGTAAACTTTTTGCTAGGGTAATAAATGGCATGCTCTTTTCGGCCAGACTCGTCATGCTGCCCCAGCACACACCCCATTGAGTTGTCGAGCACTGTCAGGTATAGTATCAGAGGTCTCCCTTCAACCGGTGGCATAAGGATAGGTGGTTCTTGGAGATACTCTTTGATTCTGTCGAAAGCAGCCTGACATTCATCGTTCCAACGTACTACCTGATCTTTCTTCAGCAGCTTGAAGATTGGCTCACAGGTAGCAGTCAGATGTGAGATGAACCGAGCAATGTAATTCAGGCGTCCTAAAAAGCCTCTGACCTCTTTTTCTGTCTTGGGAACTGGCATCTCTTGAATAGCTTTAACCTTAGCAGGGTCCACTTGAATGCCCTTATCACTTACCACGAAGCCTAGCAACTTTCCAGATCTTACCCCGAAGGTGCACTTGTTCGGGTTCAATCTCAGCTTGTACAGTTTCAACCGGTCAAACAACTTCTGCAGATGATCTAGGTGCTCTTCCTCAGTTTGGGACCTTGCGATCATGTCGTCAACATACACTTCTATCTCATGATGGATCATGTCATGAAATAAAGCAACCATGGCACGTTGGTAGGTTGCCCCAGTGTTCTTCAGTCCAAAAGGCATGACCTTGTAGCAGAAGGTGCCCCACTGAGTAACAAATGTAGTTTTTTCCATGTCTTCAGGTGCCATCTTGATCTGATTGTAACCTGAAAAGCCATCCATGAAAGAGAATACCTTGTGCTGAGCTATATTATCAACAAGGACATCAATGTGAGGTAGAGGGAAGTCATCTTTGGGGCTGGCCCTGTTCAGATCCCGGTAATCGACACACATTCTGACCTTTCCGTCCTTCTTGGGTACCGGCACCACATTAGCAACCCACTGAGGATAAGAAGTCACTGCAAGGAACCCAGCATCAAACTGCTTCATAACCTCGGCCTTAATCTTTTCAGATATCTCTGGACGCATCCGGCGGACCTTTTGTTTTATTGGGGGGTAGTCTTCCTTAGTTGGCAAGTGATGGACCACAATGTCAGTGTCCAACCCGGGCATGTCTTTGTAGGACCAGGAAAAGATCTCCATATAATCATGCAGCATCTGAGTCAACCGTTGCTTCACGCTGAGCTCTAGGTTGGCACCAATCTTTACCTCTTTCCTGTCTTCTTCAGTACCCAAGTTTATTGTTTCCACTGGCTCTTCATGGGGTTGAATTGCCCTCTCTTCCTGAAGTAACAGTCTTGCAAGCTCGCCAGGCACTTTGCAATCATCTTCACCTTCGTCTTCGGCTAAGTTGATCGGATTTTCGAAGTCATAACTGGCAGTAGCAGAGTCGTTACCAGTGAGATCCAGAGTGGATTGAAACCTGTATGAGTGAGTGTGTGTGTAAATACAGCTGTTTTGAAATATATGTAAAGGAAAGAAAGATAGAAAAGGAACATAAGATTTGTAATGCGAGAAAATGCCCAAGATTTTCATTCATGATATATGAAATGACAATTTATATGCCCTCACAAATAGAACCATGGTGCCTCGGGTAAGACACCGGGCCATAGAGTTTATTATTGTTTATTACAAAATAACAAAACAAGGAAGTTTATTACTGCGTAACAAAAGTAACAGGAGTATGGTCCTTAGCAATCCAATTGGTCAATCCGCCTTCGGTCGTCGGGTAGATCCAGCTATTGAATTCTGCTTCATCCACTTCATCGTCTTCCCCAACAGCATTCACTCCTGGATTTGTAATGAACACATGAGGTCTTCCAGTCTTCGCTTTCCGCATAGCTTTCTGACCTTCTGCAGTAAAACCCAGCCCAAATTTGTCAGTTTTTTGTGGAAAGTCTGGAAGCCTGCCCCAGTTAGCACATTCACCTTTTTGAACCACAGCCCGGGCATCCTTCAGGGAAGCCATCTTCAAGGGACCATCCTCTCCGACCGCTGTTTCTGCTGTTGCTGAAATTGGAAGCACCTCCTCGAAATGCTGAAAGGGGGTTTCAATAAACTCCCCGTCCATCTCAATGTATCTGAAGGAATTCAGGTGGCTTACCATATACTCCTCCTCTCCTTGCACAGTGACGATTTTCCCTCTGACAGGGTACTTCAGCTTCTGGTGCAAGGTAGAGGTCACTGCCCCAGCTTTATGGATCCAAGGTCGACCCAGTAGACAAGAGTACGATGGACGGATATCCATCACATAAAATGTAGAGTCAAACACCTGAGAACCCACACGAATGGGAATGTCAACCTCTCCATGAACCATCCTTTTTGAACCGTCAAAGGCCCTGACGATGATATTGCTGGGTTTCAGTTCCAGGCCTTCACAATCTAAACGGTCTAAAGCCTTCTTGGGTAGCACATTCAAGGACGAACCAGTATCCACCAATACATGTGCCAGAGTAGTGCCCCTGCATTCGATAGAGACATGCAGGGCATCATTGTGGTCTCTTCCCTTCGTAGTCAGGTCAGCATCTGAGAAACCCAAGCCATTATCTGCTGTCAGATTTGCTATGCAGTCAGTGAATTGGACTGCAGATGTCTCCTGTGGCACATGGGCCGTCTTGAGGAACGAGATTAAGGCCTTAGCATGGGCCTCAGAGCACAGCAATAAAGAGAGCATGGAGATTTTGGAGGGCGTGTGCCCCAGTTGTTCCACAACATTGAAGTCACTCTTCTTTATTATCTTTAGAATTTCCTCCATTTCTTGTTGGGAGGCTTCAGCAGTTATCGGTATCGGTGCCTCCATCCGGGCAGGCTCAACTTCAATCCCTTTGCCCCGAGCATTGGATGACTCGGCTGCAGGGGAAACAACTTGATCAGCAACAGGAACAAGTACACTTGTAGGTGTTATGAGGAGGGGTCTTCGAGTGGCGGGCGGTGCAATGTCAGGCGAGAAGAGCCTGCCACTGCGGGTAACCTTGGCTGGACCAGTGATATCGCAGATACTGGCGCCAGTGTTGAACTCTTGTTTGATCCCATTCACATACACATCTGCCCCATAATGCCAGGGGACAGCTTTATCAGATACGTAGGGGAGAGGCCCCGGAACAGTGATAACCACAGGTGCAACAGTCATGATTGGGACAGGCTTCTTTGGGAGAGCCTTGATTGGATGATTAAAGATGGTAACCACATAAACTTCTTCTACCGGAACCAACTGAACAGCAGACTTCTTAAACAGAATCTCCTTGCTATCCATTAGGCTTTAGATGCCTAACTTCAGCAAGGGACAACCAGATAGGGACACAACACAGAACAGGCAACCCTCACTGCAACCCGGAAATAAACCGGCCAGCAGCAGGTTCCTCTTGACAGTCTTCAGAGGAGTAGCTAGATCATTCACAGAGACAGCGTATACTTCTTCATCAACAGCATTTACCCCATGCTGAGGCATAGGAGCAGTAACCACATTCGTCCTCTCAGGTGCTTCGAACTGTATCTCCTTCGCGTCGATAAGGTCTTGCACCTTATTCTTTAATGCCCAACAGTCATCAGTGGAATGCCCCGGGCTATCAGAATGGTAAGCACAGCGAGCATTCGGGTTGTACTTAGGAGATGTAGTATTTGGAAACTTCGGAGGCTCTCTGACGGTTACTAAGTTGGTTGAGAGCAACTGTGGTAAGATCTGCAACAAGGTCATACCCAACCGGGTGAACTCTCTCCGGGGTCTTTCAGCCCTTTGAGGATTGGTTGGTCGAGGAGCGGCAGCAGGCTTAGCAATCATTACCGCACTGACAGATTGGCGGCGCTCAGTTCTCTCTGGTCTCTTGGAACCGTATACAGCACTAGCCTCCTTCTTGAAGGGTTTCTTCTCAGAACTAGACGGTGCACCCTTCGGAATCTTTCCAGACTTCAACCCAGCCTCAATTCTCTCTCCAGTCAAAATCAGATCAGTGAACCCTGCAGACGAATTCCCGATAAGATGGTTGAAAAATGGCCCAGATAGGGTCCCCAAGAACATGTCTACCAACTCCCGATCAGTCAACGGAGGCTGCACCCTGCCAGCCAGGTCTCTCCACTTCTGAGCGTACTCTTTAAAACCTTCACTTGAACCTAACGACATACCCTGGAGTTGGGTACGTGTATGGGCAAGGTCGGCATTATATTGATACTGCTTATAGAAAGCAGTAGCCAACTCCTCCCAGTTACGAACCTTGGTCCCATCCAACTGATAGAACCATTCGAGATGAGTCCCTGAAAGACTCTCCTGGAAGAAGTGGATCCACAAATTCTTATCCGCTGAGTACGGTTGGATTTTCCGAACATAGGACCTGAGATGTAGCTTGGGACAAGACGCCCCGTCATATTTAGTAAAAGATGGTGCTTTGAACTTCCGAGGAATGATCACACCAGTAGACAAACCCAAATCTCCAAAATCCAGCCCAGGTACCTGTTGTATCTCCATAGCATTCAGCCTATCCTCTAGCTGCTTGTATCTGTCTTCTGCAGGAGGATATTGCTCTTCATCAAAATCAGTCTCGCTGTCAGAGACTACCGGACTAGGACCTTTTTCTGTTTGAGGAGTACTCTTGCCAACAGAAGAACCAGCCTCTTCATTCTGCAGAGTATTGCCAAACCTTCGGCCCGAGCTGAACAGAACAATTCTTCTCTTCTTTTTCTTTTCCTTCTTCAGGAGCAGAGCCTTCAGCTCTTCTTGGCCCTGAGCCAAACCCTTGATTAATTCCTGAAATTGCGCATTCTGCGCCTGAAGAGCTTTGATGGATGTCTCAGTTGATGATGAGTCAGGATTCATGATGCTGAAATAAACAGCGAAGAACTGTAAGCAACCTGAAAAGAGGAAAACCTGCTATGCACATGATGAATGATATGTGTTTATGCAATGCATTCGAGGGTTCGAAAGTTCAAATTTGTTGTAGACAAAAAGGAACACACGTTATTATTAAGGAAATAATTGTTTAGTACATCAAAGCCTCGTGGGCATAAATTACAAAAGTAAATCAATCCCAAAATACACTGCGCATCCTCTTTGGAGCTATGTAAGTGTTGAGATTCCTCTCCTCATGAAACAGGCGGGTGAGCTCCAAGACCTTCTTTTCACTGGCATGTAGACTAGTCTCAAGAGAATTCCGTTCTTCCTTAAGCTGGATCCAGCTCTTCTGCATCTCTTCCCAGGATGTGGGCATATCAGGGTGCTGAATAGTGTAGGACACTTCTCCTTCCAAGACTGGCTCTTTGATCACAGGGAGCATATGGGGATAAGGCATCACTAACTTCTGGGAGCGGGCTCGTACCCACTTGAGATAAGGCTCCAACGGGATGGAGTTCCTGTGCCCCAGTGTCTTGCTGTCTATCCTACTTGGCATCCTCCAGGCTCTGATAAATCTCTGGCGAAGTCCTTGAGTATCGTTGTCGAAGTCAAAAACTATGTCAGGAATTAACATGTCATGAGGGCCATCCCTCCGAGCATAACCAAACTGTCTCCAAGCCAGGCATGGGCTGTAAGTTATACCTCCTCTGATTCCAAGTAAAGGAACATTAGGGTACTCCCCGCAACGATCAATGATAGTGATATCTTCTCTAGACCTAGGGCACCAATGTATATCTGCATGTGTAAGAGTCATCAACCGTTGTGACCATCTCAAACCCCGCTCATTCTTCAAGACTGATTGTGGAAGGTGCGAAATAAACCACCTTCCCAGGAGAGGAGTGCAACACATAAGGACACCTTTTTTTCTCATGGTTCGAGTGTAACATGAGTGAAGGATGTCCCCCAGCAATGTAGGTATAGGATTCCTGGACATAAAGATCTGGACAGCACTGATATCTATAAGCTGATCTGGGTTAGGGAACAACACCAAACCATAGACAAGGAGGGCCACCACTTCTTCAAAAGCTTGCAAATCAAGGGAGTTCCAACATTCATGGGCCTTTTCAAACAGAAACCTGGCTAAGAACCCCTTGATACCACTTCTAACTTCCCAATGTCCCTTAAGGTCAGATGACTGTAGGTGCAAGGCTTTAGCAATATCTTCAAGCTTAGGTTCCTTTTCTGTACCGTTGTAGGGTAGTTGATCAAGGATAGGGATCTTCAGGAGCCGGGAGAACTCCTCCAATGTAGGTACCAACTGATAATCCAAGAAGGTGAAACAGTGATGCAGGGGGTCAAAGAACTGGAACAGGACCTTTATCATGTCTTCCTCAATGTTGGTATTGACCAAGCTGATGAGACTTCCATGTCTTTCACTGAATGAAGAGTTCTCGGGAATCCTGGATATAAGTTCCTTAAGCTGAGGAGGGATCCTCACAAGACTGATTTGAATAGTCTTTCTACGAACAGTTTCCATGTCCTACAAAACAAGAACAAAGATGAAAATTCGAACCCCTGAAATGGTTAGTCAATGCATATGATGCTGGATGATGTCATGATGCTATGATTAAACACACCACAAATATTTACAAAGACAAACATGTAAGGCACACAAGGCACACAAGACAAGCCCTTAGGGTTTAAAGCCAGCATGGGGTCTGGGTAGTACCCTCTTGAAGTTGGTGGGTTCAACCTGTCCTATCAAAGTAACCGGGTTCTAAGGGTCCCAATATCACGAGATTGCTTTCATTGTTCATCGTTTCGATTTAGCCACTGAACTGGCGACCGAAATATTCCAGGAAAGCAACCCTCAATTAAGTGTAGTATCGAGTATCAACCAACCTCGGACTGCACCAAAGTCAGTTATCTCACTACCCTAAAGAGGCCAAGATGGTTCAATTAAGGTTCCTAAGGTCTGTTGATGCTTCATGACACCACGCGGAGGCCCCGTACTCTCCTTGACTGAACTCAAGGGTTACCGGTACACACCAAAGTGCCACATCAACGTAGCAGACTGTTTCAACCATGTCGGTATACCCCGCACAGTTCCCTCACAGCCTTGTTGCTACTTTCTAAGAAGGTATCCCCCAGATCCGGGTTAGGATCTATAGAACTCCCAAGACGGTCCCACAATTTAAAGCACACAAGGAAAACAATTGAAAACACGGTTATGAACTAGCCCTAAGGTACACCTCACTTTATAAGATAGTCCCCAGCAGAGTCGCCAGTTCTGTGATCGGTGGATCTGGAACTGACTGTTTAAAGCTGGTTCGTGAAATGTCGCGGTAAGCAAGAGTCGCCACCGTCTTTTATTTTCTCCAAATGGAAAGGACAAAAGCACAGAAAAATTCCTTAAAGAGATTGCTCTCGGTTCGGGAGGTAGATTATAGAAAGGGAAGGTGTTAGCACCCTTTCTATCCATGGTTATCCATGGGCTCTTAGATACTTGCTCACTTGTGTTTTCAAAAATGGTTTGTTTGTTTTTCAACTATGGGTTTTAAAAAGTTTCTTTGAAAATTTCAGTTCGACTCTTGTATCGGTCCTCAAGAGTGTTTGAAAAATTGCTTTCGAAAGCTTTTTGAAAAGGTGTCGGTGTGAAAAGTATATTTGATTTGTTTTGAATTAGAGCAAGTATCCACGAGTCGTCTACCTACCCTAAGGAATTCGTCTGTGTAAATGTCCTTTAAAGTAATGCCATCCCACCATTGAGAGGTAGGTAGCACCACTATTGGAGTTGTTCGGGTCAATTCGAGGTTCGGGACATGGTGATCACCAGAGCAATGGGAAGACACCTTAGAAGCTACCCTCATGCCAGGTTCCCGGATCATGAGGACTTACTAAGACATCCTCTACTCGACGATCACCTTTCGAAGGGCAAGGCAACAGTGAGGCGTACCCTAGGGGTGGTGTGTGATTCGTGTATCGTTTTCATTTATTTTTGTCTTATTCATGTCATGGGTGATCTACACGTTTGTTTTTATTTTATCATTCATTCTTGCATGCCTTGATTAACAGTTAAAAATTGCGAAAAGTAAAAGATTCTAAGCTATTACAAAAGGCGCGGGTCCACATCGCCAAAATTTCTTGAACCCGATTTGACAGAAAAATAAAGAATTAAAAGAAAAATAAAGGTGCGAGAAGTTAATTACACGGCCATGGGAGAGATACATAAATATTTAACGAAAAAGAAATAAACACGCGAATTAAATAAGAATTAAACGAGGGCGTTGGACCCTTTTTTCAAAATTAAATTAAATGATGAGATTAATTAATTAATTAAAAAAAAAAAAGAAAGAGAAATTGTTTTTTGGTATTTTTTGTATTTATGTGATTTTAATGGAAAAAAGAATTAAATGCAATTAAACCTAATTCTACAATTTTTATTTTATTATGAAAACGTATTAAAGTTTAACCTAAAATTAACCCTAATTATTTTACATGCAATTTAATTACAAAAATAAATAATAGATTATTTAATTATTATGAAAGAAAAAGAAAAAGGAATAAAAATTTAATTAAAACCCTAATTCTATATTTTTTTTAGATTTTTATTAAAAAGAGTCAAGATTAAAACCTAATTTAAAACTAGTCAATTAATGGACTTTATTTACAAAATATTATTAAATAAAATATTTATTATTTTTTTATCTTTTCTGATTTTTTTTGGTGTTTTTTATATATCATGAAAACATTAAATTAATTAATAACAATAATTAAAAGAAAGTAAAAAGAATGAAAAATAAAGAATAATAAAAAAACATTTGCAAACCTAGGGGGGTTGCTGTCCCCAAAGTGGAGGTGTTTCTTTTAGCAATCTGGCCCATTTAAATTCCTGGCCCCTTTGACTTTTCCATTAGCGTGCATAAGCATTGACCAGGGCTTACCATGGTCTCCAAATCTGTGCCTTTGGATTGATGAAGTTGGACGCGTGGACGGTTTGATTGTGAAGGCATACAGTGGTCCACCATATTGAATCTGCATATGAACACTAAATGAAGAAAAATATGAAAGGGGGTGAGGACCTGGGGCTCGAACCCAGGTCCTATGGTTTACCAGTCTGTACGCCTGCCACTGAGCCATGTTACGCGCTTTGTATGTAATACAACAAACAATTAATATCAAATAAAACAAAAGCGTTAGTGGGTTTTAGCGCGAATTTTTGAACCAGCCATTCAGCTTATGCCACTTCATCGTCTTCCTAATGGTTTTGTTTTCCTGAAAATATAAAAGAAACAGGCAACGGTTTTACAAACGTTCCCTTAGGCACGTTTCTGGAAAATAGCGAATAGCCCAGGGATGCTCATAAATTGAGCGCGAGGGTGGCCTTGTGATCGTCCAATCGCGCTTGATTCAGTGGTCTAAGTCCTGAAGGCTAATTTTTCCTTGAACGAAAACCCCCAATTCCAAGCTTCACAAACCCTAAACATTGTTAATGGTAAATCTTCATATAGGGCACGAAAACAAAATTAAACCATTGGGTTAGCATTAGAATCAAATAATGAACATGAATCAAGCATCAAAAATTGTTAAAAGTGCATGAATCGAGATGCAAGATTATGAGATTTTTTCTGTACAGGTCACATTCGTTTTACCAATTCTTGATGTTATGATGGATGATTTTGATTGGAAATCCTTCCTTGAAGCTTCAGGAAGGTGATGGGATAAAAATCTCGCCTTGAATCGCCCTGGAAATTGGTTTTCAGATTTCACTTTTCAAGCAAAAATTTCAAGTTCTTGGTATGCTTTTCTGCGCAGCTTTTTGTCAATGAGCATGAGGGTTTTGATCCAGCTTATGTATGGAATGATTAGGTCAAATAAAATTGGTCCACAATCCATGAATTGATGAATGCAATATTTGATTTTTTCACCATGATTTTCAAATCTTTTTCACATGCTTTTTGATACAAATCACATCCAATTCCATTGGTTCTTTCCATATTTGGCTAGGCACGAAATCTTGAGGATATAATATGCATAAAAAGATTTAAAACCTAAGTTTAGTATTTTTCATGTATTTATTTTAATTTAAATGAATTATTAATAATAAAAATCCAAATAAATAAATAAAAAATGATTAAAACTTCCCTTTGGGCCAAGTGGTCGTGCACATGCCTTGGATGATGAATTGTGGAAGAAAAATAGGCCCATTAGCAATTTTAGGTCATTTGAAGCAATGTTGACTTTTCAAAATATCCAAAAATTTCCCAACTTCCACAAGGCATAACTTGCTCAATTTTTAAGCTTTGCTCATGTTCTTGGACATTTTGGAAAGGCCTTTGAGTCCTCTAACCAATGCCATTGGTCCCATGTCATTTTGATTTACCAATCTCAAGTGATGGCCTTTGACTTAAAGTCCCTTTTTATTGACTTTTGAAAATGACCTATAATGTTGAAATTGATAACTTTTTGTGAGAGCATTTCTTGGACTTGGAGTATGAAGATGAGTTGTAGGAAATGTCTTTATCTTCAAAATGAGCTTTTG
The DNA here is from genome assembly GCA_948472305.1 of Vicia faba. Classification (NCBI taxonomy): domain Eukaryota; kingdom Viridiplantae; phylum Streptophyta; class Magnoliopsida; order Fabales; family Fabaceae; genus Vicia; species Vicia faba. The sequence goes on from OX451741.1 coordinate 823,063,440, forward strand.
ATGAATTTTTTCTGATACTCCATGTGAAAGTTATGCCTTGGTCAATTTACAGTTGACTTTTTCAGCTGTCCAAATAAGGAAACTTTTGCATCTTGATGATTTTTGAGCCAAGCCTTGAGAATCATGATCAAGCATTGATCAAATGATGTTTGTGGCTTCAAAATGAGATGTTGACCAAAAATTTGAACTTTTGACTGTCAAATGACCATTTTGCCCCTACAGCTGACTGTAGTGCAATTAGGGTTTTGACTGTGCAATTTTGTGTTGAAAGTCTTGAAACTTTGTATGAGGATGCTTGACCATGTTTATAAGCATGTGAGACTTGATTGGGCCCTTTGAAACTTCATTTTCTTGATCAGAACCAAAACCCTAATCTTGACTGTTTAGGAGACCCTTGAACTGTGCAACCCTTGGAGAATTTTGCAGCTTGACTTGGAAATTTCTTGAAGAATATGGGAGGGAAAATTTTGGGGTACAACAACAGTATACTGGTTCATCCATCTTTTCAATAGTGATCTGAGGAGCCTCATTATCCCACCTGACCTTGAACATGGATGAAATCGTAGCTAGCGCGTCCGCTAGTTGATTTTCCTCTCGTGGAAAATGCTCAAAAGTAATTTCTTCAAAGTATGGGATTATTGTCAACACATTCTCTTTGTACGGGATGATATTAGGATGTTTCGTGTCTAATTCTCCTTTGATATGGATGATTACCAAAGTCGAGTCTCCAAACACGCTTAAGAACTTGATACTTAAATCGATTGCAGCTTTGAGACCCATGATACATGCTTCATACTCAGCCATATTGTTGGTACAGTTAAAACATAGCCTGGAAGTGAAAGGAGTATGACAGCCCTCTAGAGATATGATCACAACGCCAATGCCATTGCCAAGAGCATTGGAAGCTCCGTCAAAAATCATAGTCCATCGGGATCCTTTTTCAGGTCCTTCATCCAGTCTAGGTTCTTCCCAATCAGTTACTAACATGATGTTCTCATCCAGGAATTTAAAATTCATGGATTGGTAGTCATCCACATCCTGATGAGCCAAATGATCAGCTAGTACACTTCCCTTAATTTCTTTCTGGGTTGTGTATTAAATGTCGTATTCGGTCAGGATCATTTTCCATCTTGCTATTCTTCCGGAGAGAGCGGGCTTCTCAAAGATGTACTTGATAGGATCTATCTTAGATATCAACAAGGTAGTGTGGGTCATCATATACTGTCTTAATCGGCGAGTAGCCCATGCCAAAGCACAATAAGTTTTCTCGAGTAGTGAGTATTTTGTTTCACAGTCGGTAAAATTTTTGCTAAGGTAGTATATCGCGTGCTCTTTTTGATCAGACTCGTCATGCTGCCCCAACACACACCCTATTGAATTATCTAATATTGTTAAGTACATTATCAAAGGTCTTCCTTCAACCGGAGGCATCAAAATTGGAGGATCTTGAAGGTATTCCTTGAATTTGTCAAAGGCATTTTGGCAATCATCATTCACTTCACTACTTGATCTTTCTTCAGTAATTTAAAGATTGGCCCACAAGTAGCGGTCAAATGTGAAATGAATCTGGCTATGTAGTTTAGGTGTCCCAAGAATCCTCTAACCTCCTTCTCAGTGTGAGGAGTTGGAGTTTCTTGTATAGCTTTGACTTTTACAAGATCAACTTCAATTCCTTTTCCACTGACAACGAAACCTAAGAGCTTACCTGATCTTACTCCGAAAGTGAACTTATTCGGATTCAACCTCAGTTTGTATTTCTTCAACCTGTCATATAGCTTATGTAGGTGATCAAGGTGTTCCTCTTCAGTCTGAGACCTGGATATCATATCATCCACGTAGACCTCTATCTCGTGATGGATCATATCATGAAACAAAGCTACCATGGCTCGTTGATAGGTTGCCCCAACATTCTTCAACCCAAATGGTATAACCTTGTAACAGAAAGTGCCCACTATGTGACGAAGGTTGTCTTCTCCATGTCTTCAGGTGCCATCTTGATCTGATTATACCCGAAGAAACCATCCATGAAGGAGAATACCTTATGTTGTGTGGTGTTATCAACCAGAACATCAATGTGGGGAAGCAGAAAGTCGTCCTTGGGACTTTCTCTGTTCAGGTCTCTATAATCCACACATATAAGCACCTTACCGTCCTTCTTAGGCACTGGAACAAAATTAGCGACCCATTGTGGATAGGACGTGACAACTAAGAAATCGACATTGAACTGTTTCATGACTTCAGCCTTGATCTATTCTGACATATCTGGTCGCATACGATGAACCTTCTATTTCACTGGAGGGAAATCCTCTTTTGTCGATAGGCGATGGACCATGAAATCGGTGTCAAGCCCTGGCATGTCTTTGTATGACCAGGAAAAAACCTCAACATAGTCATGTAGCATTTGTATTAACCGCTGTTTGACACTGGAATCCAAGTTAGCACCTACCTTGACTTCTTTTCTGTCCTCTTTAGTACCCAAGTTCATTATCTCAACTGGCTCCTCATGAGGTTGTATTGCACTTTCTTCCTGTTGTAACAGTCTGGCAAGCTCTCCCGATACCTCACAATCTTCCTTACCTTCGTCCTCGGCTTGGTTGATCGGATTTTCAAAGTCATAATGAGCAATAGAAGAATCGTTATCAATGGGATCCAGAGTGGATGTGGATCTGCAATTTGTTTTGTGAGTGTGTGTAAGAGCATATCTGTATATTTTTGATAAGGTAAAGAAGCAGAAAAGAAAAAAAAAGAGCATAAAATTTGCATACGAAACATCCAATGTTTTATTGATGACATATGAAAATGAAACAATGACCCTCACAAATAGACCATTGTGCCCCGGGTAAGACACAAGGCTTTAATGTTTCATTTGTTCAAATATTATATTTCCTTAAAGTAATGGGCACAAAGTCTTTAGCCTCCCAATTACTGAGTCCACCGCTGATGGTTAGGAAGGTCCACTTGTCCAGGTCATGGTCACTGTCATTGTCTTCTAGAGCATTAACTTCATGGTTGCTGATCCGCAAAGGTGGTTCCCCGACACGAGCACGACGAACAACTCTCTGGGATCCTGAAGTAAAACCCAAACCAAATTTGTCAGATTTGTAGGGAATATCCAGAAGTTGGCCCCAAATTGGGCACCCACCTTCTTCAACGACTGCCTTGGCATATTTTAGAGAAGCCATCTTTAGCGGAGGCCTAGTAGTGTTTGGAACACTGGCAAAGGTTTTGGTTGCAGCAATGGTCTGTGGAATCTCCTAAAAGTTATAACAGGGGGTCTCAATGAACTCGTCGTCCATGTCAACGTACCTGAAAGATTTTAGGTGTCTCACCATGTACTCCTCCTCCCTATGAACTGTGATAATCTTCCCATTGACTGGGTACTTTAGCATCTGCTGTAGGGTGGAAGTCACAACGCCAGCCCCATGGATCTAGGGTCGACCCAATAAATAGGAGTAAGATGGGCGGATATCCATCACATAGAAAGTTGAATTAAAAGTCTGAGTACCCACTTTGATAGGGACATCCACCTCCCCATGCACCATTCTTTTAGAACCGTCAAAGGCTCTCACCATAATCTTACTAGGCTTCAGAGTCAATCCTTCGCAATCTAACCTGTCAAGGGCCTTCTTGGGCAGAACATTTAGTGATGAACCTGTATCCACTAGAATATGGGCCAAAGCAGTGCCCCTGCACTCAATAGAGACGTGCGGGGCGTCATTACGTTTCCTTCCTCTGGGAGTCAGATCAACATCAGAGAAACCTAACCCATTGTCAGCAGTCAAACTGGCCACACCGTCTTCAAATTGATCAGCGGAGGTTTCTTGAGGCACGTGAGCAGTATTGAGAAATTTCACTAAAGCCTTGGCATGGGCTTCAGAGCACATTAATAGGGCCAACATTGAGATTTTGGAAAGGGTCTGCCCCAGTTGTTCAACCACATTGTAGCCACTCTTCTTTTATAATCTTCAATATCTCTTCCATCTCCTTTTTAGAATCCTCAAGAATGGCTTCTGAATGTGCCTTCATTCGAACAGGCTCAACCAATACCTCTTTTCCCCGAGTCTCGGCCGACTCGGTAGAAGGGATAACAGTAGGACTAACAGCAGGAGTAGTCATAGGAATACTGACAGGAGTAGAAACAAGGATGATCACATGAGTAACAACAGTTTTAAGAGGAGAGATATCGGGAGAGAAAACTCTTCCGCTTCTTGTTATATTACTGGTCTTGACGATATTACTAAGGTCAGGATCAGAGTCTTCGACATCTTTATATTTAACAACCAACAAATCTTACTTGACGCCATGGTAATAGACGTCAGCCCCATAGTTCAAGGGAACAACTTTATCCGAGGAATATGGTGTAGGTCCAAGGAAAGTAATTATCAACGGAGTAACTTTCAGAACAAATGTAATCCTGACAGGTCTTTTGGAGGAGACCTTGGGCGGACCGGTGGAAATGGTAATGATAGAAACATCTTCACACGGAGCCCTTGTAACTGGAGTCTTCTCAAACAAGATTTCTTTATCCTACATCAGGCACTTGACGCCTTCCTTCAACAAAGGGCAACCATTAGGTAAGGACAAACATAAGTGGAAACCTTTGCCATAACTCGGAAATAAACTGACCTGCAAGAGATTCTTTTTAATAGTCAATAGTGGAGTAGCTAGTTCATCCACATAAGCAACAAACATGTCATCATCAATAACATTAACACCACGGCCGTGCTTGGGCATAGGGGCAGTAATAACATTAGGAGTCTCAGGAGCGTCAAATTCAATCTCCTTTTCTCCAATCAAATCCCACACTTTATTCTTCAAAGCCCAATAGTCGTTTGTATCATGGCCTGGAATTTCAGAATGGTAAGCACGCCGAGCATTTGAATTGTAGTGAGGAGATGTAGTGTTGGGATTCTTGGAAGCCTCCTTTAGGGTCACCAAATTGGACTTCAGCAGGTGTGGTAAAACCTGAGATAGAGTCATGTTGATCCGGGTAAACTGTCTCCTTGGCTTATCTGTTCTGGACTAATTATTCTATTGTCGGTTTGATGCAGGATTGGAAATCATAATATCCCCTACCGTCGAACGACTCTCATTTTTGTTAATATTTCTTTGGCCATAAGCAGCACTGACCTCCTTCTTCCATGTGAATGGTTTCTTTGCAGTGCTGGAGGATGCATCCCTCTGGATCTTACCACTTTTAATGCCAACCTCTACTCGTTCGCATGTCAAGATCAATTCAGTAAACCCATTAGAAGAACTTCCAATCAAGTGGTTAAAGAATGACCTGGATAATGTGCCCAAGAACATGTCCACCAGCTCCCTATCAGACAACGAAGGTTGGACTCTTCTCGTAAGGTCTCTCCATTTTTGAGCATAGTCCTTAAAACCCTCGTCGGAACCCATAGACATACTTTGCAAATGTGTACGAGTCAGGGCGAGGTCATTATTATATTGATACTGCTTGTATAAACAGCAGCCAGATCTTCCTAGTTATGCACATTGGTTCTTTCTAGTTGATAGAACCATTACAGCTGAGTTCCTACCAAACTTTCCTGGAAGAAGTGTACCCACAGATCCCTATCAGTAGTGTGGGGTTGAATTTTCCTAACATACGACCTTAAATGCAGCTTAGGACAGGAGACACCATCGTACTTAGCAAATATAGGGACCTTGAACTTCTGCGGGATGACCACCCCTGAGACTAGTCCCAACTCTTCAAAATCCAATATGGGCACCCTTTGGATCTCCATGGCATTGAGCCAATCCTCTAGCTGATTGTATTTATCATCAACAGGAGGATACTGCTCCTCAGAATAGTCAGGTTCATCTTCTTCAGACTCCCTTGTACTGTGGTCTTCTTCTCTTGGCTCTCCTTCCTGTTTCTCTCTCTCTCTTGATGGAGTTGCGAGCTCTGAGACTTACTTCACCGGTCCTTTGAACCTTCTTCCTAAATTTAGAACACCCACTGGCCTCTTTTTCTTCTTCTTGTCCTTGAGAATCAGGGATTTCAAGTCTTCTTGTCCCTTAGCCAGATTCAGGAACATTTCTTAGAATTGAGCATTCTGTGCCTGAAGCTCCTTAACTGTTTGTTCAAGAGCCATTGCTGAAATAAATAACGAAGAAGATAAGAAACATGTCCTGAAACCTGTATGCAATGATATGTATGGTATATGTATGCAATGTTTTCAAGGACTTCGGGAAATTTAAATTTGTGAACCAAAATGAAACAAAGATTTTATTAGTGGAATTCAAAATACAATTGCCTTTTTAGGCTTACAATTGAAAAATTCTAAAATCTAGGACATCAAGTTTCCTATGGGCGCTTCCTCTTCGTGCCGAGATAGGAATTAAAACTTTTTTCTTCGTGAAGTAGCTTCGTAAGCTCCAACACTTTCTTCTCATTGACATAGAAATGATCTCTAAAGGTATCCCATTTGTTGTACCCCAAAATTTTCCCTCTCATTTGTCAATTATTTGCTCACAACATATTCTACGACGTCAAGTTTGCAGCACTGATACATCAATTTAGGCTTGAAATTGGCACAAGGGCAAAATGGTCAATTGCATACTGGAAAGTCAAACTTTGACTTTTTGGTCAACATTAAGTTTCAAATATCATAATTCATCAAGACATTAAAAAATATCAAGCTTGATCATCAAGAAGTTAAGAAAGTCAAAAGTCAACTTGAAAAGTCAAGATTTCCAAGACTTAGAAATTTTCTAAGTGTTTTTATACATGATATTTCATCACTTCATGCCATTCTTTCACCAAGATGCAAGACGGTTCAAGGGAAAATTTCAACATGAAACTTGTAGATCTCCATGATATCTACAACATTGCTTTACACAACTTCTCCTAAATATGCTTGGATCTCAAGTTATAAATTCATGAAGTCATGACATTTTCATTTAACACTTAGAGAAATTTTCAACAGATTTTGTGCAGGATTTTATCCCAACTTCTTGGCATTTTTTCACATAGTTCCAGGATGATTTTGTCAAAATGGCCAACATAAAGTTATAGAGGATGTTTCAAGCTTTTCAAAACATCCAAGATCATGAATTTATCATATTTGTGCTAGGAGATTCAAGGGCATGAAGTTGAGTATCCATTCTTGAATTACAAGCCATTTTTGTTGAAGAACACATAATCCAATTGGCATGATGTGTTGCATAATCTTACTTTGCAGTCCTTCTTTCTTGCAAATATCTACATAATTTAATGATTACACAAGAGCTTGAGCTATTACCCAAGTGTTTGAGCCATTGTCCAAAGGATCTTTCCATTTATGGCATAAAGGCACCATTGCTATTCTTGAAAAGCAAGCTTTTTGTACAAAGTTTGTCTTGAGCCCATACTTTGCTTGTTGTTGATTATACTCAACCATAAATCATGGGAAGTAGCTCCTCAATACCAACAACTTTGGTACTTCATCTTGGAACCATGGAGTACTTGACATAGTTTGATTTTTGTAATCCAACCAAACCATAACATGTTGTCTTGCAAACTTAGTCAGCTCATATGCACAAGCCTCTTGCCTATAAATAGAAGAAGCATTTGCAAGACAAAGAGGTTAGAAAAAAGAGAGAGAGAAGAGAAAAAAGGGAGAAAGAAAACTAGAATTCTTGTTGTAAACTAACCATCAAAAGCCATAACAGTCTACAAAACTTCCACTCTTGAGTTTTAAAGTCTAAACCTTTGAACCTCTCATGCCCTTGCAAATTCTGTTCAACCATCTAAACACTCCACATACATAATATAGAAATTGTTCAAACACAATAAAAAACTTCTGTAACATCGCTATCATCACTTCCCAAGTTCAACAACAACCCATACACCAACTCAAACTCAAAGCACAAATTTCAGTTTCAAGGTAAGTTTTCTTGGTTTTAAACTCTTCATTTCAATCATCATCATTTGGTTCATTTTTGAGGCTAAAATGCAGTGAAATTTAAAGAAAAGGTTGGTAAAAAATCATGAACTATTGCCAAGATTGAGTAAAAGGTTTTCCATGAAATAGCATCATGAACAGGCAGGTGTGAGGCAGGTGTTTTTCAAAATCATACAGTGTGCAGTCGATTGCACAACCATGCAAATCGATTGCATGGGGTTCCAGTAGCCAAATTTCCAATTTTTTTGAGTGAGCAATCGATTGCACAACCATGCAAATCGGTTGCACGGGGTTCCAGTAGCCAAATTTCCAAAATTTTTGACTGTGCAATTGATTGCACAACCATGCAAATCGATTGCGCTGGAAGTCAGTAGCCAATATTTTGAAAAACTGAAGCGTGCAATCGATTGCACTAATATGCAAATCGATTGCACACAAATAAAAAATGATTTTTTGTTTTGAAAGAACTTGAATAAAGGATTGGACAATATAAAATGTTTCTTTTGACCATTGGGCATCTATATCTTAAGTTCAAGGTAAATATCATCATTATACCTTGAAATTTGCCAAGGGCTTGAACCAAAGACTTCATCCAAAGAGGCTTTTAGCTTGATCAATAATTTTTTCCTTCTTTATCAATCATGACTTGTATTCAGCAAAACAAGAGTGCATTCGAGAAGCTTGAGTTTATGGCATGGGTCGACACCTAATGATCCAAAGTGTTTTCTCTTCCTTTCATTTTTCTTGATTTTTACATGCTTCATATATTTTCTTCATGGCTATTCAATATGGTTGTAATAGATAATTAGGACTTTAATTTCTTGCAATCCCCATTTATAAATTGTACACCCCATCCCCAAATGATTGTAATAGCGTAGGATTTTTACTCTCCGCAATATACCGCTTTACATATAACATGTTAATAATTAGGGTTTGTATGGCAAGATAAAACCAATCAAATTGAAAACCCTAATTCAAGACAAAATCAAGCATGAAAATGACATACTTGCACACAAACACCACTAGGGTTACTCCACTTGTTTGCCTTGAATAAAATGGTCATATTACGCATGTAAGGTATCTTAGCAAAACAAACAAAAATGATCTTAGTCCCTCAAAATGCTAAGATACTTTACAACATTGCTAATAATGGTTATACAATGACCCAAGCCCGTCCCGTTTACATCCAAAGATAAGGTTGCTTACCAAATCAATGGTAAGACAACAATGTCAAAGGAATAAAAAATGCATAAGAAAGACATTTGAGTAGGTAGATTGCTTCTAGTTACTTGCTCCATTTCAAAAACAACTATCCTTGCTAATTTCCAAAACAAACACACACATTTCAAAACATCTTACAAACATTGAAAAAATTTTCAAAAAGACAAACATCTTTTTATACATTCTTACGAACGAGAATCATTACAAAGATTGCCTAAACAATGGCCTCTTTTACAAAATACTTTTAAAACCACACAAAGCATAATTTCAAACAAAAGCAAGTGATCTAACAAAGTAACTAAGAGCCCATGGAAAACCATGGATGGAAAGGGTGCTAATACCTTCCCTTTTCATAATCTACCCCCTAACTCAAGAAACAAACTCAAAGGTCTTTCCTGTGCTTTTTCACCTTTCCTTTTGGATAAAAGAAAAGTCAGTGGTGAATCTTGCTAACCACGACATTTGCGATAAAACACAAAGCGCTCAAGTCAGTTCTCCCACCGTATCACACCGTTCTTTCTTCAACTGAATCTAGGATCTCTGCAGCTCTTCAAGATCAGTGGGCATGTCAGGATGGAGAACTGTATAAGGAACATATTTTTCAGTGATAGGCTCTACAACCATTGGTAAGATGGATATATACGGAATTATGAGGTTCTGAGCGCGAGCTCGTACCTATTTGAGATAAGGTTCTATAGGTATGGAAGCCTTACGCCCCAAGGTATTGGTATCAAATCTATTTTCCATACCCCAAGCTCGTATAAACCTCTGACGATACCCTTGAACACCATTCTCATAGTTAAACATAATGACCTGGATAAGCATATCGTGGAGACCATCCCTTCGAGCATAGCCAAATTGTCGCAGAGCCAGAGAAGGGTTATAAGTTATGCCTCCCCTAATGCCAAGTAGTGGGACATTAGGGAATTCCCCACAGGGGTCAATAACAGAGATATCTCCCATAGATCAGGAATACCAGAGAATATCCGAGTGAGAAAGTGACATTATCCTTCGTGACCAACCCAAAACTTCTTCATTCTTCAATACTGATTTAGGGAGGTGAGAAATAAACCACCTTGATAGGAATGTCACGCAACACATAAGAATCCATTTTCTCTTCATGGTGCGAGTGTGGATGGTATGCAAGATGTCTCCGAGTAGAGTAGGCACACATTTACGAGAGAGGAAAACCTTGATAGCATTCACATCTATGAGAAAGTCTAGATTAGGGAACAACACTAAACCATAGATTAGAAGGGCCAGAACCTCCTCAAAAGCTTGTAAATCTAAATCATCCCAAAACAGCCGAGCCTTCTCTAATAGGAATTTGACTAGGAAACCCTTGACTCCACTTCTTGTTTCCCAGTTGGATATAATATCTGATCGTTTCAGATGCAAAGTTATTGCAATGACTTCTGTGTTTGGAGATTCTTCTAAATTGGTGGAAGGCGCCTGATCAAGAATAGGTATACCCAATATTTGAGAGAACTCTTCCATGGTGGGCACCAACTGATAATCTGGAAAGGTGAAGAAATGGTGCTTAGGGTCAAAGAATTGAAAGAGTACACTCATCATCTTCTCATCAAAACCCGAGGTAACCAGATTGAGAAGCCGACCATATTTCTTGGTGAAAGAGGAAGTCTCAGGAACCCTTGATACTAGCTCTTTGAGTTGGAGAGGTAATCTTAGAAAGTTGATCCAAATAGTATTTCTACGAGTGGAAGCCATGATCTGTAAAACAGAACAAAGATAAAATCCCTTGGTCCTTGAAATGGTCAGTGTAATGAAAAATGGATGTTATGATGCATGATGTCATGTTTAAGCAAACTAATCACACACAAGCAAAACACACAAGACCTTAAGTTTAGGCTTTCATGGAGTTTATAGGTAAATACCCTCTTGAAGTTTAGTTGGTTCAACCTGTCTTAAAAAAGTAACTGGTTTTTAAGGAGTCTCAATATCACTAATCTTTCTTTATCGAGCATTATTTCAGCTTAGCAATCTTTTCTTGCGGCCGAAACATCTCGAAAGTCCGATCTCAATGAGTGTAGCATCGAGTATCAACCAATCCCTAGCTTTACACTGAGGCCGACTATCTCACTACTTTGTAATGGCAAAGTTTGTTCAACTATGGTTCTAAGGTACGTTAGTGCTTCAGGACACCATGCGGCAGCCCCGTATTCTCCTTGATTCAACACAAAGTATACCGGTACCAACCAAAGTGTCACACCAATACAACTATCACTTCAACCATATCGGTCTATACTGTACAGTCTCCATGATCTATTGCTGTTTACCTAAAAAGATGCCCCCAGATCCGGGTGTAGGATCTATAGTAACAACCCAAACAACCCTCCAAGGATAAAGCATACAAAGCCCAAAAAAGCAGTTTAATAATGAACTAACTCTAAGGTAAACCCAACTTTTTATAAATATCCCCAGCAGAGTCGCCAGTTCCGTGATACGATGGCAGAATCGACTGTTTAATACTAGTTTTGCATTTTGTATTCAAAAATGTTGCGGTAAGCAAGAGTCGCCATCGACTTTTCTTTTATCCAAATTAAGGAAAGGGTGAAAAGAACAGAAAAAGACCTTTTTTGAGAGTTTTCTGAGTAAGGGGGGTAGATTATGGAAAGGTAAGGTGTTAGCACCCTTTCCATCCATAGTTTTCTACGGGCTCTTTGAGGTTTGCTCATTTTGAAATACCTTTGTGCTTTGTGTGTTTGAAGATGTTTTGAAATGCCTTAGTACGGCGATTTGTTTTGCGTTAACTCTTGTATCAATCCTCAAGAATGTTGATAAAGCAAATGTTTTTGAAAAGTAGTATTTGTGTAAATGCAAAAGATGTTTTTGAGCAACCTTCTAACAACTATCTACTTTATACTCGAAAAAAGGTTATTCTTTTCCTCCTATCCTTTAGACAGTGATATCCTACTATTAGTGAGTAGGTAGCTCTATCATTGGATGTTTGAGGGACAATCGAAGGGACGTTAGAATCATGAAGGTAACTTGGGATACACTTTAGCAATTTTGTTTTAAGACTAGATCATTTACCGAGAGGCAACTGTAGGGTCATCGAGGGACTATGATCTTTTTGATTTACGGGTATTTGCTAAAGCGTCCCTGTTTCGAGGGACACGACTTCTTTATTTCCGAAGGCAACCAAAGTGGGGTATCCTAGATGTGTATATGTGCAACGTGTGTTATACTCGGTTATTTTTTATCTTTTGTGTTAGATTTGCTAACGTTTTGTTATTAGTCTTTCCATACATGCCTAGTTACTAGCAATTAATATGCACAGAATATAAAGTACAGAAGTATAAACCTACACTATTACATGGCTTCGGGGAGGGGATTTACAATGTGAAAAAATTGGGGGAAGAAAAATAAATAAAACGGGTAAAAGCCTATTAACTATTACATCCAGTGTACAGATACACTAATATAAAAAATATGAAGGAAAATAAATAATGCGCAAAAACTAAAAGTACGTCTAAAACCTAGGAAGTAAAAATGAAATAAGAAAATCTGTTTATTGTTCTTTTTTTATTTAAGAAAATAATTAAAATTAAATAAACCTAGGTCTAGTTGATTTTAAATTGATAAAATGAAATTAAAATAATTAATTTAATTAATTTACAAAATCAAAAATCAATTAGAAAACCCTAAGACTAATATTTTTTGTAATTTTATTTGAAGAAATAATTTAAACACAAATTAAACCCTAAGTTCTAACTTATTTTAATTAAAAATGTTAAAGTTAATTAATTAATTAATTTTAGAAATTAATTATTCTAAAAAAAACTAATCCTAAGTTTTTGTTGATATCTTCTTTATTTGATTTGAAGTTAATTTACAATAAAGAAATGAGTGAAGCAAAGTTAGTGATACGAAGAGCCCTCCTTTGATTTAAGGGAAAACGTGACCTTCGATCTTGTGAAGACATGCCTTCGATCCAGCAGAGAACGTTGTTGGAGGTGCCTGATAACTTTGCTTGGAAAGCACTAAAATCTGCAAGAAAAAGTGTCAACAATATAAAAGCATAACCTGGGCGTGAACCCAGGTCTTTTTTCCAGTTCAACCTCCCATTAATTAGACTTCTTTGAATTTGAATTTGGGCTCGTTTGCCTTAAAAAAAACCAATGGTCTCTTGGGATTCGATGAAAAGCACATATTGTTCCTTCTATCTTTGTATGTCCATGAGAATATTGTTCTATATTATATCCTGGGCATGAATCAGACACTAGGAAATATCAATATATCATGAAAACAAGAACATGCATTTGAAATTTTACCAAGAATGAGATGCTTCAATTTGAGCGTCAATTGGCTAGTATTTGGGAATACTTCCCGCAGACTTCTGGGAATAAATGGAGCGTTGCTAAAAACTCCTTCGATTGGGACCACGTATGAGGATTTTGATACCTTTGGGGTGGTTTATGGGGCAGCGTATGCATGTAAAACAATATGTGTCTCCTCCTTTTGAGCTTATGTCTGTGGTCTCCTTATATAGAGGGGATGAAGGGGACAAGAAGGCAGAGGTTTAAACAGAGATAAACAAATGTTTTCAAAGCCATGAATGATGTTTTGTAACATTGCAAAAGTCATGGAAACTTGTCTCTTTTTTTAATTTGAATGAACCTGGACATTTTGGCTCCTTCGAATGCCCTCCAGTGTTGCTCTTCGATTGGCCTCAAGTTTCCTCCTTCGACTGGCTTTACTTTCACCCTTATAGTTCCTTCGATTGAGTCTGTCCACCTCAATTCGAATTGCTCAGGTCTTGATTCGAATTGTATAAGGCCTGAACATCCTAGCCTCTTTGATCAATCAACTTCTACATTGATTGTTTGATCTTGTTGATATGCTCATCTAAAGACATCTCGCTCTGATACGCCAATTGAAGGATACATTGTTAACATGTCTTCGAAGTACACCTTATCCTTGCTCTTTGATTGGCCTAGAGTTGTCTCCTTCGAATGACTCCAATTCTCATCATTGGGGCTTCTTCAATTGAGCACCTCTGTTTGCCTTAGCTGTTTGATTCGAATAACCCAAACGAAGACTTCATTCTGGCCAAACGGAGCCTCCTTTCTCATGAATGTAATGGTGCGTGAGGCTTGGGATGGGAAACATATAATCCCTTTCCCAACAAGCAGCTTGAACCAAGCCTCATCAAAAGGCAAAACAAGTCTGTTTCCCAAAAATGTGTGTCTTTCGAGCAGACCAAATGTATGTCCTTCGAAGGCACCATTTGGGTGTTCATAATGTGGCAATCTTATGCTTGTGAAACGAAAGCAGGCATGAAGAGGTAACCTTTTTCCTTGACCGAAGTTGGCATGCAGGAACCCACTGTTTTGTGGATCAAAGTAAGCATGCAAGAGGTCACTACTGGTGGATCGAAGGGAGCTTGCAGGGGATTCTTGCTTTGTGCGCTGAAGGCACACACAAAAGTAGAATTTGCCTAGTCGAAGCAGGAATCAAGCTTGCTCTAAAGAAATCAAATGCCCAATCGAAGCAAGAATTAAGCTTCCTCTAAAGAAACTAAATGCCCAAACAAAGCAGGAATCAAGCTTGCTCCAAAGAAATCAAATGCCCAAAGAAGCAAGAATCCAGCTTGCATGCAGGTAGCTATTACATTATGAATCAAGCCAGCATGCAAAGCCAATGGTGCAATCGATAGAGCACTAACAAGAGACCCTTCCCTTTTGGATCAAAGGAGGTCGTTTCAAAGGAAACACATGCCCAATCGAAGATTGTATACGACAAACAAGCAAAAGGACAAGGCTTCAATCGAAGCTTGGAAATTTGAGGCAATCTTGGAGGAGGTTAGGTGCTCAAACAAAGCCTGTCCAGATGCCAATCGAAAGACCCTTTGACATTCCAATTGAAAGACTTTGTTAAAATGCCAATCGAAGACTCCTTGTTTATCTTCAAATTTTTTTATTTTTTCTTTAATCAAGTGTTTGTAATCACCTATGTAAGAGAAAAATATGAGAGGGAAAATTTTGGGGTACAACACCTACCTAATATAACATGAATGTTGGAGTCTTCTTTAATGTCCATGATTATGAAATTAGTGGGGATATAGAATTGTCCTATACGTATAGGAACGTTTTCTAACATACCTAAAGGAAATTTCACCGATCGATCCGCTAATTGTACGGACATCCTTGTTGGTCCTAGTTCTCCCATGTTGAGTTTCTTGCAAATTGATAAGGGCATCAGACTAATACTAGATCCTAAATAGCATAGTGCTTTGTCTATAACAAAATTTCCGATTACGCATGGTATGGAAAAACTACCTAGGTCTTTCAGTTTAGGAGGCATGTTGTTTTGGATTATAGCACTGCATTCAGTAGTGAGCAATACATATTCATTAACCTCAAGCTTTTTCTTATTGGATAAGATTTCTTTAAGAAATTTAGCGTAGGAGGGAATTTGTGTGATAGCTTCTATAAAAGGTATGGTAATGTTAAGTTGTTTCGGAAGTTCAACGAATTTCTTGAATTGCCCTACATTTTTAGACTTAGAAAATCTTTGAGGATATGGGATATGTGGTTTATAGGGTGGAGGAGGCATATAAGGTTCTTCTTTTTCCACGATCTCTTCACCATCACCTTCTTTTTCTACTTCATCGGTTCAACTCCCTTCTCAGTTCCTTTTCCATGTTTCTGGTACATGGCTGGGTTCTCGACTCTAGTTTCAGTTGGTCCACCTAGTTATGTCCCACTACGAAGTGTTATGGCATTAGCACGTCCCTTTGGATTTGGTTGTGGTTGTCCAGGAAAAGTTCCAGCTGGAGCAGCTATAGCTGCTTACTGTTGAGCAACTTGGGAGATTTGTGTTTCTAACATTTTGTTGTGTGTGGCAAGAGCATCAATCTTATTTTTCAGTTGCTTAATTTGTTCACTGGTGTGAATATTTTAATTCATGAAATCTTTATTAGTTTGAGCTTGGGTGGCTACGAAGTTTTCTATCATTATTTAAATGTTGGACTTCCTAGGGATATTCGGTATATTTGAGACATTTTGGGTGGATTTCTGATATCCTGGAGGTGTAGTAGGAGCTTGCCCAGGTGCGTACAAAGCGTTGTTTATTTTGTATGAGAAGTTTGGATGGTTCTTCCAAGAAGGGTTATAGTTATTGCCATAGGGGTTACCTTGAGCATAATTCACTTGATCAACTGGTACTCCTGTTAAGAGTGGACATTCGGGTGCAGCGTGTGCGTGAAGTCCACATAAATTGGAGCTACTGCAGCCACGGTGGTTGTGGGAGTTGTGGTCAAGCTTTCTATCTTTTGGGCAAGGGATTATACCTTAGTGTTAACTTGGTATAAGCTACTAACTTCGTGCATACCGCCTTTCTTTTGAGGTTTCTCCAACATGGTTTTATCACTTCCCCACTGATAATGATTTTGAGATATACTTTCGATAAGTTGATACGTGTCGTGGTATGGTTTATCCATCAGTGCACCGTCAGCAGCTGTGTCAATCGCTAGTATTGTGTTGTACAAGAGACCATTGTAAAAGGTGTGGATGATCAACCATTCTTCTAGACTGTGACGCGGATAGATTTGCAACATGTCCTTGTATCTTTCCCATGCTTCGAAGAGAGATTCACTTTCCTTTTGTTTAAAACCATTGATATTGGCTCTTAGCATAGCCGTCTTACTCGGTGAAAAATATCTTTCTAGGAAAACTTTCTTCAACTCGTTCCATGTGGTAATAGAGATGGATGGAAGAGACTGGAGCCATGCTCTAGATCTATCTCGTAATTAGAAAGGAAAATACGAAGTCTTATTGCTTTAGAACTGACACCATTTGCTTTCACTGTGTCTGCGTATTGCACAAACACAGACAAATGATGGTTTGGATCGTACGTAGGACATCCTGAAAATTGGTTTTGTTGGACAACTTGTAATAATGAAGGTTTTAACTCGAAATCATTACGTGCGATGGTGGGAGCAACAATACTATTGTGGGGTTCCTCTTGTGATGGGGCAACATAATCCTTTAGAGGGAGATTTTGGGGTCCTTCAACCATTCTTAGGTCAGGAAGAGAATAGTCAGGAAGATTAAATTTGGGAAGGTTGTACTTGATTTGGTATTCTCTAATTCAGTGTCTTATACTAACAAAATGCCCGACCTCGTCGATTGGTTGCTCTAATTCTTTGCCTTTAGAGCGAGTGCTTGAATTTTGGTTGCTCAGGCAGATCAAACTCAATTTATTTGTTGTCAATCATGTCTTGAATTTTGTTTTTTAAAGCCCATCAACTATTGGTGTCGTGCCCAGGACTATTGGAATGATAAACACATTTTACATTAGGATTATAACAAGGAGAAGATGTGTTGGGATTCTGAGGAGGATCCCTTAATGTTATTAACTCTGCCTTCAAAATATGTTGCAATTCCTGAGACAATGTGTTGTACCCCAAAATTTTCCCTCTCATTTTACTTAACACATGCTCATTGAGATCCTTAACTTGCTCAAGGATGCCCAAGAGTTTACCAGACAAACTCTCTCCTAAGGCAATGAATCTCCAACTAGGGTTTCCATTTTCATCAAGATGGGTGAGCTCCAAAGGCCTCAAATCCTTTCCATAGTCCTAATATGTTCTCAAGACTATCCATGTCAACTTTCATGCCTTGCACAAGAAGCTTGCTCAGTCAACTGCTCAGATGTTGGAAAATCAACTATACTAGGTCAAAAGTCAATTGTGGCCCACATACAGTCAAACTTCAAGATTTTTGGTCAACATAAACATTTTGAAGTTATATCCATCATTTGATCAAGGGTTGATCATGATTCCCCAAGGAATGCTCCTAATTCATCAAAACTCAAAAGTTGCTAAATTAGGGTTTCTTAGGAAAAGTCAACCAAATTTTGACCAAGCATAACTTTTTCATAATTTTTAAGAAATTTCTCATCCAAGGCTCATTTTGAATAGAATCCAATTCCCTACAACTCATCTTTATCCCTCAAGTTCAATAAATTCACTCATGAAAAGATATAAATTCATACATTATAGGTCCTTTTCAAAAGTCAACAAAAACACCATTTGGGTCAAAGATTCTTACATGAACATGGTGGATCCAATTGAGATGAAACTAAAAGGGTTGTTTAGGGGACATCTTAAGCTTTCTAAAAAGTCCAAGAACACCCCCTTAGGGTCAAAATTGAAGGAGATATGCATTGTCAAAGTTGGCCATTTTTGGAAAATTGTCAAAAGTCAACAATACCCAAAATTGCATTTTTTGTCAAATGGGCCTAACTTTTTATGCTTGCATCTTACTTCTAACATTGTCCACGACCCAAACACTCCCACCTATTATTGGCTTTATTTATTTAATTTATTTTGATTTTAATCATTTAAAAATCAAACTAAATCAAATAAATGATATAAATTAGTAAAGATTTGTTTTTGATCTGATTTTGAATAGAATCACAATCTAATTATGCTGTCAAACAAACTCAAATCGTGCAAAGGGTGATTGGGATGAGAATGGCATGATTTGGCTTGATTTAGGAAGAAATAATGCAAAGAGGAAATCAAATCCAATCTTCATAATTTGCCAATATTTGAATACTTTTTGTTGACCTAATTTAGTGCACTACATATATAGAACAATTTCCAAGCACAAAAAAGAGGATTGCACGCGTGAAACAGCCAAGAGAACTTGCCACTTTTTGCCAAAAAAAGTCTTAATTCAAATTCAATCTTAGAGCCATCTTCAAGGAGATTTAAGATTTGCAATACATTCTTGGACGCTTACATAAGATTTTCCAACCAGTTGCACGCATTGAGACATCTAGAATCGACATGCACGCACATCACAATTTGCCATTGTTCTTGATTTTGATTCTGATTATTTACGCATGGTTAACAATTTTTAAGCATACCTTGATGTTTGTATTGTCATTTAGAACGTATTGGCATGATTAATTATGAGTTTTGATGCACGTATGGATAATTTCCATTATTAGGGTTTATGCTTTCATTTTAGGGCTTTGTGATGCAGGTAAAATCAGGGCCAAATATGGGCACCATCATGCTCACAAGGTCAAACTGAGTGGATTTGCATGCTTAGATTTCATTTATCTTGTTTATTTAAGATTGTTTGAGATGTCCAGGTTATAGTTACAGTCAATGAACTGTAGGTAAAAGCCTTTACCTATTATGACAGTACTGGGGAAGAAGACGACTGCGTGGCAACGTCTCATTGGACCATTTGAATATTAGTGCGTTTTTCTGGACATCACGTGTTTTTCCCTTATATATTATTTTGTTCAGTTATATTAACAAAAGGCCATCTGGCCCAGTGGCGTGCAGGAGAGTTGTTCAAGCGTTGTGAGTGAGAGGTCAGGGGTTCGACCCCTTCCTCCAACATTTGTTATTTTTCCTTCAAATGCCTTGCAGGTTCCGTGCGATTCATAATCAAGTGTCCACCATGCACCTCAACATCTCAGCCATTGGATCCATTATCAATCCAGATCTAGCACACCACAGGTGTAGCACATGGTGAACCATCCCAAGCGTTGCTACACTGGACTAGGCACAGGACAACTGGGCCACCATCATCTTGGGCCCTTGCAATTTTCAGCAATGCACCCCCAATTTTCTTAGCTATATCATGCTCACTCTTATTCCTTTTTTTAATTTCTTTATTTGTTTTCTTTTCAATTACTTGTTTTAATTATTTTTACAAAATCATTTTTTTTAAATCAAAAAAAAAAATCACAAAAATATTAGGTTTAGTTTTTTTTCATAAAATATTTATTTACATTAATTAATTAGTTTAATTAGTTAACTTAAATACTTTTTTTTTCATAATTAAAATTTAATAGAAATTAGGTTAATTTGCAAGATTAATTACTTTTCTCAAAAAAAAAAATCCAAAAATATCTTTTCTTTATTCACCAATTAATTGTTTCTAAACTTGACGTTAATTCCCTGTTTGACTTACTCTCGCGCGCATCTTTTTTCCCATTATTTTTCCTATTAATGTAATTGCTATGAGTTTGTAATATTTAATTAGGTTAACTATTTTGCATATATTATTTTCTCGGTTTTTGATTATGTAATCCCCCTCCCCAAGGCCTTGTAATAGCTAGGGTTTTAGTTTCTCGCACTTTAATTTCCGGAATTATAAACTGCCTAGATGTATGGATAATAGGATTGAATGCCAAGATAAATCAATTTAAAATAGTAGAAAACCCTAAATGCGCAAGATAAATGAAACTGAAATCAAACACTTGCACATGCTCACTCCTAGGGTTTACCCCACTTCGGTTGCCTTCGGTAAACGGTCATGAAGCATAGGGAATTTTAGTGGTTGCCCTCTAGTCCCGAAAGATAAAAAATGACCCATTCGAATGTTTCTTCAGAAAGATCTTTAGGATTTTAGGGTAACTACTAAAGTTTCCTAAACATTTCTTATGTGATCTTACTCGTCCCTTTCGAATGTCCCTTAAACTCCAACAACGGAGCTACCTACTCCTTAATAGTAGGATAGCACTGTCTAAAGGAAAACGAAAAAACTTTTTCGAGTAGGTAGATAGTTCCCAGGTACATGCTCAAAACAAAAAAATCTCACACAAACAATTTCAAAACAGTTTTCAAAACAACTTCGTCACACTCTTGAGGAAAGATACAAGGGTTACCACGAAGTCAAATAAAAACTTTTCAAAACAGTTTTCAAAAACCACTTTGGCACACTCTTGAGGACAAATACAAGGGTTATCACGAAGTTAAACAAATTTTTGTTTGCAAAACACACACAAGCAATTTAAAAAATGAGCAAGTACCTAAGAGCCCGTGGAAAACCACGCATAGAAAGGGTGCTAACACCTTTCAGAAACTCTCGAAAAAAGGTTTTTTCTGTTCTTTTTCCTTTCCTTAGTTGGATGAAATAAAATTCGGTGGCGAATCTTGCTTACCGCACATTTGTGAATACAAAATGTAAACCAGTATTAACAGTCGGTTCTGCCACCATATCACAGAACTGGAGACTCTGTCGGGGATAAAATAAGTGGGATATACCTTAGGATCTAGGTCATTTCTAAAATTTCTTTCTTGTTTTTTTTTTGCC
Organism: Vicia faba; assembly: GCA_948472305.1. Lineage (NCBI taxonomy): Eukaryota > Viridiplantae > Streptophyta > Magnoliopsida > Fabales > Fabaceae > Vicia > Vicia faba. The sequence goes on from OX451741.1 coordinate 823,084,642, forward strand.
TTCTTTATATTCAAGGGTTTTGTTGGAGTTATGTAGATCCTACACCCATATCTGGGGACACCTTTTAGGTAAGTAGCAATAAACTGTGAGGGAACTGTGCGGGGTATACCAACACAGTTAAAGCAGTAGCTACGTTGATGTGGCACTCTAGTTGGTACCGATAACCCTTGAGTCAATCAGGGAGAGTACGGGGCGGCCGTGTGGTGTCATAAAGAATCAACTGACCTTAGAACCTTTAATTGCACTACTTGGCCAGTAGGACGTAGCGAGATGGCCGACTTTGGTGTATTCCCAAGGTCAACAGATACTCGATGCTACACTCATTGAGGTTTGACTCTTGAGTTTTGTTTGGTTGCGAGTCAATCGCCTATTGAACGAAGCTTGAGGGAAAGATCGGTGATATTGAGATCCCTTAGAACCCGATTACTATTTATAGGACAGGTTGAACCAATCCAGCTTCAAGAGAGTACGACCTTAAAACTCATGCAGGCCTTAAACCTAAGGACTTGGTGTGACTTGTTTGTAGCGTACTATACATGTGATTTTTTTAGCATAATCATGACATCATAAGCACGACATATCATACTAACCATTTCAAGGATTTTCTATGGCTCATCTTTGCTTTGTTTTGTAGGACATGGCATCTTCCTGTAGGAACACTAACAAGATTAATCTTGTGAAAGTGCCTCTCCAACTAAAGGACTTGGCATTAAGGATTACTGAAAGCTCTCCCTTCACTGAAAAACATGGTCGGTTTCTTAACTTGGTCACTTTAAAACCTGATGAAGAATTGTTAAAAGTGCTATTTCAGTTCTTTGATCCTTTGTACCACTGCTTCACCTTCCCGGATTACCAAGTAGTTCCTACTATGGAGGAATTTTCTCGGTTGTTAGGGGTACCTATTCTTGATCAGTTACCTTTCAGCGGTATGGAAGAACATCTAAAGCCTGAAGAGATTGCTCGAGCTCTGTCCTTACAACAGTCCGATGTAGTGACAAATTGGGAAACTAGGGGAAGTGTCCAAGGAATCCCAATTAAATTTCTATTTGAGAAGGCTTACTATTTTTGGGATACCTTGGATTTATAAGCTTTCAAAGAGGTATTGGCACTCCTCATCTACGGGATGGTACATTTACCTAATGCGGACAAGCTCGTAGATGTGAATACTATTAAGGTTTTTCTGTCTCATATCCGGTGCCTATATTACATGGGGATGTTCTACACTCCCTGTATGCTCGTACTCTAAAGAGAAGGGGGACCCTCCTGTGTTGCACCCCTCTATTGGCTAGGTGGTTTATTTTGCACCTACCCAGGTCTATTTTGGAGAATGAGCAGGGTATGAAATGGTCTCACAGGCTGATGTCCCTTACATATTCAGACATTCATTGGTGTTCATGGTCCTCAAGAGATGTTACCATCATCAATCGCTGTGGTGAATTCCCTAATGTCCCTCTCTTAGGCATTAGGGGAGGAATCACTTATAACCCTTGTTTGGCACTGTGGCAGTTTGGTTATGCGAGAAGGGATGGTCCTAACGATACGCTTATCCAAGGAATCGCCTTCAACTATGAGAATGATGCTCAGGGTTACCGTAAAAGGTTCATGAGAGCTTGGGGCATGGTACATAAAATTGATAGCAAGACACTGGGGCACAAGAATTCCATCCCTCTTGAGCTCTATCTCCGATGGGTACGAGCACACTCCCAAAGTCTTATGATGCCTTACCCCGATGTCCTACCAATGATTATGGAACCAGTTGCTAAAGGAGACACTCCTTATCTTGTTCATCATCCTGACATGCCAACTGATCATGAGGAGTTACAAAAATCCTGGGTTAAATTTAAAGAGGAGCGGGATATGTTTGAAGCTCAATTCTATGCCAGCGAGAAGAAGGTCCTGGAGCTCACTAGGCTACTTCATGAAGAAAGGAACATAAACGCCTACATTGCACCAAAGAGGATGCACTCCTGGGAGACTTAGTTTTCTTTTCGTTTTAAGTTTTGTTTTGTTTAATTGTAAGCCTAAAGGGCATTCTTTGTAACAATTCAAACTTATTAATACAATTAACGTGTGTTTCCTTTTGGTTAAACAAATTTGAGCCTTTACCAGTCCTTGAAATCATTGCATACGCATACCATCCATGACATTGCATAAATAGGTACTATTACAGGTTTCTCATCTTCTTTGCTGTTTATTTCAGCAAAAATGTCTTCTGAACAAAGCATCAAAGATCTTCAGGCACAAAATGCCCAATTTCAACAAATGTTCATAACTCTGGAAAAAGGGCAGGAGGATATGAAGGCCCTTGCTCTGAAGGAGAAGAAGAAGAAGAAGACCTTTGGTGTTCTGAATCTGGGCAGAAGGTTCAGGGGGCCATTAAAGCAACCAGTCGATCTGAACTCCTCATCCAAAGAAGGGGAGAATTAAAAGAGGGAGACAAGGGAGAAGGATCCTAGCCTTGAAGTTTCTGACAATGGTACAGACTACAATGATGAGCAGTATCCTCCCACTGAGGATAGATACAAGCAGTTAGAGGATCGGTTGAGCGCTATGGAAATCTAGAGAATACCAGGGCTAGATTTTAAAGAGCTGGGATTGGTGTCTGGGGTAGTCATCCCACAGAAGTTTAAAGCTCCGATTTTTGCGAAGTATGATGGGGTGTCTTTTCCCAAGCTTCATCTCTGTTCCTATGTGAGGAAGATTCAGCCTCACACTGCTGATAGGAACTTGTGGGTTCACTTATTTCAAGATAGTCTGTCAGGGACTCAACTTGAATGGTTCTATCAACTGGAGGGAACCAATGTCCAAAGCTGGGAGGATTTGGCTGCTGCTTTTTATAAGCAATATCAATACAATGCTGACCTTGCCCTTACTCGTACTCAACTCCAGAGTATGTCCATGGGTGCAGGTGAAGGCTTTAAGGACTATGCACAGAAGTGGAGAAATTTGGGTGGGAGAGTCCAACCCCCTTTTTCTGATAGGGAGTTGGTTGACATGTTTCTTGGGACGCTGTCTGGTCCATTCTTCAATCATTTGATTGGTAGCTCATTAGCTGGTTTCACCGAGCTGATATTAACAGGAGAGAGGGTAGAAGCTGGGATCCGGAGTGGCAAAATACAGAAAGACACCTCTTCGAGCTCAGTAAAGAAGCCTTTCGCAGGCAAGAAGGAAGTCAGTGCTATCTATAGCCAAGAGGTCAGAGCAGAGCTGAACACCGTCCAACGATAAATGCTATGATGAGACGCTCGAAGACATAGCAGAAATAGTAGAATTGGAACCCAATAGGATTGTTGCACATATCTGTTTTCTTTTATTGTACACAATATTGTATAGCTTCCTTTTCATAGCAGCGTTCTCCTACTAGAGCGTTAACTTCCTTATATAAAAACGCCTGTTATAGGCCAACTTAGAAAATCAATACAAATCATTTAAAAACTATGTGTTTTTCTTTTTCCATTTTGTTTTGCAAGAACGTTCAATGATTTATTCTTGACATATGCATTTTAATATGATTGCTGTTCATAAATATTTACATAAGAAACAGAAAGACAATTGCTCGTAACTTAAGAAACAGGGGCAAAAACAAAAAAATGTCCAAACTGACAGTTACTTTGTCCAGCAGGTACCAGAGCAGAGACAACTTTGAAACACAGTCGTCAGTGCATACAAACTTGTGACATATGTACTCCCCACAGAGTAAAGAGGTGATCAAAGCATTGATCTCAGCTTCCCCGAACATGAGTTACTCTCCCCAGCCAGGTTCCTTCAGAAAACTGACATTTATATTCCCCGGCCGAATTTCATAACCGCAAGAGGGTCATAAAGTTTTCTCCCAAGCAGAGTTTATTTCTCTGAATACAGAAGCTCAATCCCCAACAAAGCTTATTACTTCAGCTATAGAAGTTCATCTTCCAACAGAGTTATTCCTCCGCAGAGTTATTCTCAAACAGAGTCTCTCTCTGGAAGATTATTCACAAACAACAAGGAGTAAATCTCCAGCATAGTCATCTCCGTTCACCATCCCCAGTGGAAGTAGAAGAACCACAGTTCTTTACAAGAGTCAGGAATGTTATACTCTCCAGCAGCATCCAAGGATTTATTTTCCAAGACTCAGATATTTTACAATAGCATCTCATGTTCACACATCATGACGTGCGCATACATATTTATACAACATAATCTCATTTATTTTGAGAATATCATCTCGCCATGCATTTCATGCATCACACATAATTAACCCTGTTATCTTTTTAGGAAAGACGGTCGTCGCCAACAATTCCAGCAGTTATACATGTCATATCTGCAGACCGCTAATGAAAAAAATTAGTTCCCAAAACCAAACGGGTCAACTAAGCTACGTGAAAAAGGAGGTAACCCTACTATCCAAGTTCCTTCCCATAAGCCCTACTATCCAGGCTTTCATCTCGAAGTAACCCTACGACCCAGGTTCCTTCTCATAGCTCTACTATCCAGGCTTTCATCTCGAAGTAACCCTATGACCCAAGTTCCTTCTTATAGCCCTATTGTCCAGGCTTTCATCTCGAAGTAACCCTACGACCTAGGTTCCTTCTCATAGCCCTACCTTCCAGGCTTTCATTTCGAGGTAACCCTATGACCCAGGTTCCTTCTTATAGCCATACTATCCAGGCTTTCATTTTGAAGTAACCCTACTATCCAAGTTCCTTCTCATAGCCCTACCATCCAGGCTTTCATTTCGAGGTAACCCTACTATCCAGGTTCCTTCTCATAGCCCTACCATCCCGACTTTCATTTCGAAGTAACCCTATTATCCAGGTTCCTTCTCATAGCCCTACTATCCAGGCTTTCGTTTCGAAGCTACCCTACTATCCAGGTTCCTTCTCTCTTATCTCCAGACAACAGTTTACAACACTGTAAGAACTAGACCCGACCAGATACAGTCGATCTCACATTTCCCCAATAAGTTGCGGTGCAGCATGGACCCTAACCAGATATACAACTTACTTCCCACCTCCTAAAACAAGAGTTAATTCCCCAGTAGAGTAGTGGACAACCAAATCTCCTATACTCTATCTCCCAGGACTTAAACCGACATTCTCCGATGAAGTCCCTCTCAACGACAAGTATCGAAATTCTCGCAAGGGAATCTCTTAGGCGACTGATATCTTTCTTTTTGGGTGGAATCTTTAAGACCATCTCCAACGATTCTTTGTAAACTTCCAAATGGCATGTGTAAGCCCATTCCCGATACTATCTATACAAGTCCAATATCATTTCAGACGAGTGCAAATTTCTGGGCACTCTAGTGTTCAATCGTCTTCCACCTTCAGATCACGAAAGGCAGATCAGCCAATCTATATCCTCAAGTTTAAGAAGATTGAACAGGGGCAGCTATTGTACCCCAAAATTTTCTCTCATTTTACTCAACACATGCTCATTGAGATCCTTAACTTGCTCAAGGATGCCCAAAAGTTAACCAGACAAACTCTCTCCTAAGGCAATGAACCTCCAACTAGGGTTTCCATTTTCTTCAAGATGGGTGAGCTCCAAAGTCCTAAAATCCTTTCCATAGTCCTAATATGTTCTCAAGACCATCCATGTCAAGTTTCATTCCTTTCACAAGAAGCTTGCTCAGTCAACTGCTCAGATGCTAGAAAATCAACTATACTAGGTCAAAAGTCAACTGTGGCCCACATACAGTCAAACTTCAAGATTTTTGGTCAACATCAACATTTTGAAGTGATATCTATAATTTTATCAAGGGTTTATCATGATTCCCCAATGAATGCTCCTAATTCATCAAAACTCAAGTTGCTAAATTAGGGTTTCTTAGGAAAAGTAAACCAAACTTTGACCAAGCATAAATTTTTCATACTTTATCAGACATTTCTCATCCAAGGCTCATTTTGAAGAGAATCCAATTCCCTACAACTCATATTCATCCCTAAAGTTCAAGAAATGCACTCATGAAAAGATATAAATTCATACATTATAGGTCCTTTTCAAAAGTCAACAAAAACACCTTTTGGGTCAAAGCTTCTTACATGAACATGGAGGATCCAATTGAGATGAAACCAAAAGGGTTGTTTAGGGGACATAATAAGCTTTATAAAAAGTCCAAGAACACCCCCTTAGGGTCAAAATTAAAGGAGATATGCATTGTCAAAGTTGGCCATTTTGGGAAAATTGTCAAAAGTCAACAATACCAAAAATTGCATTTTTTGTCAAATGGGCCTAACTTTTTATGCTTGCATATTACTTCTAACATGGTCCACGACCCAAACACTCTCCCACATATTACTGGATTTATTTATTTAATTTTTTTGATTTTAATCATTTAAAAATCAAACTAAATCAAATAAATGATATAAATTAGTAAAGATTTGTTTTTGATCTGATTTTGAATAGAATCACAATCCAATTATGCTGTCAAACAAAATCAAATCATGCAAAGGGTGATTGGGATGAGAATGACATGATTTGGCTTGATTTAGGAAGAAATAATGCAAATAGGAAATCAAATCCAATCTTCATAATTTGCCAATATTTGAATACTTTTTGTTGACCTAATTCAGTGCACTACATATATAGAACAATTCCCAAGCACAAAAAAGAGGGTTTCACGCGTGAAACAACCAAGAGAACTTGACACTTTTTGCCAAAAAAAGTCTCAAGTCGAATTCCATCTTAGAGCCATCTTCAAGGAGATTTAAGATTTGGAATACATTCCTGGACGCTTACAGAAGCTTTTCCAACCAGTTGCATGCATTGAGACATTCAGAATCGACCTGCACGCACATCACAATTTGCCATTGTTCTTGATTTTGATTTTGATTATTTGCGCATGGTTAACAATTTTTAAGCATACCATCATGTTTATATTGTCATTTAGAACGTATCGGCATGATTAATTATGAGTTTTGATGCACGTATGGACAATTTACATTATTAGGGTTTATGCTTGCATTTTAGGGCTTTGTGATGCAGGTAAAATCAGGGCCAAATATGGGCACCATCATGCTCACGAGGTCAAACTGAGTGGATTTGCATGCTTAGAGTTCATTTATCTTGTTTATTTGAGATTTTTTGAGATGTCCAGGTTATAGTTACAGTCATTGAACCGTAGGTAAAAGCCTTTACCTAATACGACAGTACTGGGGAAGAAGACGAGTGTGTGGCAACGTCTCATTGGAACATTTGAATATTAGCGCATTTTTTTGGACATCACGTGTTTTTCCCTTATATATTATTTTGTTCAGTTATATTAACAAAAGGCCAACTGGCCCAGTGGCGTGCAGGAGAGTTGTTCAAGCGTTGTGAGTGAGTGGTCAGGGGTTAGACCCCTGCCTCCAACATTTGTTATTTTTCCTTCAAATCCCTTGCAGGTTCCGCGCGTTTCATGATCAAGTATCCACCATGCACCTCAACATCTCATCCATTGGATCCATCATCAGTCCAGATCTAACACACCACGGGTGTAGCACATGGTGAACCATCATAGGCGTTGCTACACTGGATCAGGCGCAGGACAACTGGGCCACCATCATCCTGGGCCTTTGCAATTTTCAGCAATGCACCCCCAATTTGCTTAGCTATATCAGGCCCACTCTTATTCCTTTTTTTGATTTCTTTATTTGTTTTCTTTTCAATTACTTGTTTTAATAATTTTTACAAAATCATTTTTTTAAATCAAAAATCAGAAAATCACAAACATATTATGTTTAGTTTTTTTTTTCATAAAATATTTATTTGCATTAATTAATTAGTTTAATTAGGTTAACTTAAATACTTTTTTTCATAATTAAAATTTAATAAAAATTAGGTTAATTTGCAAGATTAATTACTTTTCTCAAAAAAAAAAATCCAAAAATATCTTTTCTTTATTGACCAATTAATTATTTCTAAACTTGACGTTAATTCCCCGTTTGACTTACTCTCGCGCGCATCTTTTTTCCCATTATTTTTCCTATTAATGTAATTGCTCTGAGTTTGTAATAGTTAATTAGGTTTACTATTTTGCATATATTATTTTCCCGGTTTTTGATTATGTAATCCCCCTCCCCAAGGCCTTGTAATAGCTAGGGTTTTAATTTGTCACACTTTAATTTATGCAATTATAAACTGCCTAGATGTATGGATAATAAGATTGAATGGCAAGATAAATCAATTTAAAACAGTAGAAAACCCTAAATGCACAAGATAAATGAAACTGAAATCAAACACTTGCACATGCTCACTCCTAGGATTTACCCCACTTAGGTTGCCTTCTGTAACCAATCATGAAGCATAGGGAATTCTAGTGGTTGCCCTCTAGTCCCGAAAGATAAAAAATGACCCATTCGGGTGTTGCGTCGAAAAGATCTTTAGAATTTTAGGGTAGCTACTAAAGTTTCCTAAACATTTCTTATGTGATCGTACTCGTCCCTTTTGAATGTCCCTTAAATTCCAACGACGAAGCTACCTACTCCTTAATAGTAGGATATCGATTGCTAAAGGAAAACGAACATACTTTTTCGAGTAGGTAGATAGTTCCTAGGTACTTGCTCAAAACAAAAAAATCTCACACAAACACTTTCAAAACAGTTTTCAAAACAACTTCATCACACTCTTGAGGACAGATACAAGGGTTACTACGAAGTCAAACAAAAACTTTCAAAACAGTTTTCAAAAACCACTTCGTCACACTCTTGAGGACATATACAAGGGTTATCACGAAGTTAAACATAACTTTTTTTTGCAAAACACACACAAGCAATTTCGAAAATGAGCAAGTACCTAAGAGCCCGTGGAAAACCACAGATAGAAAGTGTGCTAACACCTTCCCTTTCTATAATCTACCCCCCGTACTCAGAAACTCTCAGTAAAAGGTTTTTTCTGTTCTTTTTCCTTTCCTTAGTTGGATGAAATAAAAGTCGGTGGCGACTCTTGCTTACCGCACATTTGCGAATACAAAACGCAAACTAGTATTAACAGTCGGTTCTGCCACCGTATCATACAATGGCATGCTAATCTTGGTAATTTGTATTCTTGGTGTGTCTGTCCTACGCTGATTGTTCTGTCGATATTGTTGAACAGGCGTAGAATTATAAATTAACACTGCTTCTATAGATTGATAGAGGTCATTTCTAGTACGACCTTTCTGTCCATAAATAACATCTGTCTCCTTCTTTCCATTGAATGTCTTCTTTACAGTACTCGAAGACGCAACCACTTGAATCTTTCCATTTCAGATACCATTTTCAACCTGTTCCCCAGTTAGTATCAACTCAGTAAAACTAGATGAAGAACTTCCAATCAGATGATTAAAGAAAGGCTCTGCCAATGTACCCATGAACATATCAACCAACTCCCTGTCAGATAAAGGGGGTTGCACTCTTCCATCCAGATCTCTCTACTTTTGGGAATACTCCTTAAACCCTTCGTGAGAGTCCATGGTCATAATTTGTAACTACACACGAGTTAGTGTAAGATCAGCATTGTATTAATACTGCTTGTAAAAAGTAGCAGCCAGATGATAGAACCATTCAAGTTGTGTCCCAGATAAGCTCTCTTGATAGAAGCGAACCCATAACTTTCTATCAGCAGTATGAGGATGGATCTTTTGAACATAAGACCACAGATGAAGCTTTGGATAAGACACACCATCATATTTTTCAAAAGTAGGAACCTTAAACTTATGAGGGATAATGACCCCCGAAATAAGACCCAACTCTTCAAAGTCCAGCCCAGGAACTTTTTGTATCTCTATAGCATTAAGTCGAACTTCCAGCTGCTCGTATCTGTCATCATCGAGAGGGTATTATTCAGAATTATAGTCTTCATAAGAATCATGGCTAGAACCAAGGTTGTTATTCTCTTCATCTTTCACACTTTTGTCATCTTCTTCTTGGCCATCATCTTCGTTTAGGGGAATCTCAAAATCTAGAGCCCTTCTGACCAAACCTTTGAATCTTCTGTCCATATTAAGAAAGATTGTTGGATTTTTAGTCTTCTTCTTATTCCCCTTTGTGATGAGGGTATTCAACTCGTCTTGACCCTTAGCTAAGTCCAAGAACATCTGCTGAAACTGAGCGTTCTGAGCTTGAAGTTCTTTCACAGTTTGTTCGAGTGCCATCTTTTACTGAAATAAACAGTAAGAAGATGAGAAAACATGTCTAGAAAGTACATGTTATGTGATGATATGCATGATATGTAGATGCAAGTGCAATGTTTTCAAGGACCTTTGTGGGATTTAAATTTGTTAAAGCAAAAGGAAACGAAATAAATTTTAGTAACAAGCTCAAATTAACTGCCTTCTAGGCTTATAATGATAAGAAGAAGAGTTACAAAGAAACAAAATATGAATTTAAGTCTCCCATGGGCGCTTCCTCTTTGTGTTGACATATGAATTAAGGCTTTATTCTTCATGGAATCGTCTTATCATCTCCAGTACTTTCTTCTCACTAGCATAGAACTGAATTTCAAAGGTATCCCTTTCTTTCTTGAGTTGAATCCAGAACTTCTGTAGTTCTTCGAGGTCTGTAGGAATATCGGGATGGAGAACGGTGTGAGGAACATCCCCTTAAACAACAAGTTTTACAATCACTGGCAAGATATTAGGATATGGCATTTTAAGATTTTGAGCATGAGAACGTACCCATCTGAGGTAAGGCTCTAGAGGAATGGAATTCTTGTGTCCCAAAGTCTTGCTATTGATCTTGTTGACCATGCCCCAGGCACGTATAAACCTTTGATGGTAATTTTGAGGATCATTCTCATAGTCGAATGTAATACCCTGGATGAGCATATCACGAGGGTCGTGCCTTCGAGAATAACCAAATTGACGTAGAGCTAGAGAAGGGTTGTATGTGATTCCCCATCTTATACCAATGAGGGGTACATTAGGGAATTCCCCACAAAGGTCAATAATAGTGATACCTGCCTGATATCGAGAACACCAATGGATGTTCGAATGAGTGAGTGACATCAACCTTTGGGACCACCTCAAACCTTGTTTATTCTTCATCACTGATCGGGGCAGGTGCGGAATAAACCACCTGGACATTAGAGGTACACGACACATAAGAGTTCCTTGCTTCTTCATAGTACGAGTGTGGAGGGAATACATGACATCTCCAAGAAAAGTATGCACTGGATAATGAATGAGAAATATTTTAATGGCATTCACATCTACGAGTTGGTTCGGATTATGGAATAGTACTAAACCACAGATCAGCAAAGCCAAAATATCCTCAAAAGCACGAAAAATTATGGTATCCAGAAACCATTGAGCCTTCTCTATTAGAAATTTAGTAGAAAAACCCTTGACTTAATTTCTTGTTTCGCAATTAGCTACGCTGTCCAATTGTTTCAGATTTAAGGCTGCTGCAATGTCTTTAGATTCTGGAACTTGCTCTAGACCGGTGAAAGGTATCTGATCAAGAATAGGAACTTCGAGTAACTTAGAGAATTCTTACATTGTGGGAACCAACTGATAACTTGAGAATGTAAAATAGTGATGCTTAGGATCAAAGAACTGAAACAGAACACTCATCATGTCTTCTTTGAAACCGGTAGTAACCAGACTGAGTAGATTACCATGCCTTTTGGTGAATTAAGAATTTTCGGAGACCTTTGAGACTAATTCCTCAAGCTTGAAAGGTACCCTTACGAAGTTGATTCAGATAGTATTCTTGCAAATGGAAGCCATGACCCTGTAACATAGAGAAAAGATAAATCCCCTAGATCCTTGAAATGGTTAGTCATGATATGATGTTATGATGTCATGTTTAAACATATAACAAACACAAACAAAGCACACAAGAGCCTTAGGTTTAAGGCTTGCATGGGGTTCGTAGGTAAGTATCCTCTTGAAGTTTAGCTGGCTCGACCTGTCCTGAAGAAGTAACCGAGCTCTAAGGATCTCAATATCACTGATTTTTCCCACATGTTTTGTTTAGCACGACAACTGACTTACCACCAAACAAAACATGAGAGTCAAATCTCAATAAGCGTAGTATCGAGTATAAACCAACTTTGGATTGCACCAAATCCGACTATCTCACTACCTTCTAATGGATAAGTTGGATTAATTAAGGTTCTGAAGGTCATTTAGTGCTTATGACATCACGCGACAACATAGTATTCTCCCCGACTGAATCGAAGGACACCGGTACATACCAATGTGTCGCACTAACATAGCCATCACTTCAACCATATCGGCATACGCCGTATAGTTTCCATGATCTATTTTTACTTACCTAAAATGCCCCCAGATCTGGGTGTAGGATCTTTGCAAGAAAAGTAAACTCGAGCAACCCCCAAATGTAAAGCATACAAAGAAAACAAGGAAAGCATTTAAAAGTGATCTAACACTAAAGGTAACCCCTATTTTTAGTAGTTCCCAGCAGATTCGCCAGTTCTATAAAACGGTAGGAGAAATGACTTATTTATGCGTTTTACCGCAAATGTTGTAGATAGTAAGAATCGCCACCGACTTTTCTTTTATCCAAATAGGAAAGGGTGAAATGAACATGAAAAAGCTTCTAGATTTTTTTGAGTTCGGGGGGTAGGTTATGAAAAGGGAAGGTTTTAGCACCCTTTTCATCTGTAGTTATCTACGGGCTCTTAATCGCTAGCTCACTTTTTGAAAATGCTTTGTGTTCGAAAAATATTTTGAAAATGCCAATAGTAAAGCGAACTTTGTAATGATTCTCGTTTCTGTTTTTGAGAATGCATACAAAAGTGTTTGTTTTTGAAAATATTTCTGAAAGTGTTTGTGAAGAATGCTTTAGTTTTGAAATGTTTGCGAGCAAGCGATTAAAATTATTCTACCTTTACTCAAGGTCTTTATTGTTCTTCTCCTCCTCCTTTAGATAATGCTACCCTACCATTAGTTAGTAGGAAGCCCTATCATTGGATGTGAAGGGACATGCGCGGGTCATCGCATAGTCATAGATGGCAACCTGTAGGGGCGCTTTAGCAATTTTCATAAGGGACTAGATCGTTTACCGAAGGCAACATCGAAAGGGTCATCGAGGGACTACAATCTTTATTTTCGAGGGACAATGCTAAAGCGTCCCCACGTTCGAGGGACATGGCTATTTTTTCCGAGGAAACAAGGGAGGTTATCCTAGAGGTGCGAGTGTGCAAGTGATTTGTGATTCAGTTATTTTAATATTTGATTAGGGTTAGCTATTGTTTGTTTTTATCTTGCCATACATGACCTAATTATTTACAGTAACAAGAAAGCGATAAATGTGCGAAAAAATAAATGCAGAAAGTAAAAGATGGAAAGTAAACCTAAAGCTATTACATGGCTTCTGGAGAGATACATAATAGTAGAAAATGCGGAAAATAAACCCTATTTAACTATTATATCCCATAGACAATTACAATAATGATAAAGAAATATAGATATATTCGCAAACGCACCATCAATGACAGAAAATGAAATGTTTTTTTGTTGTTTTTTGAAAAAAAGGATATTTTTGATTAATTGATTAAATCCCTAATCAATGTTAATTAAGAAAGAAATTATCAATTAAAATAAAACCTAAAAAACCTTAATTAATTTTTTATTAAAAAAGAAATTAATTTAATTATAAAAAAAAAGTTGATTAATTAGAAAATAATAAAAAACCCTAAAAGTCTAAATTAATTTTAATTGGAAAAAGTTAATTTTTTTTTTGGTATTTTAATTAAATAATAAAAGTAAAAAGAAAAATATAAAAAAAAGAGAAAGGGTTGGGCCAAAATTAGCAAACAATGGGGGGGGGGGGGGTGCAAATTGCAATTTAAGTCCAGGCCCAAAGACAAGAGGTACAAGATACATGCGCTGGATCTGGCGAGGGTAGCTCTAGGAGGTATATCGTGAGCGCGCGAATCTGGAGCGTTGGATCTGGATCTGTTAAGATCCAAGGATGGTGATGAGAGGATGCATGATAGACGCATGAGAGTTTGTTGCGTTGGATCTGCAAGGGTTAGAAAACAAATAATTGTGAAAAGAATGCAAGGGGAAAGGATCAAACTCGTGCCCTTTCATATGAACACCCTATCGCATGTTGTCTTGCCGATGGAACATTAGTTGTTTCGCGTTAATTGTAAAATAAAGGTCAAGTGAGCATGGAAAGCATCCCTGTCCACTAATTGAGGCCTTGCAAATCTAATGGTTATATTACTTTCGATTAAAACAGCCTGTAGCTAGGGTTTCACAGATTCATGATCTTGGTGCCCTAACTATGACTCTTGGAAGTCTCATGGAGTTGATAAAGTGCTTGTAATCAACTGAAACTTGTTGGAAAGCAGTGTTTCATCATGCCCTAGTTCTTGAAATTTTTTGAGTTTTTTGGAGGTGATTTATAGCATAAGGGTTCGTGTCTTTTGTGTATGAATAATAGAGGTTATATAAGGGGGGAAATTAGGTCAACAACATGGGCTTGGACCTTTGTTAATAAGCCTTGTGTTCTATCTTATTTATTTTTGAATTAATAATGAATAAATAAAAAATAATTAAAATAAAATAGATCATGGGGTACATGAACAAGATCTGAGGTTCATAAGGAGTATAGTACACGCTTGGACTTTGAAACAATGGCCCAATAGCCCAAAATATCATGTTTTCTCAATTTGAACTTCATGCATTTGCTCAAAATTTCCCGACTTGCACTGGTCATAACTCTCTCAATTTTCATCTTTTGAAGATGACCTTATACTTTTTGGATATCCTAAGATGTCCTCTATAATCCCTATTTTGATCATTTTTGTATTTGGAGATTTATCTTGATGTAAGTTGCCTTGACAAAAAGTGTCTTTTTGTTGACTTTTGAAAGGACCTATAATGTATTGGCCTATATCTCTCAAATGAAGCATTTTTGGAACTTGAGCTTAGAGAGAAAAAGTTGTAGGGAATTGAATTTCCTTCAAAATGAGCTTTGTTTAAGGAAGATCTGATGTAGCATGTGAAAGTTATGCTTGGTCAAAGTCCAGTTGACTTCTCCTTAGGAAACCCTAATTTGGCAACTTTGACTTTTGATGATTAGAGAGTTTCCTGGATGAATCATGATCAAATGATGGATATGACTCCAAAATATTGATGTTGACCAAAAATCTTGAGATTTGACTGTATGTTGACCATAATTGACTTTTTGCCCAATGTAGTTGATTTTTAGTCATCGGAGCATTTGACTGAGCAAGTTTGTGATGTAAGGCTTGAAACTTTGTATGAGCATTCTTGGAGACATATAAGAGACTATGAAATCTACTTGAGACCATATGAAACCAAACTTCCTTGTGAAAAGTGAAACCCTAGTCGTGGATCCATTGCTTAGGAGGGGAATCTATCTGATCAACTCTTGAGGAACCTTAAGCAAATAAAAAACCTAGGATAATGTCTTGAATAAACCGGGAGGGAAAATTTTGGGGTAAAACAGTTTCCCCTGTTTAATCTTCTTAAACTTGAGGAGTTAGATTGGAACGTCCGCCATTCGTGATCTTAAGGTGGAAGAGGATTGAACACCTAAGTGCCCAGAATTTTGCCTTCAGATGTCCAGGAGGTAACGCTATTGGTTGATAATATTGCTTGGACAGGCTTAAATATGTCATTCAGAGAGGTGACAAAATTTTCATCGGAGATGGGCTTATAGATTCCATCCAAGGTAACTGTTGATAGGAGTATCAGAATGAGTCTACACTTGATTGTATCTGGAGAATGTTTTCCAGAATGAACCTCTCGGGAAGATGCTTAAGTAGTTGCTTGTCAGATTTAGTTTTTAAGGGAAATGCTTGTAAGAATTCAGCCTATGAGGGGAGTGTTCGTCAGATTTAGTCTCTGAAGTAAATGTTCATCACGTAGATAGTTGCCCCATCCTATTTCGGGAATTTATACCAGCTGGCCCTGTCGATAGTTTCCTCGTCCTGTTTCGGGAGTTAACCTTTTCCTGGTCATAAAGATAATTGTCGCGTCCTGTTTCGAGAGTTAATCTTTGCCTGGTTGTATATATAGTTTTCGCGTCCTGTTTCGGGAGTTAATCTCTGACTTGTTTTTGTTGGTGAACTCGTCCTGTTTCAGGAGTTCATACAGCCTGGTCGTATAGATAGTTGCCCTGTCCTATTTCGGGAATTAACCTGTGACCTATTTGAGAAGTATTGATGATATTCATCTGTTTGTGAATTTTACCAAAAAAGATAAAGTTAGCCTTTATGCAATGTCATTATGTATGTAATGTATTGCGTATTGATGTTCTCACAGAAGATGAGAGTGTGTTATATGCGTTTTGTATGCATATGCTATGATACTTGTAAATGATGTAAGGATGTGAGATGACATTGAGGCGTATCGGTAGCTTCGTATAACATCTTTGTTAGGGAAAATAAATCCCTGACTGTCGCTGGAGATGAAGAATATGAATCTTCAATCTTGTTTAGAATGTCTCCACTGAGGATTCATGCTTACTGTTTCAGGATACTCCACTGGGAATGTTTGACTTCTGCTTGGGGATAGAAGAATTCAGGAACTTTGGTCGTTCATCGCTCTACTGGGGATTTTAGTTCTTATATACCCTGACTGGGGATAAAAGAGATGAATAATCTCCTGAGAAGTTGTATGACCAAGTTTCTGGTATGAACGTCAACTCTTCTGGGGAGGAGAAACTTAAATGATGTCTGGCTCGGTCTCAGATTCTGTAGAAACTCTATGGGGATAGCAACATGGACTATGTTTTGTCGGGGAAGAGAATCTTTCCAGGGATTTGCAGTAATTGGAAGAATGAACTCTATTTTGGAAATTTAATTTCGTTGGGGAAATAAACCCGATTGGGAAATAAACCCTATCGTAGAAGAGAATTCTTCCAGGAATTTTGCAGTGGTGGAGAAATAATTCAGCTGGGGAATTAAGTTCTCGTGAACTATGTTGAGGAAGTTTCCGCCGTATGCTAGGGAAATGATCAAACTCCCTTATCCGCTAGGGGGATCTGTTAGGGAGTATGGTCATGTTAATAGCTAGAAGATTCCCCAATTTTTGTCTTTAGACTTGCGAGAAATGTATCTCTGTCTGGGATGAGCTTGTGAAGGTAATTTTGTGGGGGATAATCCCATGGAGGTTGTTCTGTGGGGATTTGTGGACGACTTGAACGTTATCCCAATTCCTAGAGTCTTGAGTACATGCTTATTATTGTTTTTATGCATATATTTGTTAACAGTAACCATATTCATATGCATATGTTCATTCAATTTAGTCATTGGATGTTTTCGCAAATAAAACAGAAAAGATAAAACAAAATTTGAATTTTGCAATTGTATTTGTATTGATAATTTGCCTATAAACAGGCAGTTTTTGTACATAGAGACATAAATCATAGTAAGAGGAAATCGTCATAAAATGAAGAGAGTATAAAGTAAAACAAAGAGAAAATAGCTACGTGGAAACAATCTCATTGAGTTTCAACTCTGCTATTGCCTTTATATGTTCAAGAATCTCATACCTCGTTGTCCGAAGAAGTTGACTGAATTGATCTGTACCATTTGAACTTAGCATTGGTAACAAATCTTGTTGTAAGTAAATGATCCAATGGGACATAGTCATATGCTTTAATCCCTAACTTTCTCCTAAACCGCCCTTTCGGGTTTTTAGTCCACCGGGATTCCCTTTTTTTCCTAAGCCGCCTTTTCAGGTTGGCGACTTGCCGGGTGTACAATCTTTATATGTATATCCCTAATTTTTTCCTGAACCCTTTTGGTTCACCGGGATGCCCTTATTTTTTCCTAGGCCAGTCAACCAAGCGGGTCATATTCATACGTAGTATTTTTTGACTATGTCCGCGTTCATAGGGTGTGGAAGGTCTTCACTTTCCATGGTGGCAAGTATCATAGTACCGCCAGAAAATATTTTCTTAATTACAAATGGCCCTTCGTAGGTGGGGGGTCTATTTTCCCCTAGCATCACCTTGCGGTAGAATGATGCGCTTTCTTACCAAGTCACCAGCCTGATATACACGATGTTTGATCTTTTTGTTGAAGGCTTTGATCATGCGCTTCTGGTATATCTGACCATGGAAAACAACTGAAAGCCTTTTCTCGTCAATCAAACTTATCTGGTCTAGCCTACTCGGAATCTACTCTTCCTCGTCTAATTCTACATCTTTCATAATCCTTAAAGAAGGAATCTGAACTTCGACATGTAGGACAACTTCCATAACATAGACTAGAGAAAACGGGGTTGCCCCAGTTGATGTTCGTACTGAAGTTCGATAGCCATGAAGAGAAAATGGAAACATCCCATGTCAGTCTCTATACGCCACCATCATCTTCTGTATAATCTTCTTGATATTCTTATTGGCGGCTTCCACTATGCCATTCATTTTCGGTCGATACGGAGAAGAATTGTGGTGTTTTATCTTGAACTGCATGCAGAGTTTCGTGATCAAAGTATTGTTGAGATTGGTACCATTGTCCATGATAATCCTTCCGGAAATTCCGTACCGACAGATAAGGTTATTCTTAATGAACCAGGAAACCACATTCTTTGTAACGGAGGCAAACAAGGCTGCTTCAACCCACTTGTTAAAATAATCAATGGCGACGAGGATAAAACGATGAACGTTAGACGCAATAGGATTAATTTCTCCAATCATATCAATTCCCCACATTACAAACGACTAGGGAGCAGTCAATACATTCAAAGGAACCAGAGGCACATGTACTTTGTCTGCATAGATTTAACATTTGTGATAAGTTCTGGAGTGGTGATGGCAATTAGTTTTCATATTCGACCAATAGTAACCCACTCTCAGAATCTTCTTAGCCATAGTATATCCTCTGGAGTGAGTACCAAAGATACCTTTATGCATATCTTTAATAATCTTCTCTACTTCCTTCTTGTCTACACAACGAAGCAGAGTTGAATCATGATTGCACTTGTACAAAATTTTGTTGCTTAGAAAGAACTTGGCAGAGAACCTCTGTAGGAATTTCTTGTCATTGATGGATTCCCCCTCGAGATACTCTTGAGCCTCGAGGTACCTCTTTATTTCATGAAACCAAGGCTTCACTTCTACTCCGTCAGTATCAACCTCATAGCAATGTGCCAGTTCATCTAGTCTCTCAATCGTAATTCCAGGAGCCTCGTTGTCCCACCTGACTTTGAATATAGATGACATGATTTCCAATGCGTCTTCCAGTTGATTCTCTTATCGTGGAATATGCTCAAAAGTGATTTCCTTGAAGTATGGGATTAAGGTCAACACATGCTCTGGATAAAGAATGAGATTTAGGTGCTTCGTATTCCATTCTTCCTTAATCTAACTGATCATTAGGGCCGAGTTCCCATATACATTCAAGAAATTCATTCTTGGATCGTTATCAGCTTTGATACCCATGATGCATGCTTCGTATTTTGCCATGTTGTTGGTATAGTCAAAACATAATCTAGCGATGAAGGGCGTATGGGAACCCTGGGGGAGATAATCACAACACCAATTCCATTGCCACGTTAGAAGCTCCGTCAAAAACCATAGTCCATCGGGATCCTGGCTTAGGTCCTTCCTACGGTGAAGGTTCTTCACAATCTATAACTAGCATAATATTCTCATCTGGGAACTCAAAATTCATAGATTGGTAGTCATCTACAACTTGATGAGCCAAGTGATCTGCCAGTACACTACCTTTGATAGTCTTCTGAGTCGTATTCTGTTAAGACCGTTTGCCATTGGGCTATCCTTCCGGAGAGGGCTGGTTTCTCGAATATATATTTGATGGGATCCATTTTAGAGATAAAAAAAGTAGTATGGGTCAACATATATTGTCTTAGTCAGCGAGCAGCACATGCCAAAGTGCAACAAGTTTTCTCGAGCAGTGAGTATTTTGTTTTATAGTCGGTAAACTTTTTTCTAAGGTAGTATATTGTGTGCTCTTTTCGACCAGACTCGTCATGTTGGCCCAATACACACCCTATTGAGTTCTATAACATTGTTAGGTACATAATCAAAGGTCTTTCTTCGACTGGTGGCATCAGAATCAGAGGTTCTTGGAGGTACTCTTTGATCTTGTCAAAAGCTATCTGGAAATCGTCATTCCACTTCACTACCTGATCTTTCTTTAGTAACTTGAAGATTGGCTCACAAGTAGCTGTCAGATGGGAAATAAATCGGGAAATGTAATTTAGTCGTCCCAAGAAATCTCTTACTTCCTTCTCAATACGGGGAGTAGGAATTTCTTGAATAACCTTGACCTTTGAGGGATCAACTTCAATGCCTTTGCCACTGACAACGAAACCTAGGAGTTTACCGGATCTTACCCCAAAGGTGAACTTGTTCGGATTCAATCTCAGCTTGTACTTCTTCAATCTCTCAAACAACTTGTGTAGATGGTCAAAATGTTCCTCTTCAGTTTGAGATCTAGCTATCATGTCATCAACATAAACCTATATCTCGTCATGAATCATGTCATGGAACAAAACTACCATAACACACTGATATGTGTTACCGATGTTCTTTAACCCAAAGGGAATAACCTTGTAATAGAAAGTTCCCCACTGTGTGACGAAGGTTGTTTTCTCAATGTCTTCAGGTGCCATCTTGATCTGATTGTAACCCGAGAAACCGTCCATGAAGGAGAATACCTTGTGTTGAGCGATGTTGTCAACCAGAACATCAATATGTGGAAGTGGGAAGTCATCTTTGGGCTCCCCCTGTTAAGATCCCTGTAGTCTACACACATATGAACTTTTCCATTTTTCTTTAGTACCAGAACCACATTCTCAAACCATTGAGGATATGATGTAACAACGAAGAAACCTGCATTGAATTGCTTCATAACCTCCACCTTGATCTTCTTCGACATCTCGGGACACATGCGACGAACTTTTAGATTTATTGGAGAACAACCCTCTTTCAACGGCAAACGGTGAACCACAATATCAGTATCGAGACTTGGCATGTCTTTGTACAACCAAGAAAAGATCTCAACATATTCATGCAACATCTAGATTAACCTGTTCTTGATACTGTTTTCTAGGTTGGCACATATCTTGACTTCTTTCATGTCTGCTTCAGTACCCAAGTTTACAACCTCGACCGGCTCTTCATGCGGTTCTATAGCCTTTTCCTCTTGCACTAACAGTCTGGCAAGCTCTCCAGGTATTTAACAATCTTCCTCATATTCTTCCTCGGCTTGGTAGATCGAATTTTCAAAGTCATAAATGGAAATATCAGAATTGTCGTCAACGGGATCCAGAGTGGATGTGGATCTACAATTATTGTGTGGGTGTGTGTAAGAACACATAGCAATTTTGAAAGTGTAATAAAGTAAAAGAAAGACAAAGAGTGCAAAATTTGAATGTTAAACAAATGGTCCATTGTGCCCCAGGTAATACACAAGGCTTTAAAGAATACATAACCGAAACTTTGAAAGCAATAAAATAGAAAGAAACAATTACTCCTCACTAAAGGAAATTGGGATACGGTCTCCAGTCTTCTAGTTGCTGAGCCCGTTGTCGATGGTGGGAAAGATCCAGCTGTCAAGGTCATAATCACTATCAACCTCTTCTATCGCGTTGACTCCATTGTTGCTAACTCGGAATGGTGGTCTCCCAGAACGAGCACGAAGAACAATCCTCTGAGATTCTACAGTAAAACCCAAACAAAATTTATCATATTTGTATGAAATATCAGGAAGCTGGCCCCAAGTAGTGCAACCACCTTCTTCCACGACAGCTCTAGCATCCTTCAACTAAACCATTCTGGGAGGAACCCTGGTAACATTGGGAATAGAAGAAACATCTTCAGTAGTGGTAGGAGAAATAAATTCAAAAGTATAACAGGGGGTTTCGATGAATTCGCCATCCATCTCTACATATCTGAATTAGTTCAAATGATTCACCATATACTCTTCTTCGCTATAGACTGTAATAACCTTTCCTTTCACATGATTCTTCATCTTCTGGTGTAGGGTTGAGGTAACAACGTCTGCCCCATGGATCCAGGGGCGTCCTAGTAAACAAGATTAAGCTGGTTAAATATCCATCACATAGAAGGTAGATTCGAATAATTGCGAACCTACATTGATTGGAAGATTCACTTCTCCGTGTACCATCCTATTCGAACCATTAAAGGCTCTCACCATAATATCACTAGGTTTCAGTATAAACCCTTCGCAATCAAGTTTGTCAAGAGCACCTTTTTGTAGAACATTTAGCGAGGGGCCAATATCAACCAATACATGAGCTAGAGTAGTGCCCCTACATTCAATAGAGACATATAGGGCCTTGTTATGGTTCCTTCCTTTATGGGTCAAGTCGGCATCAAAAAAGCCTAGCCCATTGTCAGTAGTTAGGCTAGCAACATAACTTCCAAATTGATTGGCGAAGATTTCTTATGGCACGTGAGCAGACTTTAAGAACTTTACTAAAGCCTGTGCATGGGCTTCAGAACACAGTAATAGGGATAACATGGATATTTTAGAGGGAGTATGTCCCAACTGTTCGACAATCTTGTAATCACTTTTGCGGATAATCTTTAATACCTCCTTCAACTCTTTCCTAGAATCATCATCAGTGATAACTTCTTTAGGTGCCTCCGTCTGGGCAGGCTCTGTCACTTTCTCTTTTCCCTGAGCCTCAGTAGTTGAGTCAGTCGTAGTAACTCGAATTGGTGTAGTAGTAGTCTTTGGGGATATTTCCAGAGATGAAACCCTTCCGCTCCTAGTAACCTTACTGGTCCCAGCAATATTGTCAATGTTGGAATCAGTAGCTTTAATACCTTTATATTCAGCAGTCGATAGTTCTTGCTTGATATCGTGGTAGTAGACGTCGGCTCCATAGTTCCAAGAAATAGCTTTATCTGAAGAATATGGAATTGGTCCGGGTGAAGTAATTATCAGGGGCTCATCTATGGTTTTGGTAGTGATCCTTATAGGACCCTTGGAAGTGATCCTGATAGGAGTGTTAGATATTACAGATACCTCTTCCAGCTCCAAGTCTCGTAACAAATTCTCAACAAACAGAATCTTCTCAACCAGAATTAGGTGATTGTCTATTAGATTCTAAATACCTTCTTCCAGCAACTTGCATCCATTAGGTTGGCTTGCATAGTAGTAACATCTTTAAATATAACCCAGAAATAAATTGGCCTGCAACATATGCTTCTTGATATTTGGGAGGGGAGTAACCAATTCACTTACAATAGAGACATACAAAACATCATCAATAGCACTAATGCCTTTGTTGTGCTTAGGCATTGGTGCAGTAATTACATTGGGAGTCTCGGGTGGATCAAACTCAATCTCTTTATTACTGATCATGTCTTGGATCTTATTTTTCAAGGCCCAACAACTATTGGTGTCATGCCCGGGGCTATTGGAATGGTAGGCACACTTCACATTTGGATTGTAGCAAGGAGATGAGGTGTTGGGATTCTGAGGAGGGTACCTTAATGTTATCAAGTCTACTTTCAGTAAGTGTTATAATTCCTGAGACAGTGGCATACTGATCTGGGTAAATTGCCTTCTAGGTGCATCTGACCTATGCTGATTGCCATGTTGTTATTGTTGTTGTACAGGCGCATGATTATAAATTAACACCACTCCTACATATTGATTGTTGTCACTTCTAGTACGACCCTTCTGGCCATAAACAACATTTGTTTCCTTCTTACTATTAAACATCTTCTTTACAACACTCGAAGACGAAGCCACTTGAATCTTTCCACTCCTGATAGTACCTTCGACATGTTCCTCAGTTAGAATCAACTCGATAAAACCAGATGAAGAACTTCTAATCAGATGATTAAAGAAAGGCCCTGCCAAAGTGCCCATGAACATATCAACTAGCTCCCTATCAGAGAGAGGAGGCTGAAACCTTCCAGCTAAATCTCTCCATTATTGGGCATATCCTTTAAACCCTTCATGAGAGCCCAAAGTCATACTTTGTAACTGCACACGGGTCAGTGCAAGATCAGCATTGTATTGATACTTCTTGTAAAAAGAAGCATCCAAGTCTTCCAAGTGCGGATGTTTGTTCCCTCCAGCTGATAGAGCCATTCAAGTTGTGTCCCAAATAAACTCTCTTTAAAGAAGTGAACCCATAACTTTCTGTCAATAGTATGGGGTTGGATCTTCCGAACATAAGACCACAACAGAAGCTTAGGACAAGACACACCATCATATTTGGCAAAAGTAGGGACCTTGAAATTATGAGGGATAACCACCCCTGAAATAAGACCCAACTCCTTAAAATCCAATCCAGACACTTTCTTGATTTCCATGGCATTTAAGGAGATCTTCCAACTATTTGTATCTGTCATCAACAGGAGGATATTGTTCAGTAGAATAGTCTTCATCAGAATATTGGCCAGAACCAAGGTTATTATTCTCTTCAGCTTTCACACTCTTGTCATCTTCTTATGGGTTACCGTCTTCATTTGACGATACCTCAAAATCTAGAGCCCTTTTGACCGGACCTTTGAATCTTCTGCCCATATTAGGAAAGATTAATGGCTTCTTAGTCTTCTTTTTATTCCCTTTTATGATGAGGGTCTTCAAATCATCTTGTCCCTTAGCTAAGTCCAAGAACATTTGCTGAAACTGGGCGTTCTGAGCTTGAAGTTCTTTCACGGTTTGTTCGAGAGCCATCTTTTACTGAAATAAATAGCAAGAAGATGAGAAAACCTGTCTAGAAAGTACCTGTTATATGATGATATGCATGATACATGGATGCAATGTTTTCAAGGATCTTTGTGGGATTTAAATTTATTAAACAAAAGGAACAAAGAAGTTTTAGTAACAAGCTCAAATTATAATTTCCTTCTAGGCTTATAATGCCAGCAAAAAGTGTTACAAAGGAGCAAAATATGAACTCAAGTCTCCCATGGGCGCTGCCTCTTTGTGTTGACATATGCATTAAGGCTTTGTTTTTCGTGGAGTCATTTTGTCAGCTCCAATACTTTCTTCTCACTAGCATAGAACTGAGTCTCAAAGGTATCCCTTTCTTCCTTGAGTTGAATCCAGGACTTCTGTATCTCTTCAAAGTCAGTAGGCATGTCAAGATGAAAAATGGTATAAGGAACATCTCCTTCAACAGTAGGTTCTACGATCACTGTTAGGATAGTAGGATATGACATCATAAGATTTTGAGCACGACACCGCACCCATCTGAGGTAAGGCTCCAGAGGAATGGAATTCTTATGCCCCAAAGTCTTGTTATCAATCTTATTGATCATGCCCCAAGCACGTATAAACATTTGATGGTAACGCTAAGGATTATTCTCATAGTCAAATACTATACCCTCGATGAGCATATCATGAGGACCGTCTCTTCGAGAATAACCAAACTAGCATAGAGCTAGGGAATGGTTGTATGTGATACGTTCCCTTATGCCAAGGAGTGGCACATTAGGGAATTCCTCGCAGCGGTCAATAATAGTGATTTCCTCCTGAGACCGGGAACACCAATGGATATCTGAATGGGTGAGTGACATCACCCTTTGAGACCACCTCAAGCATTATTCATTCTTTATTACTGATCGGGGGAGGTGCGAAATAGATCACCTGGAAAGTAGGGGTATGAAACACATGAGACTCTCTCGCTTCCTCATAGTACGAGTGTGAAGAGAATGCAGAATATCTCCAAGCAAAGTAGGCACCGAATTACGATTAAGAAATATTTTAATGGCGTTTACATCTATGAGTTGGTCTGGGTTAGGGAAAAGCACAAAACCATAGATCAACAAAGCCAAAATATCCTCAAAATCACAAAAACTCATGACATCTAGAAACCCGTAAGCCTTCTCTATCAAAAATTTAGGAAGAAAACCTTTAACTCCATTCTTTGTGTCCCAATTAGATACAGATGTCCGATCATTTCAGATGTAAGGCTACTGCAATGTCTTCAGGTTTTGGAACATTCTATATATCGGTGAAAGGTATCTGATCAAGAATAGGCACTCCGAGTAATTTAAAGAAATATTCCATTGTGGGCACCAACTGATAATCTGGGAAGGTAAAACAATGATGCTTAGGATCAAAGAACTAGAACATAACACTCATCATGTCTTCTTTGAAACCAGTAGTAGCCAAACAGAGTAGATGACCATGTCTCTTGGTGAATTGAGAATGGTCAGGAACCTTTGAGAGTAATTCCTTAAGCTTGGAAGGTACCTTTACAAAGTTTATTCGGATAGTATTTCTGCAATTGGAAGCCATGACCCTGCACTAAAGAACAAAGATAAATCCCCTAGATCCTTGAAATGGTTAGTGAAAACGTCGTGATATGATGTTATGATGTCATGTTTGAACAAATAACAAAAACAAACAAAGCACACAAGAGCCTTAGGTTTAAGGCTTGCATGGGGTTCGTAGGTAAGTACCCTCTTGAAGTTTAGTTGGCTCAACCTGTCCTAAAATAGTAACTAGGTTCTAGGGATCTCAATATGACTTATTTTTCTCACAGGTCTCGTTTAGCACGACAACTGATTTGCCACCAGAAAAAACCCGAGTGTCAAATCTCAATGAGCGCAGCATCGAGTATCAACCAACTTCGGACTGCACCAAAGTCGGCTATCTCACTACCTTCTAATGGCTAAGTTGGGTCAATTAAGGTTCTAAAGGTTAGATAATGCTTATGACACCACACATCAGCCTAGTATTCTCCCTGACTAACTCGAGAGACACCAATACAAACTAAAGTGTCGCATTAGCATAACCATCATTTCAACCATATCAGTCTACATCGTACAATTTCCATGATCTATAGCTACTTACCTAAGGGTACCCCCAGATTGGGTATAGGATCTTTGCAAGAAAAGTAAACCCAAGCAACCCTTTAAAGATAAAGCAAGCAAATCAAAGAAAGCAGATAAAGTGATTTAACTCTAAAGGTAACCTCTCTTTTAAGTAACTCCCCAACAGAGTCTCCAGTTCTGTAATACGGTGGGAGAATTGACTTGGTTTTATGTTTATCCGCAAATATTACGGATAGCAAGAGTCGCCACCGACTTTTCTTTTATCAAATATTTAGGAAACGTGAAAAGAACGGAAAAGACCTTAGATAGATTTTGAGTTTAGGGGTAGGTTATGAAAAAGGAAGGTGTTAGCACCCTTTTCATCCATAGTTATCTACGGGCTCTTAATCGCTAGCTCACTTTGTTTTAAAAATTGCTTTGTGAATGTGTGTTTGAGAAAATATTTTGAAAGTTTCCATAGTGAGGCAGAACTTTGTAATGATTCTCGTATCTGTCCTCGAGAATGCATACAAAGTGTTTGAAAATATTTATTCAAAAGTTTCTGTGTGAAATGTTTTTGTTTTAAAATGTTTGTGAGCAAGCGATTAACAGCGGTCTACCTACTCAAGGTATTTCTTGTAATTTCCTCCTCCTTTAGATAGTGTTATCCCACCATTAGTTAGTAGAAAGCCCTATCATGGATGTGAAGGGACAAGTGTGGGTCATCGTACAATCATCGAAGGCAACTAGTAGGAACGCTTTAACAATTATCATTAAGGGACTAGATCGTTTACCGAAGGCCACATCGAAAGGGTCATCGAGGGACTACGATCTTTGTTTTCGAGGGAATGTGCTAAAGCGTCCCCACGTTCGAGGGACATGACTGTTTACTTTTCCAAATGCAATAAGGGAGGTTACCCTAGAGGTGTGAGTGTGCAAGTGATTTATTTTTAGTTATTTTAATCTTGTAATTAGGGTTAGCTATCATTTTGTTTTTATCTTTCCATACATGACCTAACTACTAACAAATAATATAATAAAATAGGAAAGCGGTAAAGGTGCGGAAAATAAACCCTAAGCTATTACATGGACTTAGGAGAGGTACATAATAGAAATGCGGAAAATGAAGCCCTAATTACTATTACAAGTCGGGAAATAGTTACATAACAAAAAAAAACATGAGAATAATAAATTAGGTTCACGAAAGTAGGGGTGAAAATGAATAGAAAAGGAAAAAAATTCTTTGGTATTTTTAGGAAAAATGTTTGTGGTGAATTTATTTAAAAAACCCTAAGAAAACTAATTGATTTTAGTAATAACAAAAGATTCAATTAATTTAATTAAAAAAACCCTAAAAGTCTAATTAATTTTAATTAATAAAATTAATTAATTAAATTAGTTAAAAAAAGTGATTAAAATTAACCTAATTAAATAATCTAAATTAATGTTTTAGTTTAATTAAAACAAATAATTAAAAGAAAAAAAAAAAATAAAGAGAGGAAGAATATGGGCCTGAAACAGCAAGCAAAAGGGGGGAGGTGCGGATTGCAATTCGTTAGGCCCAAAGAGGAGTGGCCCAAGCTGTCAGTGTTGGATCTCGTGCATTCATCCATAGAGGGTGCAACATGTTCATGTGGATCTTGGATCGTTGGATCAGATCTATATAGATCTGATAATGAGGCGTGACATGGTGCATTGCTATTGTGTGGGACGCAGTACACTGGATCTACAAAAATAAAAAAAAAGGTGAAAAATGCAAGGGGCATGAATCAAACCCGTTCCCTTGCACATGAACACTCTATCACGCGTTGCCTTTCCGCTGAAACATGATATGTTTCACGTTAATTATACAACATTAAAACAATACATAATAAAGATGCTGGAGTCAAACCACCACCTCTAGTGGTCAACTTGTTCTTCTCCGGTGAGGATATTTGCAAAACCTGAAAATCAAGGCAAAGTGAGAATGAAGAGCATCCTTGTCCACTAATTGAGGCCTCACGAATCTAATGGTGATGTCTGTTTCAATTGAAATGGGGCCTGTAACTAGGGTTTCAAAAATTCATGAGCTCGGTGCCCTAACAATGGCAAAATTATGTTCATGCGTTAAAACTCGCAAGCGATGAGTCTAAACAAATCCACACATCATTATAAACAAGAATATATGCATGAAATCAATTAATAATGCATGAAATATAAGTTGGGGTTCAAGGAAGTTCCATCAACGGGCAATGCTTGGCTACAACAATCTGGGATGCTACGACCTTCAAGGACGATTAGGAATGACTCCTGGAGGTCTCAGGGAGCTGACAGAGTGCTTATAATCGATTGAAGCTTGCTGGACAGGAGAGTTTGAATATGCTCTAGTTTTGGAAAATTTGTGAGTTTTTAGAGTTCTTTAAGGAGGCTTGCATGCGTGATTTTCCTTGGTCTGAATGCATGCAATATATAGAGCTGATTTAGGTTAGAATAACATGGGCTTGGACCTTGTAATAATCTTTGTTATTTTATTTTGAATTTTAAATAAAAAATAATAAAAAAAAATAAATAAATAACCCAAAGAGGTGCATGAGTAAGATTTGATGTTCATATGTAGTATAGAACTCGTTTGGACTCTGAAACAATAGCCCAATAGCCCAAAATTTCAATTTTGCTCAATTTGAACTTCATGCATTTGCTCAAAATTACCAAACTTGCACTAGTCATAACTCTCTCAATTTTTATCATTTGAAGATGATCTTGGACTTTTTGGGAAACTCAAGATGTCCTTTATAATCTCTATGTTGAACATTTTTGCATTTGAAGCATTTATATTGATGTAAGTTGCCTTGAAAAAAAGTGTCTTTTTGTTGACTTTTAAAATGACCTATAATGTATTGACCCATATCTCTCAAATGAAGCATTTTTGGACTTGAACTTAGATTGAGAAAGTTTTAGGGAGTTGAGTTTCCTTCAAAATGAGCTTATGTTAGGGAAGATCTTATGTAGCATGTGAAAGTTATGCTTGGTCAAAGTTCAGTTGACTTCTCCTTAGGAAACCATAATTTGGAAACTTTGTCTTTTGATGATTTGAGAGTTTCCTTGATGAATCATGATCAAACCTTGATCAAATGATGAATATGACTTCAAAATATTGATGTTGACCAAAAATCTTGAGATTTTACTGTATGTTGACCATAATTGACTTTTTGCCAAATGTAGTTGATTTTTAGTCATCTGAGCAAATTTGTAATGTAAGGCTTGAAACTTGGTATGAGCATTCTTGGAGACATATAAGAGACCATGAAATCTACTTGAGACCTTAGGAACCCAATCTTCCTTGTGAAAAGTGAAACCCTAGTTGTTGATCCATTGCTTAGGAGGGGAATTTATCTGATCAATTCTTGAGGAACCTTGAGCAAATTAAAACCCTAGGAGAATGTCTTGAAGAAAATGGGAGGGCAAATTTTGGGGTACAACAATAGACTTTTGAGAATTCAGAATTTCATAAAATGATACAACCATGGGTTTCAGAAATAACTAAGTTAAGATTCTATTTAGTATTCATTATAAAACAAGAATATCCAAAAGGATGAGAATAAGAAATGTTGGGCTTCTTGTTCTTTCACAGTTCATATTGAGTCTTATCCAGAATAGGTCTTTGGAGAGAGACTTATGAATGTGACATGTTGTGTTTACAACACCTGCCTAGAAGTGCTTTACCACAAGTTTTTAATGATCATGGTCCTAGCAATTTTTTGGAAAATCCTATTCTCCTTCTTTGCAATCACTTTTTGATGTGGAGTTTTAGGACATGTGAAATCATGGGAATTGCCATTTTCATCATACCACTTCTCAAGGAGTTTATTTTAAATTCTTCATGATCACATCTAACCTTGGCAGAAATGAGACTTATCTCAAAGTACACTCGATTGCAGAAGGTGGTGAACACAAAATGTGACTCATCCTTGTGTCTAAGAGACTTTAGCTAGATGCATATGCCTATGGTTATCATACATGACTAATCCATACTTCTTTTCATTGATTAACGCAGTTCTCACTGGTCCAAACAAATCAATGCATAAGTTCCAATGGTTTGAAAAAAACAACAACACTCTTTTACTTTTAAGATAAGTTTTTGAAAGCTTATACTTCTGACATGCATCACAGAAAGCTTCTAAAGAGGACTTCAAATTAGGAAGGCTTCTGATTAAATTAAGCTTGTTTAGTTGAGATACTCTTCTCACACAACCATTGTATAAATCATGAATGCTAAGACTAATACTCTTTATTAGCGAAAACAAGATTTTTTAAGATCGGAAAGTCTGATCATGGAGATGTTGTTTTTCCTTTATACCATTGAGTGGAATATTCACAATCTTCCAACTAGTAGCAAGACATGATTCTTTAATAAGGATAACATCATAACAATTGTCAATTAATTGCTTTTGAGAATTTCTTTGTACACCTAGTAGTGTTGAGTTACACCTCTGAAAACTCGAAAATACCCTTTGAATGTGCATATCCGAACGCATCCTATTATTGTAAAAAAAGGTATAGTTCGGATATTCATCTTCGAATAAACCAATTTTTTATAAAAAAAATGTTTTCGAATATACATATCAGAAATATTCACTTATAGGTTTTTTTTTAATTAATTACAAGAGGAATATTCATAATTAGTATTTTAGATCTCTCTATTTAATTTTCATATTTGTATTTTAGAGACTTTTTAGAAAATACAATTAATGAAATATTTTAGTGAATGAAATTGATTTAATTATTAAAACAAATTAATTTGATTGTCATTATAGCAAATCAAACAACTCATCATACTTGATTGTCATTAAATTATTCAATAAAAATATTACAAAATATTTTAATTTATTTAACTACGGTTAACTTTGAAAACATTATGGTATTTTATTTGTCATTATCATCCACTTAAAGTGTTAATTACATGACAACAAATAGTAACAAATATTATTTCTATTAATTACTAAAATATTTCGGACATGCATATCCGAAAACACCCTAAAGATTAAATATTGGGTTACTTCGGATATACATATCCGAAAGCACCCTGAAAATGAAATATTGGGTTATTTCAGATATGTATATCTAAAAACACCCTTAAAAAACTGAAATTTGGTGCTTTCGAATATGTACATCCGAATTTTGGGGGTATTTTTGGTTTTTCGCCAAAGGCCTGCAAGAAGACTACTAGGTGTACAAAGAAATCCTCATTAATTTTAAGGACAACACATTATGTATTATTCCATAGCTATTACAACATTGGATAAAATACAAAATATTATCAATTGTTTCAGAGTCCACGATCTTTTCTGATCACCTCTGAGATCCATGATGCCTCCAGAGTTTTTAACAATTTTGGTTTTAACAGCAGAATAATCATATTTGTAAGAATTAAATCTAGAATAGTATGCCAAATGTTTCTCCTTAGGTTCAGAAATAGATTTCTCCTTTTCTTTTCCCTTCTCTTTAGGCACAAACCCAGCAGAGACAAAATGGGAATGAATAATATTAGGTTTGTCCTCCTTATCTTAATTAGATTCATCATAGGAGTTATAACTAATACCAATGGTTCCATTTTCTCTCATGCCATAGATCATATAAGCCACAACGCTCGTCTCCGTGCTTCTGGATAAGAACTTCTAGAAAGCTTTGCAATATTTCATAATCACATCATCAGTACTCTCAGAAGCTTCTGGAAGTGTTCTCGTACCTTTGAGGGCAAAGTTCTCATCTTTAATAAAATAAATTTCTTCATTTAAAATGGAGAAATATTCCTTAAGCTTGTTGGTTTCAGATGATGTGGATTCATGGGACTTTTTAAGTTCCTTGAGTTCAATCTTGAGTAACTTATGTTTTTCCAAAATTTCAACTAAAGGAAAAGTTAATTACGAATGAGTAAGGTCAGAAAATACCTCTTCTGTGTCTGATTCTGATTCTGCTTCATCTTATGGAGGGATCTTTTCAGTGGACGTTGTAACTTGAGACATCTGTGCCATGTTATCATGTTCTTCTTATGAGTCATCTTCTAAAGAGTATGACTCATCTCAAGTTGCCATCAACCCTTTATTCTTGCGCTTGAGAGATTTCTTCTTGGGCTTGTCCTTCTGTAGTTTAGGACAATCTTTCATGTAGTGTCATGGCTCATTGCACTCATAACAAGTGACTTCTTTCCCACTAGACTTCCTCTGATCTGATGTAGACTCGAAGCTACCACTTGTCCTTCTCGTACTTCTGAACCTATTGCCTTGATTTATCTTCTAGATACGGTTAACCCTTCTGGACAACAGAGACAACTCATCTTCATCTTTATCAGAATCTTCTTCTGAAATCTCAATCTCTTTAGCTTAAAGAGCTATGGACTTCTCATATCTTATGACATATTTAAGTGCAACATACTTTCCTCTCTTCCGAGGTCCATCTTGTTCTAGCTCAATCTCGTGACTTCTTAGAGAACTCGCCAATTCTTCTAGAAAAGTGTTGTTGAGATCCTTTGCAATCTTGAGTGCAGTTACCATAGGCCACCATTTAGATGGAAAGCTTGTGATAATCTTCTTCACGCGATCTCACGTAGAATAACCTTTATTTATAACTCTCATTCCTAGAACTAAGGTTTCACACCTTGAGAACATCATCTCAACTGTTTCATCATCCTCCATCTTGAAGGCTTCATACTTCTGAATCAAGGCTAGATCCTTGGTCTACTTGAGTTGATCATTTCCTCCATGAGTCATTCTGAGAGGGTCAAATATATACTTGGATTAGTCTCTATTTGTGATCTTCCCATACTCAGTGTAAGAAATAACATTCAGCAAGATGGTTTTTGCTTTATAATGATTCTTACAATCTTTCTTTTAATGATCATAGCTTTCCTTTCAAGCTGCTTTCCATTAGCATTTGTAGGATATTGGTAGCCATCAACAAGCATATCCCAAAGACCAGCATCATAACCTAGAAAGAAACTTTCTATTCTATCTTTCTAGTACTGAAACTTTTCACCATAAAAAATGAGAGGTTTAGCAGTGTAGTTATCTTTATCAGAAATTGGAACTGGTGATGTTGGAGTGGGGTCAACCATAGTGTTTCTAGAAACTCATCTGGATCTTTATCTGACATGGTTAAGTGTTTGATAGAATCAATACCATAATCGGAGCTCTAATGTCAATTAAAGGTGCGAGAAACACGATAAAGGAGGGTTTTGAATTGGGTTGCACCAAATTTAATCTTTTTGCAACTCAACCACAAAGATAGTAAGTGAATAAAAATAGATGAACACAATTATTTTTATCTTGGCTCACTGTTAACTAAGTTACTCCAGTCCACCCCACAATGTGATTTTCCTTATACACAAGGACTTAATCTGCTATAATCAAACATATTATAGACAACCAAAATAAGTCTAATCAACCCTATTGGTACCCCTAATAAGTCTGTTGATCCTTATTGCAAACCACTATGACCACAACCAAAGTCTTCTTGAGAATCCATACTACACATAATCTCTTGAGGAACCTATCAACAATAGTTGATTACAAAGATGTGTATACAAAGATGCTTCTGCACAAACCGATTACACAATTTTTAAGTATAGCAACATAAAAGTGTTGATAGAAAGAAATGAACAAAAGCTCCTTGCTTATTTACAAAACTATACAATGAATTTCTCTATAGAGTTTTTGCAGCGGTTTGGTGTAGTTTTGTAGAACTGATTCATTGATTTCAAATTATTCCAAGTACTTCTTTTATATGTGAAAAGAAGATATTAGTTGGAGGGTAAAATAGGAAACATAAAAATAGTTGTATTGTTCCCAACAGCCATGGTGAGACAGTAGACAATAGCACAAAAAGGTCTGTCCTTGCGTCACTCTAGAGAGTAGGGTGTTGCACCCTAAAATTTTCCCTCCTAATTTTACTTTTATCTAGCTTAGACTTTACATTCATCTGCGTCATTCCAATAGGGCATTTGCATAGTCATACATTTTATCAATAAAATAACAGAGGTTCAAAAGTTCAGTGGGCGTGCGATGTCATGGTTTTCACATTCTTTTGAGATGTGCATATCAAATAAAGCTTGATGTTCCTGATTCTCCTTATTCTTCTTCAATCAGTGAATGTGTGGAATTAGGGTTTCTGTGGCTTAAAGGATATCCTTCCTATTCAAGGGTATTTAATGTATTCCTTTATCAATGATTCTAACTAAGAATACTGTGAACTATGGCTTTGATGTTAAGCTGCTTCTTCATTCAGTGTACTTCTCATAAGATCGGGATTTTTCATCTATTTTGTTTCAACTGAGTTTCCTTAGAGATGATATTCTATGCTCTAAGTATCATTTCCATCTTTGAGGAGTCTTCAGGGCATATTTGTTGTGTTGGGCTGAAATACAAGTACCATGGCTTAGGAGATAAGCTTGTGGATTCTTTTTGTTTGTTTCAAGACCTGATTTCTTTGAGAGATGAAGATTAATTTGAATTCTCTGATTGGTTATCATTCATTATTGTTATCTAAAGTGTTCGAATGAATTGAAAATACTTAAGGTTTACAAGGCTGGAAAAGAAAGAATTTGTTTGGAATTAAAGTTACAAGTTACTAAACAGAGATCATCGTCATTTAACATCAAAGTTCCATTCAAATTCATTCAAGTGTTTATTTTGGTTCAAGTTTGAAAGATTATTCAGAGAAAGAGGATTGATAAACTTGATTTAATCTTGAGGAAGTTTTCATTTAAATTCAAAAGGGGTTTGAATTACAAAATTATCCAAGATATCAAAAAGCATTCACAAAAAAACAAGATTTAAAGTGATGCTTCATTCATGAGAAATTTCTACTCAAAGTTTCAAGGGAAGTTAAAGGTAAATGCAATGTTATCATTCAAGTGGTGAACAAGCTTTGAGGTTTTCATTGATTTAATTCAAAAGTTCATCATGCTCATTCATGTTCATCCATGATGTCAAATATTTAAAAACAGTCAAAATGTCGTTCAAGTTCTATTACATCACTAAAAGGAAAATTCAATTCCAAAGCCATTCATATATTCAACAACGAGAATCAATCTCCAAATAAGCCAATGCATAATACAATTGCCATTACATCATTGATGGGAAAATTACAATATTTGCAAGTTTTTGACTAAATCCAAATAGATCCTAGCATATATTTATCTTCAGCCTCAAGTTTTTTTCATGGTCCACTACTCATTCACTTAGAGGAATACCATGTTGTCCATGTTGTGCCTTGCTGCATCAAACACTAACCAGTTGCAAACTTGCTTCAAGCCAAACCTATATCAACATAGTTGAAAAAAATCATCCAAATTATAATTCCTGCAATAATGTTCAAAACCGGTTTTGAACTAAAAGTCGAAGAAGGAAATAATATAGAAATCAATTTTGACAAACCTTAAGAGAGGAAACCAAAGGCCAACTGATAGGAGAAAAGTATAAGGAATAAAAGTAACAACTGATAACAAAAAATCAGCAAATAAGAATTATCAGAAAAAATAATTAAATCAAAGATTTTGAAGTCCAACTCAGCAATTCACTCGTGACAAATTTTTTGCAATTCAACTAACATTCTAATCTCTCATCTTAACCATCCAAATCTCTAACAGAAATTCAAATCAACAGTTCAGATCAATTCAATCTCTAACTAACTTTCACAAACTAACATATTATAAAACCAGAAGAATCACCACCAAAAAATCTGAAAAACTGTCTCTTCTCCTCTCCTCTCATCTTCATCTTCATCATTCTTCAAAATTTGGAAGAATCGCCACCAAAAACCAAAAGAGAGCTCTCGTCTTCTCTCTACTCCCTACTTCAATCTTCCACATTCACTCACCAAGAAAAATTATGAAAATTATTTCTGAAATAAGTTCCAATAACCTACTATCCCGACACCTTTCATCATATTTTTATTCATTTGTAACACTTTCTACGTCTCTCTGCTTCTAAACCAACAAACAATAATGCTTCAGCATCGTAACAAGAATGCACGCGTAATCGAATGCAACAAATTCAGAATCGCATAAGCGCAAAACACACAGAAATAGAAGAAGAAGAAAAAGTGAATTGCAAAAGTAATAGATCAAATGATTACCTTATTTCTTCGCTGGTTTTCTTGTCTTTCTTTAGTTGAAGGAGCACCGAATGTTCTCTAGTTGGTAAGATTCGTATCTCATTGTTTCGCATTTCCATTTCTTGCTTGAGTTTGTTTTTGTTGCAAACTGAGAGGTGAGAAGAGAGATTGAGATAGAGGAGCTTCGATACATAGGTTTGAGATTCAGAGGTGAAGACGTCGAGATGGACAGTGCTGCCGCGATGAGGAATCAGAGGAAGAGAGTAGACCGTCGTGCTGTGTTGAGAGGAGATAATGAGAGATCAAAATATAGATGTGATATGGTGGTGGCACTGTCATTCATCGATCGGAGAAGAAGCTTAAGAAGAGGGATTCACCATCGTGACGAGTTTGGAGGAAGAAAAGTCCCTATTTGCAAAAGATGAAAGGGCACAACAACAAACCCTAATCAAGGGGCATGACATGTGTTGTACCCAAAAATTTTCCCTCTCATTTTATCAAGATTTCTCATCACAAGACTCTTTGAACTCAAGACCAAGCTAGGGTTTGCTCTGCTCAAGACATCTCCTTGCACTGTTGACCTAAATTAGGGTTTGAGTTTGCACAAGGAATTTTGGAATTCTAATGCTAAATATGACTTTCATGCTTCATGTTGGACCTGTAAGTTTGCTCATACCAAGTTTCAAGCCTTGAATTAAATTTGCCCAGTCAATTGGACAGTTGATCTAGAAATCACCTGTATTGGGGAAAAGGTCAACTGTGGCCAATTTACAGTAAAACCTCATAAATTTTGATCCACATCAATATTATAGGCTCATATGAACCATTTGATCAAGTTTGGACCACAACTCCTCAAGAAATTTGATCAGATCATCAAAAGGGCAAAATGGTCATTTTTAGGGTTTTTGACTACAGAAGGGCAATTTATGACTTTTCACCTAGCCAATGGCAAATTGGGTTCAAGCATGGATTCAAGGACTCAATGGAATTATTCTTTACCTATTCACAAGGTTCAAAAGATCTCAATTTCATTGGATTGACAGATGATTTTTCCAGTCAACTGATCAAAAGTCAACTGTACATTGAAAAGTCAAACTACTTTTTGGTCAAAATCAAGTGCCAAGGGTCATTTTTCATCAAGATGTGTCAAAACATGAAACTTGTTCATCAAGAAACCCAATTTTGCAAATTAGGGTTTAAGATTGAAAAATTTCATAACTTAGAATTTTTCTAAGTTATGAAATTTTCTTATTTTTTCCCAACTTTGCCCAACATTTTCTCCTTGATGCAATTGGATTCAAACAAAACTTCCAACATGAAAGTTGTATTCCTCCACAAAATCTACAACTTTGATTAACAAAGTTTTCCCAAAAGAAGCTTGGATTTCAAGTTATGATTTTTGGAACATGGGTCCATGAAACTTTTAACTTAGTGAAAATTTGCCCTAGTTTAGGCAGGATTTTGACCTATCTTCATGGCAACTTTTCACCTAGTTCCACTTGGAATCTCAAAATTCATTTCAAATATGGATTGTAGAGAATTTTACAAGCTTTCAAAAATGTCTAGGAACTCTCCAAAATCATTTGTGGTTAGGGAGAATCGAAGGTTTGAATTTGGAAAAAACTCACTTTGATCCATGGCATGTTTCATGTTGCTACAAGTTGCAATTTCCATCCAGCATTGTTTGTACTTGATTACAGGTCCCTAAACCCTTTCATACTCAATAATTAAATGCAAATCCATTGGTTTGAAGCTTTGTTCTGATCATTAGAGGATTATACAAGAGATTAATCCAAAAATAGCAAAAAGGCAACATTGCCATTTTT
Source organism: Vicia faba (assembly GCA_948472305.1). Taxonomy (NCBI): domain Eukaryota; kingdom Viridiplantae; phylum Streptophyta; class Magnoliopsida; order Fabales; family Fabaceae; genus Vicia; species Vicia faba. The sequence continues at coordinate 823,123,223 of OX451741.1, forward strand.
GTCAAAATTTGCTTTATGTCAAATTGCACCCATGAGCCTTGAACCAAATCTTGGACAGCAAACCAAATCCACAAACTTGGGGCCAAGCTCACCAAGTGTATGCAGGGTTAGAGCTAGCCTGTACAGGCCTACTCTTGGTCACTTCCCACCTTTTACTTCATAACCAAGAAACTTGCCAAAATCACATAACTTGCATATCTGTTATAACCAACTCTTGCAAGCATTTGAGACATGTTTTGCACATTGGCTTGAGCCAGAAACACAAGCTTTCCATCCCTTAAACACTCTTGAACATCAAAACACCAAAAACTTGCAAAACAGGGCACTCCCTGCAGTTTCACTCCTATCTCACAAGTTACTCGTGCGTTTTGCCCCAAACTTGTTTCAATACCTTCCATATAACCCACCTGAGCTATCCCAACCATTGGCCATTGACTGTAACTCCATTTGCAAGCTTCACCATTTCTGTTTTCAGCTTGTGCAGGTTGACTTCTACAAGCTTGTTCAAGCAAGTCCAAAGCAAACTAAGCATTGGGGAAGGTCAGAGGAAGTTCAGGCAAGCTCCCAAGCACCTCAGGTCTCACTGAAAAGCTCCACATTTCCATACACGAGTTTAACTGAAACAGGTATTTTCCAACTTTCTATCTCTCTATTTAGGAATCATTAGGATTAGGTTTGTGAATAAAAAATGTAGTACTCATAGCCCTGAAGCTGTACATATGCTTAGATTTCATTTAAGTTAATCGTGTTAAGAGAATTTGATTCATGAACTTCCTGAAAAAGTTAGGTTAGAATTTAGGGCCAGAGAAATTCTCTCTGGTCTTTGAGAGTTAGATTAAGTTTTTTATATGGTTGGAATCGTCTTAAAAATGCTATGACTTTGGTGTTATGAGTTTTTGCATTAGAGCACGTATGCAGGAATTGGACATTTGAATCAGGCGCGCGTGTTTTGTTTGAACAAAGGTTGAAGATGAAGTTGGAACTAGGCTGGGCCGTTGTTTCTTGCTTTTGACACCTCCAGTTTGCTGACTCCACCCCCCTTTTTATTATTTTTTCTAATATAAAAATAATTGTTAAATAACATGCTTTTGTTTTATTTAATAAAAACTTGAAAAACAATACATGAAAATATTATCTTTTTATTTTTATTATTTACATACTTAAATAATATTTTTCTATTATATTTTTATTTTTTGACATTTGTACATATTTTATTATTTTATTGTACATAAATAATATAATTAATATATATACTTTCTTAAAGAAAAATTAGGGTTTTTACCCTTAATAAAAATAATTTTTTATTTCTCTTTTTTTTTACAAAAACATTATATTTTACATACATAAAAATAAACAAAAACATTTTTTTTATATAATATTTTGCATATTTATTTAATTGACCATTTAAATACTTGCCTATTTATTTACTTGCACAATTTATTCAATTTGGATGTAATAGTAAATCTTAGAGTTTTATTTTCTTGCAAATACTCCCCATTCAAAATTGTATCCCCCTCCCCATATCAATGTTGTAATAGTCGTAGATTTATTTTACGCACTTATAGCTTTCAAATATGCCATGTTAGAGATTAGGGTTTGTATGCAATATCCAAAATCAAAACAAATATCTAGACCTAATACAAGACATAAAAGCATGCAAATTGACAACACAATGCACACATGCACCCCTAGGGTTTCATCCACTTGTTGCCTTTAAAATGGCCATGTTATGCATGTTGAGTATCTTGGCAAAACAAAAACAAAACAAAAGATCATAGTCCCTCGATGACGGTATCTTGGTTGCCTATACAAAAATGATATAGTCCCTCAAAAATTTGCTAAAAATACTTAGCCCAATTGCTATCATGGTCAATACGATGACCCGCGCCTGTCTCGTTTAACATCCAAACACAAGGTTGTTTACCAAATACAATGGTAAAACAACACTGTCAAAAGGGTTAAAAATGTGTAGGAAAGATCTTTGAGTAGATAGGGTAGACAACTCTTAGTTACTTGATCAAAACTTGCAAAAACATCCTTGCTATTTTCAAACACACCTCACAACACAATTTCAAAACATTTCCTAAAACAAACTTTCAAACATTGAAATATCTTTTCAAAAGACAAACACCTTTGTATATATTCAAACAAGAATCATTACAAAGGTTGCCTAGACAAGACCTCTTTTCAAAACATTTTCAAAAACCACACACACAAAGCACCATTTCAAACAATTGAAAAGCAAAAGCAAGTGATCTAAACAAGTAACTAAGAGCCCATGGATAACCATGGATGAAAAGGGTGCTTGCACCTTCCCTTTTCATAATCTACCCCCCGAACCCAAGAAAACATCTCAAAGGTCTTTCCTGTGCTTTCTGACCTTTCCTTTGGATAAAATAAAAAGTCGGTGGCAACTCTTGTTAAACCGAAACATTTGCGAACACAAGCGCAAAACCTCAAGTCAGTTCTCCCACCGTATCACAGAACTGGTGACTCTGTTGGGGAAAATCTAAAAGTGGGGTTACCTTAGGGTTTAGATCACCTTTACATGCTTACCTTGTTTTCTTTGATTGCTTTACATTTGGTTCTATTGTTTGGGTTTGAATCCTCTACCCGAATTTGGGAAACATTCATAGGTAAATAGCAATACATTGTGGAAACTGTGCGGGGTATACCGACATGGTTGAAGCAATAGCTATATTAGTGCGACATATTTGTGGGTACCGGTAGCCTTTGAGTCAATCAAAGAGAATACGGGGCCGCTGAGTGATGTCATGAAGCACTAATGGACTTTTAGAACCTTTACTTGACCAACTTGGCCTTTTTAGGGGTAGTGAGATGACCGACTTTGGTGCAGTCCGAAGTTGGTAGATACTCGATACTACACTCATTGAGGGTTGTTTTCTTGGAATATTTCGGTCGCCACTAAAGTGGCTAAACTGAAACAATGAACACAGAAAATAATCCAATGATATTAAGCTCCTTAGAACCCGGTTACTATTTATAGGACAGGTTGAGCCAACTAAACTTCAAGAGGGTACTTACCTATGAAACCCCATGCAATCTTGAAACTAGGATCTTGTGTGACTTGCTTGTACATATACTTGTGCATACATCATGAACATCATGAAGCATCATATGCATCCACTAACCATTTCAAGGGTTTGGATCTTCATCTTTGTTCCTGTTTTGTAGGTCATGGAATCACTTCGCATAAAAACTATTCAGGTCAACCTTGTGAGAATTCCTCCTCTACTCAAGGAGCTTGTTTCCAAGATTCTAGAGAATTCTCCCTTCAGTGAGAGACATGGTAGACTTCTCAACTTGGTCAACTCCAACATTGAAGAAGACATGGTGAAAGTTCTCTTCCAGTTCTTTGACCCCCTACACCATTTCTTTAAATTTCCTGATTACCAACTAGTACCTACTTTGGAGGAATTTTCTCAACTCCTGAGGATTCCTATTCTACATTAACTACCCTACAACGGTACGGAAAGAGAGCCAAAGCCTGAAGATGTTGCTCAAGCCTTACACTTGCAACCATCTGATATCAAAGGTCATTGGGAAACCAGAAGTGGTGTCAAGGGTTTCTTAGCAAAGTTTCTGTTTGAGAAGGCACATGAATGCTGGAATTCTCTAGATCTGCAAGCTTTTGAGGAGATTGTAGCACTTCTCATATATGGGTTGGTCTTGTTCCCAAACCCTGATCAGCTTATAGATGTGAATGCTGTCAAGATTTTCATATCTCGGAATCCTGTGCCTACATTGCTTGGGGACATCCTCCACTCATTTTACACACGAACAATGAGGAAAAGAGGTGTTCTCATGTGCTGTACTTCTCTTCTAGCAAGGTGGTTTATTTCTCACCTTCCCCAATCAGTCTTGAAGAATGAACAAGGCTTGAGGTAGTCACAATGATTAATGACTCTTACACATTCTGATGTCCATTGGTGTTCTCGGTCCAGAGAAAATGTCATCATCATTGATCGTTGTTGGGAATTCCCTAATGTCCCACTACTTGGCATTAGGGGAGGCATTACCTACAACCCCTGTTTGGCTCTGAGACAATTTGGGTATGCCCGAAGGGATGGCCCACATGACATGCTGATTCCAGACTTGGTTTTTGACTTCGACAACGACGCTCAAGGACTTCGACAAAGGTTTATCCGAGCTTGGAGGATGCCTAACAAAGTGGACAGTAAGACATTGGGACACAAGAATTCCATCCCCCTTGAGCCTTACCTCAAGTGGGTACGAACCCGGGCCCAGAGTCTTATGATGCCTTACCCTTACATTCTCCCTATGATCAAAGAGCCTGTTATGGAAGGAGAGGTTCCATACACCCTCCTACATCCTGACATGCCAACATCATTGGAAGATTTGCAAAAGAGTTTAATACAGCTCAAGGAAGAACGAAACACTTTTGAAGCCAGCTTGTACGCCAGTGAGAAGAAGGTTTTGGAACTTACTCGTCGACTCCATGAAGAGCAGACTCTCAACACCTACATCGCACCAAAGAGGACGCGCAACGTCTTTTTACATTAGAATTTTGTATTTATTTGGCCCATGGAGCATTTATGTACTAACAAAATTATTCTTATTAATATGACGTGTGTTCTTTTTGTTTGCAACAACTTTGAATTTATGAATCCTTGAATGCATTACATGAATACATATCATTCATCATATGCATAAACAGGTCTTCACACCAGGTTTTCTTATCTTTCTGCTGTTTATTTCAGCAAGATGGATATAGAGCAGACGATCAAAGATCTACAAGCGCAGAATTCACAGTTCCAACAACTCCTCATGACCTTGGCAAAGGGTCAGGAGGACCTTAAAGCACTGTTAGAGAAGGAAAAGGAAAAAGAGAAAAAGAAAAAGAAAAGAGTCAGTGTGGCTACTCTGGGTAGAATATTTGAGAACCAAGCTAGAACAGTCCTGGATTTCCCCTGAACATATGATGAAGGGGTAGGTAAAGGAAAGGGAGTTGCAGTACCATCTGAGTCTGAGGCTGAAGAAGAAGAAGAAGAGGATGAAGACTATTCTGAGTAGCAGTACCCTCCTGCAGACGACAAGTACAAGAATCTGGAAGAGCGTCTGGCAGCCATGGAAGTACAAAGAGTGCCTGGGTTGGACTTCAAAGAGCTAGGGTTGGTTGCTGGGATTGTGATTCCCCCTAAATTCAAGGTGCCTACATTTGCTAAATACGATGGTTTGTCTTGTCCGAAGATGCACCTACGGTCTTACGTCAGAAAGATCCAACCTCATTCTTCTGATAAGGATCTGTGGGTCCACTTTTTTCAAGATAGTCTTTCGGGGACGTAATTAGATTGGTTTTACCAGCTTGAAAGATCTGATGTGCACAATTGGGAGGACCTGGATGCTGCCTTCTACAGACAATATCAATATAATTCCGACTTAGCACCTACTCATACTCAACTACAGAGTATGAGTATGGTCTCTAATGAGGGCTTTAAGGAGTATGCCCATAAGTGGAGGGACTTGGCTGGAAGGGTGCAGCCACCATTGTCTGAAAGAGAGCTTGTTGATATGTTTTTGGAGACACTGTCAGGTTCATTCTTTAATCACCTGATAGGGAGTTCATCGGCGGGGTTCACTGAATTAATCCTGACTGGTGAAAGAGTCGAAGCTGGCATTAAGAGCGGTAAGATTCAAAAAGACACATCGGCTTCCGCTGGCGTCAAGAAACCTTTTCCAGCCAAGAAAGAGGTGTCAGCTGTTTACTCTCAAAAAGGTCGAGGAAGAGTAGAGTGTCGGCCAACGGTGGGGGCTGTAATGATTCAAAAGACTGCAGCTGATCAGCCTAGAAATGATCAACCTAGAACCAACCAACAAAGAGGGGGAAGGCCTTCTAGGCAATTTACTAAAATAAACATGACGCCTGCTCAGGTTCTCCCCCATCTCCTGAAGTTAAACCTTACAACCTTGAGAGATCCGCCACAAAATCCGAATACAACTTCTCCTTTTTATCATGGCAATGCTAAATGTGCCTATCATTCAGACGGAATAGGGCACGACACCAACAACTATTGGGCCCTCAAAAAAAAGATCCAGGATTTAATAGATTCCAAGGAGGTGGAATTCGACGCGCCCGAAAAGCCGAATGTGATTTCCGCCCCAATGCCAAAGCATGGTCACAATACTCATGCTATTGAAGGGGATATGTATGTTGCTGCTGTTGATGACTTAATGACTCCTTTTCCAATGATCAAGATGAATCTGTTGAAAGTCGGGATCTTCCCAGGCTGTGAGAAAGATTGTTACCATTGTTCGTCCCTACAATCCGACTGTCTGTTATTGAAGTTAGGCGTCCAACACCTAATGGATAATCAAGAGATCCTCTTTGAGAAAACTCCTGTTACTCCTGTTACTCCAATTCCTATCAGCGATGTTGCTATAATTACCATTTCCGACAATATTTCCAAGGTCTCCAAAAGACCTGTTAAGATTACACCCGATCCAAATATTGTACCGCTGAAGATTACTATGCCAGGGCCTATACCATACAAGTCTAACAAGACCATACCGTGGAATTATGAAGGAGAGATCTTCTACCACGGTGTTAAGCAGATTGAATCGGTGGAAGATAATTCCGATGAAGAAACTCCTAACATAGGAAATATTACAGGGATGAGTAAGATCACCCACAGCGGAAGAATCTTTTCTCCGGAGATTGCTCCTCCAAGGGAAATCTTCGGACCATCAAGTGCTCCTGTTCCAGTCAAGATATTTGTGCGAAGTCTAGTGATTGAAGAAATTGTTACTCCCGTAGTTGTACCCTCTGTTGTTACTGCTGATAAAGGTAAGGGGATCCAAGAAGCGCCCGTCAGGACGAGGGCTCAGCCTTTTGTAATCCCCGAGACCACCCAAAAGGAAATGGAGGAGATTTTAAAAATAATTAAGAAAAGCGACTATGATGTCGTAGAACAACTGGGGCAAACCCCTTCAAAAATCTCCATGCTGGCCCTATTGCTCTATTTCGAGGCTCATGCCAAAGCCTTGATCAAATTCCTGAAGACGGCGCACGTGCCTCAAGAAACCTCCACGGACCAGTTCCAGGAGTGTGTAGCCATCCTGACCGCCGACAATGGTCTTGGCTTCTCTGATGCCGATCTAACATCTAAGGGAAGAAAGCATAATGATGCGCTGCATGTCTCGGTGGAGTGCATAGGGACCACACTTGCTCACGTTCTGGTTGATACCGGGTCGTATTTAAATGTCCTACCAAAGAAAGCATTGGACAAATTAGACTGTGAGGGTTTGACCCTAAATCCCAGTAATGTCATTGTTAGAGCCTTCGACGGTTCTAAGAGGATGGTCCACGGGGAGGTGGACATCCCAATTAAGGTGGGAACAGAAATTTTCAACTCTACATTTTATGTGATGAACATTCGTCCTTCATATTCTTGCTTGTTGGAAAGACCGTGGATCCACAACGCAGGGGCAGCCACTTCTTCTCTACACCAAATGCTCAAATATCCAGTCCAGGGGAAAATCATAATAGTTCATGGTGAGGAGGAGTATATGATAAGCCACCTTAACTCTTTCCCCTATGTGGAGTTAGATGGTGAATTCATAGAAACACATTTCCAACACTTTGAAGAGGTTTCTCCTGAAGTTGTTATAGCTAAGACAATGACGTCTGTACCCATCATTACCAAGCCTGTGTCCCATATGTCATCCCTTAAAGATGCGAAGGCTGTGATCGAGGAAGGAGGAAGCACAATGTGGGGTCAGCTACTAGATTTTCCTTTCAAGACAGATAAGTTCGGTTTAGGTTTCACTGCTTCTAGTCAGAAGGCTGTGTGTCACTCCCGTGCTGGAGGACCACCACTAAAGACCACTCATCATGGAGTTAATGCTTTGGAAGATGGTGAATATGAGAACAACTTTGAAGATTGGATTTTCCCGACTATTGAAGGAGGACTGGACAACTGGGAGGCGAAAGACTTCATTCCCATTACTTTCATAAATCAGTAATTTACCTTTCGAACATTTCTGTTGGTCTCTAATAATTATTAAACAATCCGTACACTCTTTTTGCCTTGTGCCTTACCCGGGGCATATAGGTCCATTTGTAAGGGTTTTGATTCTTCATTTTCATATGCCATTTTTAATGAATCATGGACGTTTTCATATATAAACTTTTGTGTTCATTTTCTTTCTTTTTACATTTTATTTGTTTAAAGGTGGCTATCCCTTACACACACCCACACTCACAAAATGCAGGTACCCATCCATTCTGGATTCCATGGGTAACAATTCTGCTATGGCCTTCAGTGACTCTGAAGATCTGGTCAATCATGCCGAGTACGAAGGTGATGAAGACTGTGAAGTGCCTGGAGAGTTGGCTAGACTTCTACAACAGGAAGAAAGAGCTATTCTTCCCCATGAAGAGCTGTTAGAGACTATCAACTTGGGTACTGCCGAAGACAAAAAAGAGGTTAAAGTGGATGCCAACCTAAAGCAAAATGTCAAAGAGTGCTTAGTTCAGCTGCTGAATGAATATGTTGAGATCTTCGCCTGGTCCTATGAAGACATGCCGGGACTCGATACAAATATTGTGGTTCACCGTCTCCCTACCAGAGAATACTGTCCACCAATCAAACAGAAAGTCCGTCGGATGAGGCCCGATATGTCTGAAAAGATCAAAGCTAAAGTGATGAAGCAATTCAATGTCGGGTTCCTTACTGTTACCTCCTATCCCCAATGGGTTGCTAACATTGTACCCGTGCCTAAGAAGGACGGCAAAGTGAGAATGTGCGTGGATTACAGAGACTTAAACAGGGCTAGCCCTAAAGATGACTTTCCACTACCACACATTGACATCTTGGTTGACAACACAACTCAACATAAGGTATTTTCTTTCATGGATGGATTTTTAGGGTACAACCAGATTAAAATGGCCCCCGAAGACATGGAGAAGACTACTTTTGTTATGCAGTGGGGTACCTTCTGCTATAAAGTGATGCCACTCGGGCTGAAGAATGCCGGGGCAACCTATCAACGAGCCATGGTAGCTTTGTTTCATGACATGATACATCATGAGATTGAAGTCTACGTAGACGACATGATAACCCGTTTACAAACAGAAGAAGAACACCTCGACCATCTGCAAAAGCTGTTTGTCAGACTAAAGGAGTATAAGCTCAGACTGAACCCTAGCAAGTGCACTTTCGGAGTCAGGTCCGGTATACTCTTGGGATTCATCGTTAGCAACAAAGGCATCGAGGTTGATCCTGCCAAAGTCAAAGCCATACAAGAAATTCCTTCCCCTGCACTGAAAAGGAGGTTAGAGGTTTCTTAGGACGCCTAAACTACATTGCAAGGTTCATTTCTCACCTAACTTCTACCTATGAACCAATCTTCAAACCATTGAAGAAAGATCAGGTGGTTGAATGGAACGATGACTGTTAAGTTTCTTTCGACAAAATCAAGGAGTATTTGCTAGAACCTCCTATCCTGATGCCACCCGTCGAAGGAAGACCGCTAATCATGTATCTGACTGTTTTGGATAATTCAATAGGGTGCGTACTGGGCCAACATGACGAGTCTGGTCGAAAAGAGCATGCCATTTATTACCTTAGCAAAACTTTTACCGACTGTGAGACTCGCTACTCACTGCTCGGGAAAACTTGCTGCGCTTTGGTATGGGCTGCTCTCCGGCTAAGGCAATATATGTTGAAACATACCACTTTGCTGATTTCTAAAATGGATTCGATCAATGTTGGCTCCTAAATTCGACACCTTTGTTTTGGTTGATGTCAGCCATTAAAAGCTGAAAGATGCTTTCGACTGGCTAAGTCTGTCGAAGTGCCCGTCGAAAGATGGCAAAATACTTAGAAGATTTCTTCCAAGGAAGAAGGCTGATTGCCTTCGACGTCGAAGGAGTTTCTCGTCGAAGATGTCTCTTGACGAACGTGTTCGATGGTCCAGAGTGGAGCAGTTTGAAATTCAAGCTTTTTGGAGGGAAAACGGTTTCCAGCAGTTACTACGTGCAAACGTGCAAGGATCTGGAGCGTCAAGCATGGAGAACGTGCCAAGTGGATCGATCTCGAAGCAGTGTAACTGCCCGACGGTTACTTGGAATGTTTTAGTATAAATAGGAGTAGACATGTAGTTTCTCGCGTGTGTTCACAAATATATACATAGTCACTCATTTAGATTCGAGTACCCAGCGTGTGAGAAAGAATTGTTGAGAAATGTATGTGTGAAACACCAATTTTATCAATTAAAGTCATTTACTTTTCCAGCATTTTACTTGCTTTTCTCTTTACATTTCCTGTCGAACCTTTACTTTAAAGCCTTGTTTATTTTACCAAGTCTTCCCTTTATGCAATTTACTTGAAACATTTTATTTAAAGCCTTATCCACCTTAATCAAACTTCAAAATCAACCTATGTCCATAGGATCAATCTGATCGATCCTGCGAGTAACCAAATAAGTAACCATTTGGAGGATCAGCGGTTGTTTACCAAAACCCAAGGTAAACAAATTGGCACACCTGGTGGGACTGTGTGTTGATTGTTGAAAATAATCTCATCTTTTCGAGTTGTATGTTATTGAGGAGTGGTAGAATATACACTAACGATAACAATACTGCCAGAAGAAGGGAAGAGATGGCGAATCCGCCAAACAATAACGAAATCCCACAAACGAGTGTGGGAGCAACGGTTAGTATGACCGTGAGTGAAGCGACAAACGTTGGTTCGACACCAGCAGTGTCGGTCACAACCACGGGGCCAATAACTTCGTTAACAGGCCCCAGAATACCTTTGGGAACTCCCCCACCAAGGGGAAATATAGGCACAAGGCCTGTGGTTCCCCCAGGATTTATTCCATTCTATGGTATGCCAACTTCTGAAGTGGCAAGCCTGACGAATGCTGCGTCCACTTTTTCAGACCCTTTCGTGAGTGCTTCTTCGCCACTCCAAGGCTCTGGAGTAGGCATGGCGAATAGAAATAGGACCCAACTCTTAGGAGGAACGTCCCAAGTAGCCCATGGCCTTACAAATGCCTCGACAGCAGTCTTGAGGCAACAAATGGACGAAAGCAACCATGATATGGTGCAAATGTTGGCACAAACTTTGAGTACAGTGCTAAATCCTCTAATACAAAATACTACTCAATCGAATCAGCAAGTTACAGCGCAAATGACGCGTTTGGCTGACTTCTTTGGAGTACCCCCACCTATTCGACAGCCCCAAAGGGCGCAAATAAGGGGAAATCAGGGGATATTTATAGAGGAAGAAACCACCATTAACCAGGCTCAACAGCCTGTCGAACAACCTGTCGAAGAACCTAGGGTAATAGCCCCAGAAATAAGGTTAGTTAACAGAAACCAAAATGCTGACGAAGTGGTTCAGCATGTCCAATACCAAAACATGGGTTTGGAAAACAATCTGGCAACCATGATCGAAAGGATCATGACTCAGAATGGGATGAACATGGGCTTTCGAAGGCCCAACTTTACATCTCCATTGTCAGAATATGTGTTACAAACTGACTTACCTCCTAGGAGCAAAGTCCCCAAATTTACTAAGTTCTCTGGGGACACGACAGAATCTACTGTCGAACATGTGGCGAGGTATTTGATCGAAGCAGGAGACATTTCGAATAACGAAAACCTAAGGATCAAATACTTCCCAAGTTCTTTGACCAAGAACGCTTTTACTTGGTTTACAACTCTCCCCCCCAATTCGATCCATCATTGGACCCAGTTGGAAAGATTGTTCCATGAACAATTCTATATGGGGCAAACCAAGATAAGCCTGAAAGAACTAGCCAGTGTGAAGAGACGTTTCACTGAACCTATAGATGAATATCTGAATAGGTTTAGGTTGCTCAAGGCGAGATGTTTTACACAAGTGCCAGAACATGAGTTGGTCGAAATAGCCGCAGGTGGTTTAGATTATTCCATTAGGAAGAAGCTAGACACCCAGTACCTAAGAGACATGGCCCAATTGGCCGATAGAGTTCGACAGGTCGAACGCCTCAAAGCTGAAAAAGCTAAGGCAACGAAAACTCACAAGAGAGAAAGAATAGCGTACGTTGAGATGGATGACGAAGATCTAGAATCCTTCGACGATACTTTAGCTGTCGAAGAAGGAGAAGTCGATTTAGCAGAACTAAAGCAAGGGCCACCATACTCTTGTAAACAATTAGTCCCCTCAAATGGGAAAAATCCCATTGGTCCAGACAGGACCAACGATAGGTTCCCAAAAAAGACTTATAGTTTTGACATCACAAAATGTGATGAAATATTCGACTTGCTAGTTAAAGATGGCCAAATGATAGTACCCCCTGGGGTAAAAGTACCTCCTCTTGATCAAAGAAAGAAGAGAGGTTTTTGCAAATATCATAATTTTCTGGGCCATAAAACTTCTCAATGTTTTCTTTTCAGGAATCTTGTGCAAGACGCTATTGAGGAAGGGAGATTAAAGTTTGCTAACAAATCCCCCATGGTTGTCGACTCCAATCCGCTGAAGGCTGAAGCCCACTATGCAGAACCCTCGGAGGTGAACATGATAGAGGCAACCAGGATCCAGTCGAAGAAGCCAGGAATTACCATGGTCGAAGTCTCAAAGGACCACATCAACATGCCAATCTTTGGCAGTTTTTCTGGAAATTTATCCAGGAAGACAATTGAAGCTGTCCAGAAAGCGGTCGAGGACCCGAAGTCGAAGACTGCTGAAACACAAAAAACTGGACCAAAGCCCAGTTCCCACTTGGCCACTGTTCAAGGCCAGACGGAGAATCTGGAAATACAAATGAAGCAACTAACTCTTGCTAGCAAAGATACAATGAATATCAATATGGTTGAACTTTCTGACCCTAAAGCATCAGAAGAGGCCATAAGGCAAGAGCAGGCTAATAAGACGGCTTTCCCACGGGAAAACGAAAACTTGGCAGATTTTTTACAAAGATGCCAGAAGAAGAAATCAGAGGTGATGCTGTGTCCAAGATGCAGTTCTATCTTTGATAAAAAAGCTGCTGAACACATTCAAGGTGTGAGAGCAGCGAACAAGAGAAGGGAGAATGCTGACCTTCGACATGATCCCAGAAGGGGTTCTAATCAAGACAAGAGGCCATTGACTTTTAGGCCTCCAACAAATGTACCAGTAGACACTTGGTACAAAACCTCTGGCCGAAAAAGGCCAAATGAAGAGAAATGGCATTCTTTCGATGTGCCAAGAGGTTCCTCTCTGACTCAAAAGAAAGAGCCTCAAGTTGCTGCACCTAAGATTGCTCAAGTGTCCAGTAACTACAAGGGTAAAAATCCTATGTCTCGATCCCAATGGAGGAGATATCAAAGGAGGCGAAAAGCTGAAAGGGAGGCTGCCAACGAACCTAAGGCAGAAACTAGTTCGAATGTTCCTCAAAGGAAACAAAGAAAGCCTCTAGAGAGAGAACCAGTTACCAACAGGCTAGTTTGGCCTAACCAAAGTGAAGTCGAAGACGAAGATGATGCTGAGTCTGACGATACTCTGGATATAATGGTGAATATTGTTTCAGTACTGCCCAGGGAATTCAATCGACAGGTAGAAGTCGAAGCCAGTGACTGGGAAGTTGAACAAGAAATGGCCAAACATAGGCCAGTGTGCTATTTTGTCATGGACAATGGCACTACTGAGGAACAAAATGGCTTCTTCGAGCCACCTACAGAGGCGATGAAGAATCACCTCAAGCCTTTGTTCATAAGGGCGAAGCTCGAAGAGACCACTGTGAATAAAATATTGGTCGACTGTGGGGCAACTATCAATATTATCCCTCACTCTATGCTAAGGAAGATTGGCAAAAGAGATGAGGAAATTAAACCTCACAATATGGTCCTGTCGAACTATGAGGGCGGCATTGGGACCACCATGGGAGTGATCCAGCTAGATATCAAAGTTGGGTCTATCCTTCGACCAACAATGTTCATGGTCATATCGGCCAAACCTAACTACAACCTTTTGTTAGGCCGTGAGTGGATTCATGGTGTTGGCGCTGTGCCTTCATCGATGCACCAAAGACTGCTGCTATGGCGTCCAGATGGGATGGTCGAAAACATAGAGGCAGATCAAAGCTACTACCTTGGCAAAGTGAATCACTTGGGTGTGGCAGATTTCGACAAAAACTTGGCTCACATAGGGCCATGTCCAACACCTGACTTCGACATGGCGCCAGCGCCAAACACCTTTTGTTCCCTATACCTGCATCCTGAGCATGGTTTCCAATGGGACAGAGAAGACTTGTCCCACATAGACTTCAGTGGGTTAACTGATATCCAACCAACTGGTTGGGGAAGTGAATTCAGTGATAATGACTGAGTCACAGTCTTTGAAGCGAATTTCGGCGTATGTAGCCGAAACCAAGATGATAACGGCTCTCGAAGCCGAAGTAAAGTACATGGCCACACAGGCCAATGATCAACAAATATCTGCTGTTGGCCCAGGAAAGGATTTCGATCCAAGACCTCCTGATATCATGCCAGACGAAATGCAGGAACAGAGGCTCGACGCCATCTATGACGATGAGCCTTTGGGCTTCGAAAAGGATCCCTTGGCGAACAACATTAAGATGTTAGCACAAGACCCTTTAGAAGAAATCAACTTAGGCGAAGGATCAGAGAGAAGGCCAACTTACATCAGCGCCAAAATTGATCCAGAACTTAGGTTGGAAGTAATCCAATTGCTGAAAGAGTTTAAAGACTGTTTTGCATGGGATTATGACGAAATGCCTGGTCTCGACAAAGGATTGGTAGAACTTCAGTTGCCAATCAAACCTGGAAAGAAGCCAATCAAGCAAAATCCAAGACGCTTCGCTCCAGAAATATTGTCGAAGATCAAAACGGAGGTCGAAAGACTTCTGAAATGCAAATTCATCCGTGTTACAAGGTATGTCGAATGGATTGCAAATATTGTGCCAGTAATTAAGAAAAATGGCACATTAAGGGTGTGCATAGATTTCAGAGATTTGAATGCTGCCACCCCCAAAGATGAATATCCTATGCCTGTGGCGGAAATGCTAGTCGATTCTGCCGCTGGCTATGAATACCTGAGTATGCTCGATGGTTATTCAGGATATAATCAAATATTCATTGCTGAAGAGGATGTGTCGAAAACAACTTTTCGATGCCCTGGGGCCTTAGGCACTTACGAATGGGTAGTGATGCCTTTTGGCCTAAAGAACGCTGGGGCAACGTACCAGCGAGCAATGAATACTATCTTCCATGATTTTATTAACACTTTTATGCAAGTTTATATTGATGATATTGTTATAAAATCTGTTTCCAGGAAGAGTCACATTGACCACCTTCGACAATCATTCGAAAGAATGAGAGAACATGGTCTGAAGATGAACCCTTTGAAGTGTGCGTTCTGTGTGAAAGCTGGAGATTTCTTGGGCTTCGTTGTCCACAAGAAAGGAATCGAAATCAATCAGAACAAGACGAAGGCAATTCTGGAGGCGAAAGCGCCATCGAATAAGAAGGAATTGCAGTCTCTCTTAGGCAAGATAAATTTCTTAAGGAGGTTTATATCTAATCTAAGTGGGAAAGCTCAGGCCTTTTCACCCTTACTTCGACTGAATAAGGAGGGGTTCGAATGGGGGCAAGAGCAACAAGAAGCCTTCGACAAAATCAAAGGGTACCTCACTAAGCCACCTATTTTGGTGCCTCCTTGTAGCAATAGGAGTATGAGATTGTACATAGCTGCATCTGACAAAACTCTGGGAAGTATGTTAGCCCAGGAGGATGAGAATGGAGTCGAAAGACCCATTTATTATCTCAGTCGAGTTTTGAATGATGCAGAAACTAGATATAGCGAAGTTGAAAAATTGTGTCTATGTCTGTATTTCTCTTGTACAAAACTCAAGCAATATATAAAACCAGTTGATGTTTATGTTTCGTCTCATTTTGATGTTTTCAAATACATGTTGTCGAAACCTATCTTGCATAGTCGAATTGGCAAGTGGGCATTAGCATTAACTGAATACTCCTTGACCTTTATGCCTCTTAAGGCAATAAAAGGACAAGTGGTTGCAGATTTCATAGTCGACTACTCAATTCAAGTCGAGGATATTAACTATGTGGAGATAGAACCTTGGAAATTCTACTTCGATGGTTCCAGCCATAAAAATGGAACAAGAGTAGGAATCTTGATTATTTCTCCAGATAAAATTCCAACAACATTCAAGTACCAAATAGAAGGTTCTTGTTCGAACAATGAGGCTGAGTATGAAGCCCTAATTACTGGCCTTGAGATATTGTTGGAATTGGGGGCAACTCGAGTCGAAATAATGGGAGATTCAGAGTTAGTCATCAAGCAAGTCACAAAGGAATATAAATGCATAAGAGAAAATCTCATTATGTACTTTGTGATAGCAAATCGTTTGTTGAAAAAATTTGAAAGTGTCAATATTCGACACATACCCAGGGTTGAAAATCAAATAGCCAATGACTTGGCACAGATTGCATCTGGGTATAAGATTTCAAAAACGAGATTACAAAGAGCAATCGAAGTTCGAGAGAAGATAAAAGCAACTTGTCTATCACCATCAGACTTGGAATCGACGAGACTAGGATATGCTGATCACAGTAACTTCGAGATTTCGTTCATTGATAATTTGTCAGAGCAAGATTGGAGGAAACCCATTGTGGACTATCTTCAAAATCCAGGAGCTTCGACAGAACGAAAAACAAAATACAGGGCGTTGAGTTATGTACTCATGGGAAATGAGTTATTCAAGAAGACGCCTGAAGGGGTGTTGCTGAAATGTTTAAGTGAAACTGAAGCATACATAGCCCTTTCGACTACGCATGCTGGGGCATGTGGGGCTCACCAAGCAGGCCATAAGATGAAATGGTTGTTGTTTCGACAAGGACTATATTGGCCCACTATGCTAAAAGATTGTGTTGAGTTCGCCAAAGGTTGCCAAGAGTGTCAAGTTCATACAGGCATCCAACATGTACCAGCAAGCGAACTTCACTCGATAGTGAAGCCTTGGCCCTTTAGAGGATGGGCGTTGGATCTTATTGGAGAGATTCGACCAGCATCATCAAAGAGTCAGAAATACATATTGGTAGGCATTGATTATTTTACTAAGTGGATCGAAGTTGTCCCTTTAGTCAATGTAGACCAAGAAAATGTCATTGAATTTATTCAAAAGAACATTATCTTTAGGTATGGAATCCCTGAGACAATAACAACTGATCAAGGGTCAGTTTTCACTGGTCGAAAGATGCAGGAATTTGCTCAGGAAACAGGTTTCAAACTCCTAACATCCACGCCTTATTATGCACAGGCGAATGGTCAAGTCGAAGCAGCTAACAAAGTGGTGATTGGCTTGATAAAGAAACATGTTGGGAAGAAGCCAAAGAATTGGCATAAGACGTTAGACCAGATTTTATGGGCTTGTCGAACGTCCCCAAAAGAAGCCACTGGTACAACACCATATAGGCTAACTTTTGGCCATGATGCAGTGTTGCCAGCAGAAATTTGTCTTCAATCTGCAAGGGTTCAGAGGCATTATGATATTCCTTCTGAAGTTTATTGGAATATGATGTTAGATGAACTGGTGGATTTAGACGAAGAGAGATTACGCGCTCTCGACTTACTCAGGCTTCAGAAGAAAAGAGTAGAAGACTCTTATAATAAAAAGGTAAAACCTAAGGTATTTTTGCCTGAAGAACTAGTTTGGAAGGTAATTCTTCCCATGGATCGAAGGGATCGAAGCATGGGGAAATGGTCACCCAAATGGGAAGGACCCTTCAAAGTTATCCAAACTTTTTCTGGTGGAGCCTATGAAGTCGAAGAGTTAAGTGGAGATAAAAGGCTCTTGAGAGTAAATGGTAAATATTTGAAAAAATACAAGCCTATACTTCAAGAGATAAAAATAAAATAATAAAAGAACAAACTAAATTAACCATAAAAATGCCAAAATGGAAATTTTTATTAATTTCAGCCAAGATGGCAATTGTTGTCGAATAACGATTACAGAAGATGGTTACAAAAGAGAATCAATCAAAAAGTAAGAGAGTTCCTGAGTCGAAGATACTTGGCATGCTGCAGCTCCAACCTCTTCTTGCACCAGGAGTTTTCCTGCACTAGTTTGGCAATTTGAGCGTCGAGGCTTTGGGCCTTCTCAGCGAATTCCAGGCCTTGTTTAATCTCAGTCTGGCTCTCAGTGTCGGAGATGGTCGAAAGAATTTCCTCCTGGAGTACAGTGTTGGCGTTTATCTTCGCCTCTATTTCTGCAATTTGTGCCCGGAAGGAAACATTCTCTCGCTCAATGGCATCGACTCTTTCCTGTGCAGACGCTTTCTGTTTCGACAACTCAGCAATTCGAGAAGTCGAATTTGAGACAGCAGTCCACGCAGAGGAGCTTCTGCCATACAACACCTCGAGCTGACTGTTAAAACCTCTTTGGCGCCTGTAATCCGCTGAGACCTGATCAATCATAGAGTGTAACTCCATGATCAAGTCTGAGATTTCTGGGGCTACAGCTTCGAAGTCAACAGCATTCAAGACCTCTTTTAAGCATGATGGAGCAGTGGGGTCCCCCTCTAAAGTCTTCATCAGGTCCCTCTTGAAGAACTGGGCCTTAACCTTCGCCAATGCATCATCAAGAGGAGAAGTTTCAGTAGACTTCCCCGACAGGGTAGGAATTTCCTGACTAGTGTCAGATGAACTCTTACTCTCGATGATTGCATTGAGGTAGCTGACAGGGTCAGTTTGTTTCAAGATTTCCAAGTCCTCTTTTGACCTGTGCTTCGAGGAGGTAACCCTTGCCACAGTATTATCTTGGGCTTGAGGCTGTTGAGTGCTAAGTGTCTCGACTGGTTGCTCTTCGACTCGGAATGAAGTGGTACCAGCGTCGACTTGTGGTTCTTCGTTAGCATCACCTTGGGGTCCTTCGCCAGCGTCATTTTGTGGCTCTTCGCTAGCGTCACCTTGGTGTCCTTCGCCAGTACCACCCTGGTTCTCTTCGTCAACAGCATCTTGATTCTCTTCGCCATTGCCTTGGTCCCTTTCTTCTTGATTCTCTTCTGACGACAAATCCACCACCTGAACCGTTTCTGGCTGTGGTTCCTCCACTGGCTGTTGTTCCTCCACCATAGGTTCTTCTGTTGTTTTCTCCACTGTTTCAGCATTGGCTTCATTCTCAGTATGGGCTTCGTCATTGCCCAAGTCTTTTTCCTGAGGCCTGCTAAGGTCAACAGATTCCAACGTTTCTGAAGTCCTTGGTGGAGAACTTTCAGTAGTGTCCTGAAAAAGAGAAAGAGGACAAATCTTCAGATGTCGAAAGAGACACAATCGAATACGGGTATCTATGCCTAAGTTATAACAAAGGTCTAAGAGATTACCTGTGGATTAACTTCAGCCCCAGGGCTGGAATTGTCACTCTCGACAGGTTTGTTAAGAAGAACGTTCAGTTCCTCCTCAGTTGGCTCCTCGATGATTACTGGAGGTGGCCTAGGCTTTCTCACAGCGACCTTTATTCTGACGGTTCGACCTTCAGGAGCAGGAGCAGGAACATAAGCGTCCTTCGTTAACTTTCGCCTCTTTAAGGGAGCAGGAGGGGAATCACTTTCGTCATCACTCCCAGATTCGACCACCAATGCTGCCCGTTTCTTGGGCGAAGGGGCCTAGAAAAACCAACGGGAATTCGATTGAATTATTGCATCGAAAATCAAAAATCGAAAGCCAGAAGAAAAATGAAGAAAATCTGGTTACCGATACAGGAGGCTTCCTCGAAGAGCCTTCCCCTTGTTGGTTGCTTATGGTCTTCGCCGGCGCTGTAGTCTTCGCCGGCGGTGGAGGTTTTGTTGAAGGGCCTCCTCCTTGTGGGCCTTCTGTAGCCTTCTTGGCTAGAGGCTTTCGAACAACTGAAAGCAAAAGAAAAAGTTAACAGGCTAGCAGTCGAAGAGAAAGACAAAAAAGTAATGTGAGAGCATGAACTTACATTTCTTTACTTTGTCCAACACTAGGACAAAAGACTTCTGCAACTCAGCCATGAAGTCCTTCTCGTCGAAGAAGTACTCAGCATAATAACTTCTCCACCACTCCTCGAAGGATGGTGAGCAAAGGAAATTAAGCTGGTAGTCAAACAGCGAGAGGATTGTTCGACCAGCATATCTTCCGATATGCTTGATGGCAGCTTCTTCTGTATAATCGTTGCAGAAGTACAACATTGACTTCTCCCTTTGAAAAATCGGAGAAGGCAGGGTTTGGATAATACCAAACTGGCGAGATACCAGATTTGGTTGATAGGCAAGCAGACTCAGATGAGTCTTAGAACTCTTAAATCGAAGAGGCATAATCCTTGGTGTAAGGAATGCCTCCCACAGTATGGTGTGCTCATCAACATTGGGACCACTCGACTCCTTTGGATGTGGCCTTGTGAACCATGCTGGCCCCACTCTCCGTTGAGCAAATGGAGCCATAGTTGAAACAAATTCCTTCCTTCGAGCGAACATGAGAACGAAGTTAGTGAAGGTTTGTTGAAACTCCAGGCCATCTTCCACAGGTGTCAGCAGAGCCAGCCTGATGCCTTCGACGCGCCTGTTTGCTATTGCTGGCGCCTGTTCATTTATCTGAACCTTCTTGGGCAAGAAAGATTCGAAAGTGGCGTTGAGCCACAGTTGAAGTAGCCAAAAAGGCCCAGCGAGTAACAAACTGGCCCTGTCCTCGACATGTTTCAGAAGAGTGGCCCCATTGCTGATCGAGTCATAAAGACTGGCTAGAATCAGTTCTGCCAGACAGATGTTTTGGCGGTGGTGCAGTTGGGTAGCAAGAGTGACCATCTTTTTGGTCACCTGCAGAGACTTCGAGCAAAACACAAAGCGAGTTAGCCATAGGGCTAGAAACGCTATGTGTTCGACATCCGACACTGTATCCGTCGACCTGTCATGAAAATGGTTGATGAAAGTGGTGTATGTGGGCTTGGTCTCAGAGAAGCCAATTTGGTCCTCCGACATCTCCTCCGGGTCGAAGTAATCTCCGGTTGGTCGAAGGCCAGTAATAGCTGCTACGTCGAAGAGTGTGGGGGTTAGCATCCCACATGGAAGATGAAAAGTGAAGTGAGAATAATCCCAGAACAACAGTGAGGCTATCAGCATCTCTGGGGAGTAGTTTAAGCCTGTCTTCGACAGCATCACTAGGTCGAAGATTCCCATATCCTTCCAGATTGGAGTTTGATGCTTCTCCAACTTTGTTAGCCAAGCAACATAATCGGAGGTCAGATTAGGGCAAGACCTGAAGACCCTAACACTTCTGTTGAAGAAGCGGAGGTCGATTTTTTCGCGTGTAGGGTCTTCGTTGTCTTCTGCGTCCTTCTTGGCGCATGCTACTGGCTTGAGTTTCTCGACGATGGGGAAATAGCTCTTGATCTTCAGAGCTTCAGAGATGCTTGGATTCATGGGGCCAGACATTGCGAAGATCTGGTTGGAGTATCCAACCGGGATCATCAAGTGGCGCGAGTAAGCATCGCGAACGGAGATGTCAGAAGGTTCAGGAACCCTTCGTTTGCCTGTAGAGTTTACTACTGGGGCAGTAACGAAGACCTTGGGTTTAACATGTTCAGTTGGTGCGTTAGCACTGGGAGCAGTAGAAGCAGAGGCCATTGTTGAGGATGAAGATGAAGTGAAAGAGGAAGAGTTTTCTGCAAAGAGAGCAAGCTTGTACGAAAACAAGGAAGTTTGAAGGCTAGTTGGTGTAAAAAGTCCCACAATGGGATATTCACTACTATTTATAGTAGTGGGAGAAATCCCCAATAACGAGGACATTAAATGTCATTTAATGCTGCAGGAATTAGTGGGACGCGTGGCAGCCCCTTGTTGCTTTGGCCGTTTCTGCAGAAGTAGAGAGACGCAGCGTGCGTCCTCGTTTTTGAGAATTGTCATAATGACAAATTCTGAAGTGACGTTTGGTACTGCACGCCGTACTGAAAGTGACGTCCTAGGATCAAATCAATGATGGTTTTCTTGGGATTGCTAATAGTTGGTAAAAAGCAACAAAAAGTGCACAAGTTAACTTGTGACTAAGCGTGGAAAGACAGGTGTCGAACGGCGTTTTCAAAGAATGCCTTTTTCTTTCAGAGTCGAAATAAGGCATTCTTGGGGGGCAATTTGTTGGCTCCTAAATTCGACACCTTTGTTTTGGTTGATGTCAGCCATTAAAAGCTGAAAGATGCTTTCGACTGGCTAAGTCTGTCGAAGTGCCCGTCGAAAGATGGCAAAATACTTAGAAGATTTCTTCCAAGGAAGAAGGCTGATTGCCTTCGACGTCGAAGGAGTTTCTCGTCGAAGATGTCTCTTGACGAACGTGTTCGATGGTCCAGAGTGGAGCAGTTTGAAATTCAAGCTTTTTGGAGGGAAAACGGTTTCCAGCAGTTACTACGTGCAAACGTGCAAGGATCTGGAGCGTCAAGCATGGAGAACGTGCCAAGTGGATCGATCTCGAAGCAGTGTAACTGCCCAACGGTTACTTGGAATGTTTTAGTATAAATAGGAGTAGACATGTAGTTTCTCGCGTGTGTTCACAAATATATACATAGTCACTCATTTAGATTCGAGTACCCAGCGTGTGAGAAAGAATTGTTGAGAAATGTATGTGTGAAACACCAATTTTATCAATTAAAGTCATTTACTTTTCCAGCATTTTACTTGCTTTTCTCTTTACATTTCCTGTCGAACCTTTACTTTAAAGCCTTGTTTATTTTACCAAGTCTTCCCTTTATGCAATTTACTTGAAACATTTTATTTAAAGCCTTATCCACCTTAATCAAACTTCAAAATCAACCTATGTCCATAGGATCAATTTGATCGATCCTGCGAGTAACCAAATAAGTAACCATTTGGAGGATCAGCGCTTGTTTACCAAAACCCAAGGTAAACAATCAAGTACATCTTCGAAAAGCCTGTTTTATCTGGAAGAATCGATAGATGGCAAATTATCCTGACCGAGTATGATATTTAGTACACAACCCAAAAAGCTATAAAGGGGAGTGTACTAGCTGACCATCTAGCTCATCAAGCTGTCGAAGATTACCAATCCATGAAGCTCGACTTCCCCTACAAAGACATTATGACATTCAACAACATTGAAGGTAACAGACCGTATGACGGACCTGAACAAGGATCCCGATGGACCCTGTACTTTGATGGTGCTTCAAATGCACTTGGCAACGGTATCGGAGCGGTACTTATCTCTCCAGAAGGTTGCCATACACCTTTCACCGCTAGACTCTGCTTCAGCTGCACCAACAACATGGCCGAGTATGAAGCTTGCATCTTTGGTCTCAAGGCTGCTATTGACTTGGAAATCAAATCTTTGGCTGTGTTTGGGGACTTAACTTTGGTTATAAGTCAGATCAAAGGAGAGTGGGACACTAAAAATCCTAATCTCATCCCATACAAAGAACATGTCTTGACATTGTTACCTCATTTCGAGCAGATTACCTTCGAGCACTTCCCGCGAGAAGAAAATCAGCTAGCAGATGCTCTAGCTACAATGTCTTCCATGTTTAAACTTAACTGGGATAATGAGGCTCCCCAAATCACCATCGAGCGAATGGATGAACCTGCACATTATCACGAGATTGATACCGAAGAAGTAGTGGACCAACCCTGGTTTCACGAAATCAAAAGGTATCTCAAGACTCGAGAATACCCTGAAGGAGCTTCAGTCAACGACAAAAAGTTCTTAAGGAAATTTTCTGCCAAGTTCTTCCTGAGCAATGGTATCCTGTACAAGCGCAACCATGATTGTGTTCTGCTTCATTATGTGGATAAGGTTGAAGCTGAGCAGATCATGACTGAACTGCATAATGGTACCTTTGGCACCCAGTTGAGCGGACATACGATGGCTAAGAAGATTCTAAGGACAGGCTACTACTGGTCTACCATGGAAGCTGACTGTCATCAATATTTCCGTACTTGTCACAAATGCCAAATCTATGCTGACAAGGTACATATTCCTCCAGTTCCTCTCAATGTCCTAACAGCTCCTTGGCCATTTGCAATGTGGGGTATCGACATGATTGGTGAGATCAAGCCTACAGCATCCAATGGACATCGCTTCATCCTGGTGGCTATTAATTACTTTACCAAGTGGGTCAAAGCAGCTTCCTTCGCCTCCGTTACAAAGAATGTGGTTGCCCGCTTCATCAAGCAGAACCTCATATGCCCCGTATGGTATCCCCGACAGGATCATCACGGACAACGGTACAAACCTGAACAACACTATGATCACTGCTCTGTGCGAGCAGTTCAAGATTCAACATCACAATTCATCTCCCTACCGACCAAAGATGATCGGTGCTGTCAAAGCTGCAAACAAAAATATCAAGAAGATCATTCAAAAGATGACAATCACCTACAAGGACTGGCATGAGATGTTACCGTTTGCTCTGCACGGATACCGTACCACGACACGTACTTCAACTGTGGCAACCCCCTTTTCTTTGGTATATGGTATGGAAGCTGTTTTACCTGTGGAGGTTCAGATTCCTTCCCTAAGAATCATGAAGGATGCTGGTTTGAATAAAGACGATTGGATTCAGACCCGGCTTGATCAACTTAACCTGATTGACGAGAAGCGACTTACTGCTGTTTGTCGTGGTCAGACGTATCAAAAACGGATGATCAAGGCTTTCAACAAGAAAGTCAGGCACCAGGTATATCAAGTCGGAGATCTTGTAATCAAGCGGATCATCTTGCCGCAAAGTGATCCGAGGGGAAAATGGACTCCTACTTACGAAGGACCATTTGTGATCAAAAACATCTTTTCTGGTGGGGCTATGATCCTAACTACCATGGACGGCGATGATCTGCCGCACCCTGCGAACACAGACATAGTCAAAAGATACTACGCATAAAACGACCCGACAAGTTGGAAACTCGAAAGGGCGACTTGGGCAAAAATGGGCATCCTGGTGAATCGAAAACCCGAAAGGGCGGTTCAGGAAAAAATTAGGGATAAATTAAAAAAATCTGTACACCCGGCAAGTTGAAAACCCGAAAGGGCGACTTGGGCAAAAAAGGGTTTCCCGGTGGATCGAAAACCCGA
Source organism: Vicia faba (assembly GCA_948472305.1). NCBI lineage: Eukaryota > Viridiplantae > Streptophyta > Magnoliopsida > Fabales > Fabaceae > Vicia > Vicia faba. The sequence continues at coordinate 823,148,299 of OX451741.1, forward strand.
AAGGGCGATCCAGGAAAAAGTTAGGGAATTAAAGCATATGACTATGTCTCGTCGGATCACTTTAAGGAAAATCTCTTAACAGACGAACTCCAAGCTTCCGATCAATCCAATCATCTGTGGACGAAGCAACGAATGGACAAGATACTCAGAGTTACGAAGGCTATAGCAGAATGGGAACCCCATGGAATTGTTACACATAGCCATCTTTCTTTGTATAAATTTTTCTCAATTTTTATGACAACATTCTCTTACTAGGATGTCTGTTTCCTTTGTACAAAATACTTATACAAAGTTAATACAAAGATACTTCAAAGTGAAGAAAATTGTTTGCCTTTTCTTTCTTTTTACACTTATGTTTTATTTGAAAACGTCCAATGATTTATTAAATGAGCATATGCATTTAAATATAATCACTGCTTACAAATAAAACGAAACGAGAAGGAATAATTACTGATAGGATAAAAGTATAGGAAAATGTCTTTAGGCTATTCCAGGAGAAATCCCCTGCAATACATCATCCAGATCCTCGGCGGAACTAAAGCCTTGAAATACATATCCCCAGTGGAGTTAAGTTTCAAGAATCCCCATCAGAGCTGAGTTTTCAAAATCCCCAGTGGAGCAAAACTTTGAACTACAAACCCTCAGTGAGGGTGAAACTTTATTCCCCAAACGGAGTCAAACCTTCGATCTTTGAACATCATTGGAGACCATCCGAATTCCTCCGATTTCCCCGGAGAATCACTTTAAAAACCAGACAATTCCCCAGAGAGTTATTCTTAAATATTCTTCCTCAATGAAGTCAAGTTTCCATACACGGTCAAATCAGCACGTCATTAAGATCCCCAACGGAGAGGAAACTTTGAGCTACCACCCTGATACCCCCAACGGAACGGAGATTCTCATTCTTGAAGTCCCCAGTAGATTGGCATACAACCCAAACTCCTGATCTCTCCAGCAGTGTAGCTTTTCCCCATAGAGTTTGTCAAATATTTTGAATCTCCAACAGTGGTCAAGGATTTATTTTCCCCGACAACAGTCAAAGACTTTATTATCTCCAGCTATCCAGGGTTTATTTTCCTCAGCAAAACAGCTAATCAGCTTACATGCACATACATTACATTCATAAATCATGAGCATTGATAAAACACATATATTACATCATACATTTCATGCAACATAACTTTGTGTTTCAGCTAACATTCTACCCTTTTCAGGATGAAATTAATAGCTACCTAAAACAAATATTCAAAGCTCAGAAAATGACTTAGAAATGCTCCAGACACGGATGCTTTTCTATTTGTTTATTCAAATCAAGGGGCAGATTCCTGTTCCAGTTATAAAGCCTGGATCCAACCAGATTTTATCTTGATTATACTGAAACCCAGAGATCGACCAGAAAATAGTTGAATCCCCTATAAATTCTTCTGAAACCTGGACGTTGACCAGATAGGAAGTAAAGTATTATGAAGCCTGAACGTTGACCAGATAGCAATACAAAACTGTGAAACCTGGACGTTGACCAGATAACAGTAAGGTATAATGTGAAACTTGGACGTTGACCAAATAACAGTTTACTCGGCCAATTACTTTGAAGCCCGGATTTAACCGTATATTAGTAGGCCCAGAAATCAAAGGAAAACCGGAGGTGACCGGATAACCATTTGATTTCCTTCTGAAACCTGGATGTTGACTAGATAGGAAGTAAAGTATTGTAAAGCCTGGACGTTGACCAAATAGCAATACAAGACTGTGAAGCCTGGACGTTGACCAGATAACAGTAAGGTATACTGTGAAACTTGGACGTTGACCAAATAACAGTTTACTCGGCCAATTAGTTTGAAGCCCTGATTCAACCAGATATTAGTAGGCCCCGAAATCAAAGGAAAACCGGAGGCGACCGGATAACCATTTGATTTCCTTCTGAAGACTGGATGTTGACCAGATAGGAATTAAAGTATCGTGAAGCCTAGATGTTGACCAGATGGCAAAATAAGATTGTGAAACCTGGATGTTGACCAGATAGCAATACAAGACTGCGAAGCCTGGATGTTGACCAGATAGCAGTTCACTGTCACCTCTTCAACCAAGAGATGACTCCCCAGTAGAATAACAAGACGACTGAAGTTCTATTTTTACCACGACAGAGACCAGCATTCCCTGGCGTAGTCCTCCTCAACAACAGGTATACGGGCTCTCGCTAAGGAATCTCTTATGCGATCAACTTTCTTGGATGGCATCTTTAAGCCCATATCTGAAGAGATTCAATCATATCTCCAAATGGCATCTTTAAGCCCATTCCCTCAACTACTCTGACGAGTGCAAATTTACGGGCACTCTAGTGTCTAATCCTCTTTTACCTTCGAGTCACGAAAGGCAAACTCGCCAATCTAACTCTTCAGGTTCAAGAAGATTGAACAGGGGCAGCTGTTGTACCCAAAAATTTGCCCTCTCATTTTATCAAGATTTCTCATCACAAGACTCTTTGAACTCAAGACCAAGCTAGGGTTTGCTCTGCTCAAGACATCTCCTTGCACTGTTGACCTAAATTAGGGTTTGAGTTTGCACAAGGAATTTTGGACTTCTAATGCTCAATATGAATTTCATGCTTCATGTTGGACCTGTAAGTTTGCTCATACCAAGTTTCAGGCCTTGAATTAAATTTTGCCCAGTCAATTGACCTAGAAATCAACTGTATTGGGGAAAAGGTCAATTGTGGCCAATTTACAGTCAAACCTCATAAATTTTGATCCACATCAATATTATAGGCTCATATGAACCATTTGATCAAGTTTGGACCATAACTCCTCAAGAAATTTGATCAGATCATCAAAAGGGCAAAATGGTCATTTTTAGGGTTTTGACTGCAGAAGGGCAATTTCTGACTTTTCACCTAGCCAATGGAAAATTGGGTTCAAGCATGGATTCAAGGAATCAATGGCATCATCTTGACCTATTCACAAGGTTCAAAAGATCTCAATTGCATTGGATTGACAGATGAATTTTCCAGTCAACTGATCAAAAGTCAACTATACACTGAAAAGTCAAACTTTGACTTTTTGGTCAAAATCAAGTGCCAAGGGTCATTTTTCATCAAGATGTGTCAAAAAATGAAACTTTTTCATCAAGAAACCCAATTTTGCAAATTAGGGTTTAAGATTGAAAAATTTCATAACTTAGAATTTTTCTAAGTTGTGAAATTTTCTTATTTTTTCCCGACTTTGCCCAACATTTTCACCTTGATGCAATTGGATTCAAACAAAACTTCCAACATGAAAGTTGTAGTCCTCCACAACATCTACAACTTTGATTCACAAAGTTTTCCCAAAAGAAGCTTTGATTTCAGGTTATGAATTTTGGAACAAGGGTCCATGAAACTTTCAACTTAGTGAAATTTTGTCCTAGTTTAGGCAGGATTTTGACCTATCTTCATGGCAACTTTTCACCTAGTTCCACTTGGAATCTCAAAATGCATTTCAAAGATGGATTGTAGATAATGTTACAAGCTTTCCAAAATGTCCAAGAACTCTCCAAAATCATTTGTGGTTAGGGAGAATCAAAGGTTTGAATTTGGCAAAAACTCACTTTGATCCATGGCATGTTTCATGTTGCTACAAGTTGCAATTTCCATCCAGCATTGTTTGTACTTGCTTACAGGTCCCTAAACCCTTTCATACTCAATAATTAAATGCAAATCCATTGGTTTGAAGCTTTTTTCTGATCATTAGAGGATTATACAAGAGATTAATCCAAAAATAGCAAAAAGGCAACATTGCCATTTTTGTCAAAATTTGCTTTATGTCAAATTGCATCCTTGAGCCTTGAACCAAATATTGGACAGCAAACCAAATCTACAAACTTGCGGCCAAGCTCACCAAGTGTATGCAGGGTTAGAGCTAGCCTGTACAGGCCTGCTCTTGGTCACTTCCCACCTTTTACTTCATAACCAAGAAACTTGCCAAAATCACATAACTTGCATATCTGTTATAACCAACTCTTGCAAGCATTTGAGACAAGTTTTGCACATTGCCTTGAGCCAGAAACACGAGCCCTCCTTCCCTCAAACACTCTTGAACATCAAAACACCAAAAACTTGCAAAACAGGGCACTCCCTGCAGTTTCACTCCTATCTCACAAGTTAATCGTGTATTTTGCCCCAAACTTGTTCCAATACCTTCCATATAACCCACCTGAGCTATCCCAACCATTGGCCATTGACTGTAACTCCATTTACAAGCTTCACCATTTCTGTTTTCAGCTTGTGCCGGTTGACTTCTACAAGCTTGTTCAAGCAAGTCCAAAGCAAACTAAGCATTGGGGAAGGTCAGAGGAAGTTCAGGCAAGCTCCCAAGCACCTCAGGTCTCACTGAAAAGCTCCACATTGCCATACACGAGTTTAACTGAAACAAGTATTTTCCAACTTTCTATCTCTCTATTTAGGAATCATTAGGCTTAGGTTTGTGAATAAAAAATGTAGTACTCATAGCCCTGAAGCTGTACATATGCTTAGATTTCATTTAAGTTAATCGTGTTAAGAGAATTTGATTCATGAACTTCCTGAAAAAGTTAGGTTAGAATTTAGGGCCAGAGAAATTCTCTCTGGTCTTTGAGAGTTAGGTTAAGTTTTTTATATGGTTGGAATCGTCTTGAAAAATGCTATGACTTTGGTGTTATGAGTTTTTGCATTAGAGCATGTATGCAGGAATTGGACATTTGAATCAGGCGCGCGTGTTTTGTTTGAACAAAGGTTGAAGATGAAGTTGGAACTGGGTTGGGCCTTTGTTTCTTGCTTTTGACACCTCCAATTTGCTGACTGCACCCCCTGGCCCATTTCATTATATTTTTATATTTTTCTATTTATTTATTAAATTTCTGATTTTGTTTTATTTTTTTCTAAACATAAAAAATTGCTAAAAACATTTTCATAAATTTTCACCTTTTATTTTGTATTTTTTATTATTTTTTCTAATATAAAAATAATTGTTAAATAACATGCTTTTGTTTTATTTAATAAAAACTTGAAAAACAATACATGAAAATATTATATTTTTATTTTTGTTATTTACATACTTAAATAATATTTTTCTATTATATTTTTATTTTTTGACATTTGTACATATTTTATTATTTTATTGTACATAAATAATATATATACTTTCTTAAAGAAAAATAAGGGTTTTTACCCTTAATAAAAATAATTTTTTATTTCTCTTTTTTTTTTTTACATTAAACATTATATTTTGCATATTTATTACATTAAACATTATATATTTTACATACATAAAAATAAACAAAAAACATTTTTTTTATATAATATTTTGCATATTTATTTAATTGACCATTTAAATACTTGCCTATTTATTTACTTGCACAATTTATTCAATTTGGATGTAATAGTAAATCTTAGGGTTTTATTTTCTTGCAAATACTCCCCATTCAAAATTGTATCCCCCTCCCCATATCAATGTTGTAATAGTCGTAGATTTATTTTACGCACTTATAGCTTTCAAATCTGCCATGTTAGAGATTAGGGTTTGTATGCAATATCCAAAATCAAAACAAATAGCTAGACCTAATACAAGACATAAAAGCATGCAAATTGACAACACAATGCACACATGCACCCCTAGGGTTTCATCCACTTGTTGCCTTTAAAATGGCCATGTTATGCATGTTGAGTATCTTGGCAAAACAAAAACAAAACAAAAGATCATAGTCCCTCGATGACGCTATCTTGGTTGCCTATACAAAAATGATCTAGTCCCTCAAAAATTTGCTAAAAATACTTATCCCAATTGCTATCATGGTCAATATGATGACCCGCGCCTGTCTCATTTAACATCCAAACACAAGGTTGTTTACCAAATACAATGGTAAAAGAACACTGTCAAAAGGGTTAAAAATGTGTAGGAAATATCTTTGAGTAGATACGGTAGACAACTCTTAGTTACTTGATCAAAACTTGCAAAAACATCCTTGCTATTTTCAAACACACCTCACAACACAATTTCAAAACATTTACCAAAACAAACTTTCAAACATTGAAATATCTTTTCAAAAGACAAACACCTTTGTATATATTCAAACAAGAATCATTACAAAGGTTGCCTAGACAAGGCCTCTTTTCAAAACATTTTCAAAAACCACACACACAAAGCACCATTTCAAACAATTGAAAAGCAAAAGCAAGTGATCTAAACAAGTAACTAAGAGCCCATGGATAACCATGGATGAAAAGGGTGATTGCACCTTCCATTTTCATAATCTACCCCCCGAACCCAAGAAAACATCTCAAAGGTCTTTCCTGTGCTTTTTGACCTTTCCTTTGGATAAAATAAAAAGTCGGTGGTGACTCTTGCTAAACCGAAACATTTGCGAACACAAACGTAAAACCTCAAGTCAGTTCTCCCACCGTATCACAACATAATTATTGCCCAACACATCTGGGGCAGTCAAGTCGAGATTCCAAGAATCTCTTAAATAGTGCTGAATAGCTAGGGGCAGATCTCCACCTGAATCACTTGGGGTATGTTACATTGATCAGGGGTTCCAGTAAAAACCACTTTGAAATTGCTTGTCTGTGCTAGTAGTATTAGATGGTGTCAGTATCATGTCTTCAGATACTTCCATGATAGTTCTTAAAAAATACCGAGGAAATTCAAGACTATCAGAAACTTGATCAATAAACTTCAAAACATTGGGGCAAACAGACTCACGCATACAAAGGGCCATATAAACATTTTCTGGCAGTGCTACAACACTTACTACTATGGACACTAACAATTCTCTGAACCCTGTGAACACGGACATAGTCGGTAGATACTATGCATAAAAGAAACTGGCTAGGTTGACATGCCTAGGAAAAATTAAGGGCATCCCGGCGAACCAAAAAGGTTTGGGCAAAAATTAGGGATATACATACAAAAATTGTACACCCGGCAAGTCAAAAACCTGAAAAGGAAGCTTGGGCAAAAAAGGGTATCCTAGTGGACTGAAAATCTGAAAGGACGGTCCAGGAAAAGTTAGGGATTTAAGCGCACAACTACGTCTCATTATCTCATTACTTGTCTATCAGTAGAAGACTTGTCACTCTGATCAATGATTACCAAGACTCTAGGAGATAAGACAAATTTCAAACTGTCCACAAATCCCTCCCGGGGCTATTTCCATGGATTATCCCCACAAAGCAATCTTCACAAAATACACTTCATGACAGTTCATAAATAGATGGAGATTGCCGATAGTTTATCATCTTCTAGATACAGTGTAGATACAATCTAAATACAGATTCGTTCTGACACTCATTCAGATGCATCTTCCTAGATACAGTTTAGATACACTCTAAATACAAATTCATTCTGACACTCATTCTAGATTCTCTTGCATATACAGTTCAGACACAATCTAAATACAGATTCATTCTAACACTCATTCTAGATTCTCTTGCAGATACAATTAAGATACGATCCAGACATGGATGTCATTATGATACTCATTCAAATGCATCTTCCCATATATAGTTAAAAGATAATTTAAATACAGATTCATTCAAATTCTCATTCCATATTTTCTTGCAGATACAGTACAGATACAATCTAGATATAGATTCATTCTGGCACTCATTCTCTTCCCGATACAGTTCAGATACGATCCAGATATGGATGTCATTCCGATACTCATTCAGTACATCCTCAGATACAATCAAGGCTTGTATTTATTCTGACATTCCTCAGTCGAGTTTGGACCTTCAAAACTGAAAAAGAAACCTTACAAAAGTTCTTCCCCAGAAGAATTCATTTCCCCAACAAGGTCGCTAAAATACTTTCCTCAAACAGGGTTTATTTCCCTAACAAACTACAATCTCCCCAGTTTGAGTCTACTCCTCCGACTACTAAAAATCATTGACAAAACTCCTCTTCCTCAATGGAGTTGCCACTATCTCAGAAAGTTACTGCAAAGCCTGAAATCTGACCAGATACTAGTTAACTTTATCCTCCCAAAACGAGTCGGAAAGTTATCCATCTCTTTTATCCCCAGTTGGGTTATATAAAAATCAAATTCCCCAGTAGAGAAATGAATGACTAGTGTTCTTGAACTCTACTCCCCAAGCAGAAATCAACATCCCCTGCAGAGTTACCTCAAATAGCAAACAGGAATTCCCAACTGAAGTATTCTAGGCCAAGTTGGAGATACACATACTCTTCATCCACAACAATTATCAGGGATTTATTTTTCCAGACGAAGATACATTTTACATTCACACATTATAGAATATGCAACACATATAACATAATTTCATTTATTTTAAGAACATCATTATGAAATGCGTTTCATACATCATGGCATTACATACAACTAACTCTTTACCTTTTCAGGAAAAGATCAATCAACAGCTGAATATCATCAACTACCTATAAATTTCTCCAGAGACTAAAATCTGACAAGTATTTCTATCAAAGACTTGCACTAGGGATTCATTTTGAAGAATATTTCTCCGCGAGAGGAAATCAAGTTTGGGTTCCTTTTGGTACTTATTGAAGTAGTAGTCGGCACATATTAATTCATTACCTGTTGAAGTAGTAGTCATCATAGATTCATTCATTACCTGTTGAAGTAGTCGTCGTCATAGATTCCTTCATTACCTGTTGAAGTAGTAGTCGTCACAGATTCCTTCATTACCTGTTGAAGTAGTAATCGTTATACATTCCTTCATTACTTGTTGAAGTAATAGTCGTTATAGATTCCTTCATTACCTGTTAAAGTAGTAGTCGTCATAGATTCCTTTATTACCTGTTGAAGTAGTAGTCGTCATAGATTCCTTCATTACCTGTTGAAGTAGTAGTCCTCATAGATTCCTTCATTACTTGTTGAAGTAGTAGTTATCACAGATTCCTTCATTGCTGGTTGAAGTAGTAGTCGTTACAGATTCCTTCCAGTATCCACTGAAGTAGTAGTCGCATGTAGACTCTTTTCTGGATACATCTCTTAAAGATCAAGTCAAACATTAGAATTACCAACAGTCACTCTGGATGGCATCTATAAGCACATATACGACAATTCTCAACCATCTCTGATGGCATCTATAAGCCCATCTCCAACAATATTCCGTCACTCTCTAAATGGTATCTTTAAGCCCATTCTCGATATGATCAACCAATAGTGTTACTTCTTGCACAAATGAGTGAAAATTTATGGGCACTTAAGTGTTCAATTGTCTTTTACCTTTAAGTCACGGATGGCGGACACGCCAATATAACTCTTCAAGTTCAAGAAAATTGAAAAGGGGCAGCTGTTGTACCCCAAAATTTTCCCTCCCATTTTTCATTCAAGATATTCTCCTAGGGTTTCTCAAGTGCTCAAGGTGGCTCAATAATTGATCAGACGAATTCTCCTCCTAAGCATTGGGTCCACGACTCGGGTTTGGTATTTCTCAAGCAAGATTGGGTTTCCAAGGTCTCAAGTGGATTTCATGGTGCTTCATATGTATTCAAGAATGCTCATATCAAATTTCATGCCTTGCATCACAAGTTCGCTGAGTCAATTGCTCGATTGATTGAAAATCAATTCTATCGACCAAAAAGTCAACATTTTCAAGATTAAGTTCAAATGATTATAACTTCTTCATTATTCAATATTTTTGAGTGTTTCTCTTTATAAGTCAAGAGCCGATTATGTGTGAAAGATCATCAAAAATTCGAATACTTTAGAGGTCGCTTCCTGGACTTTGATCTAATCTCAAGTAACTGTTGCCTGACTTCCAAGAATTGTAATTTCCTCAATTTTCAAGATCTTGAGACAATTATTTTTGCACATTGTCATAAGGAATGTCATCTACAAGGTTACTTTAAAAATTTAAGTCAAATTATGTTTAGAAGGCCTTGAAATTTAGTGAAACGTTATAGGTCATTTTTCTTGACTTAAATGTTTCTTGACTTCTAATAAAATTAATGGTGCCAACTTCTCAAAGTGATAAACTTTAGCCTCAAATCCCTTTTCTAGTGATAATTCAAAGCCTTTTAGGTTTGGTTCTATTTCATGTACTTACATGATGTGAGGTGAATTTTGTTTGAGTGGCGTGATTGAATTCAAGATTTCTTTGGAAGAAGGATTGATTTAGAATACTTGGAGTTTTCATCATGTGAACTCAAGTGTTAACTAGATGAAAGTTATCAAAAAAGGCTCATTCAAGATTCAAATCATTCATCACATTCCATTATCCAATACTATTTTTAAGGCCTGATAGTTAAAGGTCATCAAACATCATGCAAAGCATGAGATTAATTTCAAATTCAAGTGGAAGAATCCAAATTTCATCAAGACAAATAAAAAGGATTCAATTGTCAAAAAATTCAAGTTATTATATATCCACTCGAGGTTTATACAAAGCATATTCACTTTGTCATCAAATTTTGTTTTTTCCAAACAAAAGAATAACATTTGGATTATCAATTCACACCATTTCATTCAATTTTCTCTCAAAAATTCATCAATGTTCATTACAAAGTTGTACCATCTTTTTTTTGGAACATTGAATTCAAGATTACAAAGGAGTTTCTAAACTCTAAACCCATGTATGTTGATTAATTCTTCATGTTAATCCTGAATTTTAAAATCCATCAATTGTGGCCAAACATCTCATTGTCCAAAATTATGTCATGTCCTTGCAAGAACCTTATGCTTCCTTGAAAACCAGTCCATAGACCCTACACAAAACTGCCGTAGAAAAACAAGCATAATAGGCCAAAAATCTATTTATTTTGCTACCATGTTATCTTTAATACGGTGGGAGAACTGACTTGGTTCTTTTGTGTTTGATCGCAATTGTTGCAGATAGCAAGAGTCGCCACCGACTTTTCTTTTATCCAATAAGGAAATGGTGAATAGAACAGGAAAGACCTTTGAGATGTTTTCTTGAGTTCGAGGGGTAGGTTATGAAAAGGGAAGGTGTTAGCACCATTTTCATTCGTAGTTATCTACGAGATCTTAGTTTCTTGCTAGACCACCTGCTTTGTTTGAAAATGTGTTTGTGGTGGATTTTGAAAGTATTTTTGAAAAGAGACTTCATTTAGGTCAACTTTGTAATGATTCTCGTCTCTATAAGAATGTATACAAAGTGTTGGACTTTTGAAAATATTTCATATTTTTGAAAAGTGTTTGGTGTGTTTTAAAAAATGTTTTTTTTTTTGCGAATAGATTGTGAGCAAGCAACTAAGAACGTTCTACTTTAATCAAAAGTATTTTGTTCATTTCTCTCTTCCTTTGATATTTCTATCTTACCATTGATTGGTGCGAAGCCTTATCTTTGGATGTAAACGGACAGGCATGGGTCAATTATGGTCATAGAAGGAAACCTATGAGACATTTTAGCAATTTTTCGTTTAGGGACTAGATCGTTTACCAAAGGCAACATTAAGGGACATCGAGGGACTACGATCTTTTTATCAAGGGTCTTTTGCTAAAACTCCCATATTCGAGGAACATGGCTATTTTTCGAGGCAACAAGTGAGATTACCCTAGAGGTGCATATGTGTGAATATTGTGTTTGATTGCATGCATTTTTGTCTTGAATTTAAAGGTTATCTATTTGTTGATTTTATCTTGCCATATAGCCTACTTACTAATAGTGTAAGAAAACAATAAAAATGCAAAGAATAAATCCTAAGCTATTTCAACCATAACAAAAAAACAAAATAAAAAAATAGGAAAAGTGAGTCTTTCGATCCAGGCAATATGCTCCTTCGATTCACCCTATTTCAGCGTCTTTCGATTGGGCCTGTAAGGTAGCATGAATATGTATCCTTCGATCATGCCCTTTTTCTCTGCTTACTTCGATTGGACCTGCAAAACAAAAATGAATATGTCCTTCGACCACACCTTTTTCGTTTTAGATAACAGCATGGGGCGAAGCCTAAAAGGCTTCGACCCACACAACCTTCTTCCTGTCTTCTTTCGTTTAGGGACTAAGTAGAAACATGGAGTGAGGCCATGCTAGTATTACCTCATGGCCAGATTAATTCTCAATAATATATTTGATAAATAAAGAAAACAAACCAAAAGACTTAGCCAAGAAAGCAAACGAAGAAAGTGAAAACGAAGACAAACAAAAAAGACAATGATAATGCTTGAAACGAAAAGAAATGATTCTTCACATATTGTGCTTGAAACGAAAGGTTAAGGTCAAGAGAACTTACCTTGCTTGAAGTTGGAATGCGGGTCTTAGACTTGAGCTATTTCCCTGGGTGTTCCTGAATTCGAAGGGGGGGAAGCAAACATGGTGTTTCTTGGGCTAGATTCTAAAACCAAGAAAAGTTGGTTTGTGTTTGTTTATTTCTGGATTTTAAAGAAACAAGTGTGGTGCTTCTTCAAGTTCTGGGTTTGAGGGCGGTGTTAAGTGTTTGAGAGTTTTGAGGGTTCTTTGAAGATTCTTTCCACACAGCCAAAATCCTCTTCAACGTTCTTCTTCTTTCTTTTTTTATTTCAGCCCTTTTGAAGTGCAAGTGAACTCTCTATTTATAGAGAAATTTTTTGAATGAAAAACTTTGTGAAGGAATAAAATATAGTTTCTTTGAAAGGCCAACATCCACTTGTGTCAATCTTTTTATAATCCCAAGATAAAAGCACTAAAATCAATGGTTGAGATGGGTGGCTCCTAGTTTATAGGGGGAAAGTGTACAGAAGAGGTAGGCGCAAGGCTCAAGAACTTTCTAAAAACGTAGTGATGTCATTAAGAGCAAGTTGGCTTGAAGAATAATTTAATATGGAGTGAGGCAAAAGTTGGAGACCTATGTAGCCTGACCTACGGACAACTTGACTCTTTGAATCGAATCCTTCATTTTTCATAGCCTTCGACCAGAATTAACAAAGCAGCATTTGTCTCCACTAGTTGTGTGTCCTTCGAATGGACCAACTGTGTGTTCTTCGAATGGCCTTCTTTAGCTTAATGTGACATTGAGTCTTCTTGCTTATGATCAATTAGGCTCAACCCTTCGACCAGCCTCAAAAGTAACCAAAACCAAATATTTTCCAACCATGGCAAGTCCTTCGAATGGGCCACCAAGTTGTGTATCATAATGCAGCGCTATGTGTGTTGAAGGGTCTTCAGATGGATTCAAAGGTGATATGAAAGTGATTTAAGACAATCCTGAAAGTGGATTCAAAGCTAGCATGTTGGTGCATTCGAAGGAGACATGTAGGTGACAAAGCTTGGTGCACGCTAACATGGGGAAAACCCATGCCTTGTGAATCAAAGCAAATGCGTGAGGAGCCAATGGTGCAATCGAAACCAGCATGCAGGAGGTCCATGCTTTGTGTCAATGGAAAAACTTCAGAAGGCTATTACCTTATGAATCAAAGAAATATTTCAGAAGGTCATAAATCTCAGTCGAAGCTAACATGCAAAAGGCAAATGCTTTGTGAGACAAATATTCAGGAGGCCATTGCTCTCTTAATCGAAACTTGAATACATGTGCCATTTCAGTGAATCAAAGCAAGCATATAGAGGTCCATATGCTTAATCAAAGCTTGTGGAAAGGTTGCTCAAAGTAAAAGCCAAATGTTCAATCAGAGTGTGTAAAACAAAGCTCGCTCGAAGAAGCCAGATGCTCAATTGAAGGATGAAAACCAAACTTGCATTAAAGGAGGCCTAAATGTTCAGTCGAAGCGTGTGAATCAAGGTTGCATCGAAGAAGCCAGAATGTTCAGTCGGAAGATGAATGAGTTGAAGCAAACTTTCTTTTCTTCAATTTTGTCAAAAATCATTTTTATTTGTTTTGCCCTTTTTGTCTGTTTTGTACTTGTGCAAATTTTGAGCTTTTGAAAATCCTTGTGAGAAAATGCCTTGAGAAATGAGAGGGAAATTTCGGGGTACAACACTGTCCACAACAGAGACTTGCACTAAGCTCTAAAAACAGTAGTCCATACCTGCTTCCTTGCGACAAAGGTTGCACAAAAATGGCAAGACAAAAACTGCATCAGAAAAACAACAAAAGACATAACAAAAACTGTTCAAACTTGTCAATTCCCCCCCCCCCCCAAAAAAAACTACATTTATTCCATTATAAAAGAAAGGTCTCAACCGATAGCATAACACTGAGAAAAATACACAAAAAATCCCACAAAAAAAAGACTTACAGAACTTCAGCTCAAACAACTGCAGCCCTCAAACTCTTCACTCAACTACATCTCTATAAACTCAACCCTGTATAAACACTTCCAACACTCCAAACAACCTCTCATTTATGCACATCTTAACCACCCCACAAGCTTCCTCCATCAAGGCTCTAATTTGACCTGCTGTTAGCTCATAAGTTCGACACTCACAGATATTGGCCTTTTTGGCTAAAAATAGATTGAAGAAATCTAAGATGAAGACACTTTGACAGAAGATCCTATGAAAGGAGTTGTGTCGAAGTCATACTTGTTGTGAAAGTAGTTGTGTCGAAGTCATCCTTGCTAAGAAGGAAAAACACTTATAGAATTTTCTAAGTTGAAGACAGTTTCGACCGAAAAGCTCTTATCAACAACAAGTGGATTTGAATCTGAAGAAAGAAGGGAAATGCAGTTCATTTTGCAGTTGGGAAAAGTGACGTGGCGTGAAGATAGGGGTCGAAGAGCATACATAGGACACTTATCCTTATCCTGGAACGAAGCAACTATTTGACAGTTACTTATTAGTAGTATAAATATAGGAATTTTGTGTAGAATTCCGGGTGTTCAACTCATTGTACAAGTCATTCAATTTCATTCAAGTACCCGCTGTGAGATAAAGAATATTGATAATGTACGATTAAATCACCAAATTTTATTGCAATCAAAGTCTTCACATTTCTTTACAATCCTTACCATTTAACATTCTGCAAACTTTACCATTACCGCCTTTTAAATTACTGCAAATTTACTTTATCCTATACTTTACTTGCGTTTTTATCAAGTTTTTCCTTCATCCTGTGCATTTAAACCTACCAAACCTTTACTCTTAGCATCCATTCGAACTCGTTCATTAACAACGTTAAGATTTCTTATCAAACCCCAAAAACACTTAGCATATGTCCTAGGATCAAACTGATCAATCTTGCAAGTAACCAAAATAACCCTTTTTGGAAGATCAGCGGTTGTTTACCATTTTTCACGGTAAACAAATTGGCACGCCCAGTGGGATGTTTCTAAGTTTTTATGCTGTGTCCAAGATGCAGTTCTATCTTCGACAAAAAAGTTGCTGAGCACATACAAGGTGTGCGTGTAGAAAATCAAAAATGGGGCAACATTGCCCAGCCTAAAGGTACGACCTTAAAAGGGGATACCAAAAGGGCCCAATAAACTAAGTGAGTAGGACATCAACCTTCAAGCCTCCAACAAATGTCCATGTGGACACTTGGTTGAAGACAGCGAATAGAAAAAGGCCCAATGAGGGAAAATGGCAGATGTTTGATATGCCAAGAGGATCCTCTTTGGCCTACATAAAGGAATTTAAGTCAACAACAACAAACATTTTTTCTCACGTATCAAACAATTACAAAGGAAATAACCCTATGACCTGCTCCCAATGGAGAAGGTATCAGAGACGACGAAAGGCCGAAAGAGAGGCTGCAGAAAATCCCCAACCAGAAACAAGCACTAACATGCCGCAAAGAAAAGAAAAGGCTAAACCAAGAACGCCTTTGGAGAAAAAGACAATTGCTAGATGGCTGGCATGGCCTGAACAAGATGAATCGAAAGAAGAATTTTATTCTGGGTCTGATGCTACATTAGACATCATGGTGAATGTGGTGTCTGTGCTGCCCAGAGAATACGACCAACTGGTCGAAGTCGAAGAGACCGAGTGAGAGGTCGAACAAGAAATGGCCAAGCATAGGCCAATATGTTACTATGTTATGAACAATGGATGTGTAGAAGAGCAAAATGCCTTCTTCGAGCATGCCACTGAAGTAATGAGGAATCACCTCAAACCCTTATTCATAAGGACAAAAATAGGGGAGGAGACCATCAACAAAGTCTTGGTTGATTGTGGGGCCATAGTTAACATAATGCCTCAATGTATGCTCAGAAAGCTGGGTAAGGGAGATGAAGACATCAAGCCCCATAACATGATTTTATCAAACTATGAAGGTGAAATTGGGACCACCATGGGAGTAATCCAATTGGACCTCAAAGTGGGGACCATAGTTCGACCAACAATGTTTATGGTCATCTTAGCAAAACCCAACTAAAATTTGCTCCTAGGCACGGAGTGGATCCATGGCATAGGAGCATTGCCATCGTTGATGCATCAGTGTGTTAGAATCTGGAACCCAGACGACATAGTAGTAAACATTGAAGCTGACCAGAGTTACTATATGGTCGATGTCAACAATATTGACAGAACAAGCTTCGACAGAAATTTGGCCCACATAGGGCCATGTAAACCTCCAGACTTCGACTTGGCGCCAGCACCTAACGCTTTCTGCTCCCTATACCTCCACTCAGATCATAGATTCCAATGGGATAGATAGGATTTTTCAAACATTGATTTCAGAGGGATTGATAATATACGACCAACAGGCTAGGGAAGTGATTTCAGTGACCATGACTAAGTCACAAGCATTACAGAGGATTTCGGCATATGTGGCAGAAAATAGAATGATAGTGGCCTTAGAGGCTGAAGTGAAGTATATGGCTGTCAAAACCAATGAGCAAGTACCACTTCTAGAAGGCCATAGGAAAGATTTCGACCCAGAACCACCTGACTCAAGAGAGAAGGAAGTACAAGGCCAGAGGCTAGATGTCATCTATGATAACGAGCCTTTAGGTTTCGAGAAGGATCCTCTTGCAAGCAATATTAAAATGCTAGTGCGAGATCTTGTTGAAGAGATAGACTTGGGCGAAGGAACTATGAAGAAACCAACATATATCAGTGCAAAGATAGATCCAGAGCTCATAGCCAAAGTAATCCAATTGCTGAAGGAGTTTAAAGACTGCTTTGCATGGGATTATAACTAAATTCATGGTCTCGACAAAGGATTGGTGGAGCTTCAACTACTAATAAAGCCTGTCAAGCAAACTCTAAGGCGTTTTGCACCAAAGATCTTGTCGAAGATCAAGAGGGAAGTCGAAAGACTGCTGAAATTCAAGTTCATTCGAACAACCAGGTATGTCGAATAGATTGCCAATATAGTACTTGTTATAAAGAAAAATGGTACATTAAGGGTGTGCATGGATTTTACAGATCTAAATGCTACAACACTCAAGGATGAATTTCCAATGCCTGTGGCGGAAATGCTTGTTGATTCTGCTGCTGGCTTCGAGTAGATGAGTATGCTTGATGGATACTCGGGGTACAATCATATTTTCATTGCTGAAGAAGATGTGTCGAAAACAACATTTAGATGCCCTGGGGCTTTAGGCACTTACGAATAGCTAGTAATTCCGTTTGGCCTAAAAATGAAGGGGCAATATATCAAAGAGAAATGAATTCTGTCTTCCATGATTTTATTAAGACTTTCATGTAGATTTATATTTACGATATTATTGTCAAATCTGTTTCAGGGAAGAATCACATAGACCATCTTCGACAATCCTTTGAAAGGATGAGAAGCTATGGTCTGAAGATGAATCCTATAAAGTGTGCCTTCTGCGTAAAGGCGGGGGACTTCTTAGGCTTTGTGGTCCACAAAAAAGGAATTTAAATAAACCAGAACAAGACCAAGGCCATTTTGGACACGAAAGCGCCAACAAACAAGAAGGAATTGCAATCTCTACTTGGCAAGATAAATTTCTTAAGGAGATTTATATCTAACTTAAGTGGAAAAATGCAAGCCTTCTAACCCTTACTTCGACTCAACAAAGGAGGATTCGAATGGGGGCAAGAACAACAAGAGGCCTTCGACAAAATCAAAGGATACCTCACCAAGCCACCTATTCAGGTGCCTCCTTATAGAAATAGGAGTATGAGACTATACATAGCTGCATCTGATAGAACTTTAGGGAGCATGTTGGCTCAAGAGGATGAGAATGGTGTCGAAAGGCCCATCTACTACCATAGTAGAGTTTTAAATGATGCAAAAACTAGATTTAGCGAAGTTGAAAAACTTTGTTTATGTCTTTACTTCTCATGTACAAAACTCAAGCAATATATTAAACCAGTTGATGTTTATGTTTCATCTCATTTCGATGTTTTCAAATATATGTTGTTCAAACCCTTCTTGCACAGTAGAATTGGCAAATGGGCACTTGCATTAACTGAGTATTCACTAACCTTTATGCATCTCAAGGCTGTAAAAGGACAAGTCGTAGCATACTTTATAGTCGACAACTCAATAAATGAAGAATCCTTAAATTACTTGGAGATTGAACCCTGGAAGTTATACTTTGATGGTTCCAGTTATAAAGATGGAACTGGAGTGGGAGTTCTAATTATTTCTTCAAATAAAATTCCAACAAAATTCAAGTACAAGATCGAAGGTTCTTGTTCGAACAATGAGGCTGAGTATGAAGCTTTAATTGTTGGCCTTGAAATCTTGTTGGAATTGGGGGCAACTTGAGTCTAAATAATGGGAGACTCAGAGTTAGTCATAAGGCAACTTACAAAAGAATACAAATGTATAAGAGAAAATCTGATCATGTATTTTATAATAGCCAATCGCCTGTTGAAAAAAATTCGAAGTGATCAATATTCGACATATACCAATATTAAAAAATCAAGTGGCTAATGAATTAGCACATATCACATATGGGTATAAAATTTCAAAAGAAAAATTACAACAAGAGATCAAATTTAGAGGAAGGATAATATCAACCAAGCTGTCTCCAACAGATTTGGAAACAACAAAGCTGGGGTACGCTGACCAAGAAAAATTCGAGATTTCGTTCATAGACAGCCTAACAGAGCAAGATTAGAGAAAGCCTATAGTAGATTATTTGCAAAGTCCAATAGCTTCGACAAAATAAAAGACAAAGTATAGGGTGTTGAGTTATATTCTAATGGGAAATGAGTTATTCAAGAAGACACCTGAAGGAGTACTACTAAAATGCCTAAGTGAAACAGAGGCATACATAGCCCTTTCTATTAAAGAAGCTACCAATACGACACCATTTCGATTAACCTATGGTCATGACGCAGTGTTGCAAGTAGAAATTTGTCTGCAGTCAACAAGAATTCAAAGACATTAAGATATTCCTTCTGAATCTTATTGGAATATGATGTTAGATGAACTAGTTAATTTGGACGAAGAAAGACTGAGAGCTTTCGACCTCTTAAGGATACAGAAGAAAATAGTGGAAAAATCTTATAATAAGAGAGTAAAACCTAAGACATTCTTGCCTGAAGATTTGGTGTGGAAGGTAATTCTCCCAATGGATCGAAAGGATAAGAGCATGGGAAATGGTCTCCTAAATGGGAAGGATATTTTAAGATTGTCCAAGTATTTTCTGGTGGTGCCTATGAGATCCAATAATTAAGTGAAGATAAAAGAATCTTGAGAGTAAATGGTAAATATTTGAAAAAAAATATAGACCTGCACTTTAAGAAGTTAAAATAATCAGAAATTGATCTCATTCGAAGTATATAGCCAAAATGGAGAATTCATTAAGTTGGCCAAATGGCTCCAAATCATTACATATACCCATTCTGAGGGTTCGAATATTCGTTATATAAGCATGGTTGTACAAAAGAAAAGTCTAATCAAAATGGAAGAGTAGCCTTAATCTGAAGGTATTTGGTCTTCTGAAGTACTAAGGGCCTTTCACACAAAGCCCTCGACTGATGAAGAGCTTCAATCATTTCATCCAAGGCTTGGGCTTGTTCATCATACTTCAGTCTATTGTTAAGCTCCTCCAGGATCTCAGAGTCATTGCTGGCAAGAAGCTCTTCTTTGTGTTTGTCATTCGCAGCAATCTTGGTCTCTAGTTCTTTGATTTGAGCTTTCATGCTAGTAGTACTCTGGTCGATCTCCTCGACCTATTTTTTCTTGGCTTCTTATTCTTTCGATAGCTCATTGTGATACGTTGGAAGAACTTACTATTTTTGGAATGTTGGTTCGTGTTTTGCGTTTGTTTTCGCAAAATGTCGCGGTAAGCAAGAGTCGCCACCGTCTTTTATTGTATCCAACAAGGAAAGGAAAAAAGCACAGAAAAATTCCTTTTTTCGAGATATTTCTGAGTACGGGGGGTAGATTATAGAAAGGGAAGGTATTAGCACCCTTTCTATCCGTAGTTATCTAAGGGCTCTTAGGTACTTGCTCATTATTTTCAAAATTGTTTTCTGTGTTTGTGGGTTTTGAAAAGTTTTTGTTTTGACTTCGATTTAACTCTTGCTTTTGTCTTCAAGAGTGTAATGAAGTGTTTTTGAAAACTTTGTTTTGTAAAAGAGTAAGTGTGAAATTTTTTGTTTGGATTGAGCAAGTACTTAAGAACTAATCTACCTACTCGAAAAAAGAATCGTTCTACGCTTGTTTCCTTTAGACAACGCTATCCCACTATTAGTGAGTAGGTAGCACCGTCGTTGGAGTTTTATGGGTCAATTCGAAAGGGACG
The DNA here is from genome assembly GCA_948472305.1 of Vicia faba. Lineage (NCBI taxonomy): Eukaryota > Viridiplantae > Streptophyta > Magnoliopsida > Fabales > Fabaceae > Vicia > Vicia faba. The sequence continues at coordinate 823,168,801 of OX451741.1, forward strand.
TACGGTCACTAAAGCAATGTTAGGCGTCTTAGTAATAACCCTAATGTCTTATATCATTTATCCGAGGCAACAATATCCGAGGCAACCATTCTGAGGCAACTATGATCTTTGGACAAAAGGACAACACTAAAATATCCTATACTCAATGACCATTTACAAAGGCAACCAAGTGGGATGTGTACCCTAGGAGTGCGCATGTGCGAATGTGTTGATTTCAGATTATTTATCTTTGCACATGTTTAGGGTGATCTAACTGCTTTTAAGATTGAACAATCATTCTTGTCATGCAAGCCCTATTATCAAACATCTAACAATTGAATATTTACAGAAATTAAAGGTGCGGAATTTAAACTAAATTATTACAAGGCGTCGGGTATTTACATCGTCAAAAGCAACCCTTTGAAATTTAAAAGCGGAAAAATAAATATCCTAATTAATTATTACAAACCGGGAGCAGATACATTAATTGGATAAAGAAAAATAACGTGCGCGAGACAAAATTAAATCGAATGCGAAATTAGGGTTTTGACCCTTTTAATTAAAGAAAATGTTTTTGGTTGTTTTTATTTTTTAAGAAAAGAAATTAATCCTAAAATTAAATACTAAATTAATTATTAAATTAATTAATTAATGAAAAATATTAAATGACATATTTTTGGAGTTTTTGTTAATTTAGGAAAGAAAATAGAGTGATTAAATTAGGGTTAAAACCTATTAAGTCTAATTAATTTTAAATATTTACAAAATAAATTTAAGTTACCTAATTAATCTACCTAATTAAATAATTAATATTTATTAATAAAAAAATAAAAAAATAAAGTTCTAAAATTTAATTGGGTAAAAAATATTTTTGTGATTTTTTTGATAAAAAAAGAAATTAATTTATTGGTTAGTAATTAAGTTAAATAAAATAAAATAATTAAATGAAATATAGAAAATAAAATAAAAAAAGGGAAGAGATTGGGCCTGATTGGAGGGTGTGCATAGCAATTTTCTGGCCCATTTGTAAAGATCCAATTGACTTTTGTGATCCCCTGTGTATGCATTGACTTAGCCTTTTGGTACACATTCAATGCTGGCCACCAGATTTGGCCATCTGGCCATCTGGCGTGCTGGATGGTGAGTGTCCATGGTGGAAGCTTGGCTTGAGTACGCACTAGATTCCCTAAAAATAAACAAGAAAATGGCAAATTGCTGGAGGCAGGGATCGAACCCCTGACCTCCAGCCTTTGAATCCTTATGCGCTGACGTGGTTACCACTAGGCTGCTTGCTTCTGTTTGTTAACATGTTACAAAATAATAATAATATAAAAAAAATGCAATAATGGATTTTCGCGCGAAATTCAAACAACTCAGTAAGGGGGTGACAACGCATCATCTCCTTCCTCTGCACCGTGGCTAAAAATCAAAGGGGCTATACCCACGGACGCTGTCCGTTGCTACAAGTCAGGCTTATTCAAAAATCTCCTCCAGGCCATGTAAATGAGTTCTAGGACCATGGTTAGATTCGTCATCTTCTTCTGATCACAATCATAGCCATTTTTAGGGCCAATTATTCATGAAAAGAAAAACCCTAAAAGAAAATACAAAACCCTAGGAATGGTGATTCACGATATAGGACATATAAATGAAATTGGCTATTGGCAAAATCTTGCAAACATCAAGGTGATCAAGAATATGCAATTGTTTTTCATTATAGATGCAAGAATGAAGTTAATCGAAATCAATAAAATGGTGGTTCCGTGAACGTCTTACAGTGCATTGGAGGGCTTGGAAACGCGTGGTTTTGGTTGCTTTCGCTTGTGGAGATTACCAGGAGACGATTGGGACAATTGCCAAGCCTTGAGGATGTCTCGAAGTGGGATTTTGATCTCACACTTTTCTTTGATTTTTTTAGATTTTGTTTGCTCTCTATGCTTGATCTCCAACCCCCATTCTGATTTGTCTCGCCTCCTTATGTATTGTATAATGCATTAGGGTTGCAAACTCAGTCCAAATCTCTCTCTTTCAATGCTTTGGATTTGATTTGATTTGCTTCCTTAAAGCTTTCCAAAATTGGTTCCTTTGCAGTCTTTTTGTACACAATAGCCTTGATACGAGTTTCATTACCTTGCTAGCTGTAATTAGAGCCTGAAACAAATGAAAAGATCCTTTGTTATCAATGCTTTGATTTTTATTTGATTTATTTTGATTTAAATCAAATAAATTCAAATAAAAATCAAAATAATTAATAAAAATATGATATGGACACATGGCCAAGGCTAGAGCACGTGGGCTATAATTCCAACTCAAAACAAGTGAAAAAGAATGGGCCCATTTGGCAAAATTTGAAGTTTTGGGCATAGTTGACTTTTGGCAATTTTACAAAAAAGTCCAACGTCAACAATGCATAACTTCCCCAATTTTGACTCTTTGGAGGTATTAACTGACTTTTTAGAAAGCTTAGGATGTCCTCTAAGCAACCCTTTTGGTCTCTTATCATTTTGATTTTCCATGCTCATGTATGAAGCTTTGAAAAAAAAGGTGTATTTGTTGACTTTCAAAAGTGACCTATAATGTCCAAATTCATAACTTCTTGTGAGTGCATATTTTGAACTTGGGAGATGAAGATGGATTTTAGGGAATTGCATCCTCTTCAAAATTAGCTTTGGATGGGTCATTTTTCATAAATTATGAGAAAGTTATGCTTGGTCAAAGTTGGGTTGACTTTTCCTGCAAAACCCTAATTTAGCAACTTTTGAGTCTTGATGAATTATGAGCAATCCTTGATGAATAATGATCAACCCTTTATCAAATGATGAAATATAATTCAAAATGAGGATGTTGACCAAAAATCTTGAAGTTTGACTGTAGGTAGATCACAATTGACTTTTGCCCTAACATAGTCGATTTTTGGACCTTTGAGCAATTGACTGAGCAAAATTCCTCTGCAAGGCTTGAAACTTGACATGAATGATATTGAGAATATATTAGGACATTGGTGAGAATTTTGGACCACTTGGACTCAAGGATCTTGATGCAACATGAAACCCTAATTTGGGGTAGGCTGCCTTAGGAGAGAGCTTGCTTGGCCAACCCTTGGACTACCTTGAGCAACTTAAGGATCTTTCTTGCAATGTTTTGAGAAATATGGGAGGGAAAATTTTGGGGTACGACAGCTGCCCCTGTTCAATCTTCTTAAACATGAGGATGTAGATTGGCTTTCGTGCCTTTCGTGATCCGAAGGTGGAAGAGGATTGAACACTAGAGTGCCCAGAAATTTGCACTCGCATGAAGTGGTAATTGTCTTGTAATGTCGGGAATGGGCTTACAGATGCCATTTGGAAATTGCTGATGAGGGGATAGGCTTAAAGATGCCATCTGAAGGAGTGTTGATTGCATAAGAGATTCCTTAGCAAGAGCTTGTATACCTGTCATTGAGGAAGATTCTGCTGGGGTGGGCTGATCTTTGTTGAGGGAAGTGGAATTTTAGGAGCTTCGTCGTCCGTTATTCTGCTTGGGGAATCATCTCTGTTGATATTTAGGAACTTTTGGTCGTCTGTACTCAACTGAGGAAACAACTTTGCTGAGATTTAGGAACTTATCCGTAATTCAACTGAGGTGTCGAGATTTAGGAATTCGTCCGTAATTCAACCAAGGTGTCGAGATTTAGGAACTCATCCGTAATTCAACCGAGGTGTCGAGATTTAGGAACTCGTCCGTAATTAAACTGAGGTGTCGAGATTTAGGAACTCTTCTGTAATTCAACTGAGGTGTCAAGATTTAGGAACTCGTCTGTAATTCAACTGAGGTGTCGGGATTTAGGAATTCATCTGTAATTCAACTGAGGTGTCGAGATTTAGGAACTCGTCCGTAATTCAACTGAGGTGTCGAGATTTAGGAACTCGTCCGTAATTCAACAGAGGTGTCAATATTTAGGAACTCGTCCGTAATTCAACCGAGGTGTCGAGATTTAGGAACTCTTCCGTAATTCAACTGAGGTGTCGAGATTTAGGAACTCGTCCGTAATTCAACTGAGGTGTCAAGATTTAGGAACTCGTCCGTAATTCAACTGAGGTGTCGAGATTTAGGAACTCGTCCGTAATTCGACTGAGGTGTCGAGATTTAGGAATTCGTCCGTAATTCAACTGAGGTGTCGAGATTTAGGAACTCGTCCGTAATTCATCTGAGGTGTCGAGATTTAGGAACTCATCCGTAATTCAACTGAGGTGTCGAGATTTAGGAACTTGTCCGTAATTCGACTAAGGTAAATTCTTTGTCGAGATTTAGGAACTCGTCCGTAATTCAACCGAGGTGTCGAGATTTAGGAACTCGTCTGTAATTCAACTGAGGTGTCGAGATTTAGGAACTCGTCCGTAATTCAACTACTTTGCTGAGATTTAGGAATTCGTCCGCAATTCAACTACTTTGCTGAGATTTAGGAACTTGTCCGTAATTCAACTACTTTGCTGAGATTTAGGAACTCGTCCCTAATTCAACCGAGGAAATATTCTTGTTGAGATTTAGGAGCTCGTCCGTAATTCAACTGTGGTAGAAGCTTTATAGCTTAAACTTTGTGAGAATTTAACCGTATCCTTCCTGAAAGGTAAAGGTTAGTTGCATGTAATGCATGATATGTATCAGGCAATGATGTTCTCAAAATAAATGAGATTGTGTTGTATGATGCGTATGCATGTCATGATGTATGGAAATGTAATGTTTTGAGCCGGGGAAAATAAATCCCGGATTGCTGCTGGAGAACAGACATGAATTCTTCGTTTCTGCTGGAGATAGTGGACGAAAATGTTTGTGAGAATAAACCTGTAGGAGAGGATAACTCCACTGGGGAATAAACTGATGAGGAGATTACTCTGTGGGGAAGAGATGTCTGCTGAGGATTCCGCCGATAAATTCAGCTGGGGATGGATTACTGTTGCTGGTGACACTGAATCCTGTTGGGAATTGAGTTTCTATTTTGTGAGAGGAAAGAACTCCGCTGGGGATGATTTTCCAGTTGCGACTTTACTGGGGAAAACCTTTTAGGCTCTACTGGGGATAATCTTCCAGAGTCTACAGGGGACGATTCTTCAAACTCCACTGGGGATATTTTTTATACTTCACTGGGGAAGACTTTCCAGACTCCGTTGGGGATAATTGTCTAGTGCTGATGATGGATAAACTCTGCTTGGGGAGAATATCGCCAATTCATTCACAGTTACGAGTCTCAGCTGGGGAGAGCTAACACCACTATCTCTCTTACTCTGCAGGGAGTGGATGTTATTGGGACGCGTGCTGAGGATATGACGATGACTTTGCATCGAGACTTTTCTGTCCCTGTTTCTGCGGGAGAAGGTGCCTGCGGAGGCCTTGTGGGTCGAGTATTATCCCAACCTATGAGGTGTTTGGCAACTTTCAATCGAAATGATCAGTCTTCTTCTGGTAGGCAAGTGACAAGACGATGGGACATAGTCGTACGCTTTGATCCCTAATTTTTTCCTGGACTGTCTTTTCAGATTTTCAGTCCACCGGGATACCCTTTCTTGCCCAAACCGCCTTTTCAGGTTTTCTACTTGCCGGGTGTACAGATTTTTCATTTTCATCCCTTATTTTTTCCTGAACCCTTTTGGTTCGCCGGGAAGCCCTTATTTTTTCCTAGGCCAGTCAACCTAGCGGGTCTTTATTCATGTGCAGTATTTTCTGACTATGTCCACGCTCTCCGAGTGTAGGGAGCTGTTACTGTCGGTAGTGTCGTGTTGCCATACTACCAGAAGATGTTCGTTTGATCATGTAAGATTCGTTATGGGAATCCATGTTTAATGCCCCAAGTGACTCAGATGGAGATTTGCCCCTGGCTATTTGGCATCTTTGAGAGATTCTCTGAATCTTGACTTGACTTCCCCATATGATGGACAATGATCATGCCGTGCCCCTTGGTTGGAAGTGTTTTTCCATTTGAGGTGATCCTTTTTATTGAGAAGGTTTTTGTTCACTAGATATTCATCATGCGAATTCTCTGCTGTTGAACAAATAGTCATATGAAAACAATGTTATTTTAAGAATGCAAAGCTTATGTCTGTCTTGAAATTTTTGAAAAATTCATTTTTCAGTAAAACAGGCAAATGTTTGTAAAATGTGATGTCAACTCAGGATTTACAGCAAGTCCTACAGGAGTCAGGATACCTTTGGTAACAGTATGCTTTCGAACTAACCCATGCTTCAGCTAGGACTTTTAAGGGTTATAACGTGGCCTGGTTCATGGTTTACGAAACAAAGGATAAAGGCTCAAAATTTATTTGTACCCACCTGTTCTTCGTGATGTTCTTCGATCCTAACCTCAACTAATTATGCATTTAGATCCCGTTTGAGTCTTTGCTCTAATATTCTAGTGATGGTTCGGATACTGACAATTTATTTTGAATCAGGCAGTCATTTTTGTTGAGAGTTTGTAGGATCTCTTTCTTTTTGATTTTATTATCCCTGTCTTTTGCCTGAACTGTTTCTTTTGTGATTACAGTCAGCGGGATGTCCCAGTTTTTTGTAAGTCTCCTTTATAGGTTTTGACTTAGTGGGCTTTTATTTCAAAAGATAATGACTGCTTGTCCTTATGATTATACGGAACCATCATTGTCTCTTGTTTTGGAAGGACGTATTTGTTGTCATTCATTGTGCACCCGAATTAACTGAGAAAACTACCCTGTCCCTAGGTTATGATTAAGGGTTTTAATTTGTGTGAAAAGAAAAACTCCTACTTCTTTGGCTCGAAGGGGTTGACGAGGGATTATCTTCCTTATAACTCCACTGTTTAGGATTTGAAACAATGCTTGTACATCTTCAGCGGGGTCTGTTCAAAAGCATACTATAGAGATTTTGGTATCATTTTCGTCATCCTCCTTCTAAAGGCTTAGAATTTTTAAATCGAGAGTTGAACATCACAAAAATGAAAGCAATTTGAATATAGTGAATACGAATGGATTGATTCAAAACATACATATGCAATGCATTGATAAAATAACAAAGTTTGACATGAATAACTGTATGAACAATCAAAAGAAAATTACAAATTGAAAATTCTAATGAACAAACAGTATTCTCGTCTCAGGACTTGTCACTTCAAATGGTGAGCCTTGGAGGGATGGTAAAAGAACTCAGCCTGACCATCTTGTGTGAATTCCAATGCTCCTTCATCAATCAGGTTTTGAATTTTGTACTTCAACTTCCAACAGTCGTCAGTATCATGCCCCGGGCTGTTAGAATGGTATGCACACCTTGCATCAGGATTGTAGTTGGGTGAAGAAGTCTTAGGATTCGGATGAGGCCCTACCAATGTCACCAGATTTAATCTCAACAAGTGTTGCAAAGCTTGGGACATCGGCATGTTGAGATTGGTAAACTGCCTCTGATTAACCCATTGTTTATGGCAAGGTTATTGTTGGACCCGTGAGGTAGTAGCAACTTGAAGAGGTCCATTTTTCACCATACCAAACTCTTGTCTTCTTGGAGGCTGATTAATGATTTGGTCCCTGGCCTCGACTGTTTGTTTCATACTGTTGTATATGTCTTGATGAAGCTGGTTGATAATGGTTCTCAGCTATTCTTGTTCCCGAGCTAAGCCTTGGATAAGAGCCATCTGCCCCAACATCTGGGTTTTCATGGCACCTAACTCAGCTTGCAGTTGTTCCAGCCGTTCGTCCTTATTGTCTTCAGGACTTTTCTTGACCAAATTCCCGACGAGGAGTGTTTCCAACTCTTCCTGCCCCTTGGATAGGTTTAGAAACATTTCCCTGAACTGAGCTTCTTGAGTTTGAAGATCTCTGTTGTCTTGTTCGAGAGCCATTTGCTGAAATAAACAGCGAGAACATGAGAGACTTGTACTAGAAGACCTGTTATGCAATGATATGTATGATATATGTATGCAATGTTTTCAAGGATCTTGCGGGGTAAACAAGAAACTGTTAGAATTTGTTTGAAGAAACTTCGTGTCATTGAGAGTCCTTCTTCAAGAGTCAAGCTCACCATATCTAGTGGGTCATAGCCATCGACTCAAGTGATCATGTTTTGATTTATAGACGGCATTGGCTAGAGGAAAATAAATCCCCTTTGCCCCTTGTTGGACGTTTAATTTACCATAACCTGCATCACAAACCCTTGAGATCCTTGAAATGGTTAAGGAAATGTTAAGGCATGATGCTATGATGTATATGCTATGTGTTTAAGAAAAAATGTGAGGTGATGCAAACAAGTAAACTCGGTAAGCAATCCAAGTTATTGGATAAGGACCGTAGACAAAACCTGCAAGGAACTCATGTTGTCAGATAACAAAAACGTGCAAGTAGTTCAAGTTTGAAAGCCCACAAGTCACATAATAGCCCTTAAATTTCAGGCTGGCATGGAGTTTAGGTATTACCCTCTTTCATTTTAGTTGGTCCAACCTGTCCTAATAATAGTAACCGGGTTCTAGAGGATCTCAATATCACTGACCATCCTCGATCGGTCATAATTCCAGTTTGACAACCTTTTCTTGTGGCCGGAATCATCGCGAGAGTTTGGTCTCAATGAGTGTAGCATACTGCTACTTTTCTATGGCCAAGTTGGTCAATTATAGGTTCTAAGGTCAGTTGGTGCTTAATGACCCCTTAGCAGCCCTATATTCTCCTTGTTCCACCACAAGGGATATCGGTACAAACTAAAGTGCCACACCAACATAGTTATTGCTTCAACCGTATCGGTCTATGCTGTACAGTTCCCTCATAGTCTATTGCTACTTACCTAAAAGGTATCCCCAGATCCGGTTTAGGATCTATAGTAACTCCGATTCAAACTCACAAAGATAAAGCATACAAATCAAGCAATTGAAAACATTATGAACTAATCCTAAGGTACACCCCACTTATTCAGTCCCCAACAGAGTCGCCAGTTCTGTGATACGGTGGGAAGAACTGACTGTTTTTGGAATGTTGGTTCGCGTTTTGCGTTTGTTTTTGCAAAATGTCGCGGTAAGCAAGAGTCGCCACCGTCTTTTATTTTATCCAACAAGGAAAGGAAAAAAGCACAGAAAAATTCCTTTTTTCGAGACATTTTTGAGTACGGGGGGTAGATTATAGAAAGGGAAGGTATTAACACCCTTTCTATCCGTAGTTATCTACGGGCTCTTAGGTACTTGCTCATTATTTTCAAAATTGTTTTCTTTGTGTTTGTGGGTTTTGAAAAGTTTTTGTTTTGACTTCGATTTAACTCTTGCTTCTGTCTTCAAGAGTGTAATGAAGTGTTTTTGAAAACTTTGTTTTGTAAAAGAGTGTAAGTGTGAAAAATTTTGTTTGGATTGAGCAAGTACTTAAGAACTAATCTACCTACTCGAAAAAATAATCGTTCTATGCTTGTTTCCTTTAGACAGCGCTATCCCACTATTAGTGAGTAGGTAGCACTGTCGTTGGAGTTTTGAGGGTCAATTTGAAAGGGACGTACGGTCACTAAAGCAATGTTAGGACGTCTTAGTAATAACCCTAATGTCTTAGATCATTTATCCGAGGCAACAATATCTGAGGCAACCATTCTGAGGCAACTATGATCTTTGGACAAAAGGACGACCACTAAAATATCCTATACTCAATGACCGTTTACGAAGGCAACCAAGTGGGATGTGTACCCTAGGAGTGCGCATGTGCGAATGTGTTGATTTCAGATTATTTATCTTTGCACATGTTTAGGGTGATCTAACTGTTTTTAAGATTGAACATTCATTCTTATCATGCAAGCCATATTATCAAACATCTAACAATTGAATATTTGCAGAAATTAAAGGTGCGGAGTTTAAACTAAATTATTACAAGGCGTCGGGTATTTACATCGCCAAAAGTAACCCTTTGAAATTTAAAAGCGGAAAAATAAATATCCTAATTAATTATTACAAACCGGGAGCAGATACATTAATTGGATAAAGAAAAATAAAGTGCACGAGACAAAATTAAATCGAATGCGAAATTAGGGTTTTGACCCTTTTAATTAAAGAAAATGTTTTTGGTTGTTTTTATTTTTTAAGAAAAGAAGTTAATCCTAAAATTAAATACTAAATTAATTATTAAATAAATTAATTAATGAAAAATATTAAATGACATATCTTTGGAGTTTTTGTTAATTTAGGAAAGAAAATAGAGTGATTAAATTAGGGTTAAAACCTATTAAGTCTAATTAATTTTAAATATTTACAAAATAAATTTAAGTTACCTAATTAATCTACCTAATTAAATAATTAATATTTATTAATAAAAAATAAAAAAATAAAGTTCTGAAATTTAATTGGGTAAAAAATATTTTTGTGATTTTTTTGATAAAAAAAGAAATTAATTTATTGGTTAGTAATTAAGTTAAATAAAATAAAATAATTAAATGAAATATAGAAAAGAAAATAAAAAAAGGGAAGAGATTGGGCCTGATTGGAGGGTGTGCATAGCAATTTTCTGACCCATTTGTGAAGATCCAATTGACTTTTGTGATCCCCTGCGCATGCATTGACTTGGCCTTTTGGTACACCTTCAATGCTTGCCACCAGATCTGGCCATCTGGCCATCTGGCCATCTGGCGTGCTGGATGGTGAGTGTCCATGGTGGAATCTTGGCTTGAGTATGCACTAGTTTCCCTGAAAATAAACAAGAAAATGGCAAATTGCTGGAGGCAGGGATCGAACCCCTGACCTCCAGCCTTTGAATCATTATGCGCTGACGTGGTTACCACTAGGCTGCTTGCTTCTGTTTGTTAACATGTTACAAAACAATAATAATATAAAAAAAACAAACGCAATAATGGATTTTCGCGCGAAATTCAAACAACTCAGTAAAGGGGTGACAACGCATCATCTCTTTCCTTTGCACAGTGGCTAAAAATCAAAGGGGCTATACCCACGGACGTTGTCTGTTGCTACAAGTCAGGCTTATTCAAAAATCTCCTACAGGCCATGTAAATAAGTTCTAGGACCATGGTTAGATTCGTCATCTTCTTCTGATCACAACCGTAGCCATTTTTAGGGCCAATTATTCCTGGAAAGAAAAACCCTAAAAGCAAATACAAAATCCTAGCAATGGTGATTCACGATATAGGACATATAAATGAAATTGGCTATTGGCAAAAGCTTGCAAACATCAAGGTGATCAAGAATATGCAATTATTTTTCATTATAGATGCAAGAATGAAGTTAATCGAAATCAAGAAAATGGTGGTTCCGTGAACGTCTTACAGTGAACTGGAGGGCTTGGAAACGCGTGGTTTTGGTTGCTTTTGCTTGTGGAGATTGCCAAGAGACGATTAGGACAATTGACAAGCCTTGAGGATGTCTCTAAGTGGGATTTTGATCTCACACTTTTCTTTGATTTTTTTAGATTTTGTTTGCTCTCTATGCTTGATCTCCAACCCCCATTCTGATTTGTCTCGCCTCCTTATGTATTGTATAATGCATTAGGGTTGCAAACTCAGTCCAAATCTCTCTCTTTCAATGCTTTGGATTTGATTTGATTTGCTTCCTTAAAGATTTCCAAAATTGGTTCCTTTGCAATCTTTTTGTACACAATTTCCTTGATACGAGTTTCATTACCTTGCTAGCTGTAATTAGAGCCTAAAACAAATCAAAAGATCCTTTGTTATCAATGCTTTGATTTTTATTTGATTTAAATCAAATAAATTCAAATAAAAATCAAAATAATTAATAAAAATATGATATGGACACATGGCCAAGGCTAGAGCACGTGGGCTATAATGCCAACTCAAAACAAGTGAAAAATAATGGGCCCATTTGGCAAAATTTGAAGTTTTGGGTATAGTTGACTTTTGGCAATTTTGCAAAAAAGTCCTACTTCAACAATGAATAACTTCCCAAATTTTGAATATTTGGAGGTGTTCTTGGACTTTTTAGAAAGCTTGAGATGTCCTCTAAGCAACCCTTTTGGTCTAATCTCATTTTGATATTCCATTCTCATGTATGAAGCTTTGACAAAAAAGGTGTTTTTGTTGACTTTCAAAAATAACCTATAATGTCCAAATTCATAACTTCTTGTGAGTGCATATTTTGAACTTGGGAGCTGAAGATGGATTGTATAGAATTGCATCCTATTCAAAATTAGATTTGGATGGGTCATTTCTCATATAGTATGAGAAAGTTATGCTTGGTCAAAGTTGGGTTAACTTTTCCTGCAAAACCCTAATTTAGCAACTTTTGAGTCTTGATGAATTATGAGCAATCCTTGATGAATCATGATCAAACCTTGATAAAATGATGAAATATACTTTAAAATGAGGATGTTGACTAAAAATCTTGAAGTTTGACTGTAGGTAGGTCACAGTTGACTTTTGCCCTAGCATAGTCAATTTTTGGACCTTTGAGCAATTGACTGAGCAAAATTCCTCTGCAAGGCTTGAAACTTGACATGGATGATCTTGAGAATATATTAGGACATTTGTGAGCATTTGGGACCACTTGGACTCAAGGATCTTGATTCAAAATGAAACCCTAATTTGGGGTAGGTTACCTTAGGAGAGAGCTTGCCTGGCCAACCCTTGGACTACCTTGAGCAACTTGAGGATTTTTTATGCAATGTTTTGAGAAATATGGGAGGGCAAATTTTGGGGTACAACACTCATTTAACTTCGAAGCTGATTGAACAGCAGCAACCCAGGCAGCAGAAACATGGCCATTTGCCTCTTAAATTTCAAGGTTGATAGTCCTTCGGTGAGTGTAGTCAGCTAAAGCTTGATCTATTATCGAAGTCGGGTCTAAGACGATTCTAGATATTTCAGGAGAAACAATAAGGAGATCGACAACCTTAAGATTAATTTTCAGAAAGGAAGGGGAAGTGGGTTCTCCCTCTAAGGTCAACATCAGATCCCTCTTAAAAATTTGAGCCTTAACCTTCTGAAGTGCTTCCCCAATGGGAGAAGCCGAAGTAGACTTACCAGATGCAGTCGAAGCATCACGGCTTTGGTCGGAGGAAGTTTCTCTACTTTCAAGAATGGAGTTCAGATAGACAAAAGGGTTATTCCTTTTTATTAGTTCCAAGTCTTCTTTGGTGCAGGATCCCGTCAAAGGAAATTTTTCATTGGTGGCATGAGCTCTATTATCAGCATTGGCACTTTCGATGTTTGTGGGGTTTCCTTCCTCTTCTTTAGAGTTTTCTCTTTCATCATTTGCAGGATTGTCCTTGTTCTCTGCAGGTTTCTCTGAATTACCCTCGTTTTGATCTTCTTCATTTTGTATGCCTTCAATTTCTATTTCTGCTTCATCATCAACAACTTCTTCTTCTTCTCCCTGATCATCATCAGCAGCCGGTGAAGTTCTCAGATTAGTGTGTTGCAAATCAAGATCTTCCTCACTAAGGACTTCATTATTTTGCTCCACAGTGGCTGCAACTTGGTGTTCTGAAGTTTGGTTCACTTCACTAGCTGAACTTAAAAAATATCCCTTTGCTGAAGAAGGCCTATAAGTAGGATTGCCTTCGCTGTTTATTAGGGTGGTAGAATCTTCTACAAGTGTGGGAGCCTGTCTAGAAGTACCAGCAGTATCGTGAATATTAAGAGATTATTGTCATAATTTTTGCAAAATGATTCAAAGAATGGTCTTCGATGGTCGAAATTATTAACTTGGGAGAAACTTTAATACCAGGACTCAAATTGTCTCTCTCACTTGGATCATTCATCCTGGCAACTATTTCCTATTCATTTGGTTCTTGGATGATGACGGGAGCAGGTCTAGACCTGTTGGCCATAACCTTAATTTTAGTTTTTGGGCGAGATTCAGGGATGGGAGCTGGATTTTTTAACTTCTGTTTCTTGGGAAGGATATCAAGTGTTTCTTTGTCATTACTAGAAAGTTCAATTTCTTGGACTTTTCTCTTTTTTGGTGTGGATTTCTTAGTACCCTAAAGGAAAGGAGTCGAAAGCGCCAGCATTAGTGTTGATGTTTTAAAAAAGAAATTGATGGTGAAAAGTTTTTACCTGTTGTTAGCTCCTAAATTCGACACCCGCAACAAATTGGCCTTATGGGCCAAAAATAGATTGAACAAATCTAAGCTGGAAATACTTCGACAGACTGGAAAAAAACTTAGAGAAATTTATGAGTTAAAATTAATCTTCGACCATAAGGTTCTTGCGGCCTTCGACTGAAAGGGCTCCAAGGCCTTCGACTAAAAGGAAACCTTGTATCAACAACGGGAGATTTAGAATCTGAAGAAAGGAGGGAAACCTGGTGGGACTTTGCTAATTTTTATTTTTTGCGTTTCTTGTTTATATTAATATAAATGATTTGCATAATTTCCTTTCTTTTACAAAGTCTTGTATGCTATTAAGAAGTGGTAAATTAACCACCAATGAGTGCACAACTAGAAGGAGAAATAGTGAAAGTGAAATGGCTAATCAACTAAATAATGGAGAAATACCTCCACCAATTACTACGGGAACATCGGTTATACCAGCCCTTAGTGAAACTATATCGTCAATCGTTGGTTCAGCACCAACATTAACAACAACTCAAACAGGACCAATACTTTCGTATGCAGGTCCAGAGGTCCATCAGGAACACCCCCACCAAAGGTGAATCCAGGATCTCGACCATACGTTCCCCCTGGATTTTTGACAGCCTGGATGGGTCGAGACCAGCCTTATGGCATGCCAAATACTGAAATGTCTAGTCTTATGACTGTTGCGTCTACATTTTCAGAACCTTTGGTAAGTGCGTCTTCGCCATTACAGGGATCTGGTACTGGTATGGCAAATTTTGGTAGAAACCAACTCTTAGGAGGGGAATCCCATGCAATACCAAGCCTTATTAATTCTTCCACAATAATTTTGAGGCAACAGATGGATGATGTCAACCATGATATGGTACAAATGTTGGCCCAAACTCTGAGTACAATGTTGAACCCTCTAATACAAAACACCACTCATTCGAACCAACAAATGTCAGCGCAGATGATGCGCATGGCTGAATTTTTTGGGGTTTCCCAACCTATTCGACAACCCCAAAGAGAACCAATGAGAGAGAATCAAGGTATAGTCTTAGAAGAAGATGTAACCATTAACCAAAACCCACAGCTAGATAGGAGGAACCATATAGTGGAAATCGAACAACCTAGGGTCGAAATACCCAGATTTCCCCCACAGATCCCTAGAGATGGCGATTAAGGTGTAATGGTTGTAAATAGAAACCAAAATGCTGACGAACTGATACAACAGGTTCGACACCATAATTATGGAACAGATAATAATCTGACATCCATGATCGAAAGAATCATGATACAAAGTGGAATGAACATTGGCTTTCATAGGCCAAAATTCACATCCCCATTGTCAGAATATATCTTGCAAACAGATTTACCCCTAGGTGGAAAGTTCCAAAGTTCACTAAGTTTTCAAGGGATACGACGGAGTCCACTGTCGAACATATAGTGAGATATTTGATAGAAGCTGGGGAAATATCAAATAACGAGAGCCTTAGGATTAAATACTTCCCAAGTTCTCTAAATAAAAACGCTTTTACTTGGTTTACCATCCTCCCAGCCAATTCAATCCATAATTGGAATAAATTGGAGAGATTGTTCCATGAACAATTTTACATGGGACAACCCAAATTAAGTCTTAAAGAACTGGCTAGCGTGAAAAGAAGATTCACTGAGCCAATAGATGAATATCTAAATAGATTTTGACTGCTCAAAGCCAGATGCTTTACACAAGTGCCTGAGCATGAATTGATCGAAATGGCAGCAGGGGGCCTAGATTATTCTATTAGGAAAAAATTAGATACCCAATACCTGAGGGATATGGCCCAATTGGCCGATAGAGTTTGATAGGTAGAACGTCTTAAAATTGAAAAAGCTAAAGCAACTAAGACTCATCGAAGAGAAAGGGTAGCCTATGTCGAAATGGATGATGATGATCCAGAGACATCTAGTGATCCTATAGCTACTTAAGAAAGCGAAATAGATTTAGCAGAGTTAAAGCAAGGGCCACCATACCATTGTAGATTGTTAGTGCCCTCATATGGGAAGAATTTTACTGAGTCTGAAAAGAACAGTGATATATTCCCAAAGAAAACATATAGTTTCGACGTCACAAAATGTGACGAGATATTTGAATTGTTAGTTAAAGATGGCCAAATGATAGTACCCCTAGGGGGGGAAATGCCTCCTTTAGAACAAAGAAAGAAAAGAGGTTTTTGTAAGTATCATAATTTTTTGGGCCATAAAACTTCACAATGTTTTCTTTTCAGGGATCTCGTTCAAGGAGCGATCAAAGAAGGCAGACTCAAATTTGCTGACAAACCTCCAATGAAAATCGATGTAAACCCATCGTGAGCTGATGCCCACTATGCTGAACCAACAGGCATCAACATGGTCGAAGTTTCTGAAGACTTCGTCAATAAGCCGGTTTTTGGAAGTTTCACTGGGAACATCTCCAGAAAGACTGTCGAAGGGGTGAGAAGGGCTACTGAAGTCCTAAACAAAGGGGCTAATGAAGACCTAAACAAAGGGGCTACTGAAGTCCTAAACAAAGGGGCTAATGAAGTCCTAAACAAAGGGGCTACTGAAGTCCTAAACAAAGGGGATATTGAATGCCTAAGCAAAGGAGTTACTGAAGATTCAAACAAAAGGACTACTGCAGGTTCTTATTTGGCTTCCGTCAAGGGTTCGATAGAGGACCTTGAAGCCAAAATGAAAAAGATGAATCTCGCTTCCAAGAGCAACATAGAAGTCAATATGGTCGAAGTATCTGAGGCAAAGGCTTCAGAAGAGGCCATCATACAAGAGGAAGTGAACAAAATCGCATTTCCTAAAGAGAATGAGAATCTGGATGATTTTCTGTAATGATGCCAGAAAAAGAAGTCTGAAGTTATACTGTGTCCAAGGTGCAGCCCCATCTTCGACAAAAAGTCTGCAGAACACATACATGGCGTAAGGGCAACAAAGGAGAAATGGGCCACTAGTGCCCAACCCAACATAGTTTCTGAGGTTAGATACGATCCCAGAAGAGGATATCAGAAAGAACCAATGAACCAGGCAAAGAGGCCATCAACTTTCAGGCCTCCAACAAATATCCCCGTGGACACTTGGCTAAAAACAACAAACAGGAAAAGGCCAAGTGAGGAGAAATGGCGAACATCCGATTTGCCAAGAGGATCATCCTTGGCATATATGAAGGAGTTCCAAACTACAACAACAAACAAAGTGGCTCATGTGTCGAGCAACTACAGAGGAGCCTCAACTAGTGTCAAGCACCAACGTACCATAAAGAATGGACAAAGGCAAATAAAGAAAGCCTTTGGAAAGGAAACCAATTGCTAGAAGATTGGAGTGGCCAGAACAAGGTGAATCATATGAAGAAGGTAATTCTGAATCTGACGCTACTTTAGATATTATGGTGAATGTAGTACCAGTACTACCTAGGGAGTATAACCGCCAAGTCGAAGTCGAAGAGACTGACTGTGAGGTCGAACAGAAAATGGCCAAACATAAGCCACTGTGTTATCATGTGATGAATAATGGTTCTGTCAAAGAGAAAAATGCTTTCTTCGAGCCACCTACTGAGGCGATGAAAAATCACCTCAAACCCTTGTTCATAAGGGCAAAGATAGGGGAAATAACCATCAACAAGATTTTGGTTGATTGTGGGGCTACAATAAATATAATTTCACAATCTATGCTGAGGAAAATAGGCTAAGGAGATGGAGATATCAAACCCCACAACATGGTTCTATCGAAATATGAGGGAGGTACTGGAACTACTATGGGGGTGATATAATTGGACCTTAAGGTGGGAACAATACTTCGACCAACTATGTCCATGGTCATTTAGCAAAGCCCAACTATAATCTACTCTTTGGTAGAGAGTGGATACATGGCATAGGTGCAGTGCCATCTTCGATGCATCAACGGGTTACAATTTGGTGCCCCGATGGCATCGTGGATAATATCGAAGCCGACCAAAGTTATTACTTGGGTGAAGTTAACAATGTTGGAAAAAATAGCTCCGACAAAAACTTGGCTCACATAGGGCCATGCAATCCTCTTGAATTCGACTTGGCAGCAGCACCAAATGTCCTTTGCTCCCTCTACCTACATTCCGACCATGGTTTCTAGTGGGATAGAGAATATTTATCAAACATTGACTATGGAGGAGTTGATGACATACGGCCAACGGGCTGGGGAAGTGAATTCAGTGATGATGACTGAATCACAAGCTTTACAAAAGATTTCGGCATATGTAGCCGAAAGTAGAATGATAGCGGCCTTATAGGCTGAATTAAAGTACATGTCTCTTGTTGTACCCCAAAATTTTCCCTCTCACTTATCAAATATTTTCAAAAAGATCTCTCTTGGTTCAAGACTGCACTAGGGTTGATCAACTCAAGACACCTCCTTAAGCACTGATGACTGAAATTAGGGTTTGAGATTGCACAAGGATAATTGAAATTTCAATGCCTAATATGACTTTCATGGATCATTATGGACCCCCAAGATTACTCATGTCAAGTTTCAAACCTTAAATCACATTTTTTCTCAGTCAATTGAATATTTGACCTAAAAATCTGCTGTATTGGGGAAAAAGTCAATTGTGGCCAATTTACAGTCAAACTTCATAATTTTTGACCCATATCAATATTATAAACTCATATGTATCATTTGATCAAGTTTGTACCATAATTCCTCAAGAAATTTGATCAAATCATCAAAAGGGCAAAATGGTCAAAATTAGGGTTTTGATTGAGAAAGGGCAATTTCTGATTTTTGACCTAGCAAATTGTTAGTTGGTTTGAGGCATGATCTCAAGAGTTCAATTGCATCATTTTGACCTAATGTCATGACTCAAAATATTGCTCAAGATCAATTAGATTGATCGTTAATTTTCAATCAACTGATCAAAAGTCCATTATACACTGAAAAGTCAAACTTTGAATTTTTGGTCAAAATCAAGTGTCAAAGATCACAATTCATCAAAACATGTCAAAATATGAAACTTGGTCATCAAGAAATCAAAAAGTCAAGATTTCATTTTGAAAAGTCAAAGTTTTCAAACTTAGAAATTTTTCTAAGTATGGAAAACTTCATGTTTTTTCACAACTTTGAGCCAAGTTTTCACCATGATGCAAGATGTTTCAAAAGAAACTTTCAACATGAAAGTTGTAGATCTCCATGAGATCTACAACATTTCTTTACACAAATTCTTCTAAAAATTATTGGATCTCCAGTTATTAATCCATGAAGTCATGGTCATGAAACTAAACACTTAGTAAAAATTTTGCTCTAGTTTAGGCAGGATTTTGACCTAACTTCAGGGAATTTTTTCATATAGTTCCAGGGGGAATTTTCAAAAGTGATTCAAATAGGGGTTGTAGAGCACATTATAATATTTCTAAAATGTCCAAGAACTCCTTGAGATCATTCTTGAACAAGGAGAATCGAAGAGAGGAAACTTAGGGTTTCAAACTAAAATTATAGGTCATTTTGTGATGAACAAAGATTCAAATCTCAAACCTATGATGCATAATATCTACTTTACATACCTCAAAATTTTTAGGCACTCCATAATTAAATGCTTTCACAGCTGTTAGAGGCTTCAACTTAAGCATTCAATGCAATTCCATGCTTTATATCCATTTTAGAAAGAAAGTGCACAATGCCATTTTGAAAAAGTAGCTTTATGCACAAAACTTGTTCTTGAGCCTTGCAATTGTTTTCTTATGATCATACACGTCCTATAACTCAAGAGAAGTTTTTCTCAAGCCTTACAATCACTCAACCCATGCTTGTACTTCATCTTGGAACCATACTTTCACTTTTCTTCAAAATCAAGCAACCTAGCCATAACTCTATAACTCAGAAGTCCTTTGTGCAAAATCTCTCCAACCTTTTTCTTATAGATACACAAGTCATTTGCAAGAAAACACACGCATGCTAAAGCCCTGAAACTCTCTAAAACCCGGAATCACCAAAAACACCTCAAAACTTGCCATTTACGAGTTTTGCATCCAATCTCCAAATTTACTCGTGCGTTTGATGGCCATTTACTTTTAAAAGCTTCTAAATAACATACACAAACAATTCCAACACCTGCAACACAACTGTAACACCTCCATCATCATCCACCATTTTCAAAAACAGCACCTTGCACCTTGACTTCTCCAGAACTCCTCAGGCCCTTTCAGCTCAAGCTAAGCATCACATTAGCTTCCTGGGAACTTGAGGAAGCTAATTCAATCATTGGAACTCATTAAAAGCTTTTCAAACTCAAAACACAATACCTTATTGCAAGGTGAGTTTTCTGACTTTTGAACTCTTCATACAAGCATCATTATTGGTTTATTTGTGAATAAGAAATGTAGATATCATTGTCTTGAAGCTAACCATGTCCTTAGATTTCATTATTATTGCTATAATAGTTAGAGTTTTGAATCTGAACATCCTGGAAATTTAGGTCAGAATTTGGTGTCATTCAAAATTCATGCTCATCTTTGATTTATAGTTTTAATAATTTATATTTCTGGAATCGTTGTGAACTTTGGAACAAGTTTGATTTTACATTTTTGCAAATGGATGAGAAATGAACAAGATGTAGGTGGTCTGGCTGGAGGTTGAAGATGAAGTGTATTCATGACTCATCTTATAATATATATTTATGGTTTGACATAAGTTAATGGATGTATCACCACCCCAGTGGTTAAAGCGTGCGCCTGTCACCCTTAGGTCCTAGGTTCAAGCCCTAGCGTGACCTTTTGCACTTTTTTCACATTTTTCTTCATTTTTTTGCTGAAATAGGCGCTTGGGCCTTCCTCCATTGAGCTTGAGATTTTTGCTACACTTGCACACTCTTGACTATTTTTTTAACCTCCCTTGACTTTCTTTATATTTTTATTTTATTTTCTTTTTATTTTCATCTTTTTATTATTCTTATTATTATTAGTATTATTATTAATATTATTATTTTTATTACTTAATAAAAATCCAAAAAAATATTTATATTTTATCATTTAAATTTACTTAGTTTATTTTTCTTTGCAAGAATAAGAGAACAAAAACATTTTCTTTAATTAATTTCTTTTTTAATACCTAGATAATGTAACTTTATTTATTATTATATTATTTTGTAAATTAAAATCAATTTAGAATTTAGGTTTTTTTAATTTATTTAATTATTTTTATTAAATTCACCAAAACCCTAAAAAACTTGTTTTCTTTAAATTAATTTATTTTGCTAACTTAATATTAATTTTATTTTTTTAGTTAATTATTTTATTTTAATTAATTAGGTCAAAAAACCATTTTCATGAAAAACCAAACAAAAAAATCACTTTTCTCCTTACATTTCATATTTTTGCATTTTATCCTTATTTTACATTTATTCAAATTCAATATGGTTGTAATAATTATTTAGATTTAATTTCTTGCAATATTCCCCATTTATAATTTGTATACCCCCTCCCCTAAATGATGTAATAGCATAGTAATTTTAATTTCCGCAATTTATCGCTTTATATACAAATGCTAGTAATTAGGATTTTGTACGGAAAGACTAAAACCAACAAATAACAAACCCTAATCAAAGACAAATCAAGCATGTAAATCAATACACTTGCACAAATACACCCTTAGGGTAAATCCACTTTGTTGCCTTATAAAAATTGCCATATTATGCATGTGATGTATCTTAGCAAAAACAAACAAATACCATATCATAGTCCCTCGATGATTCTATCTATGTTGCCTTTCAAAATGATCTTAGTCCCTAAAGAAAGATGCTAAGATATCTTGCAACATTGCTAATCATGGTTATACGATAACCCACGCCCGTCCCTTTTACATCCAAAGATAGGGTTACTTACCAAATCAATGGTAAGATAACAATGTCAAAGGAAAGAGGAAATAAACATGAAAGACTTTTGAGTAGGTAGATTACTCCTAGTTACTTGCTCAATTTAAAAGCCAAAAGCATACTTGCTATTTCTAAAACACCAACACTTTAAAAACACCTTTCAAACTTGAATTTTTTTCAAAAGATCAACACTTTGTATACATTCTTACGAACGAGAATCATTACAAAGTTTGCCCAAATGATGGCACCTTTTCAAAATACTTTCAAAAACTAAACAAAAACATATTTTTAAACAAATGCAAGTGATCTAGCAAGTAACTAAGAGCCCATAGAAAACAATGGATGGAAAGGGTGCTAATACTTTCCCTTTGTTAGAACATAGTTTGATTCTACAACCCTCAATTAGAGTTTTGATGATAACAAAATACAAGAATAAATAAATTGTAAGATTTATATATAAGACATATATGCTACTTAAAATTATGGTTTGTGTTTACAGAAGTTCTGATGGA
Source organism: Vicia faba (assembly GCA_948472305.1). NCBI lineage: Eukaryota > Viridiplantae > Streptophyta > Magnoliopsida > Fabales > Fabaceae > Vicia > Vicia faba. The sequence continues at coordinate 823,191,132 of OX451741.1, forward strand.
ATCAGCATCAGAAGATCATATCAGCATCAGAGGATCAATAACATGTGCTACACGCTGAAACCACCAGATCATATGCTGAAGCTTGATGAACAGAATCTGTGCATAAAACACTCTGACTCTGATCAAGATCCTTACCAAGTCATCAACACTCAAAAGCGTCAGCATCAGTTAAAGCAAAAGAACACTCTGATTACCATAAGCAGAGAACACTCTGAAGCGTTACTAAGCATTCAAGACAGATTAATTACCAGCGGCTTTATTCAAGACAAGATCTTCTCAAAAAGGAAAGAACGTTATTATCATTGAAATGGATTTATGGACAACAACGTATCTTTGCCTTGGCTATATAAACAAGTATGTGTGAGAAAAGAAAAGGCTAATAATCTACACGCACGCACTCATACAATTTGCTAAGCTTTCCAACCACACTCATTCAAACGCTCTAGCAATCCAGTTTTATTCTAAGCTTAAATTTGTGTATTATCACAGTTGTGGTATACTGTTTTATTAGAAAACATCAAACACATCATTTGTTCAATTATTTGTAAAGAGATTTCCTTGAGATAAACCGGGTTGTGGTTATACTCAAGAAGGCTTTAACAATTGTTAAAGTAGTTGTTGTATTCCCTTGAATATAGTGGATTAAGACCTCGTTGGAGAGAGGCGAAATCACCTTGACGGGTGGACTGGAGTAGTTTGAGATCAAACGAACCAGGATAAAAATATAGTGTTGTCTGCACATTTGATTTAAGTTTTACAATTCAACCCCCCTTATTGTGTTTTTCACATCTTCAATTGGCATCAGAGCGCCTGGTTATGAGCTTATAACACTTAACCGTGTCAGTACAAGATCCAGCGTCAGAAAAACACAATGGCAAGACCACATCAAAACATCAGCAATGACAACAATGAAGAAAGAGACAGATTCAGTGGCAAACCTCCAGTCTTTGATGTAGAGAACTTTGACTACTGGAAAGACAAAATTGAAAGCTTCTTTGTGGCCCATGATGCTGATCTGTGGGACATGGTGACTGATGGATACACGCACCCAGTGGATGGAAGTGGTCAGAAGATTGACACGAAAGCAATGTCTGATCAGCAAAAGCGTGATTTCAGAAATCATCACAAGGCCAGAATAATTCTTCTCAGCGCCATCTCTTATTCAGAATATGAGAAGATATCAAACAGAGACACTGCAAAGTATATGTTTGACTCTATGAGAATGACGCATGAAGGCAACATTTATGAGTTAAAATTAATCTTCGACCATAAGGTTCTTGCGGCCTTCGACTGAAAGGGCTCCAAGGCCTTCGACTAAAAGGAAACCTTGTATCAACAACGGGAGATTTAGAATCTGAAGAAAGGAGGGAAACCTGGTGGGACTTTGCTAATTTTTATTTTTTGCGTTTCTTGTTTATATTAATATAAATGATTTGCATAATTTCCTTTCTTTTACAAAGTCTTGTATGCTATTAAGAAGTGGTAAATTAACCACCAATGAGTGCACAACTAGAAGGAGAAATAGTGAAAGTGAAATGGCTAATCAACTAAATAATGGAGAAATACCTCCACCAATTACTACGGGAACATCGGTTATACCAGCCCTTAGTGAAACTATATCGTCAATCGTTGGTTCAGCACCAACATTAACAACAACTCAAACAGGACCAATACTTTCGTATGCAGGTCCAGAGGTCCATCAGGAACACCCCCACCAAAGGTGAATCCAGGATCTCGACCATACGTTCCCCCTGGATTTTTGACAGCCTGGATGGGTCGAGACCAGCCTTATGGCATGCCAAATACTGAAATGTCTAGTCTTATGACTGTTGCGTCTACATTTTCAGAACCTTTGGTAAGTGCGTCTTCGCCATTACAGGGATCTGGTACTGGTATGGCAAATTTTGGTAGAAACCAACTCTTAGGAGGGGAATCCCATGCAATACCAAGCCTTATTAATTCTTCCACAATAATTTTGAGGCAACAGATGGATGATGTCAACCATGATATGGTACAAATGTTGGCCCAAACTCTGAGTACAATGTTGAACCCTCTAATACAAAACACCACTCATTCGAACCAACAAATGTCAGCGCAGATGATGCGCATGGCTGAATTTTTTGGGGTTTCCCAACCTATTCGACAACCCCAAAGAGAACCAATGAGAGAGAATCAAGGTATAGTCTTAGAAGAAGATGTAACCATTAACCAAAACCCACAGCTAGATAGGAGGAACCATATAGTGGAAATCGAACAACCTAGGGTCGAAATACCCAGATTTCCCCCACAGATCCCTAGAGATGGCGATTAAGGTGTAATGGTTGTAAATAGAAACCAAAATGCTGACGAACTGATACAACAGGTTCGACACCATAATTATGGAACAGATAATAATCTGACATCCATGATCGAAAGAATCATGATACAAAGTGGAATGAACATTGGCTTTCATAGGCCAAAATTCACATCCCCATTGTCAGAATATATCTTGCAAACAGATTTACCCCTAGGTGGAAAGTTCCAAAGTTCACTAAGTTTTCAAGGGATACGACGGAGTCCACTGTCGAACATATAGTGAGATATTTGATAGAAGCTGGGGAAATATCAAATAACGAGAGCCTTAGGATTAAATACTTCCCAAGTTCTCTAAATAAAAACGCTTTTACTTGGTTTACCATCCTCCCAGCCAATTCAATCCATAATTGGAATAAATTGGAGAGATTGTTCCATGAACAATTTTACATGGGACAACCCAAATTAAGTCTTAAAGAACTGGCTAGCGTGAAAAGAAGATTCACTGAGCCAATAGATGAATATCTAAATAGATTTTGACTGCTCAAAGCCAGATGCTTTACACAAGTGCCTGAGCATGAATTGATCGAAATGGCAGCAGGGGGCCTAGATTATTCTATTAGGAAAAAATTAGATACCCAATACCTGAGGGATATGGCCCAATTGGCCGATAGAGTTTGATAGGTAGAACGTCTTAAAATTGAAAAAGCTAAAGCAACTAAGACTCATCGAAGAGAAAGGGTAGCCTATGTCGAAATGGATGATGATGATCCAGAGACATCTAGTGATCCTATAGCTACTTAAGAAAGCGAAATAGATTTAGCAGAGTTAAAGCAAGGGCCACCATACCATTGTAGATTGTTAGTGCCCTCATATGGGAAGAATTTTACTGAGTCTGAAAAGAACAGTGATATATTCCCAAAGAAAACATATAGTTTCGACGTCACAAAATGTGACGAGATATTTGAATTGTTAGTTAAAGATGGCCAAATGATAGTACCCCTAGGGGGGGAAATGCCTCCTTTAGAACAAAGAAAGAAAAGAGGTTTTTGTAAGTATCATAATTTTTTGGGCCATAAAACTTCACAATGTTTTCTTTTCAGGGATCTCGTTCAAGGAGCGATCAAAGAAGGCAGACTCAAATTTGCTGACAAACCTCCAATGAAAATCGATGTAAACCCATCGTGAGCTGATGCCCACTATGCTGAACCAACAGGCATCAACATGGTCGAAGTTTCTGAAGACTTCGTCAATAAGCCGGTTTTTGGAAGTTTCACTGGGAACATCTCCAGAAAGACTGTCGAAGGGGTGAGAAGGGCTACTGAAGTCCTAAACAAAGGGGCTAATGAAGACCTAAACAAAGGGGCTACTGAAGTCCTAAACAAAGGGGCTAATGAAGTCCTAAACAAAGGGGCTACTGAAGTCCTAAACAAAGGGGATATTGAATGCCTAAGCAAAGGAGTTACTGAAGATTCAAACAAAAGGACTACTGCAGGTTCTTATTTGGCTTCCGTCAAGGGTTCGATAGAGGACCTTGAAGCCAAAATGAAAAAGATGAATCTCGCTTCCAAGAGCAACATAGAAGTCAATATGGTCGAAGTATCTGAGGCAAAGGCTTCAGAAGAGGCCATCATACAAGAGGAAGTGAACAAAATCGCATTTCCTAAAGAGAATGAGAATCTGGATGATTTTCTGTAATGATGCCAGAAAAAGAAGTCTGAAGTTATACTGTGTCCAAGGTGCAGCCCCATCTTCGACAAAAAGTCTGCAGAACACATACATGGCGTAAGGGCAACAAAGGAGAAATGGGCCACTAGTGCCCAACCCAACATAGTTTCTGAGGTTAGATACGATCCCAGAAGAGGATATCAGAAAGAACCAATGAACCAGGCAAAGAGGCCATCAACTTTCAGGCCTCCAACAAATATCCCCGTGGACACTTGGCTAAAAACAACAAACAGGAAAAGGCCAAGTGAGGAGAAATGGCGAACATCCGATTTGCCAAGAGGATCATCCTTGGCATATATGAAGGAGTTCCAAACTACAACAACAAACAAAGTGGCTCATGTGTCGAGCAACTACAGAGGAGCCTCAACTAGTGTCAAGCACCAACGTACCATAAAGAATGGACAAAGGCAAATAAAGAAAGCCTTTGGAAAGGAAACCAATTGCTAGAAGATTGGAGTGGCCAGAACAAGGTGAATCATATGAAGAAGGTAATTCTGAATCTGACGCTACTTTAGATATTATGGTGAATGTAGTACCAGTACTACCTAGGGAGTATAACCGCCAAGTCGAAGTCGAAGAGACTGACTGTGAGGTCGAACAGAAAATGGCCAAACATAAGCCACTGTGTTATCATGTGATGAATAATGGTTCTGTCAAAGAGAAAAATGCTTTCTTCGAGCCACCTACTGAGGCGATGAAAAATCACCTCAAACCCTTGTTCATAAGGGCAAAGATAGGGGAAATAACCATCAACAAGATTTTGGTTGATTGTGGGGCTACAATAAATATAATTTCACAATCTATGCTGAGGAAAATAGGCTAAGGAGATGGAGATATCAAACCCCACAACATGGTTCTATCGAAATATGAGGGAGGTACTGGAACTACTATGGGGGTGATATAATTGGACCTTAAGGTGGGAACAATACTTCGACCAACTATGTCCATGGTCATTTAGCAAAGCCCAACTATAATCTACTCTTTGGTAGAGAGTGGATACATGGCATAGGTGCAGTGCCATCTTCGATGCATCAACGGGTTACAATTTGGTGCCCCGATGGCATCGTGGATAATATCGAAGCCGACCAAAGTTATTACTTGGGTGAAGTTAACAATGTTGGAAAAAATAGCTCCGACAAAAACTTGGCTCACATAGGGCCATGCAATCCTCTTGAATTCGACTTGGCAGCAGCACCAAATGTCCTTTGCTCCCTCTACCTACATTCCGACCATGGTTTCTAGTGGGATAGAGAATATTTATCAAACATTGACTATGGAGGAGTTGATGACATACGGCCAACGGGCTGGGGAAGTGAATTCAGTGATGATGACTGAATCACAAGCTTTACAAAAGATTTCGGCATATGTAGCCGAAAGTAGAATGATAGCGGCCTTATAGGCTGAATTAAAGTACATGTCTCTTGTTGTACCCCAAAATTTTCCCTCTCACTTATCAAATATTTTCACAAAGATCTCTCTTGGTTCAAGACTGCACTAGGGTTGATCAACTCAAGACACCTCCTTAAGCACTGATGACTGAAATTAGGGTTTGAGATTGCACAAGGATAATTGAAATTTCAATGCCTAATATGACTTTCATGGATCATTATGGACCCCCAAGATTACTCATGTCAAGTTTCAAACCTTAAATCACATTTTTTCTCAGTCAATTGAATATTTGACCTAAAAATCAGCTGTATTGGGGAAAAAGTCAATTGTGGCCAATTTACAGTCAAACTTCATAATTTTTGACCCATATCAATATTATAAACTCATATGTATCATTTGATCAAGTTTGTACCATAATTCCTCAAGAAATTTGATCAAATCATCAAAAGGGCAAAATGGTCAAAATTAGGGTTTTGATTGAGAAAGGGCAATTTCTGATTTTTGACCTAGCAAATTGTTAGTTGGTTTGAGGCATGATCTCAAGAGTTCAATTGCATCATTTTGACCTAATGTCATGACTCAAAATATTGCTCAAGATCAATTAGATTGATCGTTAATTTTCAATCAACTGATCAAAAGTCCATTATACACTGAAAAGTCAAACTTTGAATTTTTGGTCAAAATCAAGTGTCAAAGATCACAATTCATCAAAACATGTCAAAATATGAAACTTGGTCATCAAGAAATCAAAAAGTCAAGATTTCATTTTGAAAAGTCAAAGTTTTCAAACTTAGAAATTTTTCTAAGTATGGAAAACTTCATGTTTTTTCACAACTTTGAGCCAAGTTTTCACCATGATGCAAGATGTTTCAAAAGAAACTTTCAACATGAAAGTTGTAGATCTCCATGAGATCTACAACATTTCTTTACACAAATTCTTCTAAAAATTATTGGATCTCCAGTTATTAATCCATGAAGTCATGGTCATGAAACTAAACACTTAGTAAAAATTTTGCTCTAGTTTAGGCAGGATTTTGACCTAACTTCAGGGAATTTTTTCATATAGTTCCAGGGGGAATTTTCAAAAGTGATTCAAATAGGGGTTGTAGAGCACATTATAATATTTCTAAAATGTCCAAGAACTCCTTGAGATCATTCTTGAACAAGGAGAATCGAAGAGAGGAAACTTAGGGTTTCAAACTAAAATTATAGGTCATTTTGTGATGAACAAAGATTCAAATCTCAAACCTATGATGCATAATATCTACTTTACATACCTCAAAATTTTTAGGCACTCCATAATTAAATGCTTTCACAGCTGTTAGAGGCTTCAACTTAAGCATTCAATGCAATTCCATGCTTTATATCCATTTTAGAAAGAAAGTGCACAATGCCATTTTGAAAAAGTAGCTTTATGCACAAAACTTGTTCTTGAGCCTTGCAATTGTTTTCTTATGATCATACACGTCCTATAACTCAAGAGAAGTTTTTCTCAAGCCTTACAATCACTCAACCCATGCTTGTACTTCATCTTGGAACCATACTTTCACTTTTCTTCAAAATCAAGCAACCTAGCCATAACTCTATAACTCAGAAGTCCTTTGTGCAAAATCTCTCCAACCTTTTTCTTATAGATACACAAGTCATTTGCAAGAAAACACACGCATGCTAAAGCCCTGAAACTCTCTAAAACCCGGAATCACCAAAAACACCTCAAAACTTGCCATTTACGAGTTTTGCATCCAATCTCCAAATTTACTCGTGCGTTTGATGGCCATTTACTTTTAAAAGCTTCTAAATAACATACACAAACAATTCCAACACCTGCAACACAACTGTAACACCTCCATCATCATCCACCATTTTCAAAAACAGCACCTTGCACCTTGACTTCTCCAGAACTCCTCAGGCCCTTTCAGCTCAAGCTAAGCATCACATTAGCTTCCTGGGAACTTGAGGAAGCTAATTCAATCATTGGAACTCATTAAAAGCTTTTCAAACTCAAAACACAATACCTTATTGCAAGGTGAGTTTTCTGACTTTTGAACTCTTCATACAAGCATCATTATTGGTTTATTTGTGAATAAGAAATGTAGATATCATTGTCTTGAAGCTAACCATGTCCTTAGATTTCATTATTATTGCTATAATAGTTAGAGTTTTGAATCTGAACATCCTGGAAATTTAGGTCAGAATTTGGTGTCATTCAAAATTCATGCTCATCTTTGATTTATAGTTTTAATAATTTATATTTCTGGAATCGTTGTGAACTTTGGAACAAGTTTGATTTTACATTTTTGCAAATGGATGAGAAATGAACAAGATGTAGGTGGTCTGGCTGGAGGTTGAAGATGAAGTGTATTCATGACTCATCTTATAATATATATTTATGGTTTGACATAAGTTAATGGATGTATCACCACCCCAGTGGTTAAAGCGTGCGCCTGTCACCCTTAGGTCCTAGGTTCAAGCCCTAGCGTGACCTTTTGCACTTTTTTCACATTTTTCTTCATTTTTTTGCTGAAATAGGCGCTTGGGCCTTCCTCCATTGAGCTTGAGATTTTTGCTACACTTGCACACTCTTGACTATTTTTTTAACCTCCCTTGACTTTCTTTATATTTTTATTTTATTTTCTTTTTATTTTCATCTTTTTATTATTCTTATTATTATTAGTATTATTATTAATATTATTATTTTTATTACTTAATAAAAATCCAAAAAAATATTTATATTTTATCATTTAAATTTACTTAGTTTATTTTTCTTTGCAAGAATAAGAGAACAAAAACATTTTCTTTAATTAATTTCTTTTTTAATACCTAGATAATGTAACTTTATTTATTATTATATTATTTTGTAAATTAAAATCAATTTAGAATTTAGGTTTTTTTAATTTATTTAATTATTTTTATTAAATTCACCAAAACCCTAAAAAACTTGTTTTCTTTAAATTAATTTATTTTGCTAACTTAATATTAATTTTATTTTTTTAGTTAATTATTTTATTTTAATTAATTAGGTCAAAAAACCATTTTCATGAAAAACCAAACAAAAAAATCACTTTTCTCCTTACATTTCATATTTTTGCATTTTATCCTTATTTTACATTTATTCAAATTCAATATGGTTGTAATAATTATTTAGATTTAATTTCTTGCAATATTCCCCATTTATAATTTGTATACCCCCTCCCCTAAATGATGTAATAGCATAGTAATTTTAATTTCCGCAATTTATCGCTTTATATACAAATGCTAGTAATTAGGATTTTGTACGGAAAGACTAAAACCAACAAATAACAAACCCTAATCAAAGACAAATCAAGCATGTAAATCAATACACTTGCACAAATACACCCTTAGGGTAAATCCACTTTGTTGCCTTATAAAAATTGCCATATTATGCATGTGATGTATCTTAGCAAAAACAAACAAATACCATATCATAGTCCCTCGATGATTCTATCTATGTTGCCTTTCAAAATGATCTTAGTCCCTAAAGAAAGATGCTAAGATATCTTGCAACATTGCTAATCATGGTTATACGATAACCCACGCCCGTCCCTTTTACATCCAAAGATAGGGTTACTTACCAAATCAATGGTAAGATAACAATGTCAAAGGAAAGAGGAAATAAACATGAAAGACTTTTGAGTAGGTAGATTACTCCTAGTTACTTGCTCAATTTAAAAGCCAAAAGCATACTTGCTATTTCTAAAACACCAACACTTTAAAAACACCTTTCAAACTTGAATTTTTTTCAAAAGATCAACACTTTGTATACATTCTTACGAACGAGAATCATTACAAAGTTTGCCCAAATGATGGCACCTTTTCAAAATACTTTCAAAAACTAAACAAAAACATATTTTTAAACAAATGCAAGTGATCTAGCAAGTAACTAAGAGCCCATAGAAAACAATGGATGGAAAGGGTGCTAATACTTTCCCTTTGTTAGAACATAGTTTGATTCTACAACCCTCAATTAGAGTTTTGATGATAACAAAATACAAGAATAAATAAATTGTAAGATTTATATATAAGACATATATGCTACTTAAAATTATGGTTTGTGTTTACAGAAGTTCTGATGGAATCAGCATCAGAAGATCATATCAGCATCAGAGGATCAATAACATGTGCTACACGCTGAAACCACCAGATCATATGCTGAAGCTTGATGAACAGAATCTGTGCATAAAACACTCTGACTCTGATCAAGATCCTTACCAAGTCATCAACACTCAAAAGCGTCAGCATCAGTTAAAGCAAAAGAACACTCTGATTACCATAAGCAGAGAACACTCTGAAGCGTTACTAAGCATTCAAGACAGATTAATTACCAGCGGCTTTATTCAAGACAAGATCTTCTCAAAAAGGAAAGAACGTTATTATCATTGAAATGGATTTATGGACAACAACGTATCTTTGCCTTGGCTATATAAACAAGTATGTGTGAGAAAAGAAAAGGCCAATAATCTACACGCACGCACTCATACAATTTGCTAAGCTTTCCAACCACACTCATTCAAACGCTCTAGCAATCCAGTTTTATTCTAAGCTTAAATTTGTGTATTATCACAGTTGTGGTATACTGTTTTATTAGAAAACATCAAACACATCATTTGTTCAATTATTTGTAAAGAGATTTCCTTGAGATAAACCGGGTTGTGGTTATACTCAAGAAGGCTTTAACAATTGTTAAAGTAGTTGTTGTATTCCCTTGAATATAGTGGATTAAGACCTCGTTGGAGAGAGGCGAAATCACCTTGACGGGTGGACTGGAGTAGTTTGAGATCAAACGAACCAGGATAAAAATATAGTGTTGTCTGCACATTTGATTTAAGTTTTACAATTCAACCCCCCTTATTGTGTTTTTCACATCTTCAATTGGCATCAGAGCGCCTGGTTATGAGCTTATAACACTTAACCGTGTCAGTACAAGATCCAGCGTCAGAAAAACACAATGGCAAGACCACATCAAAACATCAGCAATGACAACAATGAAGAAAGAGACAGATTCAGTGGCAAACCTCCAGTCTTTGATGTAGAGAACTTTGACTACTGGAAAGACAAAATTGAAAGCTTCTTTGTGGCCCATGATGCTGATCTGTGGGACATGGTGACTGATGGATACACGCACCCAGTGGATGGAAGTGGTCAGAAGATTGACACGAAAGCAATGTCTGATCAGCAAAAGCGTGATTTCAGAAATCATCACAAGGCCAGAATAATTCTTCTCAGCGCCATCTCTTATTCAGAATATGAGAAGATATCAAACAGAGACACTGCAAAGTATATGTTTGACTCTATGAGAATGACGCATGAAGGCAACATTCAAGTCAAAGAAACTAAAGCCCTTGCACTCATTCAGAAGTATGAGGCATTCAAGATGGAAGAGAGTGAATCAATAGAGACTATGTTTTCAAGATTTCAAATTCTTGTTGTTGGTCTGAAAGTTTTTGACAAAGGGTATTCCACTGCTGATCATGTTAAGAAGATCATCAGAAGCTTGCCAAAACAGCGGAGGCCAATGGTCACAGCGCTTAAGCTAGCCAAGGATATCAATAAAATCTCTCTGGAGGAACTTTTCAGCTCCCTCAGAAGTCACAAGATAGAGCTAGAAGCAGATGAACCTCAAAAGCAAGGTAAGCCATTAGCTTTAAAATCTAACAGAAAATCTGAATCCAAAGTTTTGCAGGCTGTTGAAGAAACCTCTGATGGGTCCTCATCAGAAAAAGATGAACTATCTCTCCTCTCCAGAAGGGTGAACCAATTATGGAAGCAGAGGCAAAGGAAGTTCAGGAATTCCAGAAGATCAGAGAATCAGAATGAATCTCTCTCCAGATACAGAAGGTCAGAATCCTCCTCTAGACACAGAAGATCTGAAGGTTCTTCAGGGAACAGAAAGCCAAACAACAAAGACATCATCTTCTATGAATGTAACGAGCAAGGGCACTACAAAAGTGATTGCCCAAAGCTTCAGAAGGAAAAGCCCAAAAAGAAGTTTGGCAAGGAAAAGAAGAAAAGTCTCATGGCTACATGGGATGATTCTGACACATCTGAAGCTGACTCAGAATCAGATGATGAAAGAGCAAACATAGCTCTCATGGCAAACATAACAGAAGACAGTGAAGCTTCTGAGTCAGACTCTGAATCAGATACAAAAGAGGTATTCCCTGACTTTACTATAAACTTTACTAAGGTTGAACTAGCTGAAAGCCTTAATGAAATTCTGGAAAGATATCAGCAGATCAGAGTCAAATTCAGAAACCTGAAAATGGATCTTGCTTCTGACTCTGATAAGACTGAGAGTCTCAAATTGGAGAATTCTGAGTTAAAAGATAAAATTTCAAAATTAGAAAACCCATTGCAAAACTCTCAGAAGGAAACAATCCCTGAAACTCCCAGCAGTGCTGATGAGATCATCAAGGAGTATGATCACAACTTTCAGAAGTTTCTAGTTAAAAACATAGATAGAAGCAAAATGGCTTCAATGATCTATGGAGTTAGCAGAAATGGCAGAAAGGGAATAGGATACCAAGGTAAGGTACCTACACCAAAAAATGCCATGGATTTAGTTATAAAACGTACTCCACTTGATTCACACTTTATATATGGGCACACACATGACATAAAATATACTAGTAGTGATTACTCTGTCAAACCAAAATTCAACCAGAGTTTTGGTAAAACTAACAAATCAGGACCCAAGAAAACATGGGTACCTAAGGATAAGATAATACATGTGGCAGATATCTTTAGCAGCAAAGAAAAAACACCCGTCATGGTACCTGGACTCTGGCTTCTCACGACACATGACAGGAAGAAGGCATATGTTCAAAATCCTGGAACTTAAGCCTGGAGGCCACGTAGGTTTTGGAGGCAATTAGAGAGGAAAGATCATTGGCTCTGGAACTGTAGGTAATGGAAATCTTCCCTCTATAAGTAATGTTTTATTAGTAGATGGATTAATGCATAACCTGTTATCCATAAGTCAATTAAGTGATAACGGTTATGATATAATCTTTAATCAAAATTCATGCAAAGCTGTTAGTCAGAAAGATGGGACTATCCTATTTAATAGAAAGAGGAGAAACAACATTTATAAAATAAAACTTTCTGAACTAAAAAGTCAGAATGTAAAGTGTCTTCTGTCTGTTAACAACGAGCAATGGATCTGGCACAGAAGACTGGGACATTTTAGTATGAGAAGAATATCTTAGATTAACAAACTCAATCTGGTCAGAGGACTTCCTAACCTGAAGTTCAATTCAGATGCTCTGTGTGAAGCATGTCAGAAAGGCAAGTTTGCAAAACCAGCTTTTAAATCCAAAACGTTGTTTCCACCTGTAAGCCATTAGAACTTCTGCATATTGACTTATTTGGACCAGTTAAAACTGCTTCAGTCAGTGGCAAGAAGTATGGGTTAGTAATCGTAGATGACTATAGCAGATGGACATGGGTAAAGTTCTTAAGACACAAGGACGAGTCGCACTCTGTGTTTGTCACCTTCTGCAACCAAGTTCAGAATGAAAAGGATCTTAGAATCGTCAAAATCAGAAGTGATCATGGTGGAGAGTTTGAAAACAAAGATTTTGAGTCATTCTTTAATGACAAAGGCATTCTTCATGATTTCTCTTGTCCTAGAACTCCCCAGCAAAATGGAGTTGTAGAACGAAAGAACAGAACATTGCAAGAAATGGCCAGAACCATGATCAACGAGACTAACGTTGCTAAGATCTTCTGGGCAGAGGCAATAAACACAGCGTGTTACATTCAGAATAAAATCTCCATAAGACCTATTCTTGAAAAGACTCCATATGAATTATGGAAGAACAGAAAGCCCAACATTTCCTATTTTCATCCATTTGGATGTACATGCTTTATTTTGAATACAAAAAATTATTTGAACAAGTTTGACTCTAAAGCACAAAAGTGTATTATGTTAGGATACTCTGAACGCTCAAGAGGGTACAAAGTATACAATACAGAAACACAGATTGTGGAAGAGTCAATCAGTGTTCGTTTTGATGATAAGCTTGACTCTCAAAAGTCAAAGCAGAATGAATTACTTGCATGTATGGAAGTTGAATTCACAGGTACTGAAGACAAGTCATCAGAAGCTCTTAACAGAGACACTCCCTCATCATCAGAAAGAGGCACTGCAAGCAATCCAGCACCTTCTGTTGATCAACTCCAGAAAAGACCATCCAGAAGCAGCATGGATCATCCAGAAGAAACAATCTTAGGAAGAAAGGAAGATCCAATCAGAATAAGATCTAGCTTCAGAAACTCTGAAGAATCCCTCATGGTACTGGTTTCTCTAACTGAACCAACAACAATTGACGAAGCACTTCTGGACAATGACTGGATTCTAGCAATGCAAGAGGAGCTAAATCAATTCACAAGAAATAACGTATGGGATCTAGTTCCCAAACTAAAAGGATTCAACGTCATTGGAACAAAATGGGTGTTCAGAAACAAACTGAATGAACAAGGTGAAGTCATCAGAAACAAAGCACGATTGGTAGCACAAGGTTATAGTCAGCAAGAGGGGATAGACTATACAGAAACCTTTGTTCCAGTTGCCAGGTTAGAATCTATCAGACTCTTAATTTCATTTGCTGTTAATAAAGGCATCACTCTGTATCAGATGGATGTTAAGAGTGAATTCTTAAATGGCTATATAGAAGAAGAGGTATATGTGCACCAACCCCCTGGTTTTGAAAGTTCCAAAAATCCAGAATATGTTTTCAAACTAAAGAAGTCACTCTATGGTCTGAAACAAGCTCCCAGAGCTTGGTATGAAAGACTAAGTAACTTCCTGTTAGAAAAGGAATTCACCAGAGGGAAAGTGGACACAACCTTATTCTGTAAGACAGTTAAGAATGACATTTTAGTATGTCAGATTTATGTTGATGACATCATATTTGGATCTACTAAACCTTCTCTGGGAAGAAAGTTTGCTAAGTGTATGCAGGCAGAATTTGAGATGAGCCTAATGGGGGAACTAAAATTATTTCTGGGCATCTAGATTAATCAAACCCCAGAAGGAACTTACATTCATCAGAGCAAATATGTCAGAGAACTTCTGAAGAAATTTGATCTCTCAGAATGTAAGCCATCAAAGATTCCAATGCATCCCACGTGCATTCTGGAAAGAGAAGAGGTAAGTAAAAAGGTAGAACAGAAGGTCTACAGAAGTATGATTGGTTCTCTTCTCTATCTGACGGCTTCAAGGCATGACATTTTATTCAGTGTATGCATTTGTGCAAGATTCCAATCAGATCCTAGAGAATCTCACTTAACAGCAGTTAAGCGAATTTTCAAGTATCTGAAAGGTACTACTAATCTGGGTTTGTTTTATAGAAAATCAAGTGATTACAGCTTAGTAGGATACTGTGATGCTGATTTTGATGGAGACAGAGTAGAACGTAAAAGCACTTATGGAAGCTTCCAGTTTCTGGGAGAAAATCTGATCTCATGGTCCAGCAAAAGACAATCCACAACTGCTCTATCAACAGCAGAAGATGAATACATAGCAGCAGCTGGATGCAGCACACAAATACTCTGGATGAAAAGTCAACTTGAGGACTTCCAGATATTTGAGAGTAACATTCCTATCCTCTGTGACAATACTTCTACTATTTGTCTCAGCAAAAATCCAATTCTACATTCTAAGGCTAAGCATATAGAAATAAAACATCATTTTATTAGGGACTATATTCAGAAAGGGATTTTAAATTTTAAATTTATTAACACAGACCATCAATGGGCTGATATTTTTACAAAACCTCTTTCTGAAGATAGGTTCAACTTCATTCTGAAACATCTCAGCATGAAGCTCTGCCCAGAATAAAATTGTTTTGATTCCATATCTTAACCTTCAGAACTTTGTTTATTTTTCTGTGAACTACTGATCAATCTTATTTCAGAACTTTAGAAGTGCAGATTGTATCAGAATCTATCCATGAAGATCTGAGCGCTTCATTTCAAGGATAGAAATGTGCTGATTCACTCAAGCAAACAAGTGTCATCTAGTAATCAGCTATTTTCTGAGGCTGAACACGCGTTCACATTTCTGAAAAGGCAAAAGCGCTGATTGGATGCATTGAGACACATGTCATGGGTAACCGTTCCAAATATCTTTCTGAATCCCCTAAAATCAGCTATCATTAAATGCTAATAATCATTATTAATTTCTCTCTCTTAACGTTTATGTTTTCAAAACCTTTTTAGAAATCTATTTAAACACACTTCACACCATTTACACGCTTTACCTTCACTTTCATTTTCTCTCAAACTTACTGATTTCAGCGTTCTTACTTGCTCAAGAAACCCTTTCAATCTTTTTCACAAAAACCTTCGTGTGAACATGGCTTCTTCCAGCATTCCTGCTTCAGGTTCCCAGAAAATTGTTTCATCTGAACAATACGAAGAACCTTACAGAATGCTTCTAACTCCAATCAAAAATCTTGAAGTTCTGTCAGAATTAATCGTGGATTTCAACAGCCTTCAAGAGAATGGGTTTGATCTATCTGAAGAGGTTAAAGCTCAAGGCTGGGAAAAGTATTTTGACAGACTGGTGGGTCCAACATTTCCTATTCTGGTAAAGGAATTTTGGATTCACGCTTCTTCTTCCAATCATCAAGTCACGTCTTACATCATGGGGAAGAAGATTGTTATCACTGAAGCCTCATTTCACGTTAAATAGGGTACAGTGGTGGTGGTGTTCGTTGCATTGACATGGCAGAAAGGTGTGCAGATGCTGCCCTAATTGCAAGGGAAATCTTTACTCTGGGGCTTCCCTCCAGCAAGATAAGGGATTTGAAAGACAAACACATAATTTGGGCCAAGATCATTCTGGGGTGCTTCAACCACAGGAAGCCTACCAGCTCTCCTGATTACATTAATATTGATCATCAATTTCTGATCTATTTCATCTCTCAGAAGGTCAAGATAAATCTGGCTCATCTGTTGTTCAACCATCTCAGAACAAGTGTTAAGGAAACAAGAGAAGAGGAGCGAACAAAAAGGGATTGGATACCCTTAGGAAGACTGATATCAGATATTCTAATAGAGAATAAGCTGATTGATCATCTGACAGAGGCTCAAGAAATTAACACTCTGGAAGCTACTGTTGGCAAACAATTGAATGCCAAAAATCTGAAGAAAATGAAGTTGATAGAGAACATCAAGAAGGAGCCCAGCGTCACTCCTTTTGCTGCAATCTCCAGCAGAAGAGTCCCTCTGGATGACTTCCCACTGTTCTCAGAAATTGACTCTAAACCTGAAATCATACTCAGATATCTGGATGCTTGCAAGGCTGATGGTACAACACCAAATCTGAATATTCAAGACCTTCAGCAGAAGGCTTCAGAGGTTGTTCTGAAGAAGACAAAGAAAAGGAAAGCTGAAGCAGAAGGATCATCTCAGCGGACTTCTAAAAAGAAAGGTAATCCTTCTTCTGTAACTGTTTTAGATTCAACTGTTGTATCAACATCTATCCCAATACCCACTCCATCTGAAAACCCAACACCTCAAACTTTCGATGATTTTGACCTTGACTTTGATCCCTCTGAATCATTAACTCTAAGAAGATCTCGCTCCCAACCTCAAAATCCAAATATTGTTGAAACCCAACAAGAACTTGAAAAAGTTCTTTCTGATATAGACCAACACACTTCTGCTCCCGAACTAGAAAATCCAAATACAAACACAGAACCATAACCAGAAATTCCCCTCTCACCAATACCAGAAATTCCACTCTCTCCAGAACCAGAAATCCCTCAACCAGAAATTAATCCACCCTCTCCTCAACCTGAACAATCTCCATAACCTGAGATTCAAACCTCTGAGGCTCAAACCTCTGAATCCCCTGAACCAGTACCTCTGGCCATTCAGTTTCCCCTTGGTACCATTGTGAATATTCCTCAACTTCCCTCTTCACCAGAATTAACTCCACCAAATTCCCCCTCAAGTCCAATCATAATTCCTGACTCTCCCACTCCCTCACCAAAAGAAAATTCAGATGACCACAGCAAGACTGTCATTGATTTAACAGTCCTTGAACGCCTTGCTGCAATAACCAACAAAACTGCTATCCCAAAACCAAAACATCCAAATGTTGGTTCCAGCATATTGAACTTTGAAACAGAAGTACAAAAGTGGATCACTTCTCTGAAACAAGCTAGTCTTGAGCTGGTTGATCCTGCTGCTTCTGACTACCTTTGGACAAAGTTCAGAAGATGGGTATGCTCTGAAACTTTTAAGCTGCAAGAACAGAGCTATGGACAAGCTCTACAGAACTTCAGCAATCTGCTGAAAGAAATTGAAGGTCCAGTTCTGAGCAAGCTTCTTAAGGAAGAAGTTCTCCCTCTGGACAGTGCTCCATGGTCTGAACATTGTCCAGCATCCAAAGTTCAACCTGATACTCAAGATCTGCTGATTCCTGCTGAAGCACTGGTTCAAGAAGAAGATATAACATAAAGCTATGAGAAGCATCCTGTTTCTGAAGATCCTCAAGCTTCCTCTCTTGACAGGCAGACTCTGGAAGATCTGAAAAGATCTGATATGCTGATGAATGAAAGAATGGATAAGCAGGACACCAAAATTGATGCAATAGCCAGCATGTTAACCCAGCAACAGGAAACCAGCACCCAAATCAAGAGCATGTTGGAAGCTCTGTTCACACGACTTCCTCCTCCTTCTTAGAAATTTCCTTGTTGTTTTTATAACTTGTTTATCTGTAATATTTTTACATGTTCTGAACTTATCATTGCTTCTGTTTTTAATATAAACGCATTTTAGCTCTGATTATTTATGCTTTTTGATAACTGACAAAAAGGGGGAGAAAGAATGATATTTTTCAATAACGGATTACTGAGTAATAAGTCTCAAACATTTTGATCTATTTAAATTTCTCTCTTCTGAAAAGCTTACAGGTACAAAACTCTGATGAATCTGATGAACTCTGATACAATAAAGTTCTGATGCTCAAAGACTCATGGAATTAAAGGGAAGTAATCATCTCAGGGGGAGTTTTCTCTTCTTAGCTCTGATACCTGTTATTCCTTATCTTTAATCTCTGATACCTTTTATTCTTTATTTTTAATTGAAAAAATCTGGTTTTTGTCATCATCAAAAAGGGGGAGATTGTTAGAACATAGTTTGATTCTACAACCCTCAATTAGAGTTTTGATGATAACAAAATACAAGAATAAATAAATTATAAGATTTATATATAAGACATATATGCTACTTAAAATTATGGTTTGTGTTTACAGAAGTTCTGATGGAATCAGCATCAGAAGATCATATCAGCATCAGAAGATCAATAACATGTGCTACACGCTGAAACCACCAGATCATATGCTGAAGCTTGATGAACAGAATCTGTGCATAAACACTCTGACTCTGATCAAGATCCTTACCAAGTCATCAGCACTCAGAAGCGTCAGCATCAGTTAAAGCAAAAGAACACTCTGATTACCATAAGCAGAGAACACTCTGAAGCATTACTAAGCATTCAAGACAGATTAATTACCAACGGCTTTATTCAAGACAAGATCTTCTCAAAAAGGAAAGAACGTTATTATCATTGAAATGGATTTATGGACAACAACGTATCTTTGCCTTGGCTATATAAACAAGTCTGTGTGAGAAAAGAAAAGGCTAATAATCTACACGCACGCACTCATACAATTTGCTAAGCTTTCCAACCACGCTCATTCAAACGCTCTAGCAATCCAGTTTTATTCTAAGCTTAAATTTGTGTATTATCACAGTTGTGGTATACAGTTTTATTAGAAAACATCAAACACATTATTTGTTCAATTATTTGTAAAGAGATTTCCTTGAGATAAACCAGGTTATGGTTATACTCAAGAAGGCTTTAACAGTTGTTAAAGTAGTTGTTGTATTCCCTTGAATATAGTGGATTAAGACCTCATTGGAGAGAGGCGAAATCACCTTGACGGGTGGACTGGAGTAGTTTGAGATCAAACGAACCAGGATAAAAATACAGTGTTGTCTGCACATTTGATTTAAGTTTTACAATTCAACCCCCTTCTTGTGTTTTTCACATCTTCACCCTTTTCATAATATATTCCCCGAACTCAAGATATAATCTCAAAGGTCGTTCCTGTGCTTTTTTACCTTTTCTTTTGGATAATAGAAAAGTCAGTGGCGACTCTTGCTAACCGTAACATTTGCGATCAAACGCAAAACAACCAAGTCAGTTCTCCCACAGTATCACATAACTGGTGACTCTGGTGGGGTTATTTATAAAAGTGGGGTTACCTTAGGGCTAGATCAAATTTATTTGCTTTCTTTGTTTGACTTTCATGCTTTACATAATGGTTCCTTGTTTGGGTTTGTCTTAATCATACACCCGGATTTGGGGCACCTTTCTTAGGCAAGTAGAAATAAACTGTGAGGGAACTGTGTGGGGTATACCGACACAGTTGAAACAGTAGCTACGTTGATGCGATACTTTGGTGTGTACTGGTAGCCCTTGAGTAATCAAGGAGAATACGGGGTCGTTGCATGGTATTATAAAACATCAACTGACTTTAGCACCTTAATTGACCAACTTGGCTTTTAGGACGTAGTGAGATAGTTGTCTTTGGTGTAAACCCAAAGTTGGTTGATACTCGATACTACACTCATTGAGGTTTTACCCTTGAATTTTGTTTGGTGGCAAGTCAATTGTCTATCGGAACGAGAATTAGTGGAAAGACCGGTGATTTTGAGATCCCTTAGAACTTGGTTACTATATTTAGGACAGCTTGAACCAATCCAACTTCAAGAGGGTATCACCTTAAAATCCATGCAAGCCTTAAACTTAAGGTCTGTGTGATTTGCTTCTATATCTACTATATCTAAGCATAGTCATGACATCATAACACAGCATGTCATACTAACCATTTCAAGGATTCTTAGGGTTTATTTTTGTTTTGTTTTATATGACATGGCTCTCGCCTGCAGATTCACTATCCAAATCAGTCTGGTAAAAGTACCTCCTCAGCTTAAGGATTTGGCATCAAGGGTTCCCGAAAGCTATCCATTCACAGAAAGACATAGTAGGCTTCTCAACATGGTCACTTCAAACCCTGATGAAGAAATGTTAAAAGTGCTCTTTCAATTCTTTGACCCTCTCCATCACTGCTTCACTTTCCCGGATTACCAGTTAGTGCCTACTATGGAGGAGTTTTCTCTGCTGTTGGGGGTGCCTATACTTAATGAGGTACCTTTCAATGGTATGGAAAGAGACCCTAAACCTGAAGATATTGCCAAATCTTTGTCCTTACAACGGCCTGACGTAGTAGTAAATTGGGAAACCAGGAGAGGTGTCAAAGGTTTTTTTGGCTAAATTCTTGTTCGAGAAAGCTCACCATTTCTGGGATACCTTGGACTTACAAGCTTTTGAAGAGGTATTAGACCTTCTCATCTATGGTTTGGTATTGTTTCCTAATTCAGACCATCTCATAGACGTGAATGCGGTTAAGATTTTCCTGTCACGTAATCCAGCACCTACTCTGTTTGGAGATATCCTACATTCGTTGCATACTCGCACTATAAAGAGGAGAGGAACCCTTCTATGTTTCACACCTCTTTTGGCTAGGTGGTTTATTTTGCACCTACCCCGACCCGTCTCGAAGAATGAACAAGGTTTGAGATGGTCTCAAAGGTTAATGACTCTTACACATTCAGGCATTCATTGGTGTCCCCGGTCCTCAGAGAATGTTACCATTATCGATCGTTGTGGTGAATTCCCTAATGTCCCTATCTTAGGCATTAGGGGAGGAATCACTTACAATCCTTGTTTGGCACTATGACAGTTTGGATACACAAGAAGGGATGGTCCTCATGATGCACTTATTCAAGGAATCATCTTCGACTACGAGAATGATGCTCTGAACTACCGCAAAAGGTTCATGAGAGCTTGGGGCATGGTACATAGAGTTCATAGCAAGACACTGGGGCACAAGAATTTCATCCCTCTTGGAACTTATCTAAAATGGGTACGAGCTCATGCTCAAAGTCTTATGATGCCTTATCCCTCTATTCTCCTAGTTATTATAGAGCCTATTGTGGAAGGAAATGTCCCGTACACTAGCCTTCATCCTAACATGCCCACCTTTCTCGAAGACTTGCAAAGGGATTGGATACAGCTTAAAAGGAAGCGAGACACTTTTGAGGCCCAATTATACGCCAGCGAGAAGAAGGTTCTGGAACTCACCAAGCAGCTTCATGAGGAGCAGAGTCTAAACGCCTACATTGCATCAAAGAGGATGCGTACAACTTTTTTATCTTAGAGTTTTTTGTATTTCTTTGTAAGACCAAAGAGGCATGATGTACTCAAACTTTGATTTATTAATATAACATGTGTTCCTTTTGGTCTAAAGCAAATTTAAATATCTAATTTCCTTGAAATCATTTGCATGTGCATCTCCATTCATCATAACATAAGCAGGTTTATTACAACAAGTCTCCTCATCTTTCTACTGTTTATTTCAGTAAGATGGATCTCGAGCAGACAGTAAAATACCTCCAGGCGCGAAATGCTCAGTTTCAACAGATGTTCTTGAATCTATCCAAAGGACAAGAGGATTTGAAAACTTTGCTGGTTAAAGAAAAGAAGAAGAAAGCAAAGAAAATAACCAGAGTTTTGAATATGGGAAGAAGGTTCCAAGGACAAGCCAGACGAACCCTAGAATTTGCAACGTTATCTGGTGAAAAGGATAATCAAGAAGGGAAAGGAAAGGAAGAGGCTGCCCATCCAGAATCTTAAGAGGAAGAGGAATAAGATTACTCTGAAGAGCAGTATCCCTCGGCCAATGAAAAATACAAACATCTGGAAGTCTAAGTGCAATGGAGATTTAGAAAGTTCTCGGGCTGGACTTTGAAGAGCTGGGTTTGGTGTCTGGGATTGTTATTCCACCAAAGTTCAAGGCACCAGTATTTTCTAAGTACGACAGGGTTTCGTGTCCCAAGATGCATCTCTGATCTTATGTGAGAAAGATACAACCTCACACTGCTGACAGAGATTTGTGGGTCCACTTCTTTCAAGACATTCTATCAGGGACTCAGCTTGATTGGTTCTATCAACTAGAAAGGGCCAATATTCATATTTGGGAAAACCTTGCCGCTGATTTTTATAAACAGTATCAGTATAACATAGACCTTGCTCCTACTCATACTCAACTCCAGAGTATGGCTATGGTTTCAACTGAAGGTTTCAAAGACTGCGCTCAGAAACAGAGGGACTTAGCAGGAAGAGTCCAGCCTCCCCTTTATGAAAGAGAACTAGTAGACATGTTTCAGGGTACTCTGTCCGGTCCTTTCTTTAATCATTTAATTGGAAGCTCCTCAACAGGATTCACTGAATTAATCTTGACCGGGGAAAGAGTGGAAGCTGGGATTAAGAGTGGGAAGATCCAAAAAGACACATCCTCTGCTGCTATAAGAAAACCATTTATTGGGAAGAAATAAGTTGGTGTTGTGTATCCTCATAGGAATCAAGAAAGAACTGAACATCTTCCAATGGTGGGGGCTGTCATGATCCCTAAGCCTACACCTACTAAACAAAGGAGTAATCAACCTAGACCAGAAAGACCAGTAAGACAATTTACCTGGATTAATATGACACTATCTCAAGTCCTGCCACATTTGTTGAGATCTAATCTGGTAATTTTGAAGGAAGCTCTGAAGAATCCTAACACAACCTCTCCTCACTACCATCCTAATGCTCGTTGTGCTTACCATTCAGAAAGCCCAAGCCATGATACCAACAACTGTTGGGCTTTGAAAAACAAGGTGCAAGACCTTCTTGAAGAAAAATAAATTGAGTTTGATGCTCTTGAGATCCCAAATGTTATCACCGCTCCTATGCCCAAGCATGGCCGTGATGTTAACGCTGTTGAAGATGATATATTTGTTACTACTGTTGATGAACTTGTTACTCCTCTCCTGACCGTCAAGAGAAATCTGTTGAAAGCCGGTTTATTTCCGGGCTGTGACGAAAGCTGCCACCTCTCTTTATCCCTACCAACTAGTTGTCATTTACTGAAAGCAGGTGTCCAATTCCTAATGGATGACAAAGAGATTTTGTTTGAAAAAACGCTCATTCCAACCGTTTATTACAAATATGTTGCAATAGTAACCATTTCCGCCAATCCTTCCAGGGTCTCCACCAAAAGACACATTAGTACATCAGTTCCTAAAGTGGCTCCACTGATAATTAATATGCCAGGTCCAATCCCGTACTCATCAGATAAAATTGTCCCATGGAACTATGGGGGAGACGTCTACTATCACGGTGTCAAGGAAGATTGGATGGATGATGAAGACTCAATTTTTGAGAAGGCTGGTCCTAACATCAGCAACATCGCAGGAACCAGCAAGATAACCAGAAGTGGAAGAATATTCATGTAACACCCCAATTCTACCCCTCGTAATTAATAATAAAATCAGAGTTTCAAAATTTCATCCAAACATAAATTGAGGTATCACATATTCGTGTTTTTCATCACTTTGCATTATAATGCACATCACAAAATCAAAAGTCGGATATACTGATTCATAACATAAATTATCATATAAACATATGACTAATCACATCACAGCGGATGTGTTCACAAACTGTATGTATCATCATGTTATCATCAATACATAAAGTCATAAGATAGTATACATAAACTATCCTATCAAAATAATAACGTCGCCCAAATCCCGAGTGTTACTACTATCAGAGCAGGGCAACTCAAAATAAAGAGACTCGAGCTAATCCTCATCATCCTCGCGGATCACCTGCACGTTACCAATATAAAGGCAATGGCGAAACAAGTAAAGGGTGATATACTCCAAAACATATAAGTAAAAGCATAATAAAATATATAAATAATTTTGGAATCATAAATGATATAGGTTAATAAGAATATGTCAACAAATATCAAATCTCACATACTTTAAAATCATCATTTAGTGTATAAGAACAACACTTTAATATCATCACATAATCACCATAATCATGTTAAAACAAGACATAAACTCCATCCTCATAAACTCATATCGTCGCTTTACCGTCATGTTATATTCATCGCATAATTTTCATGAAATTATCACATCATAATCACTTTATGTTCAACACAAAAATCATCACAAAACAAAGTATCATATAACATCGCAATTCATTATAAGCCATCAAATAAAACTCAACACCAAAAGACTCAAAAATAAATATAACCGACTCCATGAGACACGACTATGTTATGCATGTGATACCTGTCGCTTTGTCCATAATTAGGGACATTCGGCATAAAATCCCATCGTGGCTTTGGCATAAAAGCCCTCGTCGCATGTCATAAAAGCCCTCGTCACTTGGCATAAAAGCCCTCAACGCCAATGCAATGTATGTGACTCGACAACACGACATCACAAACACGACACAACAAAACATCATCATCGCACATCAAAATTGGTATAAAACCCACGTCGCCATATTCATCCACATCAAGATAAACATATCATCGCATCGCATATCATCAAGTATTCATTATAAATAAACCGTCGCAAACATCATATTTAATCACACCACATCATTATCAAATAATTCACTAAATTTCAAACACGGAAAAATAGTCAAACAACAATAATCGTCATGAAAGTCATTCATAATAATCGGCATCAATCATAATCATTAACGTCACAATCAGATTGTCCATACGCGACTTAAACCGACTAAAACGCAACCCATTTCAAATTAACCGTAAATTGGCCTATTTCGGGTCGCTTCATAAAAACTCGAAATCTCAAAAAAAATCTAACCTCACCACGACGTTCTACACGTAGAAATTAGCTAGCACATCAATTTTCGTTCAATTCGGAGCAACTAGCTACGTCGCCGAAATTTCCGAAATCAGGAAATCGGACATAATAGGATTCTAAATTAAATCGGCTAACTTATGTCATATTTGTATTTAATTAATATAAATATTTAATATATTAAATTAAGAAAAGAAAAAAAAAACATAAATTAATTAATTTTCTAAACTTAATTTCAATTCCATACTGCAAGTTTACTTTAGGAAACGTAATATACTGCTATTTCTATACTGCATATATTAGTTTTAGAAGCTTATTCTATACTGCATATTTTAGAAGCTTGGTTCAATTAATATATGCTAGTTCTCAGTAAGCTTAATTCAAGTAATATACTGTTATTTTACTTTAGTTTTTACTAAACTCCATTTAATTACGCATGCTTTAGTTTTCTAAACTTCTATACTGCATATTTAATTTTCTATACTACTAGCACTTTAATTTTTCTATACTTCTACTTTTTAGTTTCTAACTTCATTTTAATGAATACTGATAGTTTAGTTTCTAACTTCATTTTAATGAATACTGCTAGTTCTCTTTGTTTATAAACTAAACTTAATTAATATAATTTAGTTTTTCTAATTTAATTTCTATTAACATAACAATAATCCCACAACACTAACACCTAAATTAACTCTCCTAGTTTATCTCAATAAATCTCAAGAACTCTAACATCAATTTTATCCCAAATCAAAATATATCAAATCAAACCCTAACTATAAGCATTGGAAAATCAAACCCCTTACCTTAGATGTTTGAAATGATTCTTGATGTTCCAACCAACTCAAAACCCAAGCTTTGTTCTTGCTCCTCTTCTTCTCTTCCAAGACCTCTAGCTCTCTCTAACTCTCTCAAAGTGTATTTTAGTGTTATGACATAAAACAAAGGAAATGGTGGGTTTGGTTTGTTTAATAGTAAGACACAAGTCAAATTACCAACTAGCCCTTCTTGTAAAATATACTACTCAATAATACTAAATAATATTAAATAATATTATTACCCCAAATAATTAAAATAACTCCAAAAAATTAAATATCGGTCCAAATAATATTTTACCGAACCAAACAGAATAAAGACTGAACCAAATAAAAATAATTACTGGTCCCTCTAAAATAAATACCGGACCGAATAAAATAATTACCGGTCCGAATAAAATGTCGCCGGATATATTAACAGATATACCGGTTAATTTAAATATTCTCGTCACAAAAATAAACGTCAAACAGTAACTCGAAAATATTAATATAATATAATATTAAATAAAATGGGGCGTTATAACTCTCCCCCACTTATAAAAGGTTCGTCCTCGAAATTACCTGACTAGAAAAGCTCGGGATAGGAATCCCGCATCTTGCTTTCTAACTCCCACGTCACACTTTCACCAGCTGCTCCTATCCAAACAACTTTAACCAAGGAGATCTCTTTGCCACGAAGAGACTTCATCTCACGATATTCGATCCTTAATGGCCTCGTCTCTACAGTAAGATTGTCTTGCACTTGAATATCATCCATCTCAATCACATGTGAAGGGTCCGGAACATACTTCCGAAGTTGCGAGACATGTAACACATCATGCAAGTTCGAAAGATTTGGCAGTAGTGTCACTCTATAAGCCACTTTTCCCACTTTACTAGTAATTTGGTAAGGACCAATAAAGCGAGGAGTTAGCTTCTTTGACTTCAATGCTCGCCAAACACCGGTTTTCGGAGTAACTCGTAAAAATACATGATCACCATCTTGAAATTCCAAGTCTTTTCTCCTTTTATCATGATAACTCTTTTGTCGATTTTGAGAAATTCTCATCTTTTCTCTAATCATCTTCACCGTCTCAGTAGTCTCTCTAACCAATTCTGGTCCAAGCACCACACTTTCACCCGACTCATGCCAACACAAAGGAGTTCTACACCTTCGACCATACAAAGCCTCGAACGGTGCCATTCCAATACTAGCATGAAAACTATTGTTATAAGTAAACTCAATCAAACGAAGATATGTATCCCATAAACCACCATGTTCAAGAATACAAGCACGTAACAAGTCTTCCAACGATTGAATCGTCCTTTCCGTCTGACCATCAGTTTGAGGATGATAAGCCGAACTCAACCTCAACTTTGAACCCAAAGCCTCTTGTAAGCTTTTCCAAAATTCAGAAGTAAACCTCAAATCTCTATCTGAAACAATACACAAAGGAATACCATGTAATCTCACAATCACATGCGTATAAATTTCCGCCAACTTCGATACAGGATAAGTGATGTTAATAGCAATAAAGTGAGTCGACTTTGTAAGCCTATCAACAATCACCCAAATCGCATCGTGTCCTCTTGGTGTATTCGGTAACCCCGTTACGAAATCCATATAAATGCTATCCCATTTCCATTCTGGAATCTCTAACGACTGCATCAACCCTGCAGGTTTCTGATGCTCCACTTTAGACTTCTGACAAGTCAAACAAGCATAAACAAACTGAGCCACCTCTCTCTTCATGCCCGACCACCAAAATAGTTTCTTTAAATCTTGATACATTTTAGTCGCTACGGGATGAATACTCAAATTGCTTCTATGACTTTCTTCCAAGATCATTCTCTTCAAATCCACATCATCGGGAATACAAATCCTATCTCGGAACCTCAATACACCCTGAGCATCCAACTTGAAATCTTCATTTTCAGTTTGTCCAATACCAACCAACAAATCAACAAGTTTCACATCAAGCTTCTGAGCTTCTCTAACACTATCAAGGAAATCATTATTAATATTTAACATTCCCAAGATAACACTCTTCGGCGTCACTTCTACTACAAGACTCATATCTCTAAATTGCTCAATCAATTCCAACTCTTTCACCATCAACGGTGACATATGCAAAGTCTTTCGACTTAAAGCATCCGCCACCACATTAGCTTTATAATGATGGTAATTCAATCCAAAATCATAATCTTTCAACAATTCAAGCCACCGTCTTTGTCTCATATTAAGCTCTTTCTGATCGAACAAGTACTTCAAAATTTTATGGTCACTAAATACTTCAAATCTAGAACCATAAAGATAATGCCTCCAAATCTTAAGCACAAAAACAACCGCTGCAAGCTCCAAATCATGCGTAGGATAATTCTTCTCATGAATCTTTAATTGCCTAGAATCATAAGCAACCACTTTGCCATTTTGCATAAGTACACCGCCTGAACCCATCTTAGAAGCATCACAATAAAAAACAAACGGTTCTTCAGGATTAGGTAGAATCAAGATCGGAGCCATTGTCAACCTTTTCTTCAATTCAACAAAACTTTCCTCACACTTGACATCCCACACAAATGCAACTCCTTTACAAGTCAACTTTGTCAAAGGAAGCGCCACATTAGAAAAACCTTCAATGAACCTTCTATAGTAACCAGCCAAACCCAAGAAACTTCTAATCTCAGTAATAGACTTAGGAGTTTCCCATCTCAACACACAATCAACTTTAGAAGGATCTACAACAATTCCATCACCAGAAATGACATGCCCCAAAAAGCTCACTTCACTTAACCAGAACTCGCACTTTGACAACTTACCATAAAGCTTCATCTCTTTCAGAACTTCCAACATGATGCGCAAATGTTCTGCGTGCTCTTCTTCCGATTTAGAATAAACCAGAATATCATAAATGAAAACAACCAAGTAAGGATGAAAAATACGATTCATGTACTCCATGAATACTCCCGGTGAATTAATGACACCGAAAGGCATCACCGAATATTCGTAATGACCATACCTCATCCTGAAAGCAGTTTTCTGAACATCTTCTTCTTTCACCCTTATTTGATGGTAACCCGATCTCAAATCAATCTTACTAAACATGCGAGCGCCAACCAATCGGTCCATCAAATCATCAATTCTAGGAAGTGGATACCTATTATTGATAGTCACTTTATTCAACTGACGATAATCAATAAAAAGTCTCATGCTACTGTCTTTCTTCTTCACCAATAACACATGAGCTCCCCACAGTGACACACTAGGTCTAACAAACTTCTTCTCGAGCAAATCTTCTAATTGGCTCTTCAATTCTGCTAACTCAGATGCAGACATCCTATATGGTGCCATAGAGATAGGTCTGGTACCAGGGACAAGATCCACAGAAAATTCAACTTCTCTTTCTGGAGGTGCACTAGGAATCTCATTAGGGAATACTTCGGTAAAATCGCACACCATCGGAAAGTTTGCTATCATAGCTTGACTCTCCATAGAAAGAGTCGCCATCAACAAGAAAACCAACGCCTCATCCTTCATGAACTCATTCAACTGCTTCGTCGACACCAACATAGATTGTTCTTCTTCTACTAAGGAAGAAAACCTCACAATGCTATCATAGCAATTGATATGGACATAATTAGCTTTTAACCAGTCCATACCTAAAACCACGTCCAACCCGACAAGCGGTAAACAAACAAGATCCACCATAAAGTCTCTACAAAGATTGATAAAGGGAAACTTGCACACACAAAAGAAGTAGTAACCGTTCCCTTAGCCAGAACTTCTACCACCATATCTCTATCTAGTGACGACAAAGTGAGACCCAATGTCTTTACACAATCAACAGCAATAAAACAGTGAGTAGCACCAGTATCAATAATAGTAATAAGAGGAAAGCTATTAATGAAAGTAGTACCTCGAGCAAGACCATCCTCGTTTGTCATCGGAGCACCCGACAAAGCAAACACCTTTCTTGCTCCTTGAGTCCTCTTAGGCTTCTTACATTGAGCACTAATGTGACCTCCCTCGCCATAATTAAAACAAACCACATCCTTATGTCTACAATCGCGAGTCATATGGCCTTCTCCACATCAGAAACATCTCACCTCATTCTCCTTAGCTCTAACATCGCTTCGACAAACATTACTTTTGTGGCCAGGTTTCCTACACTTGTAACAAACAATACTAGCAGGAGCATTTCCCCCACTAGTTCTTCACCCTTGAAACACTTTCTGTTTCCCTTTACTAGCTAGAGCATCATACGATTTTCCACGGCTTTGCTGACCTTTGTTTCTCTTATCAGACATAATCTTATAATGAGCATTAATATCCTTCTCAATGATCCTACAACTATCAATCAAATCCAAAAAGACACGGATTTTCTGATAACCAACAGCTTTCTTAATCTCAGGACGCAAACCATTTTCAAACTTGATGCATTTAGAGAACTCGCCATTCGGCCCATCATAATGCGGATAGAACTTGGCCAACATAGTAAACCTTGCAGCATAATCAGTGATAAACATGCTTCCTTGCTTTAATTCAAGGAACTCTATCTCCTTCTTTCCCCAAACATCTTCCTGGGAATACTTCCTCATGAATTCCCTTCGGAAAACTTCCCATGTCACTTCCTCACCAGCAACCTCAAGCCACTGACAGGTTTCAACCCACCAATCATCCGCTTCAGCACTTAGTTTATGAGTACCATAACAGATCCTTTGCACAAGAGTGCAATCCATCACACAGAATATTCTTTCAATCTCCTTCAGCCACACCAAAGCACCTTCGGTATCATACTTTCCTTGGAATGTAGGAGGATTCTCTCTTTGGAAGGTTTCCAAACTACGAGACCCAACGTTCTTGTCAGCATTCAGCGGGTTTTGGAAAGCCTGAGCCATTGCCTGCATAGCAGCAGCAAGAGCCTCATCATTCCTAACAGTGTTCCTTCCAGCCATAACAACTTCTGCTCAAAACAAAACAAGGATTAGAATCAACAAATAACAATACTTGATTGATAGACGACAACAAACTCAACAACTTGGCCGGACAGACCGACCTGCTCTGATACCACTAATGTTACACCCCAATTCTACCCCTCGTAATTAATAATAAAATCATAGTTTCAAAATTTCATCCAAACATAAATTGAGGTATCACATATTTGTGTTTTTCATCACTTTGCATTATAATTCACATCACAAAATCAAAAGTCGGATATACCGATTCATAACATAAATCATCATATAAACATATGACTAATCACAACACAGCGGATGTGTTCACAAAATACACGTATCATCATGTTATCATCAATACATAAAGTCATAAGATAGTATACATAAACTATCCTATCAAAATAATAACGTCTCCCAAATCCTGAGTGTTACTACTATCAGAGCAGAGCGACTCAAAATAAAGAGACTCGAGCTAATCCTCATCATCTTCGCGGATCACTTGCACGTTACCAATATAATGGCAATGGCGAAACAAGTAAAAGGTGAGATACTTCAAAACATATAAGTAAAGGCATGATAAAATATATAAATAGTTTTGGAATCATAAATGATATAGGTTAATAAGAATATGTCAACAAATATCAAATCTCACATACTCTAAAATCATCATTTAGTGTATAAGATCAACACTTTAATATCATCACATAATCGCCATAATCATGTCAAAACAAGACATAAACTCCATCGCCATAAACTCATATTGTCGCTTTACCGTCATGTTATATCCATCGCATAATTTTCATGAAATTATCACATCATAATCACTTTATGTTCAACACAAAAATCATCACAAAATAAAGTATCATATAACATCGCAATTCATTATAAGCCATCAAATAAAACTCAATGCCAAAAGACTAAAAAATAAATATAACCGACTCCATGAGACACGACTATGTTACGCATGTGATACCCGTCACTTTGTCCATAATTAGGGACATTCGGAATAAAATCCCATCGTCGCTTTGGCATAAAATCCCTCGTCGCTTGGCATAAAAGCCCTCGTCGCTTGGCATAAAAGCCCTCGTCGCCAATGCAATATATGTGACTCGATAACACGACATCACAAACACGACACAACAAAACATCATCATCACACATAAAAATTGGTATAAAACCCACGTCGCCATATTCATCCACATCAAGATAAACATATCATCGCATCGGATATCATCAAGTATTCATTATAAATAAATCGTCGCAAACATCATATTTAATCACACCACATCATTATCAAATAATTCACTAAATTTCAAACACGGAAAAATAGTCAAATATCAATAATCATCGCGAAAGTCATTCATAATAATTGACATCAATCATAATCATTAATGTCGCAATCAGATTGTCCATACACGACTTAAACCGACTAAAATGCAACCCATTTCAAATTAACCGTAAATTGGCCTATTTCGGGTCGCTTCATAAAAACTCGAAGTCTAAAAATAAAAACTAACCTCATCACGATGTTCTACACGTCGAAATCAGCTAGCACGTCAACTTTCGTTCAATTTGGAGCAACTAGCTCCGTCGCCGAAATTTCCGAAATCGGGAAATCAGACATTATCGGGTTTCAAATTAAATCGGCTAACTTATGTCATATTTGTATTTAATTAATATAAATATTTAATATATTACAATAAGAAAAGAAAAACAAAACATAAATTAATTAATTTTCTAAACTTAATTTCAATTCTATACTGCAAGTTTACTTTAGAAAACGTAATATACTGCTATTTCTATACTGCATATGTTAGTTTTAGAAGCTTATTCTATACTGCATATTTTAGAAGCTTGGTTCAATTAATATATACTAGTTCTCAGTAAGCTTAATTCAAGTAGTATACTGCTATTTTACTTTGTTTTTTTACTAAACTCCATTTAATTACGCACGCTTTAGTTTTCTAAACTTCTATACTGGATATTTAATTTTCTATACTACTAGCACTTTAATTTTTCTATACTGCTACTTTTTAGTTTCTAACTTCATTTTAATGAATACTGATAGTTTAGTTTCTAACTTCATTTTAATGAATACTGCTAGTTCTCTTTGTTTATAAACTAAACTTAATTAATATAATTTAGTTTTTCTAATTTAATTTCTATTAACATAACAATAATCCCACAACACTAACACCTAAATTAACTCTCCTAGTTTATCTTAATAAATCTCAAGAACCCTAACATCAATTTTATCCCAAATCAAAATATATCAAATCAAACCCTAACTATAAGCATTGGAAAATCAAACCCCTTACCTTAGATGTTTGAAATGATTCTTGATGTTCCAACCAACTCAAAACCCAAGCTTTGTTCTTGCTCCTCTTCTTCTCTTCCAAGACTTCTAGCTCTCTCTAACTCTCTCAAAGTGTATTTTAGTGTTATGACATAAAACAAAGGAAATGGTGGGTTTGGTTTGTTTAATAGCAAGACACAAGTAAAATTACCAACTAGCCCTTCTTGTAAAATATACTACTCAATAATACTAAATAATATTAAATAATATTATTACCCCAAATAATTAAAATAACTCTGAAAAATTAAATATTGGTCCAAATAATATTTTATCGAACCAAACAGAATAAAGACCGGACCGAATAAAAATAATTACTGGTCCCTCTAAAATAAATACCGGACCGAATAAAATAATTACCGGTCCGAATAAAATTTCGCCGGATATATTAACAGATATACTGGTTAATTTAAATATTCTCGTCACAAAAATAAACGTCAAACGATAACTCAAAAATATTAATATAATATAATATTAAATAAAACGGGGCGTTACAATTCTCCCCAGAGATTGCTCCTCCAAAGATTGTTACCGGTCCTGTGATCATCCTTGTTTCTGTTCCTGTTGACACTACTACTACTACTACAATCTCTATGGTTACCTTTGTTGACACTCCTACCGCCGAGTCGACTAAAACTCGGGGCAAAGGCATTCTGGCTGAGTTTGTCCAGATGAAGGCGTAATCAGTATCTATCCATGAGGCCTCTCAAAAGGAGATGGAAGAAATTTTGAAAATTATAAAGAGAAGTGACTATAACGTAGTCGAACAGCTAGGGCAGACTCCGTTAAAAATTTCCATGCTGGCTTTATTGTTGTGCTCCGAGGCTCATGCGAAGGCCTTGGTGAAATTTCTCAAAATTGCCCATGTGCCACAAGAAACCTCTGCTGATCAATTTCAAGACTGTGTGGCCAATTTGACTGCTGACAATGGTTTAGGCTTTTCTGATGCTGACTTGACACCTAGAGGTAAGAAGCACAATGAGGCATTGCATGTCTCTATCGAATGTCGGGACACAACTTTGGCCCATGTCTTGGTTGATACTGGCTCTTCTTTGAATGTGCTTCCTAATAAAGCTCTTGATAGACTCGACTGTGAAGGTTTGACCTTAAAACCCAACAACATAGTGGTAAGGGCCTTCGACGGTTCAAAGAGAATGGTGCACGGGGAGGTGGACATCCCAATTAAGGTTGGAACTCAAACTTTTGATTCAACTTTTTACGTGATGGTCATTCTCCCTTCCTATTCCTGCTTATTGGGCCGACCATGGATTCACAATGCGGGTGCTGTCACCTCTACATTACATCAAATTCTGAAATACCCAACCAAGGGGAAAATCATTATTGTCCATGGAGAAGAGGAATATATGGTTAGTCACTTAAACTCCTTCAGATACGTGGAATTGGATGGTGAATTAATTGAAACTCCGTTTCAGTATTTCGAGGAAGTCCCACAAACCGTGGCAGTAACCAATGTTGTTCCCCAAGTCCCAAAGATTACAAGACCTCCTCTAAAGATGTCTTCTCTGAAAGATGCCAAGGCAGTGATCGAAGAAGGTGGGTGTACTATTTGGGGCCAACTCCCAGATATCCCTTACAAATATAACAAATTTGGTTTGGGTTTTACTTCAGGAGCCCAGAAAGTTGTACGCCGTGCTCGTGCCGGGGGACCACCCTTGAAGATCAGCAACCACAGAGTCAACGCAGTAGAGAATGATGAAGACAGCTACGACCTGGAGGAATGGATTTTCCCAACTGTCAACGAAGGACTCAGCAACTGGGAAGCTAAAGACTTTGTCCCAATTACTTTTATCCAACAGTAATTGTCTTTAAATTTTTGTCGGACCTGTAATAATTAAACAATTCAGACTTTTAAAACCTTGTGTCTTACCCGAGGCACAACGGTCCATTTGTAAGGGTTGTTACCTCATTTTCATATTGTGATCGGTGGATCTGGAACTGACTGTTTAACGCTGGTTCGCGAAATGTCGCGGTAAGCAAGAGTCGCCACCGTCTTTTATTTTCTCCAAATGGAAAGGACAAAAGCACAGAAAAATTCCTTAAAGAGATTGCTCTCGGTTCGGGAGGTAGGTTATAGAAAGGGAAGGTGTTAGCACCCTTTCTATCCATGGTTATCCATGGGCTCTTAGATACTTGCTCATTTGTGTTTTCAAAATTGGTTTGTTTGCTTTTCAACTGTGAGTGGGTTTTAAAAAGTTTCTTTGAAAATTCCAGTTCGACTCTTGTATCAGTCCTCAAGAGTGTTTGAAAAGTTGCTTTCGAAAGCTTTTTGAAAATGTGTCGGTGTGAAAAGTATTTTTGAATTTGTTTTGAAATTAGAGCAAGTATCTAGAGTCGTCTACCTACCCTAAGGAATTCGTCTGTGTAGATGTCCTTTAAAGTAGTGCCATCCCACCATTGAGAGGTAGGTAGCACCACCGTTGGAGGTGTTCGGGTCAATTCGAGGTTCGAGACATGGTGATCACCAGAGCAATGGGAAGACACCTTAGAAGCTACCCTCATGCCAGGTTCTCGGATCATGAGGACTTACTAAGACATCCTCTACTCGACGATCACCTTTCGAGGCAAGGCCACAGTGAGGCGTACCCTAGGGGTGGTGTGTGATTTGTGTGTCATGTTCAGTTATTTTTTGTCTTGTCATGTCAAAGTGATCTAGCGTTCGTTTTTATTTTTGTCCATTCATTCTTGCATGCCTTGATTAACAGTGAAAATATTGTGAGAAATAAAAATTCTAAATCTATTACAAAAGGCGCGGGTCCACATCGCCAAAATTTCCAGAACCCGATTTGACAGAAAAAATAAATAAAGAATTAAGGAAAAGGTAAAATGCGAGAAATTAATTACACGGCTTTGGGAGAGATACATAAATATTAAACGAAAAAGAAATAAATATGCGAATTAAATAAGAATTAACAACGAGGGCGTTGGACCCTTTTTAATTAAATTAAACTAAACGATTATTAAATTAATAAAATTAAAATGAAAAGAAATTGTCTTTTTGGTATTTTTGTATTTTATGATATTAATGAAAAAGAATTAATTAAAATAAAATGCTAACCCTAATTCTAGTTGTTTTTATTTGTTAAGAAAGTATTAAATTTTGACCTAATATTTAACCTAATTATTTACATGCCATTTAATTATAAAAATAAATAATAGGAAATATTTAATTATTATGAAAGAAAAGAAAAAAGGGATAAAAATGATTATAAACCCTAATTCTACCAATTTTAGATTTTTATTAAGGAAAATATTACAATTAAACCTAATTTAATAACTAAAATTAATTAATGCAATTTATTTACAAAAATACTAAAATAAAAATATTTATTATTTTTTATCTTTTCTGATATTTTTTTGGTGTTTTTTATATATTATGAAAATATTAAATTAATTAAAAAAAAACAATAATTGAAAGAAAATAAAAATAATAAAAAAATAAAGAATGTAAAAAAGGAAGGTTTGCAAACCTAGGGGGTCTGCCCCTAATGTGGAGGGTGAAGTCCAGCAATTTGGGCCCAATAGCATTGGCCTCTTTGACCTTTTCCACTAGCGTGCCCAAGCGTTGACTAGAGCTTATCATATTCTTCAGATCCTGGCCCTTGATTGAATCCAGTGGGACGCGTGGACAGCTGGATTGAGAAGCGTATGGTACATCTTAACGCTGAAACTGCACATGAACATTATATGAAAAATAATATGAAAGGGGGTGGGGACCTGGGATCGAACCCAGGTCCTGAATGTCACCACACACATGCCTAACCAACCAAGCCAAACGCGCGTCTTGTACATTAAACAACAAATAATGAATATAAAATAAACAATGGTTAGTGGGGCCTCCGCGCGCGAAAATTCGAACCAACCATTCATAGCTTGCCACCGAGTCATCTTCTTCATGGATTTATTCTTTTCCTGAAACAAAATACCATTAGTAACGGTTTTTTAAACGTCCCCATAGACACCCTATTGGAAAATAGCGATTAGCCCCTGGGGCCTCATAAATTAGGCGCGAGGGTCTCGTTCTCTTCGTCCAAGCATGCTTGATTCATCTATGGCATTGTGAGATTCTAATTTTACAGCGTTTGGAAACGCCTAAATTGAAGTTTGCAAAACCCTAAATATTGTTAATGGTGAATCCTTCCATAGTGCACGAAAACGAAATTAAACTATTTGGTTAGCATTAGAATCAAACAATGAATATGAATCAAACATTAAAAAGTGCCAAAAATGCATGATTCATGAGGTACGAATGCATGAAATTTTCTGTACAGGGCACGTTCGTTTTACCAATTCTTGATGTTAGAATGAATGATTTTGATTGGAAATCCTTCCTTGAAGCTTCAGGAAGGTGATGGCACAAGTCTCTTTGCTTGAATCGTCCTCTAACCTTGTTTTCAGTTTTGAAATTTTTAGGCCAAAAGTGTGAGTTTGATCATGGAGTTTATGCGCAGCTTTTTTTTGGTCCTGAGCATTAGGTCTTGATTGTGTATGTATAGGAGGATGATTTAGGTCAAGAATCTGATCAAAAGAATCAAGGAATTGATTATGCAATATTTGATTTTCAAGCCATTATTTTTCAATCTTTTTTCATGCTTTTTAGCTCTCAATCATATCCAATCATCCTAATTCTTCCCTAATCTGATTTGCACGAAATATTAGAGATATTATATGCATAAAAAGATTTGAAACATTAGGTTTTATATTTTTCATGTATTTTAATTAATTTAAATGAATTATTAATAATAAAAATCCAAATAAATAAATAAAAAATGAAGAAAAACTTCCCTTTGGGCCAAGTGGTCGTGCACATGCCTTGGATGATGAATTGTGGAAGAAAAAGAGGCCCATTAGCAATTTTAGGTCATTTGAATCAATGTTGACTTTTCAAAATATCCAAAAATTTCCCAACTTCCACGAGGCATAACTTGCTCAATTTTTAAGCTTTGCTCATGTTCTTGGACATTTTGGAAAGGTCTTTGAGTCCTCTAACCAATGCATTTGGTCCCATGTCATTTTGATTTACCAATCTCAAGTTATGGCCTTTGACTTAAAGTCCCTTTTTGTTGACTTTTGAAAATGACCTATAATGTTGAAATTGATAACTTTTTGTGAGAGCATTTCTTGGACTTGAAGTATGAAGATGGGTTGTAGGAAATGTCTTTCTCTTCAAAATGAGCTTTGGATGGAATTTTTCTGATAATCCATGTGAAAGTTATGCCCTGGTCAATTTACAGTTGACTTTTTCAACTGTCCAAATAAGGAAACTTTTGCATCTTGATGATTTTTGAGCCAAGCTTTGAGAATCATGATCAAGCATTGATCAAATGATGTTTGTGGCTTCAAAATGAGATGTTGACCAAAAATTTGAACTTTTGACTGTCAAATGACCATTTTGCCCCTACAGTTGACTGTAGTGCAATTAGGGTTTTGACTGTGCAATTTTGTGCTGAAAGTCTTGAAACTTTGTATGAGGATGCTTGACCATGTTTATAGGTATGTGGGACTTGATTGGACCCTTGGAAACTTCATTTTCTTGATCAGAATAAAAACCCTAATCTTGACTGTTAGGAGGCCCTTGAACTGTGCAACCCTTGGGGAATTTTGAAGCATGACTTGGCAATTTCTTGAAGAATATGGGAGGGCAAATTTTGGGGTACAACAGTTGCCCCTGTTCAATCTTCTTAGACCTGAGGATGCAGATTGGCTGACGTGCCTTTCGTAATCCGAGGGTGGAAGATGATTGAACACTAGAGTGCCCAGAAATTTGCGCTCACATAGTAGCAGTGTGATGGAAATGGGCTTATAGATGCCATTTAGAGATTGATGAATAGGATGATGGGCTTATAGATGCCATCTGGATGTTGATTGCATAAGAGATTCCTTAGCGAGAACTTGCGTACCTGCAAAAGAAAAATGAGTACCTGACATGTTGCAGGATCTGGTCTTCAGATGCTTGGTATAGATGCGTCCTGACTGGTTACAGGAATCAGATCTTCGAATTCTTCAGACGTGCCCTGGCGAGATACAGGAATCGAGTCTGGCAATGTTAGTCTCCAATGGATACACCCTGGCAAGATTCAGGCATCGGATCCTCGAACTCTTCAGACACACCCTGGCAAGATACAGGAATCGGATCTGGTAATGTTAGTCTTCAACGGATACACCCTGGCAAGATTCAGGTATCGGATCCTCGAACTCTTCAGACACACCCTGGCAAGATACATGAATCGGATCTGGTAATGTTAGTCTTCAATGGATACACCCTGGCAAGATTCAGGTATCGGATCCTCGAACTCTTCAGACACACCCTGGCAAGATACAGGAATCGGATCTGGTAATGTTAGTCTTCAACGGATACACCCTGGCAAGATTCAGGTATCGGATCCTCGAACTCTTCAGATACACCCTGGCAAGATACAGGAATCAGATCTGGTAATGTTAGTATTCAACGGATACACCCTGGCAAGATTCAGGTATCGGATCCTCGAACTCTTCAGACACACCCTGGCAAATACAGGAATCGGATCTGGTAATGTTAGTCTTCAACGGATACACCCTGGCAAGATTCAGGCATCGGATCCTCGAACTATTCAGACACACCCTGGCAAGATACAGGAATCAGATCTGGTAATGTTAGTCTTCAACGGATACACCCTGGAAAGATTCAGGCATCGGATCCTCGAACTCTTCAGACACACCCTGGCAAGATACAGGAATCGGATATGGTAATGTTAGTCTTCAACGGATACACCCTGGCAAGATTCAGGTATCGGATCCTCGAACTCTTCAGACACACCCTGGCAAGATACAGGAATCGGATCTGGTAATGTTAGTCTTCAACGGATACACCCTGGCAAGATTCAGGTATCGGATCCTCGAACTCTTCAGACACACCCTGGCAAGATACAGGAATCGGATCTGGTAATGTTAGTCTTCAACGGATACACCCTGGAAAGATTCAGGTATCGGATCCTCGAACTCTTCAGACACACCCTGGCAAGATACAGGAATCGGATCTGGTAATTGGTCATCAAAAGATACACCCTGGCAAGATTCAGGAATCAGATCTTTATTTGCGACCATTGATGGTAATCATTTTTGTATTTTTGTCCTGAAAAGACAAGCGTTAGTTGTATGCGATGTCATGTGGCATGACATGCGAGATGCTCTCTGAATACGTGAGATTGTATGTTCATGATGCGTATATGCATGCTATAATGTATGAAGATGTTTATGAATGTATTTTTCGTCTAGGAAAGTAAATCCTTGACGGGTGCCGGGAAGTCACTCTTGGGCTGATGTTTGAAGAATGGATTTTGCTTCCGCTGGGGATGATAATTGCAAGGATACCGGTTGGGAGAAGATAACTCCGTTGGGGAATAAACTTGGCGAATGGAATAACTCTGCGGGGAGGAAAGTACTCTAACGATTTTTTTGGGAAGCAATACTCTGTGGGGAGAGAGATACTTTGTTGGAATGTTGATAATAACTTGCTGGGGATACCACTGTTAACAGACTTCGCTGGGGATAAGAGAGCCGTGCCGACGACGATCTTTCCGTGGCTTTTGGCTGAGGATAACCCAGTTATATCCTAGTAAGGAAATAACTCTTTGAATAAAGTCGGGCGACGCGTTCGTGCTCTGCGAGGAGAAGCTTCCAGAATCTACTGGGGATAAGCTTACGGCTTGGGGAGATGGATTCCAACTTTCCTGGGGAAGCAAATTGGACTCTCTTGGGGAAGTTTTGAACTGCGGGGGAAGTGATTCCTTTGAATGTTTGATATAACGCCGGGGAACAATCTTTAGACCAAGATTTCCGGGGATGCTTGTTAAGAATATACATGCTGCCGGGGAATGTTGAGATCTGCTGGAGGATACCCAACTTCTTTAAGTCTGATTGTAACTTTGCTCGGGGAGAGTGTATTGCTTTCTGGCTCACTCTCTGGGGGATTAAGATGCCTGGTTATATTCTTCAGCTGAACCTACCTTGATACCTTGGAGGACAGAACAATTAGATCGCTTGGACAACTCTTTATTGCCCCTGTTTCTGAGGTATGAGAGGAAGACCTGTGAGGTGCTGATAGTTGTTGATGGACAGACCTTCTTCTGGTAGGTAGGTGATAAGATGACAGGACATATTCGTACGCTTTGATCCCTAACTTTTGCCTGGACCGCCCTTTCGGGTTTTCAGTCCACCGGGATACCCATTTTTGCCCAAGCCGCCTTTTCAGGTTTTCGACTTGCCGGGTGTACAGATTTTTCATTTTCATCCCTTATTTTTGCCCGAACCCTTTTGGTTCGCCGGGAAGCCCTGATTTTTGCCTAGGTATGTCAACCTAGCGGGTCTTTTATTTTGCGTAGTATTTTTCGGCTATGTCCATGTTCTCAGAATGTAGGGAGTTGCCCCTGTTTAGAAGTGTTTTGTCGTACCACCAGAAGGTGTTTGATCAGGCAAGATTCGTTGTTTGAAATGCCCCAAGTGACTCAAGCGGAGATTTGCCCCAGGCTATTTGGCCTTTGAGAGATTCTCTGAATCTTGACTGAATTGCCCCAGATGATGGACAATAATCCCGTCTGCCCCTTGATTGGAGGTACTTCTGTTCATTAGGCATTCGTCGTGCGAACTTCTATGCTGTTCAAACAAAAAGTCATATGCAAACAAAGTTATGTTAAAAATGCAAAGCCTATGTCTGTCTTGAAGATTTTGAAAATGCATTCTTTTTTCATAAAACAAATGAATGTTTGTAAAACGTGATGTCAACTCCTTCTTTATAGTAAGCCTTAAGGAGTCAGGATACCTTTCGTCACAGTATGCTTTCGAACTAACCCATGCTTCAGCTAGGACTTTTAAGGGTTATAACGTGGCCTGGTTCACGGTTTAAGAAACAAAGGATAAAGGCTCAAATTTTATTTGTACCCACCCGCTCTTCGTGATGTTCTCCAAACCTAAACTCAGTTGATCATACGTTAGACCTTGTTTGAGTCTTTGCTCTGATTTTCCGGTGATGGTTCAGATATTGATGATTTATTTTGAATGGGAAGTCATTTCCTTTTTGTTGAGGGTTTGTATGACCTCTTTCTTTTTGATTTTTGTTATCCCTTTCTCTTTTTTTTTGCCTGAACGGTTCCTTTTTTGGAATTACAGTCAGCGGGATGCCCCAGTTTTGTAAGTCCCCTTTATAGGTTTTGACTTTTTGGGCTTTTCATTTATGAATTTTTGATAATGACTGCCTTTCTTTATTGATTATTCGGAACCATCACTGTCTTTCTTCATTTTGTAAGGACTTCTTTGGTGCCATTTGTTATGCACTTGGATCAACTGAGAGACTACCCTGCCCCAGGTTATGATTAAGGGTTTTAAATTTCGAAAAGAAAAACTCCTACTTCTTTGGCTCAGAGGGGTTGACGAGGGATTATCATCCTTATAACTCCAGTGTCTAGGGATTGAAACAATGCTTGTACCTCATCAGCGGGGTCTGTTCAAAAGCATACTGTAAATTACGGTATCGTTTTCGTCATCCTCCCTCAAGAGGCTTAGAAT
Organism: Vicia faba; assembly: GCA_948472305.1. Lineage (NCBI taxonomy): Eukaryota > Viridiplantae > Streptophyta > Magnoliopsida > Fabales > Fabaceae > Vicia > Vicia faba. The sequence continues at coordinate 823,234,029 of OX451741.1, forward strand.
TATTATTTAAGAGTTGATCATCAGAAAAAATATGAAAATAATTTGCATTTAGTGAATACGAATATATTGTTTCAGAACAGACATATGCGATGCATTAATGACATAACAGCGTTTAATATGAATAAATGTTTGAACAAAAGAAAATTACAACTTGAACATTCGAATGAACAAAAGTCTTTTCATCTCAGGGCTTGTCACTTCACATGGTGAATCCTGTAGGGATGGCAGGAGCATTCAGCCTGACCCACTTGAGTGAAATCCACTACTCCTTCATTAATCAGATCCTGGACCTTGTTCCTCAGAGCCCAACAGTCGCCAGTGTCATGTCCAGGACTATCAGAGTGGTATGCACACCTCCTATTGGGATGATAGTTAGGAGCAGAGGTGTTGGGGTTCCGGGGAGGAGCCCTCAGTGTAATCAGATTCAACCTCAGCAGGTGTTCTAGAGCTTGAAACAACGGCATGTTGAGCTGGGTGAACTGCCTCTTGGGCTTGTCTGGTTTGCTCTGATCAGTCCGTTGTCCTGGGCGAGGTCGTTGTTGGACCTGTGAAGTAATAGCAGCTTGGAGAGGCCCAAACCTTTGACTTCTTGGAAGTTGATTAATGACCAGGTCCCTGATTTGGGCTGGTTGCTCCGTGTCTTGATGAAGCTGGCTGATCATGGCCCTCAGCTCTCCTTGCTCCTGAGCTAAACTTTGGATGAGAGCCCTTTGCCCCAGTATCTGGGTTTTCAATGTGTCCACCTCAGCTTGTAGACGTTTCAGCCGTTCGTCCTTGTCGTCCTCAGCATTGTTCCTGACCAAAGTCCCCGTGAGGAGTGTTCTCAGCTCTTCCTGCCCCTTGGATAGGCTTAGGAAGATCTCTTTGAACTGAGTCTCTTGAGCATGAGGTCCCTGGTTCTCTTGTTGGAAAGCCATTGCTGAAATAAACAGCGGGAAAGGTAAGTGACCTGCAATAAGGGTACCTGTCATGCAATGATGTGTATGTATGCATACGCAATGTTTCCAAGGACCTCGCGGGATAAACAAGAAAATTGGTTAGAATTTGAATTTATAGCTTGATTGAAGGAACTTCATGTTGTTGAGAGTCCTTCTCCAAGGGTCAAAGGCTCACCATATCTAGTGGGTCATAGCCCCTGACTTTAGTCATCATGTCTGGTTTTGGTTTCCAAACAACCTTGGCTAGGGGAACCTTCTTCAAGAGTCAGAGCTCACCATATCAAGTGGGTCATAGCCCTTAACAACCTTGGCTAGAGGAAAATAAATCCTCTTTGCCCCTTGCTGGGATAGTTGATTCACCGTGACCTGCATCACAAGCCCATGAGATCCTTGAAATGGATTAGGATGTATGCAATGGTATGATGTTATGGTATGCATGGGGTAATGTAGGTAACCCTGTTATGAGTCCCAATTAAGGACTGCAAACCAAAACCTGCAAGAAACTCGGTAAAACCTGTCATGAGTCCCAATTAAGGACTAAAACAAACCCTGCAAGAAACTCGGTAAACCTTGTTATGAGTCCTAGTTAAAGACTAAAACAAAAACCTGCAAGAAACTTAGTAAGCCTTGTTATGAGTCCTAGTTAAGGACTATGAACAAAACCTGCAGGAAATTCAGTAAACCCTGTTATGAGTCCTAGTTAAGGACTATAAACAAAACCTGCAAGAAGTTCAGATGTCAGATAACAAGCACGCAAGTAATCCAAGTTTGAAGGCACACAAGTCACACAAGAGAGCCCTTAGAGTTTAGGCCAGCATGAGGTTTGGGGTACTACCCTCTTGAAGTTGGTGGGCTCAAAACCTGTCCTATCAGAAGTAACCGGGTTCTAAGAGGATCCCAATATCATTGACTACCCTCAATCGGTCATAACTCCAGCATCGCAATCTTTTCTTGCGGCCAGAACCATCACGAGAGTTTAGCCTCAATGGGCGTAGCATACTGCTACTGTTCTAATGGCTAAGTTGTGTCATTTAAGGTTCTAAGGTTGTTGGTGCTTAATGACTCCTCAGAAGACCCATATTCTCCTCGTTGCAACACAAGGGATATCGGTACAGACCGAGGTGCCACACCAACGTAGCCACTGTTTCACCCGTGTCGGTCTACGCCGGACAGGTCCCTCACAGCTTATGCTACCTAAACAGGGTATCCCCAGATCCGGGTTAGGATCTATGTAACTCCCATGCAACCCACAATTTTAAAGCAAATAAGTCAATACAATTGAAAACACAGTTATGAACTAACCCTAAGGTACACCTCACTTTAAAAATGTCCCCAGCAGAGTCGCCAGTTCTGTGATCGGTGGATCTGGAACTGACTGTTTAACGCTGGTTCGCGAAATGTCGCGGTAAGCAAGAGTCGCCACCGTCTTTTATTTTCTCCAAATGGAAAGGACAAAAGCACAGAAAAATTCCTTAAAGAGATTGCTCTCGGTTCGGGAGGTAGGTTATAGAAAGGGAAGGTGTTAGCACCCTTTCTATCCATGGTTATCCATGGGCTCTTAGATACTTGCTCATTTGTGTTTTCAAAATTGGTTTGTTTGCTTTTCAACTGTGAGTGGGTTTTAAAAAGTTTCTTTGAAAATTCCAGTTCGACTCTTGTATCGGTCCTCAAGAGTGTTTGAAAAGTTGCTTTCGAAAGCTTTTTGAAAATGTGTCGGTGTGAAAAGTATTTTTGAATTTGTTTTGAAATTAGAGCAAGTATCTAGAGTCGTCTACCTACCCTAAGGAATTCGTCTGTGTAGATGTCCTTTAAAGTAGTGCCATCCCACCATTGAGAGGTAGGTAGCACCACCGTTGGAGGTGTTCGGGTCAATTCGAGGTTCGAGACATGGTGATCACCAGAGCAATGGGAAGACACCTTAGAAGCTACCCTCATGCCAGGTTCTCGGATCATGAGGACTTACTAAGACATCCTCTACTCGACGATCACCTTTCGAGGCAAGGCCACAGTGAGGCGTACCCTAGGGGTGGTGTGTGATTTGTGTGTCATGTTCAGTTATTTTTTGTCTTGTCATGTCAAAGTGATCTAGCGTTCGTTTTTATTTTTGTCCATTCATTCTTGCATGCCTTGATTAACAGTGAAAATATTGTGAGAAATAAAAATTCTAAATCTATTACAAAAGGCGCGGGTCCACATCGCCAAAATTTCCAGAACCCGATTTGACAGAAAAAATAAATAAAGAATTAAGGAAAAGGTAAAATGCGAGAAATTAATTACACGGCTTTGGGAGAGATACATAAATATTAAACGAAAAAGAAATAAATATGCGAATTAAATAAGAATTAACAACGAGGGCGTTGGACCCTTTTTAATTAAATTAAACTAAACGATTATTAAATTAATAAAATTAAAATGAAAAGAAATTGTCTTTTTGGTATTTTTGTATTTTATGATATTAATGAAAAAGAATTAATTAAAATAAAATGCTAACCCTAATTCTAGTTGTTTTTATTTGTTAAGAAAGTATTAAATTTTGACCTAATATTTAACCTAATTATTTACATGCCATTTAATTATAAAAATAAATAATAGGAAATATTTAATTATTATGAAAGAAAAGAAAAAAGGGATAAAAATGATTATAAACCCTAATTCTACCAATTTTAGATTTTTATTAAGGAAAATATTACAATTAAACCTAATTTAATAACTAAAATTAATTAATGCAATTTATTTACAAAAATACTAAAATAAAAATATTTATTATTTTTTATCTTTTCTGATATTTTTTTGGTGTTTTTTATATATTATGAAAATATTAAATTAATTAAAAAAAAACAATAATTGAAAGAAAATAAAAATAATAAAAAAATAAAGAATGTAAAAAAGGAAGGTTTGCAAACCTAGGGGGTCTGCCCCTAATGTGGAGGGTGAAGTCCAGCAATTTGGGCCCAATAGCATTGGCCTCTTTGACCTTTTCCACTAGCGTGCCCAAGCGTTGACTAGAGCTTATCATATTCTTCAGATCCTGGCCCTTGATTGAATCCAGTGGGACGCGTGGACAGCTGGATTGAGAAGCGTATGGTACATCTTAACGCTGAAACTGCACATGAACATTATATGAAAAATAATATGAAAGGGGGTGGGGACCTGGGATCGAACCCAGGTCCTGAATGTCACCACACACATGCCTAACCAACCAAGCCAAACGCGCGTCTTGTACATTAAACAACAAATAATGAATATAAAATAAACAATGGTTAGTGGGGCCTCCGCGCGCGAAAATTCGAACCAACCATTCATAGCTTGCCACCGAGTCATCTTCTTCATGGCTTTATTCTTTTCCTGAAACAAAATACCATTAGCAACGGTTTTTTAAACGTCCCCATAGACACCCTATTGGAAAATAGCGATTAGCCCCTGGGGCCTCATAAATTAGGCGCGAGGGTCTCGTTCTCTTCGTCCAAGCATGCTTGATTCATCTATGGTATTGTGAGATTCTAATTTTACAGCGTTTGGAAACGCCTAAATTGAAGTTTGCAAAACCCTAAATATTGTTAATGGTGAATCCTTCCATAGTGCACGAAAACGAAATTAAACTATTTGGTTAGCATTAGAATCAAACAATGAATATGAATCAAACATTAAAAAGTGCCAAAAATGCATGATTCATGAGGTACGAATGCACGAAATTTTCTGTACAGGGCACGTTCGTTTTACCAATTCTTGATGTTAGAATGAATGATTTTGATTGGAAATCCTTCCTTGAAGCTTCAGGAAGGTGATGGCACAAGTCTCTTTGCTTGAATCGTCCTCTAACCTTGTTTTCAGTTTTGAAATTTTTAGGCCAAAAGTGTGAGTTTGATCATGGAGTTTATGCGCAGCTTTTTTTTGGTCCTGAGCATTAGGTCTTGATTGTGTATGTATAGGAGGATGATTTAGGTCAAGAATCTGATCAAAAGAATCAAGGAATTGATTATGCAATATTTGATTTTCAAGCCATTATTTTTCAATCTTTTTTCATGCTTTTTAGCTCTCAATCATATCCAATCATCCTAATTCTTCCCTAATCTGATTTGCACGAAATATTAGAGATATTATATGCATAAAAAGATTTGAAACATTAGGTTTTATATTTTTCATGTATTTTAATTAATTTAAATGAATTATTAATAATAAAAATCCAAATAAATAAATAAAAAATGAAGAAAAACTTCCCTTTGGGCCAAGTTGTCGTGCACATGCCTTGGATGATGAATTGTGGAAGAAAAAGAGGCCCATTAGCAATTTTAGGTCATTTGAATCAATGTTGACTTTTCAAAATATCCAAAAATTTCCCAACTTCCAAAAGGCATAACTTGCTCAATTTTTAAGCTTTGCTCATGTTCTTTGACATTTTGGAAAGGTCTTTGAGTCCTCTAACCAATGCCTTTGGTCCCATGTCATTTGATTTACCAATCTCAAGTTATGGCCTTTGACTTAAAGTCCCTTTTTGTTGACTTTTGAAAATGACCTATAATGTTGAAATTGATAACTTTTTGTGAGAGCATTTCTTGGACTTGAAGTATGAAGATGGGTTGTAGGAAATGTCTTTCTCTTCAAAATGAGCTTTGGATGGAATTTTTCTGATAATTCATGTGAAAGTTATGCCCTGGTCAATTTACAGTTGACTTTTTCAACTGTCCAAATAAGGAAACTTTTGCATCTTGATGATTTTTGAGCCAAGCTTTGAGAATCATGATCAAGCATTGATCAAATGATGTTTGTGGCTTCAAAATGATATGTTGACCAAAAATTTGAACTTTTGACTGTCAAATGACCATTTTGCCCCTACAGTTGACTGTAGTGCAATTAGGGTTTTGACTGTGCAATTTTGTGCTGAAAGTCTTGAAACTTTGTATGAGGATGCTTGACCATGTTTATAGGTATGTGGGACTTGATTGGACCCTTGGAAACTTCATTTTCTTGATCAGAATAAAAACCATAATCTTGACTGTTAGGAGGCCCTTGAACTGTGCAACCCTTGGGGAATTTTGAAGCATGACTTGGCAATTTCTTGAAGAATATGGGAGGGCAAATTTTGGGGTACAACACATATGTCATCAATGAATCATGGACGTTTTTGCATACAAACTTTGTGCTCTTTGTTTTTCTTTTTTTTACATTTTTATTTCTTTCAAAGATAGCTATACTCTTACACACACTCACATTCAAAATGCAGGTCTACATCCACTCAGGATCCCATGGGTAACAATTCTCCTATGGCCTATTGTGACTCTAAAAACCTAATCTACCAAGCCGAAGAAGAAGATGAGGAAGATTGTGAAGTGCCAGGGGAACTACCTAGGTTACTACAACAGGAAGAAGGGACCATACAGCCCCACGAAGAACTAGTGGACACAGTTAACCTAGGTACCGAAGAGGACAAGAAAGAAGTCAAGGTGGGTGCCAATCTAGAACCCAGTGTCAAGAAGCGTCTAATTCAGTTTCTACATGATTATGTTAAGGTCTTTGCCTGGTCGTACAAAGACATGCCAGGACTTGATGTTGACATCATGGTCCATCGTCTACCAACAAAAGAAGACTGCCCTCCGGTAAAACAGAAAGTCTGTCGCATGCAGCCAGACATGTCAGAGAAGATCAAGGCCGAAGTCATGAAAAAATTTAATGTCGGATTCTTAGCCGTTACCTCCTATCCATAATGGGTCTCCAATGTTGTTCCAGTGCCTAAAAAGGACGACAAAGTACGCATGTGCATGGACTACAGAGATTTGAATAGGGCAAGCCCTAAGGTCGATTTCCCACTTCCCCATATCGATATTTTGGTTGACAATACCGCACAGCATAAAGTGTTCACATTTATGGATGGTTTCTCAGGCTACAACCAAATCAAAATGGCGCCTGAGGACATGGAGAAAACGACCTTTGTCACACAGTGGGGCACATTATGTTACAAGGTTATGCCATTCGGGTTGAAGAATGCTGGGGAAACCTATCAACATGCCATGGTAGCTTTATTTCACGACATAATACATCACGAAATAGAGGTCTATGTGGATGATATGATAGCCAGATCTCAAACTGAAGAGGAACATCTTGACCATTTGCAGAAACTGTTTGAGAGATTGAATAAATACAAGCTGAGGTTGAACCTGAATAAATGCACATTTGGGGTGAGGTCTGGTAAACTCCTAGGCTTCGTCGTCAGCGGTAAAGGTATCAAAGTGGAGTTCCAAGGTAAAAGCAATACAAGAAATTCCTGCTCCTCGTACTGAGAAGGAAGTCAGAGGTTTCTTAGGACGGCTAAGCTACATTTCCCGATTCATTTCTCACTTAACAGCTACTTTTGAACCAATTTTTAAATTATTGAAGAAAGATCAAGTACTCAAATGGAATGATGAATGCCAAACTGCCCTCGACAAGATCAAAGAGTACCTACAAGAGCCTCCTATTTTAATGCCTCCTGTTGAGGGAAGACCCTTGATCATGTATCTAACTGTTTTGGAAAATTCAATGGGGTGTGTGCTGGGGCAGCATGACGAGTCTGGCCGAAAAGAGCATGTTATTTACTACCTGAGAAAAAAATTTACTGACAGTGAAACAAGATATTCACTGCTCGATAAAACTTGTTGCGCTCTGGCATGGGCTGCTCGTCGGCTAAGACAATATATGTTGACCCATACTACCTTATTGATATCCAAAATGGATCCAATAAAATACATATTCTAGAAGCCTGCCCTCTCTGGGAGAATAGCAAGATGGAAGATGATCCTGACTGAACACGACATTCAGTACACTACCCAAAAAGCAATAAAGGGAAGTGTACTAACCGATCACCTTGCTCATCAAGCTATGGATGACTATCAGTCCATGAAGTTCGAATTCCCAGATGAAGACATCATGATGGTAAACAATTGTGAGGAACTCAGACCATATGATGGACCTGAACAAGGATCTCGATGGACCCTGGTTTTTAATGGGGCGTCCAACGCACTTGGCAATGGCATAGGTGTTGTAATCATATCCCCGGAAGGATGTCATACTCCCTTTATCGCAAGACTTTGCTTCAATTGTACAAATAACATGGAAGAATACGAAGCCTGTATTTTTGGTCTCAAAGTTACCATAGATTTGGGGATCAATTCCTTAAGTGTATTCGGAGATTCAGCCTTAGTTATCATCCAGATCAAAGGAGAATGTGACACTAAACACCCTAACCTCATCCCCTACAAAGAACATGTGTTGACATTAATCCCACATTTTGAGGAGATTACCTTCGAGCATTTCCTGCGAGAAGAAAATTTGCTAGCAGACGCGCTAGCCACAATGTCATCCATGTTTAAACTCAAATGGGATAACGAGGCTCCCCAGATCACCATTGAACGGATGGATGAACCAACTTACTGTCACAAGATCGATACTGAAGAGGTAGTGGACCAGCCTTGGTTCCATGAAGTTAAGAGGTATCTCGAGGTTGAAGAGTATCCGGAAGGAGCTTCAGTCAATGATAAGAAGTTCTTGAGGAGATTCTCTGCTAAGTTCTTCATCAGTAATGGCATTCTCTACAAGCGCAACCATGGCTCTATTTTTCTTTGTTGCATAGACAAGGTTGAGGCAGAAAAGATCATGGTTGATCTACATGAAGGCACTTTTGGAACCCATTCCAGTGGGCATATGATGGCAAAGAAGATCCTACAGAAAGGTTATTACTGGTCTACCATGGAAGCAGATTGCTATCAGCACTCTCGAACCTGCCACAAATGCCAGATCTATGTTGACAAAGTGCATGTGCCTCCAATACCTTTAAACGTCCTGACTTCTCCCTGGCCATTCGCGATGTGGGCATCAATATGATTGGAGAAATCAAGCCCACAACCTCTAATGGACACCGCTTCATCTTGGTGGCCATTGACTACTTCACAAAGTGGGTTGAGGCGGCTTCTTTCGCTTCCGTTACCAAGAATGTTGTCGCCCGGTTCATCAAATAGAATCTCATCTGGCGGCATGGCATCCCAGAGAGAATTATCATTTGCAATGGTACGAATATCAACAATACTATGATCACCGCACTATGCGCGTAATTCAAGATCCAGCACCATAATTCTTCCCCTTACCGGCCAAAGATGAATGGCGCTGTCAAATCCATAAATAATAACATTAAAAAGATCATACAAAAATTGACAGTAACCTACAAGGACTGGCATGAGATGCTACCATTCACTCTCCACGATTACCGTACCATGGCGCGCACATCAACAGGGGCAACTCCCTTCTCCTTGGTATACGGCATGGAAGTTGTTATACCAATTAAAGTACAAATACCTTCTCTAAGAATCATAAAGGATGAAGGGCTGAGTTAAGACGATTGAATCCAAACTCGACTTGACAAGTTGATCATAATTGATGAGAAGAGGCTTGCGGTTGTCTGTCATGGCCAGATGTACCAAAAACGTATGATCAAATATTTTAACAAAAAGGTCAGGTGTATCAGGATTTCCCCTCACAATACTCTTTGGAATCTAGACGGAATTAGGGTTTGCTCAGCTCAAGACATCTCCTTGCACTGTTGACCTGAAATTAGGTTTGAGTTTGCACAGGGATTTTTGGATTTCCAATGCTTCATGTGACTTTCATACTTCACGTTGGACCTCTAAGATTGCTCATAACAAGATTCAAGCCTTGAATCAAATTTTTGCCTAGTCAATTGGACAGTTGACCTAAAAATCAACTGTATCGGGGGAAAAAGTCAATTGTGGCCAATTTACAGTCAAACCTCATAATTTTTTATCCACATCAACATTATAGACTCATATGAACCATTTGATCAAGTTTGGACCACAACTCCCCAAGAAATTTGATCAGATCATCAAAAGGGCAAAATGGTCATTTTTAGGGTTTTGACTGCAGAAGGGCAATTTCTGATTTTTGACCTAGAAAATGGCAAATTGGGTTCAAGCATGGATTCAAGGACTCAATGGTATCATCTTGACCTAATCACAAGGTTCAAAAGATCTCAAAATCATTGGATTGACAGATGAATTTTCCAGTCAACTGATCAAAAATCAACTGTACATTGAAAAGTCAAACTTTGACTTTTTGGTCAAAATCAAGTGCCAAGGGTAATTTTTCATCAAGATGTGTCAAAACATGAAACTTGTTCACCAAGAAACCTAATTTTGAAAATTAGGGTTTAAAATGGAAAATTTTCATAACTTTGAAATTTTCTAAGTTATGAAAATTTCTTATTTTTTTCTAACTTTGTCCAACTTTTTCACCATGATGAAATTGGATTAAAACAAAACTTCCAACATGAAAGTTGTAGTCCTCCCTAAAGTCTACAACTTTGAATCACAAAGTTTTCCCAAAATATGCTTGGATCTCAAGTTATGAATTTGTGAACAAGGGTCCATGAAACTTTTAACTTAGTGAAATTTTGCCCTAGTTTAGGCAGGATTTTGACCTATCTTCATGGCAATTTTTCACATAGTTCCAAGTGGAATTTCAAAATACATTTCAAATATCGTTTTTAGAGCATGTTACAAGATTTCCAAAATGTCAAGTAACTCTCCAATATCATTCATGGTTAGGGAGAATCGAAAGTTTGAAATTGGAAAATCATCACTTTTGTCCAAGGCATTTTACACCATGCTACAAGTTGCAAAATCTGTCCAAACCTTGCTTGTACTTGTTTTACAGGTCTTAAACCCTTCCACACTCAAAAATTGAATGCAAACAATTTGGATTAAGGATTTTTTCTAAGCTTTAGAAGATTAGACATTGAATTAATCCATTTTTGGCAAAAAGGGAACAATACCATTTCCATAAAGCACAACTTTTGCATTTTTGTTTGTCTTGAGCCATGGACCTGATTTCTTTATGCAAACAAAGTCCAGGAATATCAGAAAAGGTATACCAACTATGTGCAGGCCTGGAGATAGCAAGTACAACCTTTGAGCATTGTCAATTCAACCTTTTCTTCAAAACCAAGCAAGTGTGCAAAAACCACATAACTTTGTAATCTGATATAACCAAGCTTTGTAAACATTTCAAACAAGTTTTACACATTGCCTAAAGCCATAAACACGAGCCCTAAGCCTATCAAACACCCTCTAACATCAAAACACTAAGTTCTTGTCAAAATAGGACAGGTTCTTCAGATTGACTTCCAAAACAAAATCCACTCGTGTGTTTTGCTTGCAACCAGTTCCAATACACTCCATACAACATACCTAAACTATCCCAACCATTACAAAGCCACTGTAACTCCATTTACACACTTCACCATTTTCAAATTCTGAATTTGCAAGTTGAGTTCTACAAGAAGTTTCCGACCATTTCAAAGCAAGCCAAGCATTGGGAAAGGTCAAGGGAACATCAAGCAAGCTCAAAAGAACCTTAGGCCTCACTGAAAGTTGCTGCATTGCCATATTCGAACTTGACTGAAACATGTATTTCTCAAACATCTATCTCCTTATTTAGGAATCATTAGGCTTAGGTTTGTGAAGCAAAAATGTAGTCCTCATTGTCCTTGAGCTGTACATATGCATAGAATTCATTTATGTTAACTGAGCTAGGAGTATTTGATAGTTGAACTTTCTGAAAAAACTAGGTCAAGATTTAGGGCCAATGAAATTCTCTCTAGTCTTTGAGAGTTAGATAAAGTTTTTTACATGGTTAGAATCGTGTGATCAAGAGCTATAACTTTCATGTTGCAAGTTTTTGTTTTTAAGCATAAATGCAGCAGATACGAATTTGAACTATGGCGCGCGTGTTTTCGTTCCAAGGACAAGGATGAAGTGTGACATTGGATTGGGTCTGGTTTCTGTTGACTATTGACACCCCCCTGCCTGCTCTTTGCACCCCCTTGGCCCATTTGGTTATTTTTGTATATTTTTTATTTCTTTTACATTTCTGACTTTTTATTTATTTTTCTAAATATTTAAAATCACAAAAAATACTCTCTTAATTTTTCACATTTTATTTTATTATTTTTATTATTTTTTGGACATGGAAATAGTTTATTAAATAATATATACTCTTATTTTCTTAAATAAATTTATAAATAATATAAAAATATCATATATTTTTATTTTTATTATTTATACACTTAAATAATATTTTTCTCACACATTTTCATTTTTTAACACTTTTGTATATATTTTTATTTATTTTCTTGTACATAAATAAATAATATAATATATATATTTTCTTAAAACAAAACTAGGGTTTCTACCCTTTCCAAAAATAATAAATAATATTTTTCTTATTTTTGATACATTAAATAATTTATTTTACAAACCTAAAATAAATACAAAAAAAATATTTTACATATTTATATTTAATTGACCATTTAAATATTTGCTTATTTTATTATTTGTACAATAAATTTAATTTGGTTGTAATAGTTGAATTAGGGCTTTATTTTTGTGCAAAATACCCCGCTACTCAAACTTGTATCCCCCTCCCCATATCAATGTTGTAATAGTTGTAGATTTACTTTTACGCATTTTATTGCTTTCAAATATGCATGATAGTAAGATTAGGGTTTGTATGCAAGAACAAAAACCAAACAAATAGCAAGACTAAATACAATACAAAAATGCATGAAAAATGACAACACAATACACACAAGCACCCCTAGGGTTTCATCCACTTTGTTGCCTTTAAAATGGCCATGGTATGCATGCTAGGTATCTTGGCAAAACAAAAACAAAACAAAAATATCATAGTCCCTCGATGACGCTATCTTGGTTGCCTATACAAAAATGATCTAGTCCCTCAGAAAACTTGCTAAGATACTTGGCAACATTGTTATCATGGCCATACGATGACCCACGCCTGTCTCGTTTAACATCCAAACACAAGTTTGTTTACCAAATACAATGGTAAAACAACAATATCAAAAGGGTTAAAAATGTGTAGGAAAGATCTTTGAGTTAGGGTAGACAACTCCTAGTTACTTGATCTCTTGCAAACATCCTTGCTATTTTCAAAAACACACGACATAATTTCAAAACATTTCCCAAAAACAAACTTTCAAACATTGAAACATTTTTCAAAAGACAAACACCTCTGTATACATTCAAACAAGAATTATTACAAAGGTTGCCTAGACAAAGTCCTCTTTTCAAAATATTTTTTCAAAACCACACACAAAGCACCATTTTAAACAATTGAAAAGCAAAAGCAAGTGATCTAAACAAGTAACTAAGAGCCCATGGAAAACCATGGATGAAAAGGGTGCTAGCACCTTCCCTTTTCATAATCTACCCCCCGAACCCAAGAAAACATCTCAAAGGTCTTTCCTGTGCTTTTTGACCTTTCCTTTGGATAAAATAAAAAGTCGGTGGCGACTCTTGCTAAACCGAAACATTTGCAAACACAAACGCAAAACCTCAAGTCAGTTCTCCAACCGTATCACAGAACTTGAGACTCTGTTGGGGAATAATCTAAAAGTGGGGTTACCTTAGGGTTTAGATCACCTTTACATGATTATCTTGTTTGCTTTGATTGCTTCACATTTGGTTCTATTGTTTGGGTTTGAATCCTCTACCCGGATTTGGGAAACATTCATAGGTAAATAACAATACATTGTGGAAACTGTGCGGGGTATACCGACATGGTTGAAGCAATAGCTATATTAGTGCTACATATTTGTGGGTACCGATAGCCTTTGAGTCAATCAAAGAGAATACGGGGCCGCTGAGTGATATCATGAAGCACTAATGGACTTTTAGAACCTTTACTTGACCAACTTGGCCTTTTTTAGGGGTAGTGAGATGACCGGCTTTGGTGCAGTCCGAAGTTGGTAGATACTCGATACTACACTCATTGAGGGTTGTTTTCTTGGAATATTTCGGTCACCAGTAAAGTGGCTAAACTGAAACAATGAACACAGAAAATAATCTGGTGATATTGAGCTCCTTAGAACCCGGTTACTATTTATAGGACAGGTTGAGCTAACTAAACTTCAAGAGGGTACTTACCTATGAAACCCCATGCAAGCCTAAACTAGGAAATTGTGTGATTTGCTTGTACATATATTTGTGCATAACATCATAGACATCATGAAGCATCATATGCATCCACTAACCATTTCAAGGATTTTGGATCTTCATCTTTGTTCCTGTTTTTTAGGTTAGGGATTCACTCCGCAGGAAAACAATCCAGGTCAACCTTATGAGAATTCCTCCTCAACTCAAGGAGCTTACTTCGAAGATTCCAGAGTATTTCCATTCACTCAAAAACATGGTCGACTTCTCAACTTGGTCAACTCCAGTACAAAGGAAGACATGGTGAAAGTTCTCTTCCAGTTCTTTGACCCCCTACACCACTACTTCACATTTCCTGATTACCAGTTAGTGCCTACTTTGGAGGAATTTTCTCAACTCCTGAGGATTCCTATTCTCCATCAACTACCCTACAACGGTACGGAAAGAGATCCAAAGCCTGAAGATGTGGCTGAAGCCTTACACTTGCAACCATTTGATATCATAGGTCATTGGGAAACAAGAAGTGGTGTCAAGGGTTTCTTGGCAAAGTTTCTGTTTGAGAAGGCACAAGACTGCTGGAATTCTCTAGATCTGCAAGCTTTTGAGGAGATTGTGGCTCTTCTCATCTATGGGTTGGTTTTGTTCCCAAACCCTGATCAACTTATAGATGTGAACGCTGTCAAGATTTTCATATCTCGGAATCCTGTGCCTACATTGCTTGGGGACATCCTACACTCATTTCACACAGGAACAATGAGGAAAAGAGGCATTCTCATGTGCTGCACTCCTCTTCAAGAAAGGTGGTTTATTTCTCACCTTCCCCAATCAGTCTGGAAGAATGAGAAAGGCTTGAGGTGGTCACAACAATTGATGACTCTTACACAATCAGATGTTCATTTGTGTTCTCGGTCCATAGAAAATGTCATCATCATTGATCGTTGTAGGGAATTCCCTAATGTCCCACTACTTGGCATTAGGGGAGGCATTACCTACAACCCCTACTTGGCTCTGAGACAGTTTGGGTATGCCCGAAGGGATGGCCCCCATGACATGCTGATTCCAGACTTGGTTTTTTAATTCGACAACGACGCTCAAGGACTTCGACAAAGGTTCATCTGAGCTTGGAGGATGCCCAACAAAGTGGATAGTAAGACCTTGGGACACAAGAATTCCATCCCCCTTGAGCCTTACCTCAAGTGGGTATGAACTCGCGCCCAAAGTCTTATGATGCCTTACCCCTATATTCTCCCTGTGATCAAAGAGCCTGTTATGGAAGGAGAGGTTCCATACACCCTCCTGCATCCTGACATGCCAACATCATTGGAAGATTTACAAAGGAGTTGGATATAGATCAAGGGAGAACGCAATACTTTTGAAGCCCAATTCTACGCCAGTGAGAAGAAGGTTTTAGAACTTACTCGGTGACTCCACGAAGAGCAGACTATCAACACCTACACTGCACCAAAGAGGATGCGCAACGTCTTTTACATTAGAATTTTGTATTATTCTGCCCATGGGGCATTTATGTACTAACAAATTCTATCTTATTAATATGACGTTTGTTCCTTTTTATTTACAACAATTTTGAATTTCTAAATCCTTGAATGCATTACATGAATACATTTCATTCATCAAGTGCATAAACAGGTCTTCACACCAGGTTTCCTTATCTCTCTGCTGTTTATTTCAGCAAGATGGATATAGAGCAGACGGTCAAAGACTTACAGGTGCAGAATTCACAGTTCCAACAACTACTCATGACCTTGGCAAAGGGTCAGGAGGATCTTAAAGCTCTGATAGAGAAGGAAAAGGAAAAAGAGAAAAAGAAAAATAAGAGAGTTGGTGTGGCTACTTTGGGTAGAAGATTTGAAGGTCAAACCAGAAGGGTCCTGGATTTCCCCTCAACATATGATGAAGGGGTAGGAAAAGGAAAGGGAGCTGCAGTGCCATCTGAGTCTGAGGAAGAAGAAGAAGAAGAAGAGGATGAAGACTATTCTGAACAGCAGTACCCGCTTGCAGATGAAAAGTCAAGAATCTGGAAGAACGACTGGCAGTTATGGAGGTGTAGAGGGTGCCTGGGATGGATTTCGAAGAGTTAGGTTTGGTTTCTGGGATTGTCATTCCCCCCAAGTTTAAAGTGCCTCTTTTTGCTAAATACGATGGGGTGTCTTGCCCAAAGATGCACCTACGGTCTTACGTCAGAAAAATTCAACCTCATTCTTCTGACAAGGACCTGTGGGTCCACTTTTTTCAGGATAGTTTGTCGAGGACGCAATTGGATTGGTTCTACCAGCTAGAGAGGTCTGATGTGCACAATTGGGAGGATTTGGCTGCTGCCTTCTACAAGTACTATCAATATAACGTGGACTTAGCACCTACCCGTACTCAATTACAGAGTATGGGTATGGTATCCAATGAAGGTTTTAAGGAGTATGCCCAGAAATGGAGAGACTTGGCGGGACGAGTTCAACCACCTCTATCTGAGAGGGAGCTGGTAGATATGTTCCTGGGTACACTATCAGGGCCTTTCTTCAATCACCTGATAGGGAGTTCGTCTGTGGGGTTCACCGAGTTGATTCTAACTGGTGAAAGAGTTGAAGCCAGAATCAAGAGCGGTAAAATTCAAAAGGATACATCTGCTTCCGCTGCCATCAAAAAGACTTTTCCAGCAAAGAAAGAAGTCTCAGTTGTCTACTCTCAAAGAGGACAAGGAAGAGTTGAGCGCCGGCCAACGGTGGGGGCCGTAATGATTCAGAAGTCTGCAGTTGATCAGCCTAGAAACAATCAACCTAGAACCAACCAGCAAAGGGTGGAAAGGCCTGCACAGAAATATACCCAGATAAACATGACTCCCGCTCAGGTTCTACCCCATCTCTTGAAGTTAAACCTTGCCAGTTTGAGGGAGGCCACTAAAAACCCTAACACTTCGTCACCATACTACCATCCCAACGCCAAGTGTGCTTATCATTCAGACAGCCCGGGGCACGACACCAACAATTGTTGGGCCCTCAGGAATAAGATTCAGGATTTAATAGATGCTAAAGAAGTTGAATTCGACGCCCCTGAAAAGACGAATGTGATCTCTGCTCCAATACCAAAACATGGCCATAATGCCCATGCTATTGAAGAAGATCTTTTTCTTGCTACTGTTGATGATTTGATGACTCCGTTACCGATAATCAAATTGAACTTGTTAAAGGCTGGGATTTTCCCAGGTTGTGAAGAAAATTGTTATGTTTGTTCATCCTTACCATCCGACTGTTCATTGTTGAAGTTAGGCATCCAACGCCTAATGGATAATCAAGAAATCCTTTTTGAGAAGACTCATATTACACCGACTCCTGCCAATGATGTTTTAATAATTACCATATCCTCCAATCTTTCCAAGGTTTCCAAAAGACCTGTAAAGATTACATCCTATTCGAAGATTGTACCTTTGAAGATAACCATGCCGGGGCCTATCTCGTACAAGTCCAACAAATCAATACCGTGGAACTATGGGGGAGAGATCTTCTACCACGATATTAAACAGATTGAATCAGTTGAAGAAAGTTCTGATGAAGATGCTTCCGACATTGGAAATATTGTTGGAACGAGTAAAATCACCCACAGCGGAAGAATTTTCTCTCCGGGGATTGCTCCTCCAAGGGCAGTCTTCGGACCCTCAAATGCTCCTAAGGTTACCCCTGTGCCGGTCAACATATCTGCGAGAATTCCAGTCATTATTAAAGAATTTGTTACTCTTGTGGTTGTCCCCCCTGTTGTTGTTGATGATAGAGAGAAAGGGATCCAAGAAGTGCCCGTCAGGCCGAGGGCTCAGTCGTTGATCATTCCTGAGACCTCTCAAAAAGAAATGGAAGAGATTTTGAAAATAATCAAGAAAAGCGATTATAATGTTGTGGAACAACTGGGGCAAACCCCCTCAAAGATCTCTATGTTGGCCCTACTGCTTTGTTCAGAAGCTCATGCTAAAGCTTTGATCAGATTTTTGAAGACGGCCCACGTGCCACAGGAACCCTCCGCGGACCAGTTCCAGGAATATGTAGCTAGCCTAACAGCAGAAAATGGTCTTGGGTTCTCCGATGTTGATTTAACATCTAAAGGGAGAAAGCATAATGACGCTCTGCATGTCTCGGTGGAATGCAAAGGGACTACTCTAGCTCACGTTCTGGTTGATACTGGGTCGTCTTTAAATGTCTTGCCGAAGAAAGCATTAGACAGACTGGACTGTGAAGGCCTAACCCTGAAGCCCGACAATATCATTGTCATAGCCTTTGATGGTTCTAAAAGGATGGTCCACGGGGAGGTGGATATCCCGATTAAAGTGGGAACTGAAACTTTCAACTCCACATTTTATGTGATGGACATCCGTCCCTCCTATTATTGCTTGTTGGGAAGACCCTGGATTCATAATGCTGGAGCCGTCACTTCTTCTCTACATCAAATGCTCAAGTACCCAGTCCAAGGGAAAATTATAACAGTTCACGATGAAGAGGAATATATGATAAGCCATCTTAATTCTTTCCGCTATGTGGAATTAGATGGCGAATTCATAGAAACCCCTTTCCAACACTTCGAGGAAGTTTCTGAAGAGATTGCAGTGACCAAGACGGTGTCTTTTGTGCCCATGATTACCAAACCTGTGCCTCGGATTTCATCCCTCAAAGATGTAAAGGCTATGATTGAAGAAGGAGGAAGCACAATCTGGGGGAAGCTTCCCGGTTTTCCTTTCAAATCTGATAAATTTGGCTTGGGTTTCACTTCGGCTAGTCAAAAGGATGTGTGTCGCTCCCGGGCTGGAGGGCCACCAGTGAAGATCACTCATCATGGAATCAATGCTTTGGAAGATGGCGAAGAGGAGAGCAATCTGGAAGACTGGATTTTCCCTACTGTTGAAGGAGGACTATGCAATTGGGAGGCAAAGGACTTTGTTCCCATTACTTTCATAAATCAGTAATTTATCTTTCAAACATTTTTGTTGGTCTGTAATAATTCTTAAACAATTTGTACACTTTTTGCCCTGTGCCTTACCCGAGGCACATAGGTCCATTTGTAAGGGTTTGATTTTTCATCTTCATATGCCATTTTAATGAATCATGGACGTTTTCACATTTAAAATTTTGTGTTAATTTTTGTTCTTTTTACATTTTATTTGTTTAAAGGTGCCTATCCCTTACACACACCCATACTCACAAAATGCAGGTACCCTTCCATTCCGGATTCCATGGGTAACAATTCTGCTATGGCCTTCAGTGGCTCTGAAGATCTGGTCTACCATGCCGAATACGAAGGTGATGAAGACTGTGAGGTGCAGGGAGAGTTGGATAGACTGCTACAACAGGAAGAAAGGGCTATTTTGCCCCATGAGGAGCTGTTAGAGGCTATCAACTTGGGTACCGATGAAGATAGAAAAGAAGTCAGAGTTGGTGCCAACATAGAGCCAAGTGTCGAAGAGCGCTTAGTTCAGCTGTTGAATGAATATGTTGAGATCTTCGCCTGGTCTTACGAAGACATGTCGGGACTCGGCACAGATATTGTGGTTCACCGTCTCCCTACAAGAGAATATTGTCCACCAATTAAGAAGAAAGTCCGCCGAATGAGGCCCGATATGTCTGAAAAGATCAAAGCCGAAGTGATGAAGCAGTTCAATGCTGGGTTTCTTGCTGTTACTTCCTATCTACAATGGGTTGCTAACATTGTGTCCGTGCCTAAGAAGGACGGAAAAGTGAGAATGTGCGTGGATTACAGAGACTTAAACAGGGCTAGCCCTAAAGATGACTTTCCACTACCGCACATTGACATCTTGGTTGACAATACAGCTCAGCATAAGGTATTTTCTTTCATGGATGGATTTTCAGGGTACAACCAGATCAAAATGGCCCCTGAAGACATGGAGAAAACTACTTTTGTTACACAGTGGGGTACCTTCTGCTATAAAGTGATGCCATTCGGACTGAAGAATGTTGGGGCAACCTATCAACGCGCCATGGTAGCTTTGTTTCATGATATGATACATCATGAGATAGAGGTCTACGTCGACGATATGATAGCCCATTCACAAATAGAAGAAAACACCTCGACCATTTGCAAAAGCTATTTGTCAGGTTGAAGGAGTACAAGCTCAGACTGAACCCTAACAAGTGCACTTTCGGAGTCAGGTCCGGTAAACTCTTAGGTTTCATAGTCAACAACAAAGGCATCGAGGTTGATCCTGCCAAAGTCAAATCCATACAAGAAATGCCTGCCCCTCGCACTGAGAAGGAAGTCAGGGGTTTCTTGGGACGCCTAAACTACATTTCAAGGTTCATCTCTCACCTAACATCTACCTGTGAGCCAATCTTCAAGCTGTTGAAGAAATATCAGGTGGTTAAATGGAATGATGACTGTCAAGTTGCTTTCAATAAAATCAAGGAGTATTTTCTAGAACCTCCTATCTTGATGCTTCCCATCGAAGGAAGACCGCTAATCATGTATCTGACCGTCCTAGAGAATTCAATGGGGTGCGTACTGGGCCAACATGACGAGTCTGGCCGAAAAGAGCATGCCATTTATTACCTTAGCAAAAAGTTTACCGACTGTGAGACCCGATACTCACTGATCGAGAAAACTTGCTGCGCTTTGGTATGGGCTGCTCGCCGGCTAAGGCAATATATGTTGACTCATACCACTCTGCTGATATCTAAAGATGGATCCGATCAAGTACATCTTTGAGAAACCGACTTTATCTGGAAGAATAGCTAGATGGCAGATGATTCTGACCGAATATGATATACAGTACACGACCCAAAAATCTATAAAGGGGAGCATACTAGCTGACCATCTGGCTCATCAAGCTGTCGAAGATTACCAATCCATGAAGTTTGACTTCCCCGACAAGGACATTATGACTTTGGAAAAAATTGAAGATAACAGGCCGTATGACGGACCTGAACAAGGATCCCAATGGACTTTGTACTTTGATGGTGCCTCCAACGCACTTGGAAACGGTATCGGTGCTATGCTCATCTCACCAGAAGGTTGCCATACACCTTTCACTGCTAGACTTTTCTTTAACTGCACCAACAACATGGCCGACTATGAAGCTTGTATCTTTGGTCTCAAGGCTGCAATAGACTTGGGAATCAAATCTTTGGTTGTGTTTGGAGACTCAGCTTTGGTCATCAGTCAGATCAAAGGAGAGTGGGACACTAAACATCCCAACCTCATTCCTTACAAAGAACATGTCCTGACATTGTTACCTCATTTCGAGCAGATTACCTTCGAGCACTTCCCGCGAGAAGAGAACCAGCTAGCAGATGCTCTAGCTACAATGTCCTCCATGTTTAAACTTAACTGGGATAATGAGGCTCCCCAAATCACCATCGAGCGAATGGATAAACCTGCATATTGTCACGAGATTAATACCGAAGAAGTAGTGGACCGAACTTGGTTTCACGAAGTCAAAAGGTATCTCAAGGCGCAAGAATACCCTGAAGGAGCTTCAGTCAACGACAAAAAGTTCTTGAGGAGATTCTCTGCCAAGTTCTTCCTGAGCAATGGTATCCCATACAAGCGCAATCATGATTGCATCCTGCTCCATTGTGTGGACAAGGTTAAAGCTGAGTAGATCATGGATGAACTACATAATGGTACATTTGGCACCTATTTGAGCTGTCATACGATGGCTAAGAAGATTCTACGGGCAGGCTATTACTTGTCTACCATGGAAGCTGATTGTCATCAACATTCCCGTACTTGTCACAAATGTCAAATCTATGCGGACAAGGTACATATACCTCCAGTTCCTCTCAATGTCTTAACAACTCCTTGGCCATTCTCTATGTGGGGAATCGACATGGTTGGAGAGATCAATCCTACAGCATCCAATGGACACTGCTTCATCCTGGTGGCCATTGATTACTTTACCAAGTGGGGCGAAGCAGCTTCCTTCGCATCCGTTACAAAGAATGTGGTTGCCCGCTTCATCAAGCAGAACCTTATTTGCCGGTATGGTATCCCTGACATGATCATCACGGACAACGGTACAAACCTTAACAACACTATGATCACCACTTTGTGCGAACAGTTCCAGATTCAACATAACAATTCATCTCCCTATCGACCAAAGATGAAAGGTGTTGTCGAAGCTGCGAACAAAAATATCAAGAAGATCATACAAAAGATGACAGTCACCTACAGGGACTGGCATGATATGTCACCGTTTGCTCTTCACGGGTACCGTACCACGGCGCGTACATCAACGGGGCAACACCCTATTCTTTGGTATACGGCATGGAAGTTGTTTTACCTATCGAGGTTCAGATTCCGTCCTTGAGAATCATGAAGGATGCTGGTTTGAGTGAAGACAATTGGATTCAGACCCGGCTTGATCAACTTAACTTGATTGATGAAAAGTGACTTCTTCCCCAACGGAGTCAAATTTCCGTATACAATCAAACCAGCATGTCATTAAGATCCTCAGCGGAGCTGAGACTATCAATCTACAAGCGGAAACCATCTAGTGTTCCCCAGATTCCCTAGCAAGTTGTCTTAAAATCTGAGAATCAACCAGATAACAGTTAACTTTTTCTTTATCCCCAACATAATGAAGATTCTCATTCTTGAACCCCCGGTAGATTGGCATACAACCCAAGCTCCTGAAGCCCCAACAGAGTGAAGATTCTCATTCTTAACTTCCCCAGTAAAGTTGTCAGAGCCTTCATTACTCCCCAGCATGAATTTGTCAGAATTTATAAATCCCTTGTAGATCGAAGATTCTTATTCTTGACTTCCCGGCATGAAGTCCCCAAGGATTCAAATTCCCCTAGCAGAATGAAGACTCTCATTCTCAGTTCCCCGCAGAAGGCATCAGAGTCTTCCTTATTCTCCAGCAGATCAAGGTTTTCCTTTGTTTGATCCCCGGTAGAGATCGCCATAGTTTTCCTTATTCCCCAACCGAGTAAGGATTCCCATTGTGTAATCTCCATCCATAGTCATCAAAGTTCTTTGGATTCCCCAAGCAGGAAAGTCATGAAGGATTCTCACATCCTCACAGAAGTTGTCAAAGTTTTTGATAATCCCCGCGAGTTGTCAAAGATCTTGAATCTCCAGCAGTGGTCAAGGATTTATTTTCCCCAACAGCAGTCAAGGATTTTATTATCTCCAGCCATCAAGGATTTATTTTCCTCAGCAAGACAGTGAATCAGCTCACATGCGCATACATTACATTCATATATCATAAACATTGTTAAAACACATATATTGCATCATACATTTCATGCAACATAACTTTTTGTTTCAGCTAACATTTTACCCTTTCAGGATAAGATTAACAACTATCGTTAACAAATATTCAAAGAGCTCAGCAAATAGCTTAGAGATGCTCTAGACACGGATGCTTTTCTATTGCTTATTCAGATTCAAAGCTCAGAAAACACCTTAGAGATGCTCCAGACACGGATGCTTTTCTATTGCTTATTCAGATTCAAAGCTCAGAAAACAGCTTAGAGATGCTCCAGACACGGATGCTTTTCTATTTCTTATTCAGATTCAAAGATCTCAGAAAACAGCTTAGAGATGCTCCAGAAACGGATGCTTTTCTATTGCTTATTTAGATTCGAAGCTCAGAAAACAGCTTAGAGATGCTCCAGACACGGATGCTTTTCTATTACTTATTCAGATTCAAAGAGCTCAGAAAACAACTTAGAGATGCTCCAGACACTAATGTTTTTCTATTTCTTATTCAAATTCAAAGCTCAGAAAATAGCTTAGAGATGCTCCAGACACAGATGCTTTTCTATTGCTTATTCAGATTCAAAGAGATCAGAAAATAGCTTAGAGATGCTACACCACGGATACTTTTCTATTGCTTATTCAGATTCAAAGCTCAGAAAATAGCTTAGAGATGCTCCAGACACAAATGCTTTTCTTTTGCTTATTCAGATTCAAAGAGCTCAGAAAACAGCTTAGAGATGCTCCTGACACGGATGCTTTTCTATTGCTTATTCAGATTCAAAGCTCAGAAAACAGCTTAGAGATACTCCAGACACGGATGCTTTTCTATTGCTTATTCAGATTCAAAGCTCAGAAAACAGCTTAGAGATGCTCCAGACACGGATGCTATCATATCGCTTATTCAAATTCAAAACTCAGAAAACAACTCAGAGACGCTCCAGACACGGATGCTATTCTATTGCTTATTCAGAAAACAGACCAGAGACGCTCCAGACACTGATGCTATTCTATCGCTTATTCAAATACAAGATTCAGTTACAACTCAGATACGTTCCGGATACAGATATCATTCTGATGATCATTCTCCTGATTTTCAACAAACATCCTTGGATGGCATCTTTAAGCCCATCTCCAACAAGATTCACACTTCCAAATGGCATCTTTAAGCCCATTCCCTCAACAATATTTTGACGAGTGCAAATTTACGGGCACTCTAGTGTCCAATCATCTTTTACCTTCGAGTCACGAACGACAAACTCGCCAATCTAACTCTTCAGGTTCAAGAAGATTGAATAGGGGCATCTGTTGTACCCCAAAATTTACAGTCAAACCTCATAATTTTTGATCCACATCAACATTATAGACTCATATGAACTATTTTATCAAGTTTGGACCACAACTCCTCAAGAAATTTGATCAGATCATCAAAAGGGAAAAATAATCATTTTTAGGGTTTTGACTGCAGAAGGGCAATTTCTGATTTTTGACCTAGCCAATGGAAAATTGGGTTCAAGCATGGATTCAAGGACTCAATGTTATCATCTTGGCCTAATCACAAGGTTCAAAAGATCTCAAAAGCATTGGATTGATAGATGAATTTTCCAATCAACTGATCAAAAATCAACTATACATTGAAAAGTCAAACTTTGACTTTTTGGTCAAAATCAAGTGCCAAGGGTCATTTTTCATCAAGATGTGTCAAAAAATGAAAATTGTTCACCAAGAAACCTAATTTTGAAAATTAGGGTTTAAAATGGAAAATTTTCATAACTTAGAAATTTTCTAAGTTATGAAAATTTCTTATTTTTTTCCAACTTTGTCCAACTTTTTCACCATGATGCAATTGGATTAAAACAAAACTTCCAACATAAAATTTGTAGTCCTCCACAAAATCTACAACTTTGATTCACAAATTTTTCATAAAAGATGCTTGTATCTCAAGTGATGATTTTGTGAACAAGGGTCCATGAAACTTTTAACTTAGTGAAATTTTGCCCTAGTTTAGGCAGGATTTTGACCTATCTTCATGGCAATTTTTCACATAGTTCCAAGTGGAATCTCAAAATGAATTTAAAAAGATGGTTTGTAGAGCATGTTACAAGCCTTCCAAAATGTCCAAGAACTCTCCAAGATCATTCATGGTTAGGGAGAATCGAAAGTTTGAAATTGGCAAATCATCACTTTTGTCCAAGGCATTTTACACCATGCTACAAGTTGCAAAATCTGTCCAAACCTTGCTTGTACTTGTTTTACAGGTCTTAAACCCTTCCACACTCAAAAATTGAATGCAAACAACTTGTATTAAGGCTTTGTTCTGAGCTTTAGAAGATTACACATTGAATTAATCCATTTTTGGCAAAAAGGCAACAATACCATTTCTATAAAGCACAACTTTTGCATTTTTGTTTGTCTTGAGCCATGGACCTGATTTATTTATGCAAAAAAAGTCCATGAATATCAGGAAATGTATACCAACTATGTGCAGGTCTGGAGATAGCAAGTACAGCCATTGAGCATTGTCAATTCAACCTTTTCTTCAAAACCAAGCAAGTGTGCAAAAACCACATAACTTTGTAATCTGATATAACCAAGCTTTGTAAACATTTCAAACAAGTTTTACACATTGCCAAAAGCCAGAAACACGATCCATAAGCCTCTCAAACACCCTCTAACATCAAAACACCAAGTTCTTGTCAAAACAGGGCAGGTTCTACAAATTGACTTCCAAAACAAAATCCACTCGTGCATTTTGCTTGCAACCAGTTCCAATACACTCCATACAACATACCTAAACTATCCCAACCATTCCCAAGCCACTGTAACTCCATTTATACACTTCACCATTTTCAAATTCTGAATTTGCAGGTTGAGTTCTACAAGAAGTTTCAGACCATTTCAAAGCAAGCCAAGCATTGGGAAAGGTCAAGGGAACATCAAGCAAGCTCAAAAGAACCTCAGGCCTCACTGAAAGTTGTTGCGTTGCCATATTCGAACTTGACTGAAACAGGTATTTCTCAAACTTCTATCTCCTTATTTAGGAATCATTAGGCTTAGGTTTGTGAAGCAAAAATGTAGTCCTCATTGTCCTTGAGCTGTACATATGCATAGAATTCATTTATGTTAACTGAGCTAGGAGTATTTGATAGTTGAACTTTCTGAAAAAACTAGGTCAAGAGTTAGGGCCAATGAAATTCTCTCTAGTCTTTGAGAGTTAGATCAAGTTTTTTACATGGTTAGAATCGTGTGATCAAGAGCTATAACTTTCATGTTGCAAGTTTTTGTTTTTAAGCACAAATGCAGGAGATACGTATTTGAA
Source organism: Vicia faba (assembly GCA_948472305.1). Taxonomy (NCBI): domain Eukaryota; kingdom Viridiplantae; phylum Streptophyta; class Magnoliopsida; order Fabales; family Fabaceae; genus Vicia; species Vicia faba. The sequence continues at coordinate 823,260,488 of OX451741.1, forward strand.
CTATGGCGCGAGTGTTTTAGTTCCAAGGACAGGGATGAAGTGTGACATTGGGTTGGGCCTGGTTTCTGTTGACTATTGACACCCCTTGCCTGCTCTTTGCACCCCCTTGGCCCATTTGATTATTTTTGTATATTTTTTATTTCTTTTACATTTCTGACTTTTTATTTATTTTTCTAAATATTTAAAATCACAAAAAATACTCTCTTAATTTTTCACATTTTATTTTATTATTTTTATTATTTTTTGGACATGTAAATAGTTTATTAAATAATATATACTCTTATTTTCCTAAATAAATTTATAAATAATATAAAAATATCATATATTTTTATTTTTATTATTTATACACTTAAATAATATTTTCTCACACATTTTCATTTTTTAACACTTTTTTATATATTTTTATTTATTTTCTTGTGCATAAATAAATAATATAATATATATATTTTCTTAAAACAAAACTAGGGTTTCTACCCTTTCCAAAAATAATCATTAATATTTTTCTTATTTTTGATACATTAAATAATTTATTTTACATACCTAAAGTAAATACAAAAAAAAAACATTTTACATATTTATATTTAATTGACCATTTAAATATTTGCTTATTTTATTATTTGTACAATAAATTCAATTTGGTTGTAATAGTTGAATTAGGGATTTATTTTTGTGCAAAATACCCCCCTACTCAAACTTTTATCCCCCTCCCCATATCAATGTTGTAATAGTTGTAGATTTACTTTTACACATTTTATTGCTTTCAAATATGCATGATAGTAAGATTAGGGTTTGTATGCAAGAACAAAAACCAAACAAATAGCAAGACTAAATACAAGACAAAAATGCATGAAAAATTACAACACAATACACACAAGCACCCCTAGGGTTTCATCCACTTTGTTGCCTTTAAAATGGCCATGGTATGCATGCTAGGTATCTTGGAAAAACAAAAACAAAATAAAAAGATCATAGTCCCTCGATGACGCTATCTTGGTTGCCTATACAAAAATGATCTAGTCCCTCAAAAAACTTGCTAAGATACTTGGCAACATATTTATCATGGCCATACGATGACCCACGTCTGTCTCGTTTAACATCCAAACACAAGTTTGTTTACCAAATACAATGGTAAAACAACAATGTCAAAAGGGTTAAAAATGCGTAGCAAAGATCTTTGATTTAGGGTAGACAACTCCTAGTTACTTGATCTCTTGCAAACATCCTTGCTATTTTCAAAAACACACGACATGATTTCAAAACATTTCCCAAAAACAAACTTTCAAACATTGAAACATTTTTCAAAAGACAAACACCTTTGTGTACATTCAAACAAGAATTATTACAAAGATTTCCTAGACAAAGGACTTTTTTCAAAATATTTTTTCAAAACCACACACAAAGCACCATTTCAAACAATTGAAAAGCAAAAGCAAGTGATCTAAACAAGTAACTAAGAGCCCATGGAAAACCATGGATGAAAATGGTGCTAGCACCTTCCCTTTTCATAATCTACCCCCCGAACCCAAGGAAACATCTCAAAGGTCTTTCCTGTGCTTTTTGACCTTTCCTTTGGATAAAATAAAAAGTCGGTGGCGACTCTTGCTAAACCGAAACATTTGCAAACACAAACACAAAACCTCAAGTCAGTTCTTCCACCGTATCACACAACTGGCGAATCTGCTGGGGAATAAACTAAAAGTGGGGTTACCTTAGGGTTTAGATCACCTTTACATGATTATATTGTTTGCTTTGATTGCTTTACATTTGGTTCTATTGTTTGGGTTTGAATCCTCTACTCGGATTTGGGAAACATTCATAGGTAAATAGCAATACGTTGTGGAAACTGTGCGAGGTATACCGACATGGTTGAAGCAATAGCTATATTAGTGCAACATATTTGTGGGTATCGGTAGCCTTTGAGTCAATCAAAGAGAATACGGGGTCGCTGAGTGATGTCATGAAGCACTAATGGACTTTTTGAACCTTTACTTGACCAACTTGGCCTTTTTTAGGGGTAGTGAGATGACCGAATTTGGTGCAGTCCGAAGTTGGTAGATACTCGATACTACACTCATTGAGGGTTGTTTTCTTGGAATATTTCGGTCGCTGGTAAAGTGGCTAAACTAAAACAATGAACACAGAAAATAATCCGGTGATATTGAGCTCCTTAGAACTCGGTTACTATTTATAGGACAGGTTGAGCTAACTAAACTTCAAGAGGGTACTTACCTATGAAACCCCATGCAAGCCTAAACTAGGAACTTGTGTGATTTGCTTGTACATATATTTGTGCATAACATCTAGACATCATGAAGCATCATATGCATCCACTAACCATTTCAAGGATTTTGGATCTTCATCTTTGTTCCTGTTCTGTAGGTTAGGGATTCACTCCGCAGGAAAACAATCCAGGCTAACCTTGTGAGAATTCCTCCTCAACTCGAGGAGCTTACTTCAAAGATTCCAGAGTATTCTCCATTCACTGAAAAACATGGTCGACTTCTCAACTTGGTCAACTCCAGTACAGAGGAAGACATGGTTAAAGTTCTCTTCCAGTTCTTTGACCCCCTACACCACTGCTTCACATTTCCTGATTACCAGTTAGTGCCTACTTTGGAGGAATTTTCTCAACTCCTGAGGATTCCTATTCTCCATCAACTACCCTACAACGGTACGGAAAGAGATCCAAAGCCTAAAGATGTGGCTCAAGCCTTACACTTGCAACCATCTGATATCATAGGTCATTGGGAAACCAAAAGTGGTGTCAAGGGTTTCTTGGCAAAGTTTCTGTTTGAGAAGGCACAAGACTGTTGGAATTCTATAGATATGCAAGCTTTTGAGGAGATTGTGGCTCTTCTCATCTATGGGCTGGTTTTGTTCCCAAATCCTGATCAACTTATAGATGTGAACGCTGTCAAGATTTTCATATCTCGAAATCCTGTGCCTATATTGCTTGGGGACATCCTACACTCATTTCACACACGAACAATGAGGAAAAGAGGAGTTCTCATGTGCTGCACTCCTCTTCAAGCAAGGTGGTTTATTTCTCACCTTCCCTAATCAGTCTTGAAGAATGAGAAAGGCTTGAGGTGGTCACAACGATTGATGACTCTTACACATTCAGATGTTCATTGGTGTTCTCGGTCCAGAGAAAATGTCATCATCATTGATCGTTGTGGGGAATTCCCCAATGTCCCGCTACTTGGCATTAGGGGAAGCATTACCTACAACCCCTGCTTAGCTCTGAGACAGTTTGGGTATGCCCGAAGGGATGGCCCAAATGACATGCTGATTCCAGACTTGGTTTTTGACTTTGACAATGACGCTCAAGGACTTCGACACAGGTTCATCTGAGCTTGGAGGATGCCCAACAAAGTGGACAGTAAGACCTTGGGACACAAGAATTACATCCCCCTTGAGCCTTACCTCAAGTGGGTACGAACCCGCGCCCAAAGTCTTATGATGCCTTACCCCTATATTCTCCTTGTGATCAAAGAGCCTGTTATGGAAGGAGAGGTTCCATAAACCCTCCTGCATCCTGACATGCCAACATCATTGGAAGATTTACAAAGGAGTTGGATACAGCTCAAGGGAGAACGCAATACTTTGGAAGCCCAATTCTACGCCAGTGAGAAGAAGGTTTTAGAACTTACTCGGCGACTCCACGAAGAGCAGACTCTCAACACATACATCGCACCAAAGAGGATGCGCAACGTCTTTTTACATTAGAATTTCTTATTATTCTGCCCATGGGGCATTTATGTACTAACAAATTCTATCTTATTAATATGACGTTTGTTCCTTTTTGTTTACAACAAATTTGAATTTCTGAATCCTTGAATGCATTACATGAATACATTTCATTCATCATGTGCATAAACAGGTCTTCACACCAGGTTTCCTTATCTCTCTGCTGTTTATTTCAGCAAGATGGATATAGAGTAGACGGTCAAAGACTTACAGGCGCAGAATTTACAGTTCCAACAACTACTCATGACCTTGGCAAAGGGTCAGGAGGAACTTAAAGCTCTGATAAGGAGAGAAAGGAAAAAGAGAAAAAGAAAAAGAAGAGAGTTGGTGTGGCTACTTTGGGTAGAAGATTTGAAGGTCAAACCAGAAGGGTCCTGGATTTCCCCTCAACATCTGATAAAGGGGTAGGAAAAGGAAAGGGAGCTACAGTGCCATCTGAGTCTGAGGAAGAAGAAGAAGAAGAGGATGAAGACTATTCTGAACAGCAGTACCCGCATGCAGATGAAAAGTACAAGAATCTGGAAGAACGATTGGCAGTTATGAAGGTGCAGAGGGTGTCTGGGATGGATTTCGAAGAGTTAGGTTTGGTTTCTGGGATTGTCATTCCCCCCAAGTTTAAAGTGCCTCTTTTTTCTAAATACGATGAGGTGTCTTGCCCAAAGATGCACCTACGGTCTTACGTTAGAAAAATTCAACCTCATTCTTCTGACAAGGACCTGTGGGTCCACTTTTTTCAAGATAGTTTGTCAGGGACGCAATTGGATTGGTTCTACCAGCTAGAGAGGTCTGATGTGCACAATTGGGAGGATTTGGCTGCTGCCTTCTACAAGTAGTATCAATATAACACGGACTTAGCACCTACCCGTACTCAATTACAGAGTATGGGTATGGTCTCCAATGAAGGTTTTAAGGAGTATGCCCAGAAATGGAGAGACTTGGCGGGACGAGTTCAACCACCTCTATTTGAGAGGGAGCTTGTAGATATGTTCCTGGGTACACTATTAGGGCCTTTCTTCAATCACCTGATAGGGAGTTCGTCTGCGGGGTTCACCGAGTTGATTCTAACTGGTGAAAGAGTTGAAGCCGGAATCAAGAGCGGTAAAATTCAAAAGGATACATATGCTTCCGCTGCCATCAAAAAGACTTTTCCAGCAAAGAAAGAAGTCTCAGCTGTCTACTCTCAAAGAGGACAAGGAAGAGTTGAGCGCCGGCCAGTAGTGGGGGCCATAATGATTCAGAAGTCTGCAACTGATCAGCCCAGAAACAATCAACCTAGAACCAACTAGCAAAGGGTGGAAAGGCCTGCACAGAAATATACCCAGATAAACATGACTCTCGCTCAGGTTCTACCCCATCTCTTGAAGTTAAATCTTGCCAGTTTGAGGGAGGCCCCTAAAAACCCTAACACTTCGTCACCACACTACCATCCCAACGCCAAGTGTGCTTATCATTCAGACAGCCTGGGGCACGACACCAACAATTGTTGGGGCCTCAGGAATAAGATTCAGAATTTAATAGACGCTAAAGAAGTGGAATTCGACGCCCCTGAAAAGCCGAATGTGATCTCTGCTCCAATGCCAAAACATGGCCATAATGTCCATGCTATTGAAGAAGATCTTTTTGTTGCTACTATTGATGATTTGATGACTCCGTTACCGATAATCAAATTGAACTTGTTGAAGGCTGGGATTTTCCCAGGTTGTGAAGAAAGTTGTTGTGTTTGTTCATCCTTACCATCCGACTGTTCATTGTTGAACTTAGGCATCCAACGCCTAATGGATAATCAAGAAATCCTTTTTGAGAAGACTCCCATTACACCGACTCCTGTCAATGATGTTTCGATAATTACCATATCCTCCAATCTTTCCAAGGTCTCCAAAAGACCTGTTAAGATTACATCCGATCCGAAGATTATACCTTTGAAGATAACCATGTCGGGGCCTATCCCGTACAAGTCCAACAAATCAATAATGTGGAACTATGGGGGAGAGATGTTCTACCACGGTATTAAACATATTGAATCAATTGAAGAAAGTTCTGATGAAGATGCTTCCGACATTGGAAATATTGCTGGAACGAGTAAAATCACCCGCATCGGAAGAATTTTCTCTCCGGAGATTGCTCCTCCAAGGGCAGTTTTTGGACCCTCAAATCTCCTAAGGATACCCCTGTGTCAGTTAACATATCTGCGAGAATTCCAGTCATTATTAAAGAAGTTGTTACTCTTGTGGTTGTCCCCTCTGCTTTTGTTGATGATAGAGGGAAAGGGATCCAAGAAGCACCCGTCAGGACGAGGGCTCAGCCGTTGATCATTCCTGAGACCTCTCAAAAAGAAATGGAAGAGATTTTGAAAATAATCAAGAAAAGCAATTATAATGTTGTGGAACAACTGGGGCAAACCCCCTCAAAGATCTCTATGTTGGCCCTGCTGCTTTGTTCAGAAGCTCATGCTAAAGCTTTGATCATATTTTTGAAGACGGCCCACGTGCCAAAGGAAACCTCCACGGACCAGTTCCAGGAATGTGTAGCTAGCCTAACAGCAGATAATGGTCTTGGGTTCTCTGATGCTGATTTAACATCTAAAGGGAGAAAGCATAATGACGCTCTGCATGTCTCGGTGGAATGCAGAGGGACTACTCTAGCTCACGTTCTGGTTGATAATGGGTCGTCTTTAAACATCTTGCCGAAGAAAGCAATAGACAGATTGGACTGTGAAGGCCTAACCTTGAAGCCCGGCAATATCATTGTCAGAGCCTTTGATGGTTCTAAAAGGATGGTCCACGGGGAGGTGGACATCCCGATTAAAGTGGGAACTGAAACTTTCAACTCCACATTTTATGTGATGGACATCCGTCCCTCCTATTCTTGCTTGTTGGGAATACCCTGGATTCATAATGCTGGAGCCGTCACTTCTTCTCTACATCAAATGCTCAAGTACCCAGTCCAGGGAAAATTATAATAGTTCACGACGAAGAGGAATATATGATAAGCCATCTTAATTCTTTCCGCTATGTGGAATTAGATGGCGAATTCATAGAAACCCCTTTTCAACACTTCGAGGAAGTTTCTGAAGAGATTGCAGCAACCAAGACGGTGTCTTATGTGCCCATGATTACCAAACCTGTGCCTCGGATGTCATCCCTCAAAGATGCAAAGGCTGTGATTGAAGAAGGAGGAAGCACAATCTGGGGGCAGCTTCCCGATTTTCCTTTCAAATCTGATAAATTTGGCTTGGGTTTCACTTCGGCTAGTCAAAAGGTTGTGCGTCGCTCCCGGGCTGGAGGGCCACCAGTGAAGATCACTCATCATGGAATCAACGCTTTGGAAGATGGTGAAGAGGAGAGCAATCTAGAAGACTGGATTTTCCCTACTGTTGAAGGAGGACTATGCAATTGGGAGGCAAAGGACTTTATTCCCATTACTTTCATAAATCAGTAATTTATCTTTCAAACATTTCTGTTGGTCTGTAATAATTCTTAAACAATTCGTACACTTTTTGCCCTGTGCCTTACCCGAGGCACATAGGTCCATTTGTAAGGGTTTGATTTTTCATCTTCATATGCCACTTTAATGAATCATGGACGTTTTCACATATAAACTTTTGTGTTCATTTTCTTTCTTTTTACATTTTATTTGTTTAAAGGTGGCTATACCTTACACACACCCCACACTCACAAAATGCAGGTACCCTTCCATTCTGGATTCCATGGGTAACAATTCTGCTATGGCCTTCAGTGGCTCTGAAGATCTGGTCTACCATGCCGAAAACGAAGGTGATGAAGACTTTGAGGTGCCAGGAGAGTTGGCTAGACTACTACAACAGGAAGAAAGGGCTATTCTGCCCCATGAGGAGCTGTTAGGGGCTATCAACTTGGGTACCGATGAAGATAGAAAAGAAGTCAGAGTGGGTGCCAACCTAGAGCCAATTGTCAAAGAGCGCTTAGTTCAGCTGTTCAATGAATATGTTGAGATCTTCGTCTGGTCTTACAAAGACATGCAGGGACTCGGCACAGATATTGTGGTTCACCATCTCCCTACAAGAGAAGATTGTCCACCAATTAAGCATAAAGTCCGCCGAATGAGGCCCGATATGTCTGAAAAGATCAGAGCCAAAGTGATGAAGCAGTTCAATGCTGGGTTTCTTGCTGTTACTTCCTATCCACAATGGGTTGCTAACATTGTGCCCGTGCCTAAGAAGGACGGTAAAGTGAGAATGTGCATGGATTACAGAGACTTAAACAGGGCTAGCCCTAAAGATGACTTTCCACTACCGCACATTGACATCTTGGTTGACAATACAGCTCAGCACAAGGTATTTTCTTTCATGGATGGATTTTCAGGGTACAACCAGATCAAAATGGTCCCTGAAGACATGGAGAAAACTACTTTTGTTACACAGTGGGGTACCTTCTGCTATAAAGTGATGCCATTTGGACTGAAGAATGCTAGGGCAACCTATCAGCGCATCATGGTATCTTTGTTTCATGATATGATACATCATGAGATAGAGGTCTACGTCGACGACATGATAGCCCGTTCACAAACAGAAGAAGAACACCTAGACCATTTGCAAAAGTTGTTTGTCAGGTTGAAGGAGTACAAGCTCAGACTGAACCCTAACAAGTTCACTTTCGGAGTCAGGTCCGGTAAACTCTTGGGTTTCATAGTCAGCAACAAAGGCATCGAGGTTGATCCTTCCAAAGTCAAAGCCATACAAGAAATGCTTGTCCCTCGCACTGAGAAGGAAGTCAGAGGTTTCTTGGGACGCCTAAACTACATTTCAAGGTTCATTTCTCACCTAACATCTACCTGTGAGCCAATCTTCAAGCTGTTAAAGAAAGATCAGGTGGTTAAATGGAATGATGACTGTCAAGTTGCTTTTGGTAAAATCAAGGAGTATTTGCTAGAACCTCCTATCTTGATGCCTCCCGTCGAAGGAAGACCGCTAATCATGTATCTGACCGTCCTAGAGAATTCAATGGGGTGCGTACTGGGCCAACATGACGAGTCTGGCCGAAAAGAGAATGCCATTTATTACCTTAGCAAAAAGATTACCGACTGTGAGACCCGATACTCACTGCTCGAGAAAACTTGTTGCGCTTTGGTATGGGCTGCTCGCCGGCTAAGGCAGTATATGTTAACTCATACCACTCTGCTGATATCTAAAGATGGATTCGATCAAGTACATCTTTGAGAAACCGACTTTATCTGGAAGAATAGCTAGATGGCAAATGATTCTGACCGAATATGATATATAGTACATGACCCAAAAATCTATAAAGGGGAGTGTACTAGCTGACCATCTGGCTCATCAAGCTGTCGAAGATTACCAATCCATGAAGTTTGACTTCCCCGACGAGGACATTATGACTTTGGACAACATTGAAGATAACGGACCGTATGACGGATCTGAACAAGGATCCCAATGGACTCTGTACTTTGATGGTGCCTCCAACGCACTTGGCAACGGTATCGGTGTTGTGCTCATCTCACCAGAAGGTTGCCATACACCTTTCACTGCTAGAATTTTCTTTAACTGCACCAACAACATGGCCGAGTATGAAGCGTGTATCTTTGGTCTCAAGGCTGCAATAGACTTGGGAATCAAATCTTTGGTTGTGTTTGGAGACTCATCTTTTGTCATCAGTCATATCAAAGGAGAGTGGGACACTAAACATCCCAACCTCATTCCTTACAAAGAACATGTCCTGACATTGTTACCTCATTTCGAGCAGATTACCTTCGAGCACTTCCCGCGAGAAGAGAACCAGCTAGCAGATGCTCTAGCTACAATGTCCTCCATGTTTAAACTTAATTGGGATAATGAGGCTCCCCAAATCACCATCGAGCGAATGGATGAACCTGCACATTGTCACGAGATTAATACCGAAGAAGTAGTGGACCGAACTTGGTTTCACGAAGTCAAAAGGTATCTCAAGGCGCAAGAATACCCTGAAGGAGCTTCAATCAATGACAAAAAGTTCTTGAGGAGATTCTCTGCCAAGTTCTTCCTGAGAAATGGTATCCTATACAAGCGCAATCATGATTGCATCCTGCTCCGTTGTGTGGACAAGGTTAAAGATGAGCAGATCATGGCTGAACTACATAATGGTACATTTGGCACCCATTCGAGCGGTCATACGATGGCTAAGAAGATTCTACGGGAAGGCTATTACTTGTCTACCATGGAAGTTGATTGTCATCAACATTCCCGTACTTGTCACAAATGTCAAATCTATGCGGACAAGGTACATATACCTCCAGTTCCACTCAATGTCTTAACAGCTCCTTGGCCATTCTCTATGTGGGGAATCGACATGATTGGAGAGATCAATCCTACAGCATCCAATGGACACTGCTTCATCCTGGTGGCCATTGATTACTTTACCAAGTGGGGCGAAGCAGCTTCCTTCGCATCTGTTACAAAGAATGTGGTTGCCCGCTTCATCAAGCAGAACCTTATTTGCCGGTATGGTATCCCTGACATGATCATCACGGACAACGGTACAAACCTTAACAACACTATGATCACCGCTTTGTGCGAACAGTTCCAGATTCAACATAACAATTCATCTCCCTATCGACCAAAGATGAACGATGTTGTTGAAGCTGCGAACAAAAATATCAAGAAGATCATACAAAAGATGACAGTCACCTACAAGGACTGGCATGATATGTTACCGTTTTCTCTTCACGGGTACCGTACCACGGTGCGTACATCAATGGGGCAACACCATACTCTTTGGTATACGACATGGAAGCTGTTTTACCTATCGAGGTTCAGATTCCCTCCTTGAGAATCATGAAGGATGCTGGTTTGAGTGAAGACGATTGGATTCAGACCCGGCTTGATCAACTTAACTTGATTGATGAAAAGTGACTTATTGTTGTTTATCATGGTCAGACGTATCAAAAACGGATGATCAAGGCATTCAACAAGAAAATTAGACGCCAGGCATATCAAGTCGGGGATCTTGTAATCAAGCGGATCATCTTGCCGCAAAGTGATCCCAGGGGCAAATGGACTCCTACTTACGAAGGACCATTTGTGATCAAAAACATCTTTTCCGGTGGGGCAATAATATTAACCACCATGGAAGGTGACGACCTGCCGCACCTTGCGAATGCAGACATAGTCAAAAGATACTACACATAAATGACCCGGTAAGTTGAAAACCAGAAAGGGAGACTTGGGAAAAAAAGGGCATCCCGGTGAATAGAAAACCCGAAAGGGTGGTTCAGGCAAAAATTAGGGATAAATAAAAAATTTGTACACCCGGCAAGTTGAAAACTCGAAAGGGAGACTTGGGCAAAAAAGGGTTTCCCGGTGGATCGAAAACCCAAAAGGGCGGTCCAGGCAAAAGTAAGGGAATTAAAGCGTATGACTATGTCTCGTCGGATCACTTTAAGGATAATCTCTTCACAGACAAGCTCTGGGCTTCTGATCAACTCAATCATCTTTGGACAAAGCAACGAATGGACAAGATATTCAGAGTTACGAAGGCTATAGCAGAATGGGAACCCCGTGGAATTTGTTACACATAGCCATCTTTCTTTGTATAAATTTTTCTCATTTTTTATGACAACATTCTCTTACTAGGATTTCTGTCTCCTTTGTACAAAATACTTACACAAAGTTAATGCAAAGATACTTTAAAGTGCAGAAAACTATTTTCCTTTTCTTCCTTTTTACACTCGTGTTTTATTTGAAAACGTCCAATGATTTATTAAATAAGCATATGCATTTGAATATAATCACACGTTTACAAATAAACGAAATGGGAAAGAATAATTACTGACAGGTTGAAAGTATAGAAAAACGTCTTTAGGCTATTCCAAGAAAAATCCCCTGCATTACATCATCTAGATCCCCATCGGAGCTAAAACCTTGAAATACATATCCCCAGTGGAGCTAAAACCTTGAAATACATATCCCCAGCGGAGCTAAATTTCAAATTCCCCATCAGAGTTAAGTTTTCAAACTCCCAATCCTCAGTGGAGCAAAAACTTTGAACAACAGACTCTCAGCGAAGATGAAACCTTCTTCCCCAACGGAGTCAAATTTCCATACACAATCAAATCAGCATGTCATTAAGATCCTCAGCAGAGCTGAGACTATCAATCTACAAGCGGAAACCATCTAATGTTCCCCAGATTCGCCAGCAAGTTGTCTTAAAATCTGAGAATCAACCAGATAACAATTAACTTTTGCTTTATCCCCAACAGAATGAAGATTCTCATTCTTGAATCCCCAGTATATTGGCATACAACCCAAGCTCCTGAAGCCCAAACAGAGTGAAGATTCTCATTCTTGATTTCCCCAGTAAAGTTATCAGAGCCTTCATTACTCCCCAGCATGAATTTGTTAGAATTTTTAAATCCCCTGCAGATCGAAGATTCTCATTCTTGACTTCCCGGCATGAAGTCCCCAAGGATTTAAATTCCCCTAGCAGAATGAAGACTCTCATTCTCAGTTTCCCGCAGAAGCCATCAGAGTCTTCCTTATTCTCCAGCAGATCAAGGTTTTCCTTTGTTTGATCCCTGGTAGAGATCGCCAGAGTTTTCCTTATTCCCCAGCCGAGTAAGGATTCCCATTGTGTAATCTCCAGCCATAGTCATCAAAGTTCTTTGGATTCCCCAAGCAGGAAAGTCATGAAGGATTCTCACATCCCCACAGAAGTTGTCAAAGTTTTTGATAATCCCCGCGAGTTGTCAAAGATCTTGAATCTCCAGCAGCGGTCATGGATTTATTTTCCCCGGCAGCAGTCAAGGATTTTTATTATCTCCAGCCATCAAGGATTTATTTTCCTCAGCAAGATAGCGAATCAGCTCACATGCGCATACATTACATTCACATATCATAAACATTGTTAAAACACATATATTGCATCATACATTTCATGCAACATAAATTTTTGTTTCAACTAACATTTTACCCTTTTCAGGATAATATTAACAGCTATCGTTAACAAATATTCAAAGAGCTCAGAAAACAGCTTAGAGATGCTCCAGACACTGATGCTTTTCCATTGCTTATTCAGATTCAAAGCTCAGAAAATAGCTTAGAGATGCTCCAGACACTGATGCTTTTCTATTGCTTATTCAGATTCAAAGAGCTCAGAAAACAGCTTAGAGATGCTCCAGACACGGATGCTTTTCTATAGCTTATTAAGATTCGAAGCTCAAAAAACAGCTTTGAGATGCTCCAGACACGGATGCTTTTCTATTACTTATTCAGATTCAAAGAGCTCAGAAAACAACTTAGAGATGCTCCAGACACTAATGTTTTTCTATTTCTTATTCAGATTCAAAGCTCAGAAAATAGCTTAGAGATGCTCCAGACACAGATGCTTTTCTATTGCTTATTCAGATTCAAAGAGCTCAGAAAACAACTTAGAGATGCTACACCATGGATGCTTTTCTATTGCTTATTCAGATTCAAAGCTCAGAAAATAGCTTAGAGATGCTCCAGACATGGATGCTTTTCTTTTGCTTATTCAGATTCAAAGAGCTCAGCAAATAGCTTAGAGATGCTCTAGACACGGATGCTTTTCTATTGCTTATTCAGATTCAAAGCTCAGAAAACACCTTAGAGATGCTCCAGACACGGATGCTTTTCTATTGCTTATTCAGATTCAAAGCTCAGAAAACAGCTTAGAGATGCTCCAGACACGGATGCTATCCTATCGCTTATTCAAATTCAAAACTCAGAAAACAGCTCAGAGACGCTCCAGACACGGATGCTATTCTATTGCTTATTTAGAAAACATCTCAGAGACGCTCCAGACATGGATGATATTCTATCGCTTATTCAAATACAAGATTCAGTTACAACTCAGATACGTTCTGGATACGGATACCGTTCTGATGATCATTCTCCTGATTTTAAACAAACATCCTTGGATGGCATCTTTAAGCCCATCTCCAACAAGATTCACACTTCCAAATGGCATCTTAAAGCCAATTCCCTCAACAATATTTTGACGAGTGCAAATTTACGGGCACTCTAGTGTCCAATCATCTTTTACCTTCGAGTCACGAACGACAAACTCGCCAATCTAACTCTTCAGGTTCAAGAAGATTGAACAGGGGCAGCTGTTGTACCCCAAAATTTTCCCTCTCATTTTATCAAGATTTCCCCTCACAAGACTCTTTGGACTCTAGACTGGATTATGGTTTGCTCAGCTCAAGACATCTCCTTGCACTGTTGACCTGAAATTAGGGTTTGAGTTTGCATAGGGATTTTTGGATTTCCAATGCTTCATGTGACTTTCATACTTCATGTTGGACCTCTAAGATTGCTCATAACAAGTTTCAAGCCTTGAATCAAATTTTTGCCCAATCAATTGGACAATTGACCTAAAAATCAACTGTATTGGGAGAAAAAGTCAACTGTGGCCAATTTACAGTCAAAACTCATAATTTTTTATCCACATCAACAATATAGACTCATATGAACCATTTGATCAAGTTTGGACCACAACTCCCTAAGAAATTTGATCAGATCATCAAAAGGGCAAAGTGGTCATTTTTAGGGTTTTGACTACAGAAGGGCAATTTATGATTTTTGACCTAGACAATGGCAAATTGGGTTCAAGCATGGATTCAAGGACTCAATGATATCATCTTGACCTAATCACAAGGTTCAAAAGATCTCAAAAGCATTGGATTGACATATGAATTTTCCAATCAACTGATCAAAAATCAACTGTACACTGAAAAGTCAAACTTTGACTTTTTGGTCAAAATCCAGTGCCAAGGGTCATTTTTCATCAAGATGTGTCAAAAAATGAAACTTGTTCACCAAGAAACCTAATTTTGAAAATTAGGGTTTAAAATGGAAAATTTTCATAACTTAGAAATTTTCTAAGTTATGAAAATTTCTTATTTTTTTCCAACTTTGTCTAACTTTTTCACCATGATGAAATTGGATTAAAACAAAACTTCCAACATAAAAGTTGTAGTCTTCCACAAAATCTACAACTTTGATTCACAAAGTTTTCCCAAAAGATGCTTGTATCTCAAGTTATGATTTTGTGAACAAGGGTGCATGAAACTTTTAACTTAGTGAAATTTTGCCCTAGTTTAAGCAGGATTTTGACCTATCTTCATGGAACTTTTTCACATAGTTCAAAGTGGAATCTCAAAATGCATTTCAAAGATGGTTTGTATAGCATGTTACAAGCTTTCCAAAATGTCCAAGAACTCTCCAAGATCATTCATGGTTAGGGAGAATCAAAAGTTTGAAATTGGCAAATCATCACTTTTATCCAAGGCATTTTACACCATGCTACAAGTTGCAAAATCTGTCCAAACCTTGCTTGTAGTTGTTTTACAGGTCTTAAACCCTTACACACTCAAAAATTGAATGCAAACACATTGGATTAAGGCTTTGTTCTGAGCTTTAGAAGATTACACATTGAATTAATCCATTTTTGGCAAAAAGGCAACAATACCATTTCCATAAAGCACAACTTTTGCATTTTTGTTTGTCTTGAGCCATGGACCTGATTTCTCTATGCAAACAAAGTCCAGGAATATCAGGAAAGGTATACCAACTATGTGCAGGACTGGATATAGCAAGTACAACCTTTGAGCATTGTCAATTCAACCTTTTCTTCAAAACCAAGCAAGTGTGCAAAAACCACATAACTTTGTAATCTAATATAACCAAGCTTTGTAAACATTTCAAACAAGTTTTACACATTTCCTAAAGCCAGAAACACGAGCCCTAAGCCTCTCAAACACCCTCTAACATCAAAACACCAAGTTCTTGTCAAAACAGGGCAGGTTCTACAGATTGACTTCCAAAACAAAATCCACTCGTGCGTTTTGCTTGCAACCAGTTCTAATACACTCCATACAACATACCTAAACTATCCCAACCATTCCCAAGCCATTGTAACTCCATTTATACACTTCACCATTTTCAAATTCTGAATTTGCAGGTTGAGTTCTACAAGAAGTTTCAGACCATTCAAAGCAAGCAAAACATTGGGAAAGGTCAAGGGAACATCAAGCAAGCTCAAAAGAACCTCAGGCCTCACTGAAAGTTGCTGCATTTCCATATTCGAACTTGACTGAAACAGGTATTTCTCAAACTTCTATCTCCTTATTTAGGAATCATTAGACTTAGGTTTGTGAAGAAAAAATGTAGTCCTCATTGTCCTTGAGTTGTACATATGCATAGAATTCATTTATGTTAACTGAGCTAGGAGTATTTGATAGTTGAACTTTCTGAAAAAACTAGGTCAAGATTTAGGGCCAATGAAATTCTCTCTAGTATTTGAGAGTTAGATCAAGTTTTTTACATGGTTAGAATCCTGTGATCAAGATCTATAACTTTCATGTTGCAAGTTTTTGTTTTTAAGCACAAATGCAGGAGATACGAATTTGAACTATGGCGCGCGTGTTTTCGTTCCAAGGACAGGGATGAAGTGTGACATTGGGCTGGGCCTGGTTTCTATTGACTATTGACACACCCCTGCCTGCTCTTTGCACCCCCTTGGCCCATTTGATTATTTTTGTATATTTTTTTATTTCCTTTACATTTCTGACTTTTTATTTATTTTTCTAAATATTTAAAATCACAAAAAATACTCTCTTAATTTTTCACATTTTATTTTATTATTTTTATTATTTTTTGGACATGGAAATAGTTTATTAAATAATATATACTCTTATTTTCTTAAATAAATTTATAAATAATATAAAAATATCATATGTTTTTATTTTTATTATTTATACACTTAAATAATATTTTCTCACACATTTTCATTTTTTAACATTTTTGTATATATTTTTATTTTTTTTCTTGTACATAAATAAATAATATAATATATATATTTTCTTAAAACAAAACTAGGGTTTCTACCCTTTCCAAAAATAATCATTAATATTTTTCTTATTTTTGATACATTAAATAATTTATTTTACATACCTAAAATAAATACAAAAAAAACATTTTACATGATTATATTTAATTGACCATTTAAATATTTGTTTATTTTATTATTTGTATAATAAATTCAATTTGGTTGTAATAGTTGAATTAGGGCTTTATATTTGTGCAAAATACCCCCTACTCAAACTTGTATCCCCCTCCCCATATCAATGTTGTAATAGTTGTAGATTTACTTTTACGCATTTTATTGCTTTCAAATATGCATGATAGTAAGATTAGGGTTTGTATGCAAGAACAAAAACCAAACAAATAGCAAGACTAAATACAATACAAAAATGCATGAAAAATGACAACACAATACACACAAGCACCCCTAGGGTTTCATCCACTTTGTTACCTTTAAAATGGCCATGGTATGCATGCTAGGTATCTTGGCAAAACAAAAACAAAACAAAAAGATCATAGTCCCTCGATGACGCTATCTTGGTTGCCTATACAAAAATGATCTAGTCCCCCAAAAAACTTGCTAAGATACTTGGCAACATTGTTATCTTGGCCATACGATGACCCACGCCTGTCTCGTTTAACATCCAAACACAAGTTTGTTTACCAAATACAATGGTAAAACAACAATGTCAAAAGGGTTAAAAATGTGTAGGAAAGATCTTTGAGTTAGGGTAGACAACTCCTAGTTACTTGATCTCTTGCAAACATCCTTGCTATTTTCAAAAACACACGACATAATTTCAAAACATTTCTCAAAAACAAACTTTCAAACATTGAAACATTTTTCAAAAGACAAACACCTTTGTATACATTCAAACAAGAATTATTACAAAGGTTGCCTAGACAAAGGCCTCTTTTCAAAATATTTTTTCAAAACCACACACAAAGCACCATTTCAAACAATTGAAAAGCAAAAGCAAGTGATCTAAACAAGTAACTAAGAGCCCATGGAAAACCATGGATGAAAATGGTGCTAGCACCTTCCTGTTTCATAATCTACCCCCCGAACCCAAGAAAACATCTCAAAGGTCTTTCCTGTGCTTTTTGACCTTTCCTTTCGATAAAATAAAAAGTCGGTGGCGACTCTTGCTAAACCGAAACATTTGCGAACACAAATGCAAAACCTCAAGTCAGTTCTCCCACCGTATCACACATAGTAATTTTAATTTCCGTAATTTATCGCTTTGTATACAAATGCTAGTAATTAGGGTTTTGTACGGGAAGACTAAAACCAACAAATAGCAAACCCTTATAAAATACAAATCAAGCATGTAAATCAATACACTTGCACACATACACCCCTAGGGTAAATCGACTTTGTTGCCTTACAAAAATGACCATATTATGCATGTGAGGTATCTTAGCAAAAACAAACAAATACAAGATCATAGTCCATCAATGATGCTATCTATGTTGCCTTTCAAAATGATCTTAGTCCCTAAAGAAAAATGCTAAGATATCTTGAAACATTTCTAATCATGATTATACGATGACCCACGCCCGTCCCTTTTACATCCAAAGACAGGGTTACTTACCAAATCAATGGTAAGATAACAATGTCAAAGGAAAGAGGAAATAAACATGAAAGAATTTTGAGTAGGTAGATTAATCCTAGTTACTTGCTCAATTTCAAAGCCAAAAGCATCCTTGCTATTTCCAAAACACCAACACTTTCAAAACACCTTTCAAACTTGAAAATATTTTCAAAAGATCAACACTTTGTATACATTCTTATGAACGAGAATCATTAAAGTTTGCCCAAACGATGGCACCTTTTCAAAATACTTTCAAAAACCACACAAAAGCATATTTTCAAACAAAAGCAAGTGATCTAGCAAGTAACTAAGAGCCCATGGAAAACCATGGATGGAAAGGGTGCTAATACCTTCCCTTTTGATAAAAGAAACAATCTCAAAGAAACAATCTCAAAGGTCTTTCATGTGCTTTTTTACCTTTCCTTTTGGATAAAAGAAAAGTCGGTGATGACTCTTGCTATAACCGCAACATTTGCAATCAAACGCAAAACAACCAAGTTCGTTCTCCCACCATATCACAGCTCTTGAAGCCAATGAGCAAGTTTTTCTTCCAGAAGGTCCTGGGAAAGACATCGAACCGGAACCACCTGACTCGAAAGAAGAAGAAATGAAAAACCAGAGGCTAGACGCCATCTATGATGATGAGCCTTTGGGTTTTGAAAAGGATCCGTTGGCAAACAGTGTTAAAATTCTAGCGCAAGATCCTCTAGAAGAAATAGATCTGGGTGAAGGTTTGGTGAAAAGACCAACATACATTAGTGCGAAGATAGATCCAGAGCTCAGGATCGAAATAATCCAATTGTTGAAGGAGTTCAAAGACTACTTTTCATGGGATTATGATGAAATGCCTGGTCTCGACAGAGAAGTGGTAGAGCTTCAACTACC
Source organism: Vicia faba (assembly GCA_948472305.1). NCBI lineage: Eukaryota > Viridiplantae > Streptophyta > Magnoliopsida > Fabales > Fabaceae > Vicia > Vicia faba. The sequence continues at coordinate 823,279,568 of OX451741.1, forward strand.
AATAAAGCCTGGAAAAAATCCTGTCAAGCAAACTCCAAGGTGTTTTGCACCAGAGGTCTTGTTGAAGATCAAGACGGAAGTCGAAAGACTGTTGAGATGCAAGTTCATCCGAACAACCAGGTATGTCGAATGGATTGCAAACATAGTATCTGTTATAAAGAAAAATGGTACCTTAAGGGTGTGCATCGATTTTAGAGATTTAAATGTTGCAACACCCAAAGATGAATATCCAATATCTGTGGCGGAAATGCTTGTCGATTATGCTGCTGGCTTTAAATACATGAGTATGCTTGATGGATACTCAGGGTATAATCAAATTTTCATTGCTGAAGAGGATGTGTCGAAAACAGCATTTTGATGCCCTGGGGCTTTAGGCACTTACGAATGGGTAATGATGCCTTTTGGCCTAAAAATGCATGGGCAACATATCAAAGAAAAATGAATAGTATCTTCCATGATTTTATTGAAACTTTTATGCAGATTTATATTGATGATATTGTTGTCAAATCTGTTTCAGGGAAGAATCATATGGACCATCTTTGGCAATCCTTCGAAAGGATGAGACGTTATGGTCTGAAAATGAATCCCCTAAAATGTGCTTTCGGCGTAAGAGCAGAGGACTTCTTAGGATTTGTGGTCCACAAGAAGGGAATTGAAGTAAACCCTAACAAGACCAAAGACATTTTGGAAGCGAAAGCCCCAACTAGAAAGAAGGAGTTGCAATCTCTACTTGGCAAGATAAATTTCCTGAGGAGATTTATATCCAACTTAAGTGGAAAAATGCAAGCCTTCTCACCACTACTTCGAATCAACAAAGGAGGATTCGACTGGGGGCAAGAACAACAAGAGGCTTTCGACAAGATCAAAGAATACCTCGCCAAGCCACCTATTATGGCGCCTCCTTGTAGAAATAGGAGTATGAGATTGTACATAGCTGCATCTGATAAAAATTTAGGAAGCATCTTAACTCAAGAGGATGAGAATGGTGTCGAAAGACCCATTTATTAACTTAGTAGAGTTTTAAACGATGCAGAAACTAGATATAGCGAAGTTGAAAAACTATGTTTATGTCTTTACTTCTCGTGTACAAAACTCAAGCAATATATTAAACCAGTTGATGTTTACGTTTCATCTCATTTTGATGTTTTTCAAATATATGTTGTTGAAACCCATCTTGCAATGTCGAATTGGAAAATGGGCACTTGCATTAACTGAGTATTCATTAACCTTTACGCCTCTTAAGGCTGTAAAAGGTCAAGTGGTAGCAGACTTTATAGTTGACCACTCAATAAATGAAGAATCAATAAACTACCTGGAGATCGAACCCTGGAAGTTATACTTCGACGGTTCTAGTCATAAAATGGAACTGGAGTAGGAGTTCTGATTATTTCTCCAAATAAAATTCCAACAACATTCAAGTTCAAGATCGAAGGTCCTTGTTCAAACAATGAGGCTGAGTACGGAGCTCTAATCGTAAGCCTTGAAATCTTGTTGGAATTAGGGGCAAATCGAGTCGAAATAATGGGAGACTCAGAGTTAGTTATAAAGCAAGTTACAAAAGAACACAAATGCATAAGAGAAAATCTTATCATGTATTTTGTAATAGTCAATCGTTTGTTGAAAAACTTTGAAGTGATCAACATTCGACATATACCAAGATTGGAAAATCAAGTGGCTAATGACTTAGCACATATTACATTTGGGTATAAAATTTCGAAAGAGAAATTACAATAAGTAATCGAAGTTAGAGGAAGAGTAACATTAACTAAGTTGTCTCCAACATATTTGAAAACCATAAAACTGGGGTACGCTGACCACGAAAACTTCGAAATTTTGTTCATAGATAATCTAACAGAACAAGATTGGAGAAAGCCTATATTGGATTATTTGCAAAATCCAATTTCTTCGACAGAACGAAAAATAAAGTATAGGGCGCTAAGTTATACTCTAATGGGAAACGACTTATTTAAAAAGACGCCTGAAAGGGTGTTATTAAAATGCCTAAGTGAAATAGAGGCATACATAGCCCTTTCAACTACACATGCTGGAGCATGTGGAGCACATCAATTATGCCATAAAATGAAATGGATATTGTTTCAACAAGGACTATATTGGCCCACTATGTTGAAAGATTGTGTTGAGTTTGCAAAAGGATGTCAGGAATGTCAAGTACATACAGGTATCCAGGACGTACCTGCAAGAGAACTTCACTCAATTGTGAAACCTTGTCCTTTTAGGGGATGGGCTTTGGATCTTATTGGAGAGATTCGACCAACATCATCTAAAATTCAGAAATACATATTGGTGGGTATTGATTATTTTACTAAATGGATTGAAGCAATTCCTTTAGTCAATGTAGACCAGGAAAATGTCATTGAATTCATTCAAAAGCACATTATATATAGGTTTGGAATCCCTGCGACAATAAAAATTGATCAAGGGTCGGTCTTTATTGGTTGAAAAATGCAAGAGTTTGCTACAGAAATGGGGTTCAAATTATTAACATCTACGCCTTACTATGCACAAGCTAATGGTCAAGTCGAAGCGGAAAACAAGGTAATAATCATCTTAATAAAGAATCATGTAGGAAAGAAGCCAAAGAATTGGCACAAGACTTTAGATCAAATTTTATGGGCTTGTCGAACTTCTCCTAAGGAAGCTACCAGAACGACACCTTTTCGACTAACTTATGGCTATGATGCAGTATTACTAGTAGAAGTTTGTCTACAGTCAACAAGAATTCAGAAACATCAAGACATACCTTCTGAAGCTTACTGGAATATGATGTTAGACGAATTGGTTGATTTGGACGAAGAAAGACTGAGAGCTTTGGATCTCTTAAGGTTATAAAAGAAGAGAGTGGAAAAATCTTACAATAAAAGAGTAAAACCTAAGACATTCTTGCCTGAGGACCTGGTATGGAAAGTAATCCTCCCAATGGATCGAAAGGATAGGAATATGGGAAAATGGTCTCCTAAATGGGAAGGACCTTTTAAGATCATCCAAACATTATTTGGTGGCACATATGGGGTCGAAGAATGAAATGACGATCAAAGGCTCTTGAGAGTAAATGGTAAATACTTGAAAAAGTATAGACTTGTACTTCAAGAGGTTAAAATAACCAATGTTTAATCTCAATCAAGTTAAAGAGCCAAAATGGAAAATGTATTAAAAAACCAAAATGGCTAAAAGTCATTACAAAAAGTACATAATTATACAAATAAAAAACAAAGTCAAAATCAAAATTGGAGGTTGGCTTTGATTTGGAGGTATTTTATCTTCAGCAGCTCAAAACGTCTTTCGCACAAAGCCTTTGACTGATGAAGAGTTTCGATTTTGGCATCTAATGCTTGGGCTCGTTTAGAATATTCTAATCCTTCATTGAGTTCCTCTTGACTCTCCGAATCAGTGCTGATAGCGAGAAGTTCTTCCTTTCGTTTATCATTAGCAGTAATCTTAGCCTCTAACTCTTTGATCTGAGTCTTCATACTGGCTGTATTTTGGCCGAGTTCTTCTACTTCTTTCTGCCTAACCTCTTGTGCCTTTGAAACCTCCTTTAGCTTTGAAGCTAATTCAGCAGCAGCACCCCAGGCAGCAGCTACATGACCATTGGCCTCCTCAATTTCGGGATTGAGAGTCCTTCGACGGTTGTAGTCAACTGAGATATGATTGATGATAGAAATCAAATCCAAAATAATGCTGGCAATGTCAGGTGAAGCAGCAAGAAGGTGAATAGCTCATAAAGTAGTCTTCAAAAAGTAAGAAGTAGTAGGTTCTCCCTCTAAGGTCACCATTAAATCTCTTTTAAAAAGTTGCGCCTTAACCTTTTGAAGTGCCTCCTCAAGAGGAGATGTTGAAGTAGATTTGCCAGACGCAGTCGAAGCACTCTGATCAGAAGAACTTTCTCTGCCCTCGAGAATGGCAGTCAAGTAGCCAAGAGAATTATGTTGTTTTAGTAATGTCAAATCTTCCTTAGTATGGGACCCAGTCAAAGTGACTCTCTCATTTGCAACGCGAGTCACATTTGCTCCGACAGATATCTAGGTCGGGGCACCTTCAACATGTGTAGAGTTTCCTGCTCCCCCTGTAAATTTTTCTCTTCCATCAGTCGCTGGAGTATCCTCAATTTGATTCTCTCCCTCTGGTGTGCCTTCCCTCTCTGTTTTGACTACATCATCAGCAACCTCATATTCTTTGTCCTTCTGTCCATTATCAATAGCCTGCAGAGTCCCAAGATTCGCCTGTTCCTCACTAGGAACTTCTTCATTTGGCTTACCAATGGTTTCATCTCGATGCCCAGAGGTTTGGTTCACCTCTCTAGTGGAGCTCATAAAGGATCCTTTTGCTGAAGAAGGCCTATAAGTGGGATCACCCTCACTGTTTATTAAAGTGACAGATTCTTCTACAGGCATAAGGGCCTGTTTAGAAGTACCAGCAGTGTCCTGAGGATTATAAGATGGTTATTATAACTATTGAAAAAGGAAAAAGGAGGCTAAGTCAATAAATAATCTTAAAGGTTCAAAGTGATTACCTTAGGTGGAACTTCAGCACCAGGACTTGAATTATCGCTTTCACTGGGATTATTCAGCCTAGGAGCTATCTCTTGTTCCGTTGGATCTTTGATGATGACGGGAGGAGGTATCGACCCAATAACTTTAACCTTGACCTTATTTTTTGGACGAGGCTCAAGAATAGGGGTTGGTTTCTTTAATTTGTGCCTCTTAAGAGGGACATGAGGAGATTCTTCTTCTTCATCACTGGAAATTTCAATTTCTCGAACTTTCCTTTTCTGTGGAGTGGTTTTAGATACCCAAAAAGAAAGGAGTCAAAGGCATCAGTGTCAATATTAACATGTTGAAAAGAAAGATATAGCATAAAGTGTTTACCTTTGGTAAAGGTTTTACATAAGGGTCTCCTCCCTTTGCGCTTTCAGCGACTTTCTTGGTAATGGTCCTCATGACGGCTAGAAAATAAATAAGTATAAGCTAGATGTTGAATGATTAAATCAAAGATGATAATACATTTGCTTTGAAAAGAAAGATTACCCTTTTTTATCTTGTCAGAGACCAGCATAAACACCTTTTGAAGGTGGTCAGTGAAGTCTTTTTCATAGAAGAATTCTTCGTCATAATACTACTTCCACCAGCCTTCAAAAAGAGGCAAACACAAGAAATTAAGTTTGAAGTCGAACAAAGTTAGTACGGTTCGACCAACGTACCTACCAATATTCTTGGTAGCAGCATCCTCTAAATAGTCTGCATTATAAAACAGCAGAAGTTTTTCTCGGGAATAGATTGGTGAAGGGAGCGTCTGGATGATACCAAATTGTCGAGAGACAAGATTCGGTTGGTAAGCAATCAAACTGAGTTGATTCTTCAAACTCTTGAATCTCAGTGGCATGATTCTTGGGCGAAGAAATGACTCCCAGATAGCCACTTACTCATCCACATGGTCATCATCATCAGATGAAGGATATGGGCGAATAAACCATTCCAGAATAACCTTTCTACTAGAAAAGGGAGTCGTGGTCAAAAAAAATTCCTTAAGCTTTGCAAACATCATCACAAAGCTAATAAACGCTTTCTGGAATTGTTGACCCTCATCAGTTGGAGTCAACAGGACTAATCTAGTTCCTTCGACCCTTCTATTTAGGACTTCTAGGGCCCTCTCATTAATCTTATTCTTCTGAGGAAGAAAAGATTCAAAAGTGGCGTTGAGCAAAAGTTGAAGAAGCCAAAAGGGTCCATAAAGGAGTAAAATTGCCTTGTCTCCAATAACTTTAAGCTGAGTCACACAATTGCTGATGGACTCATACAAATTGGCTAAAATCAATTCAGCCAGAAAAAGGGGATAGCCATGATGAAGCTGCATCGCAAGGGTGAGCATCTTCTTAGTCACTTGAAGTGACTTAGTGCAGAAAAATAACCGAGATAACCAAAAAGATAGGAAAGCTATGTGTTCCACTTCAGAGGCAGTGCTACTTGACTTGTCGTGAAAGTGGTTAATGAATACGGTGTATGTGGGTTTCGTGGCCGAAAACCCGATAGCATCTTCAGACAAATCTTCAGGGTCGAAATAGTCACTAGTTGGTCGAAGACTAGTAACGGAGGCTATGTCAAAAAGAGTAGGGGTTACCATTCCACAGGGCAGATGGAAGGTGAAATGCGTATTGTCCTAGAAATACAGCGAAGACACCAACATGAGAGGGCAATAAGATAACCCAGTCTTCGACAGCATGATCAAGTCATAAATCCCCATATTCTTCTAGATTTGGGCCTGCACTTTTTCCATCTTACTCATCCATTTTTAGGATTCTGAAGTAAGACTAGGGAAAGATCGAAAGATCATGTTCCTCTTGTTCATGAACTGAAGGTTGATGTCTTCCTTCGTTTGAGAATGTTGCTGGTTAGCAGGGGTTGCATCCTCAGGGTCATTCATGGGTTTCTTCGCGCAACCTATAGGCTTGAGCATAGGGTGAGTTGGGAAGAAGGTGTTATTTTGTTTTGGGTTCTCGAAGCATGAAGATATTGGGCCAAACATGTCATACATGTGCCCAGAATACTTAACGGGAATGAGTAACTGAGAGTCATAAGCTTCACGCCATTCTCTGGTCATGGGTTCAGAAACAACCCTTAGCTCCCCAGTCAAAACAGGAACAGGGCTAGTGGAAAAACCTCTGGTTGTTGTTGTAGGTCAGAAACGTTCTTAGTTTTGGGATTGTTTGGTGCGTTTGAAAGGAAAGCCATGGTTGAAGGTAGTGAAAGAACGTAGAAGAGGAATTTCTTAAGACTTTTCTTTGCAAGGAAATAAAGAGTATTATGAGTTGTGAAAAATTCCAAAGAAAAGGATTTGTGGCTATTTATAGTGTTTAGGGAAGAGTGTTTTCCCTCAAGACCATTTAATGTTGTAGAGTTAGTGGGGCACGTGGCGAATGTTGAGGCAGTTATCGTACAAATAATGGAAACGTTTTCCATACTTTCTTAGGTTGTAGGGATAATGGTCATCATGGCAACGTCGTAACGGCTGATTGAGAGCGACGTATTGGAAAAAGGTAATGATGACTCTGAGTACCAACAGTGGTTGGTAGAAGGCGAAAAGTGCACGAGTGACTTCTATTGTCAAAAAGAAGATAGGTGTCGGATGGGAATCTCAAAGAATGATCATTTCTTCTTGCGTCGAAATTGAAATTCTTGGGGGGAAATTTGTTAGCTCCTAAATTTGACACCCACAACAAATTGGCCTTATGGGCCAAAAATAGATTGAACAAATCTAAGCTGGAAATACTTCGACAAACTGGAAAAATACTTAGAGAAATTTCTGAGTTAAAGTTAATCTTCAACCAGAAGTTTCTTGTGGCCTTCGACTGAAAGGGCTCCAAGGCCTTCGACTAAAAGTAAACCTTGTATCAGCAACGGGTGATTTTGAATCTGAAGAAAGGAGGGAAAAGCAGTTCACATAGCAATTAAGGAAAGTAATGTGGCATGAAGATAGAGGTCGAAGAACATGCAGAAGACACTTGTCCTTATCCTAGATCAAATCAACTCCTCGACGGTTACCTAGTTTTTAGTATAAATATAGGAAGTTTATGTAGATTTATGAGGTGTTCAACTAACTGTACAAGTCATTCAATACAATTCGAGTACCCATTGCGTGAGAAAGAATACTGAAAATGTACGTTTGAAACACCACATTTTATAATCAAAGTCTTTTACATTCCTCTTTAAATTTCTTGCCTTTTTATCTTGCTTGCAAACATTTATTTGCCCTTGCACTTTACTTGTACTTTTTACCAGATTCCTGCACTTAAACTATTCCCAACCCCTTTTCTATTTACTTTCTACACTCAAACTCATCTCAAATCTCAACCTTTCTCAGTCGAACGTGTGTTCTTTATTATATTAGCATTTATGTCCAAACAACGTCAAAAATTAGCATATGTCTTAGGATCAAACTGATCGATCCTGCGAGTAACCAAAAAATTACCCTTTTTGGAATATTAGCGGTTGTTTACCGAATAACACGGCAAACACCTATGGTTGGGGTTTCATAGACGGTTCTACTCCCTTTGAACTTTCAGTGACCTTCTTGATAGTTGGCTTGGAAGTGATTCTCTTAACAACTAAAAAATAAGCAAATGTGCGCCAGATATCGAAAGATTGAATTAAAACAAAATAAGGCATTTTCTTTGGGAAGAAAGAGTACCTTTCTTAATCTTGTCGGAAACTAACAGAAAATCATCTTGAATATGGTTGGCAAAATCTTTGGCGTCGAAGAACTCTTCGTTATAGTATTGCCTCCACCAGTCTTCGAAGAGGAGTGAACATAGAAAGTTGGGTTTGAAATCAAACAAGGTTAAAACAGTTCGACCAACATATCTACCAATTTGCTTGGTGGCAGCCTCTTCAGAATAGTCTGCATTATAATATAGCAAAGACTTTTCTCGAGCATAGATGGGATTTGGGAGCGATTGAATAATTCCAAACTGGTGAGAAACAAGGTTCGGCTGGTAAAAGATTAAGCTAAGTTGATTCTTGGAACTTTTGAATCTCAGTGGCATAATCCTTGGGCATAGAAAGTACTCCCAAACAGCCACATATTCCTCGACATGATCTTCAGTTGAGTGATATGGTTGAGCAAACCATGCTCGACCAACCTTTCGATTAGAAAATGGAGCCATGGTCGAAACAAACTCTTTTTGCTTCGCAAACATCATCAAGAAGCTGGTAAAAGTCTTTTGGAATTGTTGGCCTTCATTTGTCGGAGTCAATATAGCCAATCTGGTACCTTTGACCCTCCTGTTGAGAATTTTTGGAGCCTTCTCACTTATTATGTTCTTCAGAGGAAGAAATTATTCGAAAATGGCATTAAGTCAGAGTTAGAGAAACCAGAAAGGGCCAGAAAGAAATATGCTTGCTCTATTGCCTATAAATTTGATTTGAGTCACACCATTACTGATGGACTCATAAAGATTGGCCAGAATTAATTCATCCAAATAGAGGTTGCAGCCATGGTGAAGTTAAGTGGCCAGAGTAAGCATCTTCTTTTTCACTTGGAGTGACTTAGTGCACAAAACAAAACGGGATAACCATAAAGCTAAGAAAGCTATATGTTCTACTTTAGAGACAGTATCAGTTGATTTATCATGGAAGTGGTTGATGAAGGTGGTATAGGTAGGTTTCATGGCTGAAAACCTAATGGTGTCTTCAGACATATCATCAGGGTCAAAGTAATCACCGGTTGGTTGAAGGCCAGCGATGGCTGCAATATTAAAGAGAGTGGGTGTCACCATTCCACAAGGTAAATGGAAGGTGTAGTGTGTGTTGTCCCAGAAGTACAAAGAGGACACCAGCATAAGAGGACAATAAGCTAACCCAGTTTTTGACAGCATGACTAGGTCATAAATTCCCATATCTTCCCAGATTTGGGATTGAGCTGCTTCCATCTTAACCATCCACTCTGAGTATTCTGAGGTCATTCTAGGGAAAGACCTGAAGATTATATTTCCTTTGTTGATGAACTGAAGGTTTATATCCTCCTTCGTTTGGGAATGTTGTTGGTTGGCAGGAGTTGCATCTTCGGGTTCATTTTTAGGCTTCTTTGCGCAGCCTATGGGTTTGAGTCTAGGGTGAGTTGGGAAAAAGGCATTGTTTTGTTTAGGGTTTTCAAAACACACAGACAACGGACCAGGCATAACATACATTTTTCCAGAATACTTGAGAGGAATGAGTACCTGTAAGTAGTATGCATCGCGTTCTTCTTTGGTTATAGGTTCAAGAGCGAACCTTCATTCCCATGACGAAGTAGGAACAGAGTTGGTTGGGAAAACATCTAGTTATTGTCGTGAATCAGAATCATCTGTTGTCTTTGGGTTGTTTGGAGCATTTGAAAGAAAGGTCGCGGCTTTAGTGGTAGAAAGATTGTGAAAGAGATGAAGTTCTTAAGGTTTCTTTTTGAATGCAAAGAGACAAAGAATATCAGACGTTTGGAAAAATTCCAAAGGGAGATGTTCATGGCTATTTTTAGAAGCCAGGGAAGAGTGTTTTCCATCAAAGTCATTTAATGTTGCAGATTGAGTGGGGCACGTGGTGATCTTTGAAGCGGTTGTACAAACAAGTGATGGGAACGCTTGCCATGCTTTCCTAGATTATAGGGATAATGGTCACATGGTAGCGTGTAACGGCTGACTGATAGTGACGTATTGGAAAAAGCGTAATGATGGCTCTGATGTTAGTAGTGGTTGGTAGAAGAAGAAAAGTGTACTGTGAACTTATGTGACCAAGAAATGGACAAGTGTCGAATAGAGACATCAAAGAATTATTATTTCTTCTGTTGTCGAAATTGACATTCTTGGAGGGAAATTTGTTAGCTCCTAAATTCGACACTCAGAGATATTGGCCTTATTGGCTTAAAATAGATTGAAGAAAACTAAGCTGAAGACACTTCGACAGAAGAGCCTGTGGAAGGAGTTGTGTCGAAGTCATCCTTGCTGTGAAAGTAGTTATGTCGAAGTCATCCTTTCTAAGAAGGAAAAAACACTTAGATAATTTTCTAAGTTGAAGATAATTTTGATCGAAAAGCTCTTATCAGCAACAAGTGGATTTGAATCTGAAGAAAGGAGGGAAAGGCAGTTCATTTGGCAGTTGGGAAAAGTGATGTGGCATGAAGATAAAGGTCGAAGAGCATGCAGAGGACACTTATCCTTATCCTGGAACGAAGCAATTGTTCGACAGTTACTTATTACTAGTATAAATATAGGAATTTTGTGTAGAATTTTGGGTGCTTAACTCATTGTACAAGTCACTCAATTTTATTCAAGTACCCGCTGTGAGAGAAAGAATATTGAGAATGTACGTTTGAATCACCATATTTTATTGCAATCAAAGTCTTTACAATCCTTTCCATTTAACATTCTGCAAACTTTACCCTTACAACCTTTTAAGTTACTGCAAATTTACTTTATTCTGTACTTTACTTGTGTTTTTATCAAGTTTTACCTTCATCCTGTGCATTTAAATCTATCCAAACCTTTACTCTTAGTGTCCAGTCGAACTCGTTCATTAACAACGTTAAGATTTCTTATCAAACCCCGAAAACACTTAGCATATATCCTAGGATCAAACTGATCGATCCTGCAAGTAACCAAAATAACCTTTTTTGGAAGACCAGCGGTTGTTTACCAATTTTCACGGTAAACACCTGCATAAACCTGTAGCAATACAATATTTCTTCATCAATAAAACTGCAAATATTTTACACTAACAACTCAACATCTCCTTCAACACATTGACATGGGTCTTGCAGATTGAAACACAAACGGTGCCAACACGAATGCATCAACAACAACGCAAATAGAATTTTAAAACAGAGCAAAAAATCTCGTAGAGAAGCATATCAAGTACATAACAAAAAAACGCAAACAGGGATATATACATGAGTTGGGTTTCTAGTTTTGCTATTGCATCTGAAGAGCCGTCGGAGCGACTCCGAAACATAAGTACTCATTTTTTTCCTTTTACATATGCTACTGTTATTGTTGTTATTTCCATTGAAACTTGATGTTGTTGCTGTCGATTATGAAACCGTGAGAGAATGAGTAGATTCGTTGTTGTTGATGTCTCATCGTGGAAATCTGAATTTAAGATACCGTGAGATATTGAAAAAATCGCGAGAAGAGAAAGAAACCAAAATTTCAGATGCAGAGTTATGTCGTTGCTATTCGAAACAGAGATGGAAGAGATCCGAAAATTTTAGAACCAGAGAATCATTGTTGTTTGTTTGGAACTAAGAGGAGAGATTTGGAAGGAGGATCGATGAAGAGGTGTTATTTTGTTTTTGTTTGTTAGCAATGAAGAGAGGAAGAGGGAAAAATTAAAGTGTGGGAGAATAAGAGAGATTTATGATTTGATGTAACTTCTTTATTTTTGTTTTCATAGGTCATTAATTGGAATAACAAAAAAATTTCTCCTCCCTATGCTACAGTAGCCGCGACGCCTTTTCCTTTTCAATTAGGGTTTTCAAACTTTTTTTCTATTCCATCTTAACATAACCGGGTTTGGGCTTAATTTTTAGCCCAACGCATTTCGCAAATTTACACTTTTTATATTAATGCAAACCCAGAAATACATGAATGGCTAAGTGGTGCAGTGGTAAGAGGGTGTGTGTGAATGATTCAGACCCGGATTCGAGACCCCCCGGGGACGTCTTTCTTTCCTATTATTCATTATTCCTTTTCTTATTTTTGTTGGACAAAAAAAACCTAATTGTTAGGCCCCAGGCCCATGCAGCTCCAGCTGCTTCTGCACCTCATACGGGTTCTCACACCCTGGCCCATTAGTTATTGTTTATTTCTTTCCTTTACCTTTTAAGTCAAAATACCAAAAGTAATTTTAGAATTTAGGTAATAATTTTCTTCTGGCCCTTTAATATTTTCTTAATATTTAAAAAATAACAAAAACATGTGGTTTTATTTTAATTTTCTTAATATAATAAATAAATAAATAAACATATTAGAATTTATTTTTATTTTTTAGATTTTATTTAAATTGATAAAATACCAAAAATATCATTTTTAATAGTATTAATTATTTTTATAATTAATTTTATTTTATAGATTGTTTTAGTTTAATTAATTGTTTATTTTTTTATTTTTGATTGGGTTGTATCGATTGTTTATTTAGACTTTTAATTGTATTTTCGATTAGATCCATCCTCATTTGTAAATTTGTACCCCCAATTCCCGAAGCTTTGTAATAGCGTAGAACTTTAATTTCCGCAATTTACTGTTTTCTTTTATACTGTATAGTAATTAGGTGTGTATGATAAGATCTAAAACCAAACGATAGATAACCATAAACTTAAAGATAATTCAACCGAAAACAAATCACTTTTCGCACACACGCACCTCTAGGGTTAACCACACTTGTTGCCTTTGGATAAAACAGTCATGTCCCTCGAATGTGGGATGCTTTATAAAAGACCCTCGATTAAAAAAGATCGTAGTCCCTCGATGATCCTTCGATGTTTCCTTTGGTAAAAGATCTTAGTCCCTTACGATAATTTCTAAAACTTATTACAATGTTTCTTTCTATGACTGTACGATGACCCACGCTTGTCCCTTCACATCCAAAGATAGGGCTTCTTACCAATAAATGGTAAGATAGCAATATCTAAAGGAGGAGAAAAAGAACAGAGACTTATTTTGAGTAGGTAGAACGTTGGTAGTTGCTTTCTATCAACATTTCAAAACAAAACATCTTTCAACACACCTACACTTTTCATGAAATATTTTCAAAGTCAATACTTTGTATACATTCTTATAGAGACGAGAATCATTACAAAGTTTGCCTAAACGAAGGCACTTTTCAAAATACTTTCAAAACAAACACATTCACAAAAACATTTCAAAAGTGAGCTAGCAACTAAGAGCCCATAGATAACTACAGATGAGAAAGGTGCTAACACCTTCCCTGTTCATAACCTACCCCCCGAACTCAAGAAAATTCTCAAAAGGTCTTTCATGTTCTTTTCACCCTTTCCTTTATTGGATAAAAGAAAAGTCGGTGGTGAATCTTGCTATCCGCAACAATTGCGATAAAATGCAAAACACACAAGTCAGTTTTCCCACCGTATTACACCCTGCAAGGTCCATATATGATGATTAGATATAATGCTTCTAAGTTTCCAAACTTGATTTTCGCGGGAGAACGAATTGAGTATAGTCTTCAGACTGGTAGGATCCAAGATGTTGCTACTACATTTGAATTCCCAGATTAGAACGATGAAGAAACAAGTGCAATTTTTGAGGACAAGGAAGAAGATCCTGCTTATCCTCCATTTCAGATTCCTTACCAGGTGACAAAAGTTATTCCTAGCCATGATGAGCTACAGATATGTGCTATAATTGTTAGCCAACCATCGATTTAACCTATTTAGTATGCACCATAGCCACAGACTTATCGGCAGAGACGTAAGTAGCAGAGTAGGCAGAGGTATAGGAAGCCAAAAAGAGTGTTTAACACTGTTCAATGCCTTATAGTCAGTTGTTCCTTCAGTTGCTCAAGCTTTCCTTGGTGGAACTAAAGCAGTTGAAACATATTATTCCTCCTTATCATGTGGGATCTGATCCTAACGTGAGTTTTGATTATTACACCAGGGAACCTGGCCATTCAATCGAAGATTGTAAGACATTCAGAGATAAGGTACAAGATCTGCTTGATGCAAAGGCTATCAATTTCGCACCAGGTAGTCATATTTGAATTCTTCATTGACTCAATGAGTGTCAAGACTGCAAAGTGTGTCTTCTGTAGAAATAAGTCCATACGGAGTCAAGTCTCCTTAACAGTGGAAATTTCTAGCTTCATTTGCATTCTCATTTGTAACCTTTCTTATTTTGTTCAGTATTATTTGTATGCGAAACTTGTTTGTTTGGGAATAAAAATCATAATGCGTTGAATATGTTTGTCTTGAATTAATCCATTTGTATTCATTCATAAATATTTTTCTTTTCTTTTGATACTCAACTCTTGTTAAATAAAGAAAAATAACTCTGGAGGGAGGCTGATGAATATAATACCTAGAATCTCAAACGGTATGCTTTTGAATAAAACCTTACTGGAGATGTACATGCATTGCTCCAATTCCCAAACACCGAATATATAAGGGAGATACACCCTCGTCCACCCCCTTTGAGTCTTGAAGTAGGAGTTTTTTTCTAACCCTCACATTTAACCTGGCGTAGGGTAGATTTCAGTTAATTTGATCGCGTGTGCAGATTTCAAAAGGAGTGTCCTATCTGAGGATCACCACACCTTATCCTTCACCTATCAGAAGGTCAAAAGACAATGATACCACAATGGTTATTCCTTGTCAACCAATGAGGGTGGTAGTCACAACCCTTCCAAAAAGTCAAAAGACTCAGGGTCACATGATTTGTTCAAAAGAAAAAAGAATGATTGAAAAAATAAAAGAAAGGCCGCTATGTCGAAAAGAAAAAAGATTGAAAATAAGTGACTTAGGCAAAAATTAGGGCATCCCGCTGGACTTCAAAATCAAAATTCAAAGGAAGTT
Source organism: Vicia faba (assembly GCA_948472305.1). NCBI lineage: Eukaryota > Viridiplantae > Streptophyta > Magnoliopsida > Fabales > Fabaceae > Vicia > Vicia faba. The sequence continues at coordinate 823,294,634 of OX451741.1, forward strand.
GTCTAGGAAAAAATTAGGGATAACGAAAAAGAATGAAAAGTGTGAAAAGTGAATAAGGATTACCAAATAAAAATCCTCAGCAAAGAACCAAGTCGTGTGATCAGACACCAAAATTAAAAGGTGGGTGACTTCCATGTCCAAGAAACCTCATTGATTCCTCAAACATCATAAACTCATCTTGAGATATGGGTGCTCGTATCGATTTAACTGAGTGTAGGAATGGAGAACATCATGGATAATGGGTAGGTTCAAATAACTTTGAGCCTTAAATCCTTTTTTCTCAAATCGTGAACCAGGCCACATTACAACCTTTAAAAGTCCTAACTGAAGCATGGGTTAATTAGAAAGCATACTGTAACGAGAGTACGACAATCTGAATCCTATGAGGTTTGCTAAAACTTTTGAGTTGGTATCACTCCATCTTTTTACTTTCTTTCGTACAAAAAAAAATTTAATGTTTCGAAATATTTTCAATAAAAGTTTTTAACTTCAAGACAAACATGAGATTTGCATTAGAATTATCATTCTTAGAATAAAACATTCTCTGCATATGAATAAGTGCTTAAACATCAAGTGGGCTCGCATAATGAGCATCAGATGAAGAGTTTGATTATCCCAATGGACAAATTGCTTCAGGGATGAGTTAAAGCGCAAATCATTTTGAAGAATGACCTTAATTTGGGGCATGCTTTCTAGTGACTCCTTTGATTAAAAGAATACCAGTTTGAGGAATGATAAAAAGCAGATTGTCCAGAAATTTTGATGATTGCAGAAGTCTAATTGCTCAGAAGTCCCTGTTGAGCAGTGGTACATTACTTTTAGTTGGGCCTAAGGGATAAATTGCTTCAAGTATATGTTTATGCATGAATTAGACCAGGTTGTGAAGTAGAGTACTTTCATATGCAAGGGGATGTTGTCTTTAAAAATCCTCGAGCTTCTAATTCCTCCGTGAGCATGAGGCGAGGAAATGGTTTGTCGAGAATCTGTTAAGCATGGGCAAGATACTTCAATGTTAGTACTCTGATGAGTAGAGGTTGAGTGTCTCAAGTTTGATTACCCTAAGGGGTACAAAGAGCATGTTGAATACTTTATGGAGTAAGAGTTTAATCAATTTGGGGAAGTAATGTCAAGATTCGAGGAATCTCTCAAAGTGCTGAGTAATCAGGGGCATTCACCCAAGCATGGTTGAAACCATTTCCATCTTTTTTTATCCAAGAGCAACGTTCCAAAGTTCATAATGTTGGGGCAGATTATCTTGATGGTACAAATCTCATAAAGTCCTCTCGAGGCAAGTTTTTTTCAAAGGCCCTATAGACTGGGGCAAGACAGTATGCAGGGGCATTCCTCCTCTTCAAGGTTTGATCGCGCTAAGTCCAGGCACGATCTAAACAACTTGGGAATTTGAAGAGCATGTCGGGAAGTCAGGATCATCATCCTTAGCTCATCAATGATTTAAGTCCATGTATTGGCATTCCTCCATCAAAAGTTAATGATCATTATCTCCAACTGAAGTCAATATTTTTATCCTCAACTGAGATCAGGATTTTTATCCTCAGCTGAGATCAGAATTTAATTCCTGGTTATTGGTTTTCTTCAGCAGAAATCCGAAGGCTCAATCCTTTGAGTTCCCAGCAGATACATGTGCTTTGACACATTGCCTATAGTAATCATCATTACATTTCATTGCTTCCTCAAAAGCGCGTAACATTTCAATTAAGATGGAGCATTACACTAAAAAATATCAAACACACATTGAAGCATAAGCCATATTAAAGTCTTTTTCTAGCACCCTTTGAATCTTAGAAGATAATTCTCTCCATTAAAAATCCCAAGTGGTATTCCCTGCATGTTTTCCTCAAGATATATCTTCTTCTTGTTGCTATCTGCAAGCATTCTTTACCTTGTATTAGTTTCTCACAAATCCACAACCCAATTCATATACCAAGTGTATTGTTTTAAGAAAACTCTTATTGCGTTATTTTTGTATGTGTTTTCCTTTGCAATTATAGTGCAAGTAAGAGTCGATTTATGTTGTTGCGGTAAAGCGGAAAGAAAAAAGTAAGTTATTAATTTACCGGGTGATATTTAGGTTATATCGTATCGTGTCCATAGAGATTGGTTATTGATTTTCCATTCAACAAATCATTCATTAATTAGTTTTGGATTGAATGGGTTGAAAGGAAAAGTATTAACAGAAAATAAATTTATACAAAGGAAAAAGGAATAACTTATCAAGCATGTATATATACTACTTCTCAAAGACTCAAATCTATCAACCTGTTATACTCAACCTAGGATATTCATCAAATTCACTACATATCACTCACAACCTAAGTCATTTCTAACCCTATTTGAGAGGCCGATTGCATCACCTCAGTAGCGATTTCTCAACCTCCTCGACAACACAGAAGTCAACCATGCTCGCATGTATCGACTATCTCTCAGAGCGACACAAACAACACAGAGGCATTAAGCTATTATACCCAAGTATATGTCAGCTTTAAATTTATATCTAGAGTTTAGAAACTAACAAATAATCATCCTAGATAAGAACCTAAACAGTATATGTCTATAACAACTCAAATCCCTAATACAGAGTAAAAATCCAAACAACAATCCACAAAGATTCATAAAGCAGGTTTTATATAACTCTAAGAGCGACAAATATACATGAGGTCAAATAAAATATACATACAAACCCAACCAATAGAGAATACACAAAGAGGAAGAGAAATGAATTAAAGATCTACCGGTTTGTTAACGACGATCGAAGAGAAATCCACCCTGGATCATCCGTATGCAAGCTCCATAGTTGTTATCTAAGTTAATCCTAACAAATTTACATGTTGATGGAGTTGGTAGCAAAAACTTCCCCAAAACCATCACCTAAAAATGACTGAAAATGAAGTTATAAAACAAATCTCAGCAAATCGCGCTAAGCGGGCTGTGCGATATTTACACACTAAACCGACCTAAACCGCGCTAAGAGCGGTTTAAAAACATTGGTTCTTCCAAATTGTCAAACGCAAACAAAGCGCTACAAAATGCGCTGAGCGTCACTGGCGTTTAGCGGCCTCCTGCGCGCTAAGCGGGCTCTCCTGGACAAAATTTCCCAAAACTAATATTTTATTTCGAAAACGCGCATCTGGAGCCGTGCCTTCGACACCTTATTCCTCAATGCTCAAAATGCAACAAATATCTACAAAATAAATAGAAAAACATCAAACAATACACTATGTACACAAAAACACAAATAAACACAAACTAAATGTGTTTACACAAAAGTCGGGGTTATTCAACAATATTAACAACAAAAAGTTGATAAGTGCAACAAAAAGTATATACAAAAATAACTACAATTTTCACTTATCAAACTCTCCCCAACTTGAACTTGTTTGTCCCTAAACAAAGCCAAACAACTCAAAGTACCAAAAGTAATAAAATCAAAGAATCGTGAATCAACAAGTTTTGAAAACGGAAAACAAATGTGATGGCTCAACTAAAAAATGGTACACACGAAGAAACATGCTTACCACTAAACTACTACAATAACATAAACATGAAACAAATGCTAAATACAAAAATTATGCCAAACATTCTAAAAGAATACTAGTTCATAAATGAATCACACCTAGCAAACACAATCATTGGTAGATGAAAAATACATAAAAATGGGGTATTTTCGCTCATCCAACAATCTTTCAAACAATCGACTAAATTATGCATTCATTCAAAAACTCATTGACAATACAAAGGAAAGAATCTCAAGGGCTTTTCAAGGTTGTAGCGTGGTCGAGTGAACAAACAAGGGGTGATTCCTAAGGCTAATCGAAACAAAAACTTGCCTAAATCTAAGGGAGTGGTCAATTCACCAAAGTTTCAAACAATAGAATTTCAATCAAACTTCTTCTTCATCCCAAGTGTTACACCAAACACACATCACTTACTAACACAACATTATTTCATAGTCTTTTTGTTTTTGTTTTTCAAAAAATTTTCATTTTTTTCTTTCTTTTTCTTTTCTTTCTTTTTCACTTTTTTTCTCTTCTTTTTCTTTCTTTCTCAGCCTCATAGCAATCACAATATAATAACATAAATATTCCTCTCCCCAACTTGAATTCAACCATCATTATAATGTGAATACTCCCTATTTTCTAAGGTAAGGTAAAAATTCAACTAAAATCATAGTTGAGGGGTCAAGAAAACAAAGAATCAATATCCATGCAAAAATAGAAACTAAACACTCATAGATAAGCATTTAGAAAAAAACAATATGGATATCGACAAAAAGGGTCAAAAGGGGTTACTAATGATCACACACTCACAAGGTGAATCAACTATTTAGCCAAGGTAGTTGTGCTCAAAATGGAAAAAAAATGCCTTGATCATGTTCATGCTCTCATACAAACAATACAAACAAAAGATTAATCATAATAAAATCTAGTTAGAACAAGAGTTGTTGTCTCCAGCATATGTGAACAATGGAAAGCTACCTCACAAAAAGGGTAGGAACTAAAGTGATTCACAAACGAACAAGTATACAAAAGAATGAATGGAATAAAAATTGTAACAAGTCTAAGTATCAAGAATATGCTAAAGTATATAAAGCAATAAACACATACCTCGAATGTGTTCAAAACTTTAACAAAATCATTACCACGCATTCGGAAGTTGAAACACACAAACTTAGAAAATCACCAAAAACGACTTCAAGCTATCGAGCCAAATTTGAGTCCAAACAACAAAAGAAAGAATTAAAAATATTAATATTATTTACTATTACAAGCCTAGGTGGAAGTGGAAAAAAGGAAAACCAAGCAAAAAATTAAAAAGAGATCACTGGTTCTGAACAGCAGAGCGCGCTAAGCGGCCTGGAGCGTGCTTAGCGCGCTACACCAGATGCAGAAAATTAGAATAGCAGCATCTGGCGCAGCTGCTATGCAACTCCACAAGCACCTACACACTCTATGTACAAATTATTTACAACATGAAAACTTCCTAAAGCTAAACACGACAAGCTTGCGGAAAAACACAAATCTATATAACGAAACAAACGATTGAAATTGAATTAACAAGTTGAAAAGTGAAAATTTAAAATAAGTCCTATTTCAACTTGTTAAAAAACAAGTCACACATGATAAGAATGAATACAAACAAAACATGCGTGTTTTACGTCGTAAGCTCGACGCCTTTATTGTGCGAGCTAGTAACCTCCTCTCGTCATGCCATGTATTTTCACATCGCGCAAACCAAAAGAAAGTGTCCTAACATCCACACAACAAACGTTATGAAAACGAGACAATTTACAACAATACGTGAAAACAAAGAAAAAACACATATATGCACAAGTATCATATAAAAGTTAATGTATAATTTCTGTACAACATATTCATTAATTACAAAACTCAAAAACAAAAGAATCATCGCAATGCAAAAACAATAGAACCAATCCCCAGAAATGGTGCCATTTTGTTGTTGCGGTGAAACGGAAAGAAAAAAGTAAGTTATTAATTTACCGGGTGATATTTAGGTTATATCTTATCGTGTCCACAAAGATTGGTTATTGATTCGCCATTCGACAAATCATTCGTTAATGAGTTTGGGATTGAATGGGTTGAAAGGAAAAGTATTAACAGAAAATAAATGTATAAAAAGGAAAAATGAATAACTTATCAAGCATGTATATATACTACTTCTCACAGACTTAAACCTATCGACCTATTATACTCAACCTACAATATTCACCAATGTCACTACGTATCACTTACAAACTAAGTCATTTCTAACCCAAATTGAGAGGCTGACTGCATCACCTCGGTAGCGATCTCTCAATCACCTCAACAACACAGAAGTCAACTATGCTCTCCTGTATCGATGATCTCTCAGAGCGACACAAACAACATAGTGGCACTAAGCTTTGATACCCAAGTAGATGTCAGTTCTAAATTTATCTCTAGAGTTCAGAAACTAACAGATAATCATCCTAGATAAGAATCTAAGCACTATATGTCTATAACAACTCAAATCCCTAACACAGAGTAAAAAACCAGGACGACAGTCCACAAAGATTCGAAAAGCAAGTTTTATATAATGCCAAGGGAGACAAATATACACGAGTTGAAATAAAATATACATACAAACCCAACCAATACAAAATACACAAAGAGGAAGAGAAATGAATCACATATCTACCGGTTTGTCAGTGTCGATCGAAGAGAAATCCTCCCCGGATCATCCGTATACAAGCTCCATAGTTGTTATCTAAGCTAATCCTTACAAAATTTACAAGTTGATGGAGTTGGGAGCAAAAAATTCCCCAAAACCATCACCTAAAAATGACTGAAAATGAAGTTATAAAACAAATATCAGCAGACCGCGCTAAGCGGCCTCAGTGTGCTAAGCAGGTTGCGCAATATTTACACGCTAAACCGACCTAAATCGTGCTAAGCGTGATATCCATGCTAAGCGCGGTTTCAAAACATTGGTTCTGCCAAATTTTCAAACGCAAACAGCATGCTACAAAATGTGTTGAGCGCCACTCGCTCTTAGCGGCCTCCTGCGGGCCAAGCGGGCTTTCCTGGACAGAATGTCCCAAAACTGATCTTTTATTCCAAAAGCGATTGTCTTTTGAAAATGTTTCAAAATAGAAGTGTTGGTGTATAAAATGTTTTTATTGTGAACAAGCAAGCAACTAGGAGCATCCTACCTACTCAAAATGTCTTTAGTGTTCTTTTCCTCCTCCTTTAGATGTTGCTATCTTACCATTGATTGGTAAGAAGCCTTTATCTTTGGATGTGAAGGGACGGGCGTGGGGTCGTCGTATAGACATGATAGCAATATTGTGAGATATCTTAGCATTTCTGTTGAGGGACTAAGATCATTTGTAAGGCAACATTCGAAGCGTCATCAAGGGACTATGATCTTGTATTTTTTTTATTGTTTTGCTAAGACATATCACATAAATGTCATAACCATTTTTAGGCAACAAGTGGAGTTAACCCTAGGGGTGCATGTGTGAATAGTGTGTTTGATTTGCATGCATTTAGTATTTGATTATGGGTTGTCTACTTGTTGTTTTTATCTTGCCATACATGTCCTATTTTACTAGCAAGCATACAAAAGTAATAAAGTGTAGAAAGATAAAATCCTACACTATTACAACCATATTGAAGTGCATGAAAATATAAAGGCAAAAATGAAATAAAAGAAAGAAAAATGAAGGTCTTTCGATTGAGGCAGAAGACCCTTCGATTCTGCACTTTTTGGCTTCCTTCGATTTGGCCTGAAAGGGGTGAAGGCGTGGATTTCAACTGAGACCTGGGGGTCATCATGTTGTGCCTTTCGACTGGGGCCTGGAAGTCAGCATGTTGTGCCTTTCGACTGGGCCTGGAACCAGTGCAAGATCCAATCTGCCTTTTTTCCTCATTCGACTGGGGGTTGAAAGCAATGAGGGAGTGCCTTTCGACGGAGGCTTCGAGGATAGTATGGAAGCCAGAAGCTTCGTTTCAAACTTCTTGTTTCCTGTTTCTTTCATTTGAGTTTGAATGGCAACAAAGTCTAAGGCCATGCCAACATTACCTTAGGGCCAGGTTAGTTCTTAAAGCATGTTTAAATGTACAAAGAGCAAAAACCAAGAAGGTTGTTAACCATGGAACATATTAAAAGGGTGGAAACGAAAAGAAAAACAATAGTATATACATGCTTGAAACGAAAAGGAGTTGTATTTACATGTTATACAAGAAACGAAAAGTTCAAGGTTTGAAACAACTTACCTTGCTGGAGGCTGGAGGGTGTGTTGGACTTTGAAGTGGTTACCTTAAATGCTACTGGATTCGAAGGAAGGGACCAGAGGCAGCGTTTCTATTATTTGATTTGAAGGAGAGAAAAAATGAAATGTCTTTCTTGCTGGATTCGAAGGGTAACAAGATGTGAGGATACTTCAGATTCGAAGGGGAAAAGTGTTTGGAATTTTGGGTTTGTGTTTTTCACAAATGTTTAAGTGTTTGAGAACTTATGGTGTTTGAGAAATTTGAAGATTCCTTCCTCTGGCCAAAAAGTCCTCCCCTGAGCTTGCAAATGATTCTCTATTTATAGAGAAAAGAATGGATGTGTTTAAAGTAACTAGGTTTGTATGATAACAAACCATGATTTGGTTAAAAATGAAACAAGTCTTGTCCCTTTTCGTTGATTCCCAGTTTCCAGTACAAGTGGGGGCCTGCTGGAAGGAGATTTGACATATGATTTTGGCATTGCTTGTGTTTAGACAAAAATCAGATTGGAAGCTAACTTTGTGATTAAAGTACTTTTATGAAAAAAAGGTACGTAGCTTTTGTCATTTCATCCAAGAATGTTATTATCCAGTAGATAATGTTTCGAACCTTTATGTAATGTATCACAAACTTATGTAAAACTCTGATTATGTGAAGATTTGGAAGTAACATAGCCTGAAAAGTGAGATTTGGAGGATAAGGCTATAAGATTTAGTCAATGTTCTACAAACAAGCTTGCTTCTAATGGTTCAGATTGGATTCAAAGTATGTTGTTTCAAAGGGAACTAATACTCCAATCGAAGCTTTGTGTGAAGGTGGATCTTGTCCAATCGAAAGCTTGCCTGCCAGAGGTCACATGGCCAAACGAAGGATGCATGCAGGAGGTCACTTCCTTGTGCCTGGTAGCACGAAGGAAATCCTGGCTTTGTGGTGTCAAAGGAAAACATGTAAGGGGTCAATGGTGCAAACGAAGGACGTTTTTTCAGAAGGTTATTGCCTTCTAAATCAAAGGAAGCTTTCAGAATATTATTGAATTTCTGAATCGAAGAAAGCCAAAAGGAGGTCTTTACTTCCTGAATCAAAGGACGTTGTTTTAAAGGGAAACAAGAATCAGCCGAAGCTTGTATGAAGATTATTTCCTTTTGAATTGAAGGAAACTTTAAAGAAGTCCTAGTCCAATCGAAGAAATCTTGAAAGAGACTAAAGTCGAAATGAAACAAGGGAAATTGAAGAAGGCTTGAAGGGTACCAAAGTCTAATTGAAGCCTTGTGAATCAGAGTAAACTTGTTTTTTTTTCAATTTTGTCAAAAAGATTATTTTTATCTGTTTTCCTCTTTTTGACAGTTTCCCTTTAATCTTGGTACTGGAAAATCCCTGTGTACTTGTGCAACCTTGAACCTTGAGAATCCTTGTGAGAAAGGCCTTGAAAAATGAGAGGGAAAATTTTGGGGTACAACACCGTGCTAAACAAGACATGTGGGAAAAATCAGTGATATTGAGATCCCTAGAACGCGGTTACTTCTTTAGGACAGGTTGAGCCAGCTAAACTTCAAGAGGGTACTTACCTACGAACCTCATGTAAGCCTTAAACATAAGGCTCTTGTGTGCTTTATTTGTGTTTGTTATCTGTTTAAACATGACATCATAACATCATAACATCATATCGTCATATCATGACTAACCATTTCAAGGATCTAGGGGATTTATCTTTGTTCTGTGTTGCAGGGTCATGATTTCCAATCACAGGAATACTATCTGAGTCAACTTCGTAAGGGTACCTTCCAAGCTTAAGGAATTAGTCTCAAAGGTACCTGACAATTCTCAATTCACTAAGAGACATGGTCATCTACTCAGTTTGGTTACTCCCAGTTTCCAAGAAGACATGATGAGTGATCTGTTCCAGTTCTTTGACCCTAAACATCACTATTTTACCTTCCCGGATTATCAGTTGGGGCCCATAATGGAAGAGTTCTCTAAGTTACTCGAAATCTAATTTGGAAACAAGGAATAGAGTCAAGGTTTTTCCTCCTAAGTTTCTAAAGAGAAGGCTCGGTGGTTTCTAGGTGCCATGAATTTTCGTGCTTTTGAGGATATTTTGGCTTTGCTGATCTATGGTTTTGTATTATTCCCTAATTCAGACCAATTCATAGATGTGAATGCCATCAAAATATTTCTCACTCATAATCCGGTGCCTACTTTTCTTGGAGATATCCTGCATTCCCTTCACACTCGTACTATAAAGAAGCGAGGAAATCCTATGTGTTGTATACCTCTATTGTCCAGGTGGTTTATTTCACACCTGCCCCGATTAGTGATGAAGAATGAACAAGGTTTGAGATGGTCTCAAAGGTTAATGTCACTCGCTCATTCGTATATCCATTGGTGTTCTCGATCTCAGGCAGACATCACTTTCAACCCTTCTTTAGCTCTGTATCAGTTTGGTTATGCTCGAAGGTACGGTCCTCATGATATGCTCATCCATGCTATTATGTTCGACTATGAGAACGATCCTCAAAATTACCATCAAAGGTTTATACGTGTCTAGGGCCTGGTCAACAAGATTAACAGCAAGACTTTGGGTTACAAGAATTCCATTCCTCTAGAGCCTTACCTCATATGGGTGCGGTCTCGTGCTCAAAATTTTATGATGCCATATCCTGCTATCCTACCAGTGATTATAGAACCTGTTATTGAAGGATATGTTCCTGAAACCCTTCTTCATCCAGTCATGCCTACCAACTTTGAAGAACTGCAGAAGTCGTGGATTCAACTCAAGGAAGAAAGGGATACCTTTGAGACTCAGCTCTATGCTAGTGAAAAGAAAGTACTGGAGTTGACGAAACGACTCCACGAAGAACAAAACCTTAATGCATATTTCAACATAAAGAGGAAGCGCCCATGGGAGACTTGAATTCATATTTTGTTTCTTTGTAACTCTTCTTGTTATCATTATAAGCCTAGAAGGAAATTATAATTTGAGCTTGTTACTAAAATTTATTTCATTTCCTTTTTTTAAACAAATTTAAATCCCACAAAGGTCCTTGAAAACATTGCATTTGCATCTACATATCATGCATATCACCACATAACAAGTACTTTCTAGACATGTTTTCTCATCTTCTTGTTGATTATTTCAGTAAAAGATGGCACTGGAACAAACTGTGAAAGAACTTCAAGCTTAGAACGCCCAGTTTCAGCAAATGTTCCTGGACTTAGCTAAGGGACAAGATAAGCTGAAGTCCCTCATCACAAAAGGGAATAGAAAGAAGACTAAGAAGCCAAATGTCTTTCTTAATATGGGTAGAAGATTCAAAGGTCCGGTCCGAAGGGCTCTAGATGTTGAGGTCCCATTAAATGAAGATGATAACCAAGAGAAATATGACGAGAGTGTGAAAGTTGGAGAGAATAACAACCTTGGTTCTGAACAAGATTCTGATGAAGACTATTCTGCTGAACAATATCCTCCCGCTGATGACAGATACAAGCGGTTAGAAGATCGACTTAATGCTACAGAGATAGAGAAAGTGCCTGGAATAGACTTTGAAGAGTCGGGTCTTATTTCGAGAGTTGTTATCCCTCACAAGTTCAAGGTTCCTACTTTTTTCAAATGTGATGGTGTGTCCTGTCCAAAGCTTCATATGCCGTCTTATGTTCAGAAAATCCAACCCCATACTGTTGACAGAAAGTTATGGGTTCACTTCTTTCAAGAGAGTTTATCTGGGACACAACTTGAATGGTTCTATCAGCTGGAGGGAACCAATATTCGCACTTGGGAAGACCTTGATGCTGCTTTTTACAAGAAGTATCAATATATTGATGACCTTGCACCGACTCGTGTGCAATTATAAAGTATGGCTATAGGATCGAATGAAGGGTTTAAGGAGTATGCCCAAAAGTGGAGAGATATGGATGGAAGAGTGCAACCTCCTTTATCTGACAGGGAGCTGGTTGATATGTTCATGGGAACTTTGACATGGACTTTATTTAATCACCTTATCAGAAGCTCTTCATCTGGTTTTACTGAGCTTATTCTAATTTGGGAACGAGTCGAAGATGGTATCAAGAGTGGAAAGATTCAAGTGGTTGCTTCTTCAAGTACTGTAAAGAAGACAAGTTAATGTTGTATATGGCCAGAAGGGTCGTACTAGAAATGATTGCCATCAATATGTAGGAGTGGTGTTGATTTCTAATCCTGCACATGTGCAACAACAACAATAGGAAAATCAACGTAGCACATACGCACCTAGAAGACAGTTCACCAAGATCAGTATGCCATTGTCTCAGGCATTACAACATTTACTCAAAGCATAGCTGATAACATTAAGGGACCCTCCTCAAAATCCCAACACCTCCTCTCCCCACTACAATCCAAATATGAAGTGTGCTTACCATTCTAATAGCCTCAGGCACGACACCAATAACTGTTGGGCCTTGAAAAACAAAATTCAAGACATGATTGATAACAAAGAGATTGAGTTTGATCCTCCCGAGACCCCAAATGTAATTATGGCACTTATGCTGAAGCATGACAAAGGAATAAGTTCTATTGATGATGTTCTTTATCTTTCTACTGTAATTGAATTGGTTACTCCCCTCCCAATTATCAAGAAGAATTTGTTGCAGACTAGTTTATTTCTGGGTAATATTGAAATATGTTACTGCTGCATAACCCAACCCAATGGCTGCAAGTTGCTAAAAGAAGATATTCAGCGCCTAATGGACAATCATATAATTCTGGCAGAGAAGATTTCGTCTGCTGAGAATCTATTTCAAGACTTATCTGTAATATCCAGCCCTCCTGTTAGGATCACCTCCAAAGGTCCTGTAAGGATTACTGCCAATCCAAAAGATACTCCTCTGATAATCAGCACACCTGGACCTATTCCATACTCTTCGGATAAAGCTATCCCGTAGAACTATGGATCCAACGCCTACTAACATGGCGTAAAGCAATAACTACCGATTACTGAGAATGAAGGTACTGAAGTTGAAGATCCCGACATTGACAATATTGTTGGGACCAGTAAGGTTACTAGAAGAGGAAGGTTTTATCCCTAGAAATCTCTTCGAAGACTGTTGATACACCAGTAAAAGTTACCACTACCAAGTCAACTACTGAGGCTCAGGGTAAAGAGAAAATAATGGAGCCTGGCCAGATGGAGGCACCTAAAGAAGTTGCATTTGAAGACACCTCTAAGCAAGAGTTGGAAGAGGTATTAAAGATTATCCGTAAAAGCGATTACAAGATTGTTGAACAGCTGGGGAAGATCCCTTCTAAAATCCACATGTTATCCATGTTACTGTGTTATGAAGCCCATGCATAAGCTTTAGTAAAATTCTTGAAGTCCGCTCATGTGGAACAAGAAATTTATGTCGATCAATTTGAGAGTTATGTTTCTAGCTTAACGACTGGCAATGGGTTAGGGTTTTCTGATGATGATCTGACCTCTGAAGGAAGGAACCACAACAAGGCCCACTATGTATCTATTGAATCTAGAGGTACTACTTTAACTCATGTATTAGTTGATATTGGTTCCTCGTTGAATGTCTTACCAAAGTGCACTCTCGACGGACTCGATTATGAAGGGTTTATGCTGAAACCCTGTGATATTATATTCCAAGCCTTTGACGGGTCAAAGAGGATGGTAAATGGAGAAGTGGTTCTTCGGATCAAGGTAGGTTTGTAGGTCTTTGAGTCTACCTTCTATGTGATGGATATTCAACCGGATTATTCTTGTTTACTGGAACGCCATTATATCTATAGGGCAAGCGCTATTACCTCAACCCTACACCAAAAGTTGAAGTATCCCATGAAGGGAAAGGTTGTTATGGTCTGGTGAATAAGAGTATACGGTTATCCACTTGAACTCATTTCTCTATGTTGAGATGGACGGCGAATTCATCGAGACTCCTTGTTAGACTTTTAAAGATATCCCTCCTTCCGCCACCAGAGATGTCTCTGTTATTCCCAAGGTTACCAGGGTTTCGCCCATAATGGCTTCTTTGAAGGATGCTAAAGCTACTGCAGAAGAAGGTGGCTGTACTATTTGGGGTTAACTTCCTGACATTCCGTATAAATCTGACAAATTTGGTTTTGGTTTCACTGTAGAGGGTCAGAGGGTTGTTCTTCGCGCTCGTGATGGAATACCGCCATTTCGCGTAAGCAACAATGGAGTCAATGCAGTAGAAGATGCTGACAATAATTATGACCTTGACAGTTGGATCTTTCCAACCATCGGCAACGAGCTCAACAACTGCAAGACTCAAGATGTCATCTCAATCTCCTTTAGTCAAGAGTAATAGCTACTTTATGTTTTATTTCTTTTGATGTTTTGGTTATGTAATTTGTTTTAAACAATGAGTTTAAACCTTGTGCCTTACTCGGAGCACAATGGCCCACTTGTTAAGGGTTGTCATTTCATAAACATATCTTAATTTAATAAAGCATTAGATGTTTTGCATTCAAATTTTGTGCTCTTTTTCTTTCCTTTACTTTTATTACTTTCAAATAACTATGTGTTCTTATACATACCCACACAATAAATTGCAGATCCACATCCACTCTGGGTCTCATTGACAATGATTCTACTATTGCCACTTATAACTTTGAAAATCCAATCTACCAAGCCGAGGACGAAGGTGAGGAAGATTGTGAAATACTTGGAGAGCTTGCTAGACTGTTAGTGCAAGAGGAAAAGGCTATACAACTGCATGAAAAGCCGGTTGAGGTTGTAAATTTTGGTACTGAAGCTGACAGGAAAGAAGTCAAGATAGGTGCCAACCTAGAAGACGATATCAAGAATAGGTTAATATAAATGTTGCATGAATATGTTGAGATCTTTGCTTGGTCATACCAGGACATGCCAAGACTCGATATTGATATTTTGGTTCACCATTTGCCGATGAAAGAGGGTTGTTCTCTAGTAAAGCAAAAAGTTCACCGCATGTGTCCCGAGATGTCAGAGAAGATCAAGGTCGAAGTGATGAAGCAATTTAATGCAGGTTTCTTAGTAGTTACATCATATCCTCAGTGAGTGGAAAATGTGGTGCCAGTACCTAAGAAGGATGGAAAAGTGTGTATGTGTGTAGACTATAGGATCTGAACAGGGCGAGCCCCAAAGATGACTTCCCACTTCCTCATATGTTCTGGTTGACAACACCGCTCAACACAAGGTATTCTCCTTCATGGACGGTTTCTCGCGTTATTATCAGATCAAGATGGCACCTAAAGAAATGGAGAAAAAACTTTTATCACACAGTGGGGCATTTTCTGTTACAAGGTTATGCATATTGGGTTGAAGAACACCGATGCTACATATCAGCGTGCCATGGTAGCTTTGTTCCATGACATGATCCATCACGAGATAGAGGTCTACATCGACGACATGATATCCAGATCTAAGACTGAAGAAGAACATCATGATCATCTACACAAGTTATTTGGGAGACTGAAGAAATACAAGTTGAGGTTGAACCGAATAAGTGCACTTTTATGGTGAGATCTGGTAAGCTCCTGGGTTTCGTCGTCAGTGGTAAAGGTATTAAAGTTGATCCTACCAAGGTCAAAGATATTCAAGAAATGCCAGTCCCCCATACTTAGAAGGAAGTCAGAGGTTTCTTGGGACGACTGAATTATATTTCCAGATTTATTTCTCATTTGACCGTTACTTGTGAGCCAATCTTCAAGTTACTAAAGAAAGATCAAGTAGTGAAATGGAACGACGACTGTCAGACAACTTTTGACAAAACCAAGGAATATATCCAAGAACCTCTGATTCTGATGCCACCAGTTGAAGGAAGACCTCTAATCATGTACTTAACAGTGTTAGAGAACTCAATGGGATGTGTATTGGGCCAACATGACGAGTCTGGTCGAAAAGAGCATGAAATATACTACCTTAGCAAAAAGTTTATCGATTATGAAAAAAGATACTCACTGCTCGAGAAAACTTGTTGCACCTTGGCATGGGATGCTCGCCGACTAAGACAGTATATGTTGACCCATAATACTTTATTGATCTCTAAAATGGATCCCATCAAATACATATTCGAGAAACCAGCTCTCTCCGTAAGGATAGCCCATTGGAAAATGGTCTTGATAGAATACGACATTCAGTACACCACTCAGAAGGAAATCAAAGGAAGTGTACTGGAGGATTATTTCGCTCATCAAGATGTAGATGAATATCAGTCTATGAATTTCTAGTTCCCGGATGAGAATATTAGGCTAGTTACAGATTGTGAAGAACTTGAACCGTATGAAGGACCTGAGCCAGGATCCCGATGGACTATGGTTTTCGACGGAGCTTCCAACACACTTGGTAATGGAATTGGTGATGTGATCATCTCCCCAAGGGTTGTCATATGCCCTTCGCTTCCAGAATTTGCTTTGACTGTACCAATAACATGGTCAAATATGAAGCGTGCATCATGGGCCTCAAAGCTGCTATTGATATGAGAATCAAGTTTTTGAACGTAAATGAGGACTCATCCCTAGTAATCAGTCAAGTTAAGGGAGAGTGGGATACAAAGCATCCAAACCTCATTCCTTATCAATAGCATGTGTTGACATTAATTCCATACTTTGAGGCAATTACCTTTGAACATATTCCATGAGAAGAGAATCAGCTGGCAGATGCATTAGCTACCATGTCGTCTATATAAAATTCAGATGGGACAATGAAGCTCCTCGAATTACTATTGAAAAAATAGATGAACTGGTTCATTATTATAAAGTTGATACGGACAGAGTAGAAGAGAAGCCTTGGTTTCATGAAGTGAAAAGATACCTTGAGGCTCAAGAATATCCCGAGGGGGCATCTACCAATGACAAGAAATTCCTACAGAGGTTTTCTGCTATGTTCTTCCTGAGCAACAGAATTTTGTACAAGCGCAACCATGATTCGACTTTGCTTCGTTGTATGGACAAGAAGGAAGCTGAGAAGATTATGGAAGATATGCATGAAGGTATCTTTGGTACTCATTCTAGTGGGCATACTATGGCTAAGAAGATTTTGAGAGCGGTTTACTACTGGTTGACTATGGAAAATGGTAGCCATCACCATTCAAGAACTTGTCATAAATTCCAGATCTATGCTGACAAAGTACAAGTTCCTCTGGTTCCTTTGAATGTCTTGACTGCTTCTTGTCCATTTGCAATGTGGGGCATTGATATGATTAGAGAAATTAAGCCTACTGCCTCTAAAGGACATCATTTCATCCTCATCACTATTTATTATTTCATAAAGTGGGTTTAAGCGGCCTTATTTTCCTCCGTCACCAAGATTGTTGTGGCCCAGTTCATTAAGCACAACCTCATGTGTCAGTACAGCATGCACGAAAGGATCATCACAAAAAATGGTACTAATCTGAACAACACTATGATCACGGAACTTTGCATGTAGTTCAAGATCAAGCACCACAACTCTTCACCGTATCGACCGAAGATGAATGGCACGGTGGAAGCTACAAATAAGAACATTAATAATATTATACAGAAGATGACGGTGACATATAAATATTGGCACGAGATGTTACCATTTTTATCTTCATGGCTACCTCACTTCAGTGAAAACATGAACTGGGGAAACCCCATTCTCCCTAGTTTACGATATGGAAGTTGTCCTACCTGTTGAAGTTCATATTCCTTCTCTAAGAATTATGAAAGATGCAGACTTATACGAAGTTGAGTGGATTCAAACTAGGTCGGACCAGATAAGTTTGATCGATGAGAAAAGGTTTGTAACGGTGTGTTATGGTCAGATGTACCAAAAGTGTATTGTAATACGGTTGGAAAACTGACTTGGTTGTTTTGCGTTTGATCGCAATTGTTGTGAATAGCAACAATTTCCACCAACTTTTCTTTTTATCCAATAAAGGAAAGGGTGAAAAGAACATGAAATACCTTTTGAGATATTTTCTTGAGTTCGGGGGGTAGGTTATGAAAAGGGAAGGTGTTAATACCCTTTTCATCTGTAGTTATTTACGGGCTCTTAGTTGCTAACTCACTTTGATATGCTTTTGTAAATGTTTTTGTGTTTTGTTTTCGAAAGTATTTTTGAAAAGTGTCTTTGTTTAGGCAAACTTTGTAATGATTCTCGTCTCTATAAGAATGTATACAAAGTGTTGAATTTTGAAAATATTTCAAGGAAAGTATTGGTGTGTTTGAAAGATGTTTTGAAATGTTTGTGAGCAAGCAACTACGGACATTCTACCTACTCAAAAATTATTTGTTCTTTTCCTCCTCCTTTAGATGATATTGTCTTACCATTAGTTTATAAGAAAACTTATCATTGGATGTGAAGGGACAGGCGTGGGCCGTTGTACAGTTATAGAAGGAAACATTGTAGGATACCTTAGAAATTTGTCGTAAGGGTCTAAGATCGTTTACCGAAGGCAAAATTGAAGGGTCATCGAGGGACTACGATCTTGTAATCGATGGTCTTTGCTAAAGTATCCCACGTTTGATGGACATGACTGTTTATTCTAAGGCAACAAGTGCAGGTTAACCCTGGAGGTGCAAGTGTGCAAGGTGTATTGTTTTCGTGAATTTGTCTTGAATTAGGGTTGTCTAGTTGTTGATTTTATGTCTTTCCATACAAACCATAATTACTAGCAATAATATTGAAAGCGATAAATTATGGAAATTTAAAGTTCTACACTATTACATCTTTTTGGGAATGGGGATACAAATCACAAATGGGGGAGGAAAGCAATTAAAACCTAATTATTATTACAACCATATTGAATAATGAATAACAGTAAAATATACAAGAATATAAAAAAATTGTGTTTGTTTGAGCTTTTTAATGAAAGATTTTAATCCTAATTAAACTAATAAAAAATAAAGAAAATAAATAATTAGTCTGACTTGATTTTATAAAACTAAAGAAAAGAAATTAAATTAATTAAGAGAAAAATTCTTTAGGATTTTTATGAAAAGATTTTAAAGTTAACCTACTTAATAAAAAGAGATTAATTAAAATCCCTAAATTCTAAGTTAATTAATTAGAAAAGAAAATTAAAATAAAACTAAGTCTATATTAAATTAATTAAGAAAATAAATTTGTTAAGAAAATATTTTTGGTCTTTTGTTTAAAAGAAAAATAAAGTAAAAATAACAATTTTTAGTTTAAATAAAATATTTTTGATATTTTGGTTAAAAATAGTAATAATAAAATAAAATAAGAATAGAAAATAAAATAAAATAAAAGTTAAAAGTCGGGGGTTTGAAAATGAGAAGAGAGGTTAGAAAGTAATCTTTTTTGAGAAATTAGGCCCAAGGCCCTTTTTTATGTAGTCATACTAAATAAATTAAAAAAAAGTTATGTGAGCTGCATGTTACTAAGCAATCAGGGGGGTGATGGTTAGAAAAATGAAGCAAGGCCCAACAGAGAGAAGTCCAATGCATTGCCAAACCAAAAAAAACAATAAAAGTGGAAAGTATGAAAAAAGAAAAAGGTCTCGTTGGGACTCGAACACATGACCTCCTATAACAATGCCTTACGCGCGCTTGCTGCCACTAGGGTGGCCTATACATCCGGTATTAGAACAACAATCAATAAATTTAAAATAAACCAAGTCCTGAATGTGACTTCATCTTCAACCTCGCGCCAGCCTCTTCATCATCATTTTTGAATTTGTAACTTCCTCATTTCTCAACCAAATCAGAAAATGTGAACATGAAACTTGCTTAAAATTTAACCATGATTCCAAATATGTAACTGTCTTAAACAATAGATCAAAGATGAATACGAATTTTACTTGGTACCAAACTTGACCTAATTTTTCTATAAAGTTCAAAACTAAAATTCACACAGGCAATATAAATGAATTCTAAGGACATGGTTAGTTTCATGGCTATGATGTCTACATTTTATCTTTGAAAATAGAAACCAAATGATGCCTATATGAAGAGTTCAAAAGTCAAAAAGCTAACCTTGAAAATGGAATTTGTGTTTTGAGTTTGAGCAGCTTTCAAGGTGTTGTAATGATCTGGTTAGCTTCCTTGGACCTCTAGGAAGCTCATGCAATGCTTAGTTTGAGTTGAGAGTGGTTGAAACTCCTTATAGATGTAAATGTTCAGGCATTTGGTTCTGAGTTCGGAAGAATATGAAAATGGAGTTACAGAACTGTAACAGGTATTGGGATGGATTATATTTTATGTGTAGAATCTTTGAGAATGATTTAGAGGGAAAACGCACGAGTGGATTATGAGAATGAAGTTTTTGGCCAAAAATGTCAAGCTATGGAGGCTTGTATGCAGTTTTGAGTTCTAGGGAGTTTGAGTGAGTTTTAGGGAACTTGAAATCATGGGTTAGCTTGCAAATGATGCCTCTATTTATAGAGAAAAGTTTTGAGTGCTTGAGATGACCAGAAACAAAAGTTCACATGTTATGGAATTTTGCCTTGTTTTTTAAGCAACTTGAAAAATATAGTTTCAATGCATAGCACAAGCATGGTATGAGTAGTTAGAGGCTCTAGACAAGTTTCTTATGGGTTTGAGATTATTTGTGATCATAAGGAACAAGTGAAAAGTTCAAGGAGAGTGGACTTTGTGATTAAAGCCACTTTACTAGAATGAAAATGTTACTTGTGCCATTAATGGAAATGCAACTTGGATAAGAACTCAAATGCTTGGACAATGGCTCTATCAGTTGTGTAATTAATTAATTATGGAGTGAAATACAAGTTAGAAGCCTGAAAAGCAAGATTATGCAGCATGGCTATGAGATTGGATCAAATATTCATCAAGAAAATGACCTATAATTCATGTTTATGAGGTCGTCTTTATCTCTTCGACACTTCTAGCTCAAGCATGATCTCTTCAAGTTCTTGGACATTTTGGAAAGCTTGAAACATCTTTTGTAACCTTAATATTGACCATTTTGACAAAATAATCTTGGATCTATGTGAAAAATGGCTAAGAAGTTGTGACAAATATCTTCCTAAACTAGGTCATATTTTCACTAAGTGTCTTTTTAGAAAAAGTGCATTACTTCATGGGCTTATAACTCAAAATATAAGAATTTTTTGGATATGAGATCTCTAATACAAATTTGTAGATTTCATCAAGATCTACAACTTTCATGTTGAAAGTTTCCTTTGAATCATCTTGCATCTTAGTGAAAAATGTCATGAAGTAGTGAAATTATCATATTTAAAACACATAAATTTTTCTAAGTCTTGAAAAGTTTAACTTTTCAAATTGACTTTTGACTTTCTTGATTTATTGATGATCAAGCTTCATTTTTTTGAATTTATTGATGTATTATGATCTTTGAAATCAAATCTTGACCAAAAAGTCAAAGTTTGACTTTTTTTGCATCAGTTGACTTTTCATCAGTTGATCAAACTTCAACTATCAATCCATTGATCTTGAGGAATATTTTAAACCATGAAATTATGTCAACGTGTTGTATTTGAATCCTTGAGATTATGCTTCAATCCATTAGATCATGCATTAGGTCAAAAGTCACAGATCAGCCAAATATAGTTAAAACCCTAATTTTGACCATTTTGCCCTTTTGGTAAATTGAGTGCTTTTCTTGAGAGATGGTGATTCATACTTGATCAAATGATGAATAGGACTTTAATATGTTGATGTTGGCCATAATTCATGAAGTTTGACTGTAGGTTGAACATAAATGACTTTTTACCCAATACAACTGATTTTCAGTCATCTTAGCAATTGATTGAGCAAAATTGTAATTCAAGCCTTGAAACTTGACATGAGTATTCTTGGATGTCTACAATGATCCATGAAGGTCATTTAAGGCCTTAAAAGTCCAATTATACTTATTAAAATCAAAAATCTAATTTGAGGCATCAGATTTTAGGAGATGGTTTGACTTAGTCAACACTTTTCCAACCTTAGCTATTGGAGATCTTGTGTGAAATGTTTTGATGAAAGAGAGGGGAAATTTTGGGGTACAACAGTTGCTCCTGTTCAATCTTCTTAAACCTAAAAAGGTAGATTGGCGAGTCCTCCATTCATGACTTGAAGGTGGAAGATGATTGAACACTAGAGTGCCCAGAAATGTGCACTCGCTAATGCATGAAGTAATGTTTTAGTTGATTGCGTCAGAAATAGGCTTTAAAGATGTCATTCTGAGAGGTGATGAAGAGTCGTCAGAGATGGGCTTATAGATGCATCTGTTGTACCCCATGATTTTCCCTCCCTTTTTTCAAGATGTTTCCCACAAAGATCTTCAACGATTCGAGCTTGCACCAGAATTGGCTAGGTCAAGACATCTCCTCAACACTGATGCCTCAAATTAGGGTTGGAGTTTGCACAAAGACAGTTGGACTTCTACTATTTCAAATGACTTTCATGGATCATTATGGACCCTCAAGATGGCTCCTGTCAAGTTTCAAGTCTTGAATCACAAAATTGCTCAATCAATTGATCAGGTGGTTCAAAATCAGTTGTATTGGTTAAAAAGTCAAATGTGGTCAACCTACAGTCAAATTTCAAGATTTTGGACCAGTATCAACATTTTGAAGTCATATGTATCATTTGATCAAGATTGGACCATAATTCTTCAAGAAAATTGTTCAAATTATCAAAAGGGCAAAATGGTCAAATTAGGGTTTTAATTGAGAATGACCAATCTTTGACTTTTGACAATACATGACTTACTGGTTCGAAACATGATCTCAAGGGTTCAAGTACATCATTTTGACTTAATCGCATATTTCAATTCATATCCCGAGATCAGTGGATTGATAGATGAAATTTGGTCAACCGATGAAAAAGTCAACTGTATACTGAAAAGTCAAACTTTGACTTTTTGATCAAATTTGAGTTTCAAAGATCATATTTCATCAAGACATTCAAAATATGAAATTTGATCATCAAGAAATCAAGAAAATCAAAAATCAAACTTTGCAAGACTTGGAAATTTTTTTGAAGTGTTTTCTATAAATGTTAATTTCATTACTTCATGGTATCTTTTCACCATAATTCAAGACAATTCAAGTTGTTACAAGCTTTCAAGTAAACAACAAGGCTGCATTTTTAAGTTAAAAATTGCAAGTTACAAATCCTAAACTTTGTCTAGTTTGAACTTTTCCCTTTGACTCAATTTTCAAACTTTGCCACTATGCTATCCACAAATATGCCTTGTCTTTGTTACTAGCTGCATCAATCTGTCCACAAAACTAGACTTGTATCATGATACAAATGTTGTTGTCCAAAAAAGCCCCAAAAACAGATATTCTCCCAAGTCCAAGCCTGCTGCTACTAGCCCAAAAACATGTAAAAAAACAGTTTGATGTCCTGTACAAAGCCAGCCCTACACCAACTTGCCACTCCACTCCAAAACTACTACAAAACAGCCCTGCTATGCTGCCCCCTGACCCTGTCCAAACCTGCACTATATCAGTCCCACATTTGCACAAAATTAGCACATCAGAGCTGCATCTAAAAAGAAATAAAACATTGTACCCAAACAGTTCAAAAACTTATCTATTTCTCAACCAAATTTCAGCCAATTTCATCTATAAATAAGCAGTTTCACAATACACAAAGGAGGATATTTTTTTGGAGAAAGGTTCTAGGGAGAGAATAGAGAGTTTTGAAAAATCTAACTGAACTTTTGTAACCTCTGCTCATCTTCAGCTCTATCTTCATTCACAAAAATAAAACCTCAACCCACCGTTCCACCTTGCAAGCTTTCCCATAAACCAACTATCCAAACACTTCACATCATATTCAGATTGTTCAAACACAAGAATAGTTTTTGTAGTGCCATTATCATCACCTTCCAAACACAAACAAAAGATAGTATTGTATAACTTGACTGGGTTGGATGATTCATCAGCTTTCGATACAAAGCAAGGATTGGAGCAACTTCCTAGAGGTTCACTAAATCCATTCTGATCATCACAGCATCTTGAAAGGTGTTCAGATTCAAAACACAAATTGCATACTCAAGGTAAGTCTTCTAGATCTTGAATTTTTCATACACGTATCATTATTAGTTCACTTGTAAAGGTAGAATGTAGTAAATCATTGCCCTTGAAGCTAACCATATGCTTGCTTTTCATTTTTGTCAATCATATATTGAGAACTGACCTGTACACACAATAGAACAATGTTAAAGGCAAAAAACTACATCATGAGTCGATGCATACTCACATGAGTCGACTCATATTAGTTCCAGAACATGGTATGAGTCGATACAAGGCCTCATGCATCGATGCATACTATTATCCAGGCACAATACAGAGAGACAAAAGGTGTACGAGTCGATACAAAACACGAATGTGTCGATACAAACAAGAAATGATCCGACACATACCATTATGTATCGACACATACTGATTTGATTTTGTTTTTTCAGAAACAAGCAGTGGCATGTATCAATGCGTAAAGATATGTGTCAATACATAAAGTTTATTTTTATTTCTTTGTACATTATTTTCCTTTTTTTATTTTTTATTTCTATTCATTTATTCAATATGGTTGTAATAATTTAATTAGGCTTGTACTCCATCCCCATTTGTAAATTGTACCCCATCCCCCAAGTGATGTAATAGCGTAGGATTTTAATTTACGCAATTTATCGCTTTAATATAATTGTTAGTAATTAAAGTGTGTATGGAAAGATAAACTCAACTGTTTGAAAACCCTAATCTCAAAGACAAAAATGCATGTGATCAAACACTTTTCACACGCGCACCTCTAGGGTAACCTCGTTTGTTTCCTATGAATAAATAGTCATGTCCCTCGAATATGGGACACTTTAGAAAAGACCCTCGATAAAAAAGATCATATTCCCTCGATGACCCTTCGATGTTGCCTTCGGTAAAAAGATCTTAGTCCCTTACGGCAATTGTTAAAGTGTCACATAAGTTGCCTTTTATGACTATACGATGAACCACGCCCGTCCCTTCACATCCAATGATAGAGATTATTATCAATCAATGGTAAGATAGAAACATCTAAAGGAGGAGGAAAAGAACTAAGACCCTTTTGAGTAGGTAGAACTTTCATAGTTGCTTGCTCACAACATTTTCAAAATGACATCTTTCAAAACACACCAACACTTTCAAAATGAAATATTTTCAAAAGTCAACACTTTGTATACATTCTAATAGAGACGAGAATCATTACAAAATTTTCCTAAATGAAGGCAATTTTCAAAAATACTTTCAAACTATCACAAACACATTTCAAACAAATCATTTTTTTCAAAGTGAACTAGCAACTAAGAGCCCGTAGATAACTACGGATGAAAAAGGTGCTAACACTTTCCCTTTTCATAACCTGCCCCCGGAACTCAAGAAAATTCTCAAAAGGTCTTTCCTGTTCTTTTCACCCTTTCCTTTATTGGATAAAATAAAAGTCGATGGGGACTCCTATTATCCGCAATAATTGTGATAACACGCAAAACACCCAAGTCAGTTCTCCCACCATATTACTGAACTGGAGACTCTGTTGGGGAATATACTTAAAAGTGAAGTTACCTTAGAGCTAGATCACCTTTAAATTATTTAATTGTTTGATTTGTTTGTTTACATTTATGGGTCCTTATTTGGGTTTTTATTGATCCTCCACCCGAATCAGGGAACATTATTAGGTAAGCAGCAATAAATCGTGGGGACTGTGCGGGGTATACTGACATGGTTGAAGTGATGGCTACATTAGTGTGACACATTTGTTGGTACTGGTATCCCTTGAGTTCAGTTAAGGAGAATATAGGACCGTTGTGCAATGTCATAAAGCACTAACTGACCGTAGAACCTTTAATTGAACATCTTGGCCATTAGGAAGTAGTGAGGTAGCCGACTTTGGTACAGTTCGAATTTGGTTGATACTCAATACTATGCTCATTGAGATTGAATTTTTGGGATATTTCGGTCGCTAATAAAGAGGTTTGCGCTGAAACAATGCCTGATGAAGAAAGATTCGTGATATTGAGATTCCCTAGAACCCGGTTACTTTCTAGGACAGGTTGAACCAACTAAACTTCAAGAGGGTACTTACCTATGAACTCCACATAAGCCTAAACCTAAGGACTTGTTTTCTTTGCTTGTATATGTTATTTGCACATAACATCATGACATCATACCATGGCATTTTGCACTAACCATTTCAAGGATTTTTGGGATTTATCTTTGTGCTATTTTGTAGGACATGGCTTCCACTCGCAGGAATGCCATGCAAGTCAACCTCGTAAGAGTGCCTCCTCAACTCAAAGAGTTAGCATCAAGGGTTCTTGAGCATTCTCCATTTACCAAAAGACATGGTCGACTACTCAATCTGGTTACTTCAAGCCATGATGAATACATGATGAAAATGCTCTTTCAATTCTTTGACCCTGTATACCATTTATTTACATTTCATGATTACCAATTAGTGCCCATCATGGAGGATTTATCTCAACTCTTAGGAGTTCCAATTATTGATCAAATACCCTTCACCAGTATTGAGAAAGACCCGAGACTTGAGAAGATTGCTCGAGCTTTACATTTTCAATGGTCTGACATTGTGGAAAATTGGGAAACAATGAGTGATGTTAAAGGGTTTCTATCCAAGTTTCTGTTTGAGAAGGCTCAACAATTTTGGGAGGCTCTAGATTTTCAATATTTTGAAGAAGTGTCGGCTCTTCTAACCTATGGGATGGTTGTGATACGGAGGGAGAATTGACTTAAGTGTTTGCGTTTTATCGCAATTGTTGCGGTTAGCAAGAGACTTCACCAACTTTTCTTTTATCCAAAAGGAAAGGATGAAAAGAACAGGAAAGACCTTTGAGATTATTTCTGAGTTCGGGGGGGGGGGGGGGTAGATTATGAAAAGGGAAGGTATTAACACCCTTTCCATTTGTAGTTATCTACGGGCTCTTAGTTGCTTGCTAGATCACTTGCTTTTGTTTGAAAGTGTGCTTGTGGTGTGAGTTTTGAAAGTATTTTGAAAACTTGCCTTTGTAATGATTCTTGTCTCATAAGAATGCATACAAAGTGTTGTTTAAAAATAGTTCAAATGAGTGTTTGTGTAAATGTATTTTTGAAACTGATTTTGAAAAGGGTGTCTTTATGATGGTTCTTGTCTCTATAAGAACGCATACAAAACGTTTATCGTTTGAAAATATTTCAAAATGAAAGTGTTGGTGTATAAAAATGTTTATGTTGTGAGCAAGCGAGCAACTATGAGCAATCTACCTACTCAAAAGGTCTTAGATGTTCTTTTCCTTCTCCTTTAGATGTAGCTATCTTACCATTGATTTGGTAAGAAGCCCCATCATTGGATGTGAAGGGACGGGCGTGGGACATTTGTATAGTCATAGAAGGAAACCCATGGGACATTTTAGAAATGTCGTTTAGGGACTAGATCGTTTACCAAAGGCAACATCAAGGGTCATCGAGGGACTACGATCTTTTATCGAGGGTCTTTGCTAAAATGCCCATGTTCGAGGGACATGACTATTTTCCGAGGCAACAGGTGAGATTTCACTAAGGGTTCATGTGTGAATAGTGTGTTTGATTGCATGAATTTGTCTTTGATTTTTGGGTAGTCTACTTGTTGATTTTATCTTGCCATGCATCCTATTTACTAGCATTTGTATAAAGCAATAAAAATGTAGAAAAGAAAAATCCTACACTATTATAATCATATTGAAAGGAAAGGAAAATATAAAAGCAAAAATAAGGTAAAAAGAATAAAAAAGAGGTCCTTCGATTGAGGGGAGGAGCAGTCTTCGATTTTGCTTCTGTTGGCCTCCTTCGATTGGGATTTGGCACCAGTAAGGCATGGCCTTCAATTGGGCATTGGCACCAATCAGGTTATGGCCTTCGATTGGGCTTGGAAGTCAGTAGGGCGCGCCTTCTGGTTCTGCCTTTCTGCCTTGTTGCCTTCATCGATTGGGGTTGGCTTCAGCAAGTCATGGCTTTCGATTCTGGCTGGACTTAGTGCAAATGTGCCTTCGGATTTTGCCTTTCTGCCTTGGAAGTCAGCATGGAAGCCCAAGGCTTTGTTTCATGTTTCCTTCCCCCTATCTCTTTTTTTTGGGACATTAATAAACAACATAGCTTAAAGCCATGTTAGCATTTGTCTAGTGGTCAAGTTAATTATTAAAGTATATTTAATAAAACTCAAGAAACAATAAACAAAAGATTAGCCATAAAACAGATTAAAGGGTGCAAACGAAAAGGAGACAAAATATGTATACATGCTATGTTTGAAACGAAGGATTCAAAGGTAAGAGTGACTTACCTTGCTTCATCCTTGAATGGGTGTGGGACCTTGAGTGGAGGCCCTGAGTGTTTCCTGGATTCGAATGTAGGGGCCAGAAACTAGGCTTTGGATGCTCGATTTGAAGAAGGAAAAAACAAGTGTTATGTTTCTTTCCAACTGGATTTGAAGGAGACTAAAGTGTGGGGAGTTCTTCAGAATCGAAAGAGGTGAGTGTTTGGGATTCTGGGTTTGTTTTCACAAGTGTTTGAGAACTTGAAAGTTTTGTTGTGTTTGAGAAGATTTTGGAGGTTTCGTTCCTCTAGTCAAAAAATCCTCTCTTGCCTTTGCAAAAAATTCCTCTATTTATAGAGAAAAAGTGGACATGTTATAGTAGCCAGCTTTGCAAAGAAATAATAAAAATATGTAACATGAAAGTACAAGTGGGGGGCCTTTTGGAAGTTGGGGTGAAGAAGATGTGACTTATGCTTCTGACCCTCTGATTATACAAAGATTTGGAAGCAACATAGCCTGTCAAGTAGGGTAAGGCCATGAGATTTGCTTCAAAAGAAACCTGCTTCGAATGGCTCAGCTTGGATTCGAAGCAAGCTGATTCGAAGGGGATCCACATTCCAATCGAAGCTTTGCATGTAGGTACTTTTATCCAATTGAAAGGTTTGCTTTCCAGGGGTCACATGTGGCCAGCAGGTCATGGCCTTCGATTGCAAGCTTGTAGGCAGCATACTTGTCCAATCGAAGGGTTTGTCTTTCAGGGGGCACATATGGCTAGCAGGTCATGGCCTTCGATTGCAAGCATGCAGGAAGCATACTTGTCCAATTGAAAGGCTTGCCGTTCATGGGGAACTTGTGGCATCAAAATTTGGTACTCAAAGCAAGCATGCAGGCAGCATGTTTGGCGAATCGAAGGGTTTGCCTTGTAGGGGGCACTTGTGGCCAGCAAACTTGGGATTCAAAGCAAACATGTAGGTAGTGGAAGACACAAACGAAGCCTGAACAAGAAGTCACATCCCCAGATGAAAGAGGCACGCTAGCATCAACTTTTGAGCAATCGAAGGAGGTGAAAATTCCAATCGAAGGGTGCTGAATTGAAGGAAGCCTATTTTTCTCCAAATTTGTCAAAAATGTTATTTTTATCTGTTTTCTCCCTTTTTGACAGTTTCCTTTTAATTTTGGTACTGGAAAAGCCCAATGTACTTGTGCAAGCTTGAACCCTGAGGATCTTTGTGAGAAAAGCCTTGATAATTGAGAGGCCAAATTTTGGGGTACAACAATGGTACTGTTTCTTAACCCGGACCAACTCATAGATGTGAATGCAGTCAAAGTTTTTCTATCTCGTAACCCAGTTCCTACCTTACTCTGAGATATCTTGCATTCTCTTCACACTCGCACCATAAAGAGAAGGGGAATTCTTATGTGTTGCACTCCTTTGTTGGCTAGGTGGTTTATTTCGCACCTACCTCGATCTGTTTTGAAGAATGAGCAAGAAATGAGATGGTCTAATAGGTTGATGTCACTCAGACATTCGGATATTCATTGGTGTTCTCGATCTTTGGAGGATGTTATAGTTATTGATCGTTATGGGAAATTCCATAATGTCCCTTTCCTTGGCATTAGGGGAGGAATCACCTACAATCCTTGTTTGGCTTTGCGAAAGTTTGGGTATGCTAGATGGGATGGTCTTCATGATGCACTTGTCCAAGGAGCATTTGACTATGAGAATGATATCCAAAGTTATCGTCCAAGATTTGTACGAGCTTGGGGCATGGTGAACAAAGTTTGTAGCAAGACATTGGGGCATAAGAACTCCATTCCTTTGGATCCTTATCTCAAGTGGGTGCAAGCTCGCGCTCAAAACCTCATGATGCCTTATAAGGTCATTCTACCTATCATCATGGAGCCTATTGCCAAGGGAGATGTTCCCTACACTATTCTTCATCCTGGCATGCCCACTACTCTCGAGGAGTTGAAAAGATCATGGATTCAACTCAAAGGGGAGCGAGACACCTTCAAAACCCAGTTCTAAGCAAGCGATAAGAAGGTTTTGGAGCTCATGAGACAACTTCATGAATAGCGGGGTTTGAATGCCTATATTGTGTTGGCGGTAGAAATGTTTAAGACTAAGCCATTGGATTGACTAGACTTATACAAATCAAAATAAAAATCGCCACCGCGCTTTATTGGTTCCAAAGGAATGGGAAAAGAGCGAATAACCCAAAAAGAAGAAGAAAGATTCTAGGTAAGGGGGTTGGTTATGCAAAGGGAGGGTATTAGCACCCTAAACATCTACGGTACTCCGCATGAACCTCTTTGAAAAATCTGTATATTTTGGCTATGAAAAATGTTGTATAAAATAGATGGTGGAGGTGGGAAAAGAAACATATGTTTTATGATTTTTGCACCCAACGCAGTTGCGAATCTTTAGTGCTTACGTACCACCTTTTCGTGCAATAGAGAATCAGGGTACACGTAGTTCCTCTTTTAAAAATTTTAAAACACAAATGTGTTGATCAATTTTATGAGATAAAACATCATTGTCATTGTCCATGTGGAAAACATACCTACTACCCACAATCATGAGAAAGGAGAATTTGCATCATCTCAAAGTGGAGGATATGGCTTGGATTTTAAAATCAATAATGCCTCACTCAACACCGAAGTGGAAAATGTCTCTCTTTATTACATATTGTAGAAGTATAGTTGTTTGCATCACTACAAGGATTGACAAGAGTTCAATCTTTTGAGAAAAGTTTAAAGATAAAAGCCAAAGTGGCAGGATGGTTTGAAATGAGATTGATTGAATTTTTGTCTTCTCAAAGAAATGTCAAAGTATTATTAAGTTTATTGGAGTTTATTTATAAAAATGTTTGAAAATGCATGGACCTAAGTCCAAGTTTATTATAAAAGTAATTCAAGTTTAAAACAAGAAGAGTTTTCAAAAGGGGGGAGAATATTTTTTTAAATTAAAGAAGATGGGAGGAGAAGAAGAGGCTATCCTAAAGTATAAGGTAAAAGCTAGGGATAAGAACCATCTAACCAACAAGAAGCCAATACTTGACATTATGAGCCAAAATAGAATTCCCATTATTTGGATTGAAACCAAACAAGCAAATGATACTAGACCTCTTGGGAAAACCAAACTTCAAGTGTAGTAAGTCTTCACAAAAATTGGGCAGAGTAACGGTTGTATACGGGTGAATTCCATATTACAAACCAAGGGTGTAATCACAATAACCTGCCCATAAAATAAACAAACAATCCAATGTCTTGAGGTAAACCTCAAGAGCTCCAGACAAAATAATCAGATAAGGTCACAAGGTCTCCACTCACAGGCTAAGGTTTCTAATCCTAAGTCCAAAAAGTTCAATGCTCCATAATGCCAAGGATAGTAACCAAATAATCCAAGTATCATTAAAGATTTTTAGGGTTTATTTTGATTATTAGATGTTTTGAAAAAAAAGAAAAGTAAAGCCCAAATGAGCAAAAATAAAAATGACAAGAAAGTAAATGCTCAAATGAGCAAAGATAAAAAATGGCATGAAATGTAAATGCTAAAAAAAATAGTGCATAAAAATAAAAGGGGCATATAAAAGAATAAAGGATAAAGTCAATTATTAGTGATTAGTGGTTAGTTGGATGATCATCTTGAAACTTGCATTTGGAACTCATTAGAGGATTGGTAGAACCAAAGCCTCCACACAACAAGTTGCATTTACTTTTTGTCAAGTATATAATCCATTTGGAATCCTTATGAATATCATTTAATGATCAACGATGTTTAAGTGATCCGCGTTGACCAAAGGTGTTGTAGATCCATTAGAGGATTGGTAGAACCAAAGCCTCCACACAATGAATCTCAAGGTTATTAGATCAAAGAGATCAAATTAACATACTTGGGCTTGCAAACATAAGTGTGGGCCACGAATGATCATTTATTCGAATCAGGACAAAATTTAGCACTATGTTAAGCAATCGTAAGTGGACTTATATAGAAGTCGCACCTATTTTGAGACCGGTTAATAGCAATTTATGCACCATTTGTTTTGAGACATGATATAGAGATCATGCTCCAACAACATTTAGTACAATAAGAAGGGGATGAGATGAAGAGGGATGAGATAGAATATACAAACCACTTTTGAATTAAATTTAACCAAACTATTATTAAAATCATTCATCCATTTTTGTGGAGTTAGACTCAACACCATGGATCCAATGATGTTAATAAAGTTCATGATCAAAAATTTAATCTAAGATCAGTCAGAAAATAATCACAAGATAATATTACATTTTAATATATACAAAAAGGTTTAAAAATAATGTTTAAAAAATAGAAATAAAAGAGAAAAATATCAACTATGTCCAAATTAATCAAGAAATAAAAAGTAAGACCATAGAAAAATCAGAAATGAACTAAAATAACTTTATAAATTTTTTGGAAATTTTTTAAAGTCAGAAACTATTTTTAAAATTAAAATAAAGGGGTAAAATAAACCAAAAATGATAAAAAAAATAGCAAAGTCAGAAATAAAAATAAAATAAGGTCACCAATATTTGTCACAATATCATTGGATCATTCCATAATTTTTTTAGAGTTTAAAAATGCATAAAAGTATTTTTAAACATTTAAAACAAATCAAATAAAGTGTAAATTTATAAAAATACCAAAACACAAAATTAAATTGTGAAAAAAATAAAAATCAGAAAGAGAATAATCAAAAATATTTTTCTTTATTTTTTCAGATTTTTTGGACTAAAAATGAATTTTCTATGATTTTTTGAAGTTTAAAACAATTAAATATAAAAAATTAGAAAAGAAAATAAAAGTCAAAAATATGTGGACCATTGGATGAGAGTCAAATTGCGTTAGTAATCAAATCCAAGGGATATGGTGCGCTGTGCATATCATGGTCATTAGTGAATAAAACACTGAATCAATTAATAAATCAGAATTCAAAAATAACAAGTGGCGTGCCATCATTGGTTGGAAGATGACACGTTGGTCATCTTCAACCTCCAGCCAACATGAATTGCAGGTCTCTCAAACTGTAAAATCAGAAGCTCAGACCTATGCCATTCGCTTAGTCTCTTCAAGACGAA
Source organism: Vicia faba (assembly GCA_948472305.1). Taxonomy (NCBI): domain Eukaryota; kingdom Viridiplantae; phylum Streptophyta; class Magnoliopsida; order Fabales; family Fabaceae; genus Vicia; species Vicia faba. The sequence continues at coordinate 823,327,697 of OX451741.1, forward strand.
GACAACCACACCCTCGTGCCAAATTTATATAAACTGTAGCTCAAGCAATTTGGAAAGAAAGTTTTGAAAGGGGATTTTAAATTTCATGGTCAAAACGTGTTTCCAGTAAAAAGCAAGTGTTGCGACTAGAACCAGGGCAATGAGAGCATCACAATGATATCAAAGTTTTGAAGAATTGGTGAAGGAATCTACCTATTGAAGTTGAGATGCAGAGCTCTGAAACTAGACTTCTATGGAGCAATATAGGGCACGATTCTTGAATGTAATTATATGGTTAGCTTTAGGGAAGATCAAGGAAGGTGAATTGATGAAAAAATTGGATTGAAAAAGGCTTGTATATGGATTACGAAGTTGCTGAATTCTGAGTTATGGAACAAGTTTGGCAGGGTGATTATGGTTATCCAAGCTTGAGAAAATGAATGGAATAGTTCATGTATTTATAGGAGAAACAAATGGGATCAAAAGGAAAAGTGAATGATGCATTTTGGAGGGAATTCGTGCAAACCTGATGCACGAGTGAAGTGGGATCTAATTTTCACTAAAACTCATCAAATCCTTGCGTTTTGAGGTGCTAAACACTTCTGGCAAGTTTGTTTATCAAGTTTAAATCAAAAACACGTGTAAATATTGTGATTAGAAGCCAAAACAAAGATTTCAAACTTGACTTGGTGAAAAATTCAGTTTCAAAGTGCCAACCTCTGACCAATGGCATTTTCAGCTCAAAGGGTCTTAGGGCATGATTCTTGATGCTTCAGAAAGATGAGGTTACAAGCTTTGCAATGGAAAAATAATGGAATAAAATGGATGCTTAAGCTAAAAGTTATGCTGAGTCAAAGTTGAAGAAAAAATGTTGACTTTTCATACTTAGAAATATTTCAAATTCTTCTTCAAAAGTGACCTATAATGTCTTGCATCCAAACATAGCTTTCTACTTGGAATTTGCTATTGACCAAAAAAGATGGCATGAAGTAGATCTCTTTAATGACATTTTGGAACTTTAACCATTCAAAATCTCCAAAAATTGAGAGAGTTATGAATTGTTGAAGTGGGAAAAAATCATGAAATGACCTATAATCTTTTGTATCCTTAAGGCAATTTACATTCATTTTATCACTTTGTACATAAAAGAAGGCATAAATTTCACATCTTCAAGATCATTATGGAAAAATAATAGGCTCAAGGTGATAAAAATTGACCAAGTTATGATCATTTGAAGTCACACATGGAAAAATGGGGATTCATCTGGAGGACTTGTAATATTTCTTCATCATCAAGTTTCTTCCACTTGAAAACTCCTTGAAACTTTTGAAGTAATTTTTTACCAACCCTTTGAAGAGAAGGATTCCTTTGGAATCAATCAAAAATACCAAAATATGAGAAAGATATGCTTCTTTGAAGTTCAAAACCCTAGCTCCTAGATCAAGAAACATGCTTTGAGGAACTTTGACAATTTTGAACAAACTTCTTGTACCAAAACAAATGCTTTGTAAATATAAGTTGTTGAGGATGATAATGAGAACTCATATAAACAACAACCACTTCTATATCTTGAGAATTGAGAGAAATATGCACTTGTGATCAATGGGAACAAGGCCTTGTCCAAGCATGACAACTCCTTCAATCAACCCCTTGTACTTTTGAATCAATCATGATAATTTGGAAATGTAGTGAACCAAAATAACCTTGACATGCCATCCCTTCCAAAACAACTTCCATGGTGAGGTTTGAACTTCTCAAGCTTCATTGACTAGGTCATGGAAATAAACTCATGAACCCATGGATAAACTTGCTAAGCCTCATTTCCTTTACCTGCATTATTGACAAGTAAGACAAACCAACATTGCATTTTATTAATTAAAAGGAAAGTCAAAACAAAAACATGAAGGATTACACAAGAAAATCAAGTCAAGGTGCTTGGTGATTCCTCAAAGAGAAAATCTAAAGATAGGAAGGATAACTAAAAGCCCTAATGTGATCTTGTTGTGATTGAATCAATATGGTATGGTAAGGGGATCTTAGGGGCAAAAATTGGGGTACAACAGCTGCCCTTATTTAAGTTTCTTCTATCCGGAGATACAAAGGTTAAAAATCTTCGTGTTGACGCGATCGAAGATACTTAAATATAAAACAAACCCTATTTTTGGCCCTAAGATGCCATGCAATGCTTATGAATATGAGTGCACATGGACAAATCCAAAGGGACGCAAAACACCACTGGGGATGTAACAATAATAAAGAAACAAGAGAGCGACCCAACCAGGAAAATAAATCACTGGTGGATCAATAGACCTGAGCAAGAGAGGATGGTAAAATGGTCAAAGGATACACCAACTCCTACTGGAGGTAAAGCTACCAACATTCACCGAAGGTAGAAGGAAAAGAAATATCAACATCGACGTTCACTGACGGTGAGCTACCAACATTCACTAAAGGTAGAAAAAAGATAACAAACACCAACTTTCACTGATGGTGATCTACCAACTTTCACTAAAGGTAGAAAGAGAATATATCATAGCATCATCGTTCACTGACGATGAACTACCAACGTTCACTGAGGGTAGCAAAAAGATAACAAACACCAACTTTCACTGATGGTGATCTACCAACTTTCACTTAAGGTAGAAAGAGAATATATTATAGCATCTCCGTTCACTGACGATGAACTACCAACGTTCATTGAGGGTAGCAAAAAGATAACAAACACCAACTTTCACTGATGGTGATCTACCAACTTTCACAGAAGGTAGAAATAGAATATATCATAGCACCGTCGTTCACTGATGATGAACTACCAACGTTCATTGAGGGTAGCAAAAAGATAACAAACACCAACTTTCACTGATGGTGATCTACCAACTTTCACTGAAGCTAGAAAGAGAATATATCATAGCATCGTCGTTCACTGACGATGAACTACCAATGTTCACTGAGGGTAGCAAAAAGATAACAAACACCAACTTTCACTGATGGTGATCTACCAACTTTCACTCAAGGTAGAAAGAGAATATATCATAGCATCGTCATTCACTGACAATGAACTACCAACATTCACTGAGGGTAGCAAAAAGATAACAAACACCAACTTTCACTGATGGTGATCTACCAACTTTCACTAAAGGTAGAAAGATAATATATCATAGCACCGCCGTTCACTGACGATGAACTACCAACGTTCACTGAGGCTAGCAAAAATATAACAAACACAAACTTTCACTGATGGTGATCTACCAACTTTCACTGAAGGTAGAAATAGAATATATCATAGCATCGCCGTTCACTGACGATGCACTACCAACGTTCATTGAGGGTAGCAAAAAGATAACAAACACCAATTTTCACTGATGGTGATCTACCAACTTTCACTGAAGGTAGAAAGAGAATATATCATAGCACCGCCGTTCACTGACGATGAACTACCAATGTTCACTAAGGGTAGAAAAAAGATAACAAACACCAACTTTCACTGATGGTGATCTACCAACTTTTACTGAAGGTAGAAAGAGAATATATCTTAGCATCGCTGTTCACTGACAATGAACTACCAACGTTCATTGAGGGTAGCAAAAAGATTAAAAAAACACCAACTTTCACTGATGGTGATCTACCAACTTTCACTGAAGGTAGAAAGAAAATATATCATAGCATCGCCGTTCACTGACGATGAACTACCAACGTTCACTGAGGGTAGCAAAAAGATAACAAACACTAACTTTCATTGATGGTGATCTACCAACTTTCACTAAAGGTAGAAAGAGAATATATCATAGCACCTCCATTCACTGGCGATGAACTACCAACGTTCATTGAGGGTAGCAAAAAGATAACAAACACCAACTTTCACTGATGGTGATCTACCAACTTTCACTGAAGGTAGAAAGAGAATATATCATAGCATCGCCGTTCACTGACGATGAACTACTAACATTCACTGAGGATAGCAAAAAGATAATAAGTTTCCCTAGAATTCTGGAATTTCGCCTATAACGGGTCTCAACTTCTTCTTTAACCAAGGAAATTTGCCTGGAAAGGGTAAGATGTTGGTTGTCTCAAATAAAGAGACTTCCACTTGCAAAGATTTCAAAACGAGATGTTTCTGCGAATTTAAAAGTCTTGCCCCCCACTGGCGTAAACTAACGACAGACTGCAAATTGTCCACTCATAGAGGAGATAGCAAAAAGGTTACGTCGAATTTTATAGGGAAGCACAAGTTGCTCAAATAAAGAGACCTGCTACTTGTTGTCATGGAGGATTGTAAAAAGAAATGACTTTCCGGGGATAGAAATATGGCTTCCTTGGGAAAGAAATATGACTTCATGGGGAAATGCCATGATATTCTTGCTGAGGAGATAAAGTCTTCTTGTGCAAAATAAATGCACAAACCAAAATTCGAAGCTTTCAGGAATCCAAAGTAAATAATATTGTTGTGGAACCACAGATTCAAACCTGAAATAAACTGGAATTGAACAGTCAACCAAAATACATCCTTTGAGAAATAAACTCAAGAGGGAAAGAGGGAAAACCAAATCCATTCAAAAAAGGAGCTGTATAGGAAGGATAAAGCAAAAATCTTCCACGAGGGACAACTCAGTGGGGAAATTGAAAGAATATACGCTTTCTGCTTAGGGCCAACACTCTATGGAAGAGAGGACAATGTAACTCTGCAAAACAGGGTGATATGTCAAAAAAACATTAAAAAAATGTCAACGAACAATGACTTTCCAATTTTAGCTATGCATGATGTATGTTTGAATGTATGAGTGTTATCGTGCGTATGCTGACAAAACAGATACACAGCCCTGGGAGTAACCAAGCAAAACCAACTCTGGCACAAACAACACTCGGCTAAACTACATCCAGGATGATCATTCCAAGAAAAAGTAAATGCCAACTGAGGAAACAAAACCTACTGCATGTTTTAGCTTTACAGGGGAGAAACACAATCCGGAAGTAAACAAATCAAAATGATAAAATAGTACAGATACAGGGATAGAACATTCTTCTCTAGGATTCACCGGGGAAACAAACATTTTCAAAAGTAACACTTTTACCGGGGATTGCAAAACCAGTCTCAAGTAAAGCAGATGGAGACCAAATCATCAAAACATTCGCTAGGGAATTCAGGCCTACTTCATTGGGGAGATTAACACCACATCTTCAAAGGGAAACAATAATACGTTCTTCACTAGCGAAACCAGGGACCTGCACTCTTCAAGAGTGATTATGGTACCAACTTCTCGGGAAAAAGAACTTCCATTAGACCGAACGAAAACTTCATTGGAGAAATCTTGGATTGAAACTTCACATCATGAAAATTCAGAAAAGAGGAGAAATGAATCCAAACTTGACCGAGGATACTGGAGTCACGAACCCAATACGGCGAATCATCCTGAGTAAAATTTCCTGGAGGGAACAAAAAATTCTTAAAATAAACTAGAGTTTGTCCATTCCTGGGATCACCATTTTTATTGCCATTATTTCATCACAGATTCCAAGGTAAAAGCGAATTGTAGATTCTTTTTGAAAAATCGATTTTTTATTTAATCTTTTTGCTTTGAAAGTTATTATCAATAATAAATGGAGTCTTTTCAAGCTAAATAAAATAATAAATACAAAGAATTGGGTAAAATCTCAAATTTCATTAATAGAATGGTAGTCTGCGAATGGCGAGACTCCATGGATAATTACAAAGTTCAGAAAATGGTAATATATAATGGAAAAGATACATTGAGATACAATGACCACTATCCCCTCTAACAACTTTTGAAATCCTGAGCAATAACTTTTGTTGAAGTGTGATGAGAATCCGAGAAGATTGTTGCTCCAATGATCAAGTCTCGTCTGATGTAGTTACTTGCCAAGAAAGTCCTTAACTATTGTCTAAGCTGCCCTTGCGGGTTTTCAACTTAGCGGGAAGTTTATTCTGTTTATGTCTCTAATTTTTGCCTAGACCGCCCTTTCGGGTTTTCGGCCAACCGAGACGCTATTTTTTCCTAAGCCGCCCTTTCGGGTTTTCAACTTAGCGAGCTATTCCTTTATTTCTTTAGGAGAAGTATTTCTTGACTGGATCAGCATTCATGGGACGTGGGAACTTCTCGCCGTCCGTAGTTTCAAGAATTAATGCACCGCCATAGAAGGCTTTCTTGAAAACATATGGGCCTTCAAAGTTAGGAGTCCGCTTGCCCCTAAATTCAGTGTTGAAAGACATGATCTTTCTGAGAACGAGGTCACCTTCTCTAAATTCACGAGGTTTGACCTTCTTATCAAAAGCCTTCTTCATCCTTTTCTGATATAACTGTCCATGACACAAAGTTGTCATTCTCTTCTCTTCGATCAAATTCAATTAGTCAAACCGGTTCTGGACCCATTCAGCCTCTGACAACTTTGTTTCCATTATCACACACAAAGAGGGAATATCAACCTTGACTGGGAGTACAACTTCCATTCCATACACCAGGGAGAACGGGGTTGCTCCTGTTGAAGTGCGGACATATGTTCGATACCCATGTAGAGCAAAATGGAGCATTTCATGCCAATCCCAATAAGAAACAACAATTTCTAGATAGTTTTCTTGATATTCTTATTAGCAGCTTCAACAGTCCCATTCATCTTTAGCCTGTATGGAGATGAATTATGATGAACAATCTTGAATTCTTCGCACAGTTCTGTCATCATTTTATTGTTCAAATTCGAGCCATTGTTGGTGATAATTCTGCTCGGCACACCATACCGGCATATAAGATTATTCTTGATGAAATGCATAACCACCTGCTTAGTAACACTGACATATGAAGAAGCCTCCACCCATTTGGTGAAGTAATCAATTTCTACCAAGATGAAACGGTGTTCATTCGACGCTTTAGGATCTATCATCCCAATCATGTCAATACCCCACATAGAGAAAGGCCATGGGGAAGATATCACATTGAGAAGTTTCTGAGGCACATGGACCTTATCTGCATAAACCTGACATTTATGACACTTCTTTGCAAAATTATAACAATCAGATTCCATTGTCAGCCAATAGTAACCTTCCCTTAGCATCTTTTTAGCCATCGATATCCATTGGAATGAGTGCCAAATGAACCTTCATGAATCTCATGCATCAACATGTTTGCTTCGTGTCTATCCACACATATGAGCAAGACCATGTCATAATTTCTTTTATACAACACATTTTCACTGAGGAAGAAACTGCCAGCCAATCTTCTCAGTGTCTTTCTATCTTTCTTTGAAGCACCAATCGGGTATTCCTGAGTTTGAAGAAAATGCTTGATGTCATGATACCAAGGTTTTTCATCTGCTACCTCCTCTGTTGTAAACACATGAGCGGGCATATCCAGTTGCCGAACCATAATTTGAGGTATATCATTCCAAGTATTTACTTGGTACATAGAAGCCAGAGTTTCCAGAACGTCCGCCATTTGATTTTCATCTCTAGGAATGTGATGGAATTCAACTTTGTTAAATAAGGGTAACATCTTCTAGCATAATCTTTGTAAGGGATCAAGTCGGGGTGACGAGTATCCCATTCTCCTTTAATCTGATTTAATACCAAGGCTGAATCACCATACACATCTAGATTTTTAATTCTGAGATCAATAGCTTCTTCGAGACCCATGATGCAAGCCTCGTATTCTACCATATTATTAGTACAATCAAATGTTAACCTTGCGGTAAAAGGAATGTGCGATCCACGTGGAATAACAATAACAGCACCAATTCCTTTACCATAAGAATTCACAGCTCCATTAAATATCATACTCCAACGAGATTCAGGGTCAGGACCTTCCTCAAGCAATGGTTCATCACAACCACTCACTTTCAAGAACATCACATCCTCATCGAGGAATTCATAATCTATAGACTGATGATCCTCCACTGGTTGGTGAGCAAGATAATCTACCAACACACTGCTTTTAGTAGCTTTTTGAGTGCGGTATTCGATATCATATTCAGAGAGAAACATCTGCCAACGGGCAATTCTCCCAATAAGAGCAGGCTTTTCAAAAATGTACTTGATTAGATCCATTTTGGAGATCAACCAAGTAGTGTGATTCAACATATACTGCCGCAAACGCTTTTCCGCCCAGGCCAAAGCACAACATGTCTTTTCCAGCATGGAATACCGCGACTCACAATCAATGAACTTTTTACTGAGGTAATAAATGGCGAACTCTTTCTTCCCTGTTTCATCTTGTTGTCCCAGAATACAATCCATGGAATTATCTAACACTGTCAGATACATAATCAACGGTCTTCCTTCAACAGGAGGGAGCAAGATAGGAGGTTCAAGCAAATATTATTTAATACTTTCTGTGATACGGTGGTAGAACCGACTGTTTTACTGGTTTGTGTTTTTATTCGCAATGTCGTGGTAAGAAAGAGTCGCCAGCGACTTTTATTTTATCCAATCAGGAAAAGGAAAAAGAATAGAAAAAACTTTTTTCGAGATGTTTCTGAGTACGGGGGGGGGGGGGGGGGGGGGGGGAGATTATAGAAAGGGAATGTGTTAACACCCCTTTCTATCCATGGTTTTCCATGGGCTCTTAGGTACTTGCTGCACATTTTGAAATTGCTTGTATGTGCTTGTTTTGAAAAGTTTTGTTTTACTTCGTTTTAAACCCTTGTTTTTGTCCCTCAAGAGTGTTACGAAGTTGTTTTTGAAAACTTTGTTTGAAAAGTGTTTGGTGTGAAAAAAAAATTTGTTTGTTTTGAGCAAGTAATTAATAACTAATCTACCTACTCGAAAAAGACTATTCGTTTTCCTGTAGACAATGCTATCCCATTATTGAGAAATAGGTAGCACCGTCGTTAGAGTTTTAAAGTGACGTTCGAAGGGACAAGTACAGTCACTAAAGCAATAGTTAGAAAACTTTAGTAGTAATCCTAAAGTCCTAAAGATCTTTCCAAGGCAACATTCGAATGGGACATTTGATCTTTTAGACAGGAGGGTAACCACTAAAATCTCCTATGCTTAAGGATTGTTTACCGAAGGCAACCGAAGTTAGGAAAACCCTAGGAGTGAATATGTGCATATGTTATTTTCAGTTAATTTAGTCTTTGCACATTTAGGTTATCTACCGTTTTAATTTTCAAGCATTCTTTCCATACAATCCTATTAACCATGCATCTAGACAGTTTATAGTTTGTGGAAATTAAAAGTGTGGGAAGTTTAAAGGTCCTAGCTATTACAAGGCTTTGGCAGTTACATAATTATCTTGACTGAAAATAAAAATGAGGAGTTTAAAACCCTAATTACTATTACAAACTCGGAGCAGTTACAATTATAATAAAAAGAATTAAAATGTGTGCGGCGAATCAAATGCGAGAATGGTTAAAAACCCTAAAAATCTAATTGATGAAAATATTTAGGTTATTTTTGAGAAAAGAATTAATTAGGTTATGTACAAAATTAACCCTAATTTCTAATTGTTTTTAACTTATGAAAAAAAGAATTAAATTGCCCTAAATTAATTGATTAAAGAAACAAAATATTTTTTATGAAAAAGATTTTTGATGTTTTCATTATTTTTAATTAAATAAAAAATGATTTTTGTGATATTTTTGTGAAAAAAGAAAATAATCAAGAGAACAATTTAAGAAATTAAAAAAATAGAAAAATGAAAGAATTGGGCCTGTGTCATGCTGCATGAGGGGGTGTGATGTTGAAATTCTCCAAGCCCATTAGTGCTGAAGCCCAGTCAGCGCTAGATTCTGTGTGATGTTGACTTGGACGTGGACCATGGTTCTTCACTAGTAAGCATTGGATCTGGCCAGATGTGCATCCATTGGATGGAGGATGATGACATATGGTGGGCGCTAGGGCAGGTGATGTACGTGATCTGTAAGGAAAAATAGGAAAATAAAGTTTGGCTAGGACCTGGGATCGAACCCAGGTCCTCTCGCTTACCAATACACTCCCTTTCCAGTTGCGCTATTGTTGTTATTTATTAACATAATAAAGCCAAAATATAATATATGAAAACAAGGTAAACTGAATCAAAAGCGCGCGAAGTTTGAATGATCCAATGGTTGAACACCTCATCACCTTCTTCATCCTCCGTCATATTAGGCGTGCACCCTATACCCACAGACAAACTTCCATGGCCATAACACTGCACATCTCAAAAATCCAGCACATGCACGATAAATTAATTATGGCTATACCAATCAACTCGTCTCGGCCTCACGAGCATCATGGTATTATTTTCTTGGGCCAATTTCACCTGTATAGAAAAACCCTAAAACACGAGAGCTAACCCTAACAATGGTAAACGCCTATATAAGCCTCAAACTCAATTAAACGATCCATACATGTTAGAAATACATCAATGATCACAAATATGTCATTAAATTATGCTAATGATGCAAGAATGGTTGTAATCGATTTTAAAAAAAACAAGCAAAATGTTTGACTGCTACGTGGTGATTCTAGACTTGGGGCGGTTTGCAATTGATTGGGATACATTCCTGAGATGTCCAACAATCTATTGGTAATGTTAGAATGCCTTAAATTGGCCTCTAGAATGGAAATCGACCCACCACTTTTCTTTGAAATTTTGAAGTTTGTCCTGGCCTCTTCACGACTACAACCCCTTGTCTTTTGCCTTGTACTTGTTCATAATATATGCTAGGACAAAATATGGTTCTAAAAACAGATGATATCTTTGAAAGTTTTCAAGATTTGATTTGATTTTCATGCCATATAATATCTTTCTAAATTGACCCAAATTATCCTATTTTTGAACCAATCATGCTTGATTCGATTTGGCCTTGATATTTCATCATATTTTGATTGCAATCCTGTCAAAAAATCATATCAAAACAGATCTTAGATATTATTTACCAATTATTTGATTTAATTTAATTTTTAATTAATAAAAAATCTAAATAAATTGGAAAATTAAGCAAATAACATGTGGATGAGTAATTGGATCGTCGACCATGTTATAAGTGAGGTGCAATAATGCAATGCTAGGCCCATTTGGTAAAAAAATGCACTTTTGAGCATATTTGACTTTTAGCAATTTTGCATAAAATGTCAACTTTGACAAGGCATATCTCCTCCAATTTTAACCCTAGAGAGGTGTTCTTAGACTTTTTAGAAAGATTAGGATATACCCTAAGCAACCCTTTTGGTTTCATTTCTATTGGGTCTTTCATGTTCATGTAAGAAGCTTTGACCCAAAAGGTGTTTTTGTTGACTTTTCAAAAGGACCCATAATGTAGAAATTCATATCTTTTTATGAGTGCATATTTTGAACTTGTGGGCTGAAGATGAGTTGTAGGTAATTGAATCCTCTTAAAAATGAGCCTTGTATGGAAAATTTCTGATAAAGTATGTGGAAGTTATGCTTGGTCAAAGTTTGGTTGACTTTTCCTGAGAAATCCTAATTTAGCAACTTTTGGGTTTTGATGAATTTAGGGCATTCCTTGAAGAATCATGATCAACCCTTGATCAAATGATGGATATCACTTCAAAATGTTTATGTTGACCAAAAATCTTGAAGTTTGACTGTATGTGGGCCACAGTTGACTTTTGACCTAATACAGTCGATTCTCAAGCATCTGAGCAGTTGACTGAACAAACTTCTTGTGCAAGGCATGAGACTTGACATGGAGAATCTTTAGAACATATTAGGACCTTGGAAAGAATTTGGGTCCTTTGTGATCCACACATATTGATGAAAGTGGAAACCCTAATTTGAGACACACTGCCTTAGGAGAGAGTTTGTCTTGTCAACTCTTGGCAAACTTGAGCAAATTGAGGATCTCTAGGAGTATGTATTGAGTAAAATGAGAGGGAAAATTTTGGGGTACAACAGTTGCCCCTGTTCAATCTTCTTAAACCTGAGGATGTAGATTGGCTCGTCTTCCTTTCGTGATCTGAAGGTGGAAGATGATTGAACACTAGAGTGCCCAGAAATTTGCACTCGCATGAAGTGATACTTGATTTGTGATATCGGGAATGGGCTTATAGATGCCATTTGAAAGTTGCTAGAGAATTTTCAGAGATGGGCTTAAAGATGCCATCCAAGATGTGACGGAGTACTTTCGGAGATGGGCTTAAATATGCCATATAGAGGATGTTGATTTCCTGAGATATTCCTTCGATAAGAGTCCCTGCTCCTGATGTTGAGGGGGAATCTGCTGAGGAATGTTGGTATCTGAATAGAATTTTAGGAGCTTCAGTTGTCCGTTACTCTACTGGGGAAAGGTGAAATTGACCGAAACTGGTCAGGTTCAGGTTTTACCGTGTTGTAAACTGTCGTCTGGAGGTAAGAGAAAAGAAACCTGGACGGTAAGGTTATGAGAAGGAACCTGGATAGTAGGGTTACTTTGAAATGAAAGCATGGACAGTAGGGCTGTGAGAAGGAACCTGGGTCGTAGGGTTACTTCGAGAGGAGTTTGGGTAAAATTGCATCTGAATCGAGAAGGAACATGGGTAAGGTTGCTTTGTGAGGAGTTTGGGTAAAAATGCATCTGAACTGAGAAGGAACCTGGGTAAGGTTGCTTTGTGAGGAGTTTGAGTAAAGCTGCATCTGAATTGAGAAGGAACCTGGGTAAGGTTGCTTTGTGAGGAGTTTGGGTAAAACTGCATCTGAACCGAAGGAACCTGGGTAAGGTTGATTTGTGAGGAGTTTGGGTAAAACTGCATCTTAACCGAGAAGGAACCTAGGTAAGGTTGCTTCAGGATAAGTCTGAGTGAAACTTCAGGAGGAACCTGGGTAAGGTTGCTCGTGATGAGTCTGTGTAGGGCTTTAGGAGGAATCTGGGTAGGGTTACTTCAGGATAAGTCCGTGTAAAACTTTTGCAGGAACCTGGGTAAGGTTACTTTGGGCTAAGTCTGTGTAAAACTTCAAGAGGAACCTGGGTAAGGTTACTTTGTGATAAGTTCGTGTAAAACTTTAGAAGGAACCTGGGTAAGGTTACTTTGGGATAAGTTTGTGTAAAACTTCAAGAGGAACCTGGGTAAGGTTACTTTGGGATAAGTTCATGTAAAACTTCAGAAGGAACCTGGGTAAGGTTACTTTGGGATACGTTCTTGTAAAACTTCAGGAGGAACCTGGGTATGGTTACTTTGTGATAAGTTCGTGTAAAACTTCAGAAGGAACCTGGGTAAGGTTACTTTGGGATAAGTTCGTGTAAAACTTCAGGAGGAACCTGGGTAAGGTTACTTTGGAATAAGTTCGTGTAAAACTTCAGGAGGAACCTGGGTAAGGTTACTTTGTGATAAGTTCGTGTAAAACTTCAGAAGGAACCTGGGTAAGGTTACTTTGGGATAAGTTTGTGTAAAACTTCAAGAGGAACCCGGGTAAGGTTACTTTGTGATAAGTCTGTGTAAAACTTCAGAAGGAACCTGGGTAAGGTTACTTTGGGATAAGTTCGTGTAAAACTTCAGGAGGAACCTGGGTAAGGTTACTTTGGGATAAGTTCGTGTAAAACTTCAGGAGGAACCTGGGTAAGGTTACTTTGTGATAAGTTCGTGTAAAACTTCAGAAGGAACATGGGTAAGGTTACTTTGGGATAAGTTTGTGTAAAACTTCAGGAGGAACCTGGGTAAGGTTACTTTGTGATAAGTTCGTGTAAAACTTCAGAAGGAACCTGGGTAAGGTTACTTTGGGATAAGTTCGTGTAAAACTTTAGGAGGAACCTGGGTAAGGTTACTTTGTGATAAGTTCGTATAAAACTTTAGGGGGAAATGTATGAGCAAGGACCCGTGTAAGATTTTTCAGGATAAACCTGTGTGAAGCTGCATTTAGGAGAAACCCATGTAAGATTGCTTCGTGACAAACCCGTGTAAAGTTGCATTTGGTCGTGCAGATAATTACTCTGTTTAGTTTCAGGAGCTAATCTTGAACTTGCTGGAAGTTATTGATGATAACCATCTTTCCTAAAAAGGTACATGATTAATCGTGTATGATGCATGAAATGCATTGTATGATGACGTTCTCAAAATAAATGAGATTATGTTGGATGCAATATGTATGCGCGTATTGTGATATATGAACATGAAATGCTATTGTGACATATCTGAGTGGGAAAATAAATCCCTGACCGCTGTTGGAGAGTAACGGAAATTGAGTTCCTGATCGTCGTAGAAAAAGTGGTTCTTCTACTTCTGCTGGAGATGGTGAACCAGAGATGACTATGCTGGGGATTTTCCCCTTGTTTACGAATATTCTGCCGAGGAGAGACTCTACTTGAGAACAACTCTGCAGTGGAATAATTCTATTGGAAAGAGAAGCTTCCATAGCTTAAGGGATAAACTCTGTCGGGGATTGAGCTTCTGTATTCAGAGAAATAAACTTTGTTCGGGAGAAAACTTTATGACTCACTTGTGATTATGAAATTCGGTCAGGGAATATAGATGTTGATTCTCTGAAGGAACTCTGTTGGGGAACGTAGCTCCTATTTGGTGAAGCCGATGTCAAAGCTTTAGTTGCCTTTATTCTGTGGGGAGTGTAGATGTCACAGGGTCGTATGCTGAGGTTACGACAATGACTTTTCATGAGGACTTTTCTGCCCCTGTACCTGCTGGAGAAAGTACCCACGGAGGCTTGGTGGATGCTGATCAGGATGATAAGTCTTATACTGATAAACAAATTACAAGATGACGGGACATAGTTGTACACTTCAAATCCCTAACTTTTTCCAGGACCTCCCTTTCGGGTTTTCAGTCCACCGAGATAACCTTTTTTGCTCAAGCTGCCTTTTCAAGTTTTCGACTTGCCGGGTGTACATATCTTTTTTTTTATCCCTAATTTTTGCCCGAACACTTTTGGTTCGTCGGGATGCCCTTATTTTTTCCTAGGCCAGTCAACCTAGCGGTTTTTTGTTCATGCGTAGTATTTTCCGACTATGTCCACGTTCACCGGGTACGGAGAATTGTCACTGTCCATAGTAGTAAGTGTTGCCACACTACCAGAAGATGTTTGTTTGATCGTACATGATTCTTTGCTGGAATTCATGCCCAATTCCCCAAGTGATTCAGATGGAGATCTGCCCCTGGCTATTTGGCATCTTTGAGAGATTCCTTGAATCTTGACTTGACTCCCCCAGATGATGGACAATGATCATGCCGTGTCCCCTTGGTTGGAAGTGTTTTTCCACTTGAGGTGATACTTTTTATTGATAAGGTTTTTGTTCACTAGATATTCGTCATGCAAATTTCTCTGTTGTTGAACAAATAGTCATATGCAAACAATATTATTTTAAGAATGTAAAGCTTATGTCTGTCTTGAAGTTTGAAAATTCACTTTTTAGTAAAACAAGTTTTTTTTGTAAAAGTGTGATGTCAACTCAAGATTTATAGCAAACCTTATAGGAGTCAGGATACCTTTTGTAACAATATGCTTTCGAACTAACCCATGCTTCAGCTAGGACTTTTAAGGGTTATAACGTGGCCTGGTTCACGGTTTAAGAAACAAAGGATAAAGGATCAAATTTTATTTGTACCCACTCATTCTTCGTGATGTTCTTCGATCCTATGCTCAGTTAATTGTGCATTCAGATCCCGTTTGAGTCTTTGCTCTGATATTCCAGTGATGGTTCAGATACTGACAGTTTATTTCGAATAGGCAGTCATTTTTTGTTGAGTTTTTGCTTTTACCTCTTTCTTTTTTATTTTATTATCCCTGTCTTTTTCCTGAACTATTTCTTTTTGTGATTACAGCCAGCGGGATGCCCCAATTTTTTTCTTAAGTATCCTTCATAGGTTTTGACTTAATGGGCTTTTATTTTGAGAGATAATGACTGCATGTCTTGACGATTATAGGGAACCATCACCGTCTTTTGTTTTGGAAGGAAGTCTTTGATTCCATTCATTGTGCACCTGGATTAACTGAGAAAACTATCCTGCCCCAGGTTGTGATTAAGGGTTTTAATTTGTGTGAAAGAAAAACTCCTACTTCTTTGGCTCAAAGGGGTTGACTAGGGATTATCTTCCTTATAACTCCATTGTTTGGGATTTGAAACAGCGCATGTACATCGTCAGCGGGGTCTTTTTAAAAGCATACTGTAGAGATTATGGTATTATTTCCGTCATCCTCCCTCTAAAGGCTTACAGTTTTTTAGTCGAGAGTTGAATATCACGAAAAGGAAGTATAAAGCAGTTTAAGCATAATGAAAACAAATTAATTCAAGACATACATGTGTAATGCATTAATGAAATAATAAAGTTTGACATGACAATAATTGTTCAAATAAGAAAAGAAAATACAACTTCAGAATACAAATGAACAAAAATGCTTTCAATCCTAGCCATGTTTTTCCAAGGGAGTAGTGATCACGTTGGGAGTCTCAGGAGGGTCGAATTCGATCTCCTTTGCGTCAATCATATTTTGAATCTTGTATTTCAGCGCCCAACAATCGTTAGTATCATGCCCCGGGCTACCAGAATGATAGGCACACCTTGCATCCAGGTTGTAGTTAGGAGAAGAAGTCTTAGGGTTCGGATGAGGGTTTATCACAGTAATCAGATTCATCTTCAACATGTGTTGCAATGCTTG
Organism: Vicia faba; assembly: GCA_948472305.1. Lineage (NCBI taxonomy): Eukaryota > Viridiplantae > Streptophyta > Magnoliopsida > Fabales > Fabaceae > Vicia > Vicia faba. Next base: position 823,344,208 of record OX451741.1, read on the forward strand.
TGACAATGGCATGTTGATTTGGGTGAACAGGCTTTGAGGTCTTTCCCCCTTTGGCTGATTGTTTCGTTGTTGTGGTCGTTGTGTGTGTGCCAAATTAGAGATCAACACTGCCCCCACAGATTGGTGGTAGTCTGCCTTGCTACGCCCCTTCTGGCCGTGCACAGCATTGGCTTCCCTCTTGCCACCAAATGACTTCTTCTCTATACTCGAAGAGGTATTTTTCTGGATCTTACCACTTCGGATCCCAGCTTCTACTCTTTCTCCAGTCAGAATCATCCCGGTGAAATCCGCTGACGAGTTGTTGATCAAATGATTAAAGAATGGACCAGATAGCGTCCCCAGAAACATATCAACCAACTCCCTATCATACAACCGGGGTTGGACTCTTCCAGCCAAGTCTCTCCATTTATGTGAATGGTTTTAAAGCCTTCACTTGCACCCATGGACATACTTTGGAGTTGAGTACGAGTAGGAGAAAGGTCGGCGTTATATTGATACTGCTTGTAGAAAGCAGCAGCCAGATCTTCCCAACTTCGGATATTGGCTCCCTCCAGCTGGTAGAACCATTCAAGATGAGTCCCTGACAAACTATCTTGAAAGAAATGAACCCACATATTTCTATCAGCGGTGTGGGGCTGGATCTTTCTGACATAAGAACGGAGATGGAGTTTTGGGCAGGACACCCCATCATACTTAGCAAAACCTGTAGCTTTGAACTTCTGCGGGATGACCACTCCCGATTCCAATCCCAATTCTTCGAAATCCAGTCCAGGTATCCTCTGAACTTCCATTGCACTCAAACGATCTTCCAACTTCTTGTATCTATCCTCAGTAGGAGGATATTGCTCATCATTGTAGTCAGTATCATTGTCAGAAACTGCAGGACTGGGGTCCTTCTCCCATGTCTCTTCTTCTTGATTCTCCCCTTCCTTAGGTGAAGAGGTTAGATCGACTTGTCACTTCAACCGCTCTCTAAACCTTCTGCCTATATTCAGAATACCGGAAGCCTTCTTCTTTTTCTTTTTCTCTTTCAGGATGAGGGCTTTCAGATCCTCCTACCCTTTTGCCAGACTTATGAACATTTGTTGGAACTAGGCGTTTTGTGCCTGAAGATCCTTGATGCTTTGTTCGGAAGACATTTTTGCTAAAATAAACAGCGAAGAAGATGAAAAACCTATAATGGTACCTGTAATGATATGTATAATATGCATGTAATGTTTTCAAGGATCTCGCGGAGTAAACAAGAAACTGTTAGAATTTGATTGCAGCTTGATTGAAGAAACTTCGTGTCATTGAGAGTCCTTTTTCAAGAGTCAAGCTCGCCATATCGAGTGGGTCATAGCCCCTAACTCAAGATCCTTTGACAACATTGGAAAGAGGAAAATAAATCCCCTTTTCCCTTGCTAGACGTCCGGTTCACCATGACCTACATCACAGACCCATGAAATTCTTGAAATGGTTAGTATGATACGCCATGTTTATGATGTCATGATGTCATGATTATGTTGAGAAATCACAGGTATAACAAGCACAAACAAATCACACCAAGTCCTTAGTTTTAAGGCTTGCTTGAGTTTAAGGTAGTACCCTCTTGAAGTTAGATTGGTTCAGCCTGTCCTATAAATAGTAATCAGGTTCTAAGGGATCTCAATATCACTGACCATCCTTTATCGGGCATTGTCTCAGCTCAAGCAATCTTTTCTTGCGGCCGAAATATCCCGAAAGTCTAATCTCAATGAGTGTAGCATCGAGTATCAACCAATCCTCAGCTCTATACCGAGGTCGGCTATCTCACTACTTTCTAATGGCCAAGTTTGTTCAACTAAGGTTCTAAGGTCCGTTAGTGCTTCACGACACCACGCGGAGGCCCCGTATTCTCCTCGTTTCCCCATGAAGGATACTGGTACCAGCCAAAGTGCCACACCAACACAGCCATCGCTTAAACCATATCGGTTTATACCGTACAGTCTCCACGATCTATTGATGTTTACCTAATAAGTGCCCCCAGATCCGGGTGTAGGATCTATAGTAACTCAAGCAAAAACCCTTTAAGAATAAAGCAAACAAACAAGGAAGCAATTTTAAATGACCTAGATCCTACGGTATACCCCACTTTATTTAGTATCCCCAGCAGAGTCGCCAGTTATGTGATACGGTGGCAGAACCGACTATTTTTACTGGTTTGCGTTTTTTATTCGCAAATGTCGCGATAAGCAAGAGTCGCCACCGACTTTTATTTTATCCAATCAGGAAAAGGAAAAATAACAGAAAAAACCTTTTTCGAGATGTTTCTGAGTACGGGGGGTAGACCATGCCAAGCCTTGTTCATTCTTCAATGTTGATCGAGGTAGGTGCGAAATAAACCACCTAGATAATAATGGAATACAACACAAAAGAGTCTCTCTCCTCTTCATGGTGCGAGTTTGAAAACAATGTAGGATGTCTCCAAGTAGCATAGGCACGGGATTACAAGAGAGAAAAACCTTGACGATATTCACATCTATGAGTTGGTCTGGATTGGGGAATAGAACCAAACCATAGATTAGAAGGGCCAAGACATCTTCAAAAGATTGAAAATCCAAATCTTCACAAAGCAATCGAGCCTTCTCCAACATAAATTTGGCTAGAAAACCCTTAACTCCACTCCTTGTTTCTCAATTTGCCATAATGTCGGATCACTTCAAATGCAAGGCTTTGGTAATAACCTCGGGATTTGTAGTTTCCTCTAAACCGGTGAATGGTATTTGATCAAGCACAGGCACCCCTAGCAGTTGAGAGAATTCTTCCAATGTAGGCACCAATTGATAGTCGGGAAATATGAAGCAATGATGCATAGGATCAAAGAATTGGAAGAGCACACACATCATTTCTTCTTGGAAGTTTGAGGTAGCCAAGTTAAGAAGTCGACCATATTTCTTGGTGAAGGGAAAATCTCCAACACCCTTGATGCTAACTCTTGAAGTTGAGGAATCACTTTCACGAAGCTAACTCGGATGGTATTTCTACGAGTGGAAGCCATGTCCTATAAAACTGAACAAAGATAAATTCCTAAATCCTTGAAATGGTTATTAAGAATGCTTATGATGTTATGATATTTATAATGTCATGAATAATAATCAAAAACAGAGAACACAAAGACCTTAGGTTTAGGCTTGCATGAGTTTCATAGGTAAGTACCCCCTTGAAGTTTAGTTGGTTCAACCTGTCCTAGAAAGTAACCGGGTTCTAAGGAATCTTAATATCATTGATCTTTCTTCATCGGGCATTATTTTAGCACAATCAATCTTTTCTTACAGCCAAAATATCCCGAAAGTCTAATCTCAATAACCATAGTATTGAGTATCAACCAATCTTCAGCTTTGCACCAAAGTCGACTATCTCACTACTTCTTAATGGCCAAGTTGTTCAACTAAAGGTTCTACGATCAGTTAGTGCTTCATGACACCACACAGCGGCCCAGTATTCTCCTCTATTCAACACAGGGGATATCAGTACCAAAAAATGTGTCACACTAACATAGCCATTGTTTTAACCATATCAGTCTTTGATGTACAGTCTCCACAAGCTATTGCTACTTACCTAACGACGTTCCTAGATCCAGGTAGAGGATCTATACAAGAAACCCAAACATAGGCCCAAAAATGTAAAGAAAATAATTCAAACAAATGAAAGCATGTAAATGTGATATAGTCTCTAAGGTAACACCACTTTTAAGTTTAAAGTTCCCAGCAGAGTCGCCAATTTTGAAATACGGTGGGAGAACTGACTTAGTTGTTTTGCATTTGATCGCAATTGTTGCAGATAGCAAGAGTCGCCGTCGACTTTTCTTTTATCAAATAAAGGAAAGGGTGAAAAGAACAGGAAAGACATTTTGAGATATTTTCTTGAGTTCGGGGGGTAGTATTGTACCCTAAATTTCTCCCCTAATTTTTACAGTCGCACTTTCATATCATATTTTGTCATTTAGTCATAATCATTAACAAATAGCTTCATTCATCACATTTGCATCCTATATTTAAGTTTTCTCTTGTGTTGTTGAATAACTTCTAATCAAAATACAAAAAAATATGTGTCTTCGTCTTTGTATGTTTGTGTTTTGTAGGTACCGAGTCAAAGCATCTGACAAATAAGGTTTTCTGGTATTATTTTCCTAAGATCTCTATTTGCAAAGAAAATAATTTTAAAAAAATTCATTTTTTTTTCATTGTACAATCGATTTCTCTTAGAGTGCAACCGATTGCATAGAGTGCATTTTTTGCAATATTTGAAAACAACTCACTGTATAATCGATTACTCCCAGAGTGCAATCGATTTCAAAGAGTGAAATTTTGAAAAAAATCAGCAATTTCAAGCTTGTCAATTTTGGCTCCAATTTTTCTTCATTTTTTGATAGATATATCATTAATTCAAATTTTGGCTCCAATTTTTCTTTTTTTGAAAGATATATCATTAATTCAAATTTTGACTCCAATATTTTCATTTTTTGAAAAATATATCATTATTTCAAATTTTGGCTCCAAGAATTAATTACCAAACCACCACTAATCCCAAGCCTAAACTCTATAAATAGAGCCCTCATTTCATTCAAGTTTCAAGCTTTTGATAGCCAAATCCACCTTGCAAAAAAAATCTCTCAATTCTCTCCATCTACCAAATTCAATCAAAGCTCCATTTTCAAAAAAAAAAAGTTAGTAAGCTTTGCTTTGAAGCTTACTAATCTTTGAGTTAAACCTCCATCCAAACACTTTTTCTTTGTCAATTCTCTACATCCAAGCTTGGGCAATTGATTCTTGGGGCTGAATTGAAGCAAATTCTTGAAGTTGTTTTGATAATTCTCTAGATCTACCTTTGGTAAGTTGGATTTTTCATCTTTCACAATGTGATCTCTTGTTGATTTTTGGGTTTGATTCATTGAGCATTGTTTTGTGATTCCATTGGTGTTATTTTCTCATAATTTGATGGAATTTTCGTGCTTAATTGAATCCATGATCATAAGGTGTTTGATGGAAAGTTTAAACAAGATTTTGGCCTTTTGAAATGCCGATTTTCTGATTTTAACAGGTTGCAATCGATTGCTATAACAGCGCAATCGATTGTCACAGCAAAATTTCACATTTTTTGAAAAAAAACACTGATGCAATCAATTGCATTAGTAGTACAATCGATTGCAACAGAACAAAAATGTTTTTTCTGCCTTGTTTTGGGTTTTTTTTTATCCTTCTCTCTTTTTCTACTCACTCCTTTTGATTGTTGATTTGGATTGCAATTTTAAATTTCCTATTTCTCTTTAAATTCAATGAACTTTGGGTGTAGATGAAGTTGGATAAATGTTCATTAATTCAAATCTACCAAAGAGTGAATTATTCAATTCATTTTTGGTGCTTTGGATTAATTATATGTTTAGTACTTTAATCCACCAAGATGAGTGATTGAATTTAAAGATGAAAGAAATTTGAGGTAGTGATCCAAATTAGCTTATCATTCCCCTCCCTCTTCATCTTATCCCTTTCTTTTTTATGTGTGCTACATGTTAAGGGATAATTATCTCTATATCATTCATCCAAATATGAAGTACATAAATTTCTATTGACCGGCCTCAAAATAGGTGCGACTTCTACATAAGTCCACTTACGATTACTTAACATAGCGCTAAAATTTGTCTCGATTCGAGAAAATGATTATTCATGGCCCAAACCTATATTTGCAAGCCCAAGTATGTGGATTTGAACCCTTTTATCCAATAACCTTGAGATTCATTGTTAGGAGGCTTTGGTTCTACCAATCCTCCAATGGATCTTCATCAATTTTGGTCAACGCGGATCACTTAAGCATCATCGATCATTGAATGTTGCCTTGAGAATTCTTAAATAGATGATATACTTGACAAAAAGAAAATGCAACTTGTTCTTGAGAGGCTTTGGTTCTACCAATCCTATATTGAGTTCCAAATGCAAGTTTCAATATGGTCATCCAACTAACCATTAACTTCTAACAATTGACTTTATTTTATGCTTTTATCTTATGCCCTTTAATTTATGCACAATTTTACTTTAGTGTTTACATTTCATGATATTTTCATCTTTGCTCACTTGAGCATATACTTTTATGCCATTTTTATTTTGCTCACTTGAGATTTTTCTTTTCCTTTTGAAGATACTTAATAATCAACATGAACCATAAAAAAACATTAATGATACTTGGACTATTTGGTTACTATCCTTGGCATTATGGAGTATTGGACTTCTTAGACTTAGGAATGGAAACCTTGGCTTATGTTGGAGACCTTGTGATCTTAATTAATATTTTTTCTGGAGTTCTTGGGGTTTACCCCAAGACATTGGGTTGTTTGTTTATTTTGTGTGCAGGTTATTGTGATTACCTACTTTGTCTGTAATCTGGAATTCACCAGTATACAGTTGTTACTCTGCCCAATTTTTGTGAAGACTTAATGTAATTAAAGCTTAGTTTTCTCAAGAGATTTAGTATTCTTGCTTGGTTTTAATCCAAATAATTGGAATTCTATCTTGACTCATAATGTCAAGTTTTGGCTTCTTGTTGGTTAGACGGTTCTCTTCCTTAGCTTTTACCTTATGCTTTAGGATAGTCCCTTCATCTCCTCCCATCTTCTTTAATTTTCAAAATCTTCTCATCTTTTTCAAAATATTCTTTGTTTATAAACCCGAACGGCTTTCATAATAAACCTCGACTTCGTCGAGTGCCTTTTCTTTTAAAACTTCTCTTCTTTAAACAAACTTCAATTCATTTAATCATACTTCGACATCTTTCAAAATTAACAAAAACACTTCAACTAATTCAAACTCTTTTGTACGCTCGAGCACTTTTATCCTTCAAAACTTTTCCAAGATGATACATGATTCATTAATAGTCGAGCAACATTCTCCTATCCCCATGGTTATAAAGGTGTTAAATTTTCCACTTGAGTACTAGAGGCATTCTTAAAGCCTCACTCTTGATGATGCAAGGTCCATCTTTCCCACATCTTGTGGGTGTTAGTCGAGATTTCTCTCCTAACAATGACGACTAGTCTCTTCGTTTAAAATAAATCAACACAAAAGTCTTTTCTAGCCGAACTACGATGCTCTGACTTTCCCATTGCACGAGGGAGTACGTAGGAACTAAGTCTTACGACCCAAGGCGAGCAACAAAAATAATAAAAAAACATTTCATTTTCTTTTGTGTGCAAATACTCATTCATTCTTTTCCTTTAGCAAGTAAACCTTTACATGATACTCCTTTTAAAAGAAAACAAACAAAGTGGATCCTGCAGAATATCGTATATGCTTAGGGTGCTAACACCTTCCCTTTGCATAACCGACCCACGTACCTCGATCTCTGATCTTTTGGGTTATGTTCACTTTTTCCCATTTCCCTTTGGAAACAATAAAGTGAGGTGGAGACTTCATTTTGTTGAGATAAGTCAATTGATGGCTTAAATATCAAATCTTTACCGCTACATTTCTTTTCCTATCATTATTGTCGCATCTCGTTCATATCATTGTTGTCTTTGACCGACAGCAAATGTGCGCGACAGGTAGGTTATGAAAAGGGAAGATGTTAACACCTTTTTCATCCGTAGTTATCTACGGGCTCTTAGTTGATAGCTCACTTTGAAATGCTTTTGTAAATGTTTTTGTGTTTTGTTTTTGAAAGTATTTTTGAAAAGTTCCTTTGTTTAGGCGAACTTTGTAATGATTCTCGTCTCTATAAGAATGTATACAAAGTGTTGACTTTTGAAAATATTTCATGGAAAGTGTTGGTGTGTTTGAAAGATGTTTTGAAATGTTTGTGAGCAAGCAACTACGAACGTTCTACCTACTCGAAAAGTCTTTGTTCTTTTCCTCCTCCTTTAGATAGTTTTGTCTTACCATTAGTTCGTAAGAAAACTTATCATTATATGTGAAGGGACAGGCGTGGATCGTCGTACAGTCATAGAAGACAACATTGTAGGATACCTTAGCAATTTGTTGTAAGGGTCTAAGATCGTTTACCAAAGGCAACATTGAAGGATCGTCGAGAGAGTACGATCTTGTAATCGAGGGTCTTTGCTAAAGTATTCCACGTTCGAGGGACACGACTGTTTATTCTAAGGAAACAAGTGTGGTTTAACCCTAGAGGTGCAAGTGTGTAAGGTGTACTATTTTCATGTATTTGTCTTGAATTAGGATTGTCTAATTGATGATTTTATGTCTAGCCATACAAACCCTAATTACTAGCAATAATATTAAAAGTGATAAATTGTAGAAATTTTAAGTTCTATGGTATTACATCTTTTTAGGGATGGGGATACAAATCACAAATGGGGGATTAAAGCAATTAAAACCTAATTACTATTACAACCATATTGAATAATGAATAACAATAAAATATACAAAAATATAAAAAATTGTGTTTGTTTGATTTTTTAATGAAAGGTTTTAATCCTAACTAAACTAATAAAAAATAAAGAAAATAAATAATTAGTCTAAGTTGATTTAATAAAACTAAAGAAAAGAAATTAAATTAATTACGAGAACAATTCTTTAGGATTTTTATGAAAAGGTTTTAAATTTAACCTACTTAATAAAAAGAGATTAATTAAAATTCCTAAATTCTAAGTTAATTAAATTAGCAAAGAAAATTAAAATAAAACTAAGTTTAGATTAAATTAATTAAGGGAAGAAATTTGTTAAGAAAATATTTTTGGTCTTTTGTTTAAAAGAAAAATAAAGTAAAAATAACAATTTTTAGTTTAAATAAAATATTTTTGGTATTTTAATTAAAAATAGTAATAATAAAATAAAATAAGAAGAGAAAATAAAATAAAATAAAATAAATAAAAGTTAAAAGTCAGGGGTTTGAAAATGAGAAGAGAGGTTAGAAAGTAATATTTTTTTAGAAATTAGGCCCAAGGTCCTTTTTTATGTAATCAGACTAAATAAATAAATAAAAAGGTTATGTGGGTTGTGTGTTACTAAGTAATCAGGGGCGTAATGGTTAGAAAAATGAAGCAAGGCCCAACAGAGAGAAGTCCAATGCGCTTCCAGATAAAAAAACAAGAAAAATGGAAAGTATGAAAAAAGCAAAAGGTCTCGCTGAGGCTCGAACCCAGGACCTCCTATAACAATGTCTTACGCGTGCGCTTGCTTCCACTGGGGTGGCCTGTACATCCGATATTAGAACAACAATCAATAAATTTAAAATAAACCAAGTCATGAATGTGACTTCATCTTCAACCTCACGCCAGCCTCTTCATCATCATTTTTGAATTTGTAACTTCTTTATTTCTCAACCAAATTAGAAAATATGAAGATGAAACTTGCTTGAAATTTAACCATGATTCCAAATATGTAACTGTCTAAACCAATAGATCAAAGATGAATACGAATTTTTCTTGGTACCAAACTTGACCTAACTTTTTTAGAAAGTTCAAAACTAAAATTTACACTAATCAGGCAATATAAATGAATTCTAAGGACATGGTTAGTTTCAGGGCTATGATGTCTATATTTTATCTTTGAAAATGGAAATCAAATTATGCCTATATAAAGAGTTCAAAAGTTAGAAAACTCACCTTGAAAATGGAATTCGTGTTTTGAGTTTGAGCATCTTTCAAGGTGTTGTAATGATCTGGTTAGCTTCCTTGGACCTCTAGGAAGCTAATGCAATGCTTAGCTTGAGTTGAGAGTGGCTGAAACTCCTTGTAGAAGTCAATGTGCAGACCTCTGGTTTTGAGTTTGGAAGAAGATATAAATGGAGTTACAGAACTGTAACAGGTGTTGGGATGGATAATATTTGATGTGTAGAAGCTTTGAGAATTATTTAGAGGGAAAACGCACGAGTGGATTATGAGAATGAAGTTTTTGGCCAGAAATATCAAGTTATGGATGTTTGTATGTAGTTTCGAGTTCTAGGGAGTTTGAGTGAGTTTTAGGGTTCTTGAAATCATGGGTTAGCTTGCAAATGATGCCTCTATTTATAGAGAAAAGGTTTGAGGACTTGAGATAACCAGAAACAAAAGTTCACATGTTATGGATCTTTGTCTTGTTTTAGAAGCAACTTGAAAAATATAGTTTCAATGCATAGTACAAGCATGGTCTGAATAGTTAGAGGCTCTAGACAAGTTTCTTATGGATTTGAGATTGTGTGTGATCAGAAGGAACAAGTGCAAAGCTCAAGGAGAGTGAACTTTGTGATTAAAGCCACTTTACTAGAATGGCAATGTTACTTTGTGCCGTTAATGGAAATGCAACATGGGTAAGAGCTCAAATGCTTGGAAAATGGCTCTATCAGTTGTGTAATTAATTAGTTATGGAGTGAAACACAAGTTAGAAGCCTGCAATGCAAGATTATGTAGCATGACTATGAGATTGAATCAAATATTCATCAAGAAAATGACCTATAATTCATGTTTATGAGGCCATCTTCATCTCTTCGAAACTACTAGCTCAAGCATGATCTCTTCAAGTTCTTGAACATTTTAGAAAGCTTGAAACATACTCTACAACCTTCATATTAACCATTTTGACAAAATCATCTTAGAGCTATGTGAAAAATGTCCAAGAAGTTGGGACAAAAATCTACCTAAACTAGGTCAAATTTTCATTAAGTGTTTTTTTATAAAAAGTGCATGACTTCATGGGCTTATAACTCAAAATCTAAGCATTTTTTAGATATGAGCCCTCTATTACAAAATTTTTTATTTCATCAAGATCTATATGTACGTTCAGATGCGCCTAAGAGGAGGGGGTGAATTAGGTTCCAAAAACTTTTTCTGGTTTGTATGAATATTTTTGCACGAGTTTCTTTCCTTTCTTTTCCTGATAAGTGATGAAAGAAGTAAATGCGAAAAGTAAAAAACACCAGGATTTATACTAGTTCCCCTCACACTCCGAGGGTACGTCTAGTTCCCTTTCACACGAAAGAGATTTTCTTATAGTTGGTAATTTGTACAAAGACTACCAAACAACAAAGAACAATCCTCTTGGACCAAGAACAATCCTCTTGGATTTTCACTAAGACCACAAAGAGAACAATCCTCCCTAAGTGTCTTTCTTGTTTCCAACAATCCTGAAAACAAGGATACAATAGTTTATTTGATTTGCATAAGAGTTTGAATAATTAAAGAGCAATGTCAATCACTTGATTGATCTTTTCTATTCAATATGAAATTTAAGATGGAATACTCTTCTAAGTGCTCAAGAACAATTTTCAGTATGCATATGAAAATGATGAACAGAAATCTTGAGTATATAGAGTATGATCAAAAGAATAGAAAGTAATAGTTGTTAGTGATTGTTGTTGTATTTTCAAAATTCAAAATAAAAATAATTTATAGTGTAGTAATACCTCTCCAATGAATCATAGCAATGTTTAAACCATTTTTACTGGAAAAAAATGTATTTGAAAAGATACAAAGATTGCCATGAAAAGGTGTTACAAAAAGTTATTGAAAAAATGAAAATTTTCAAAATCTGAAGCACAACAACCGGTTGCACTAAATCAACAACTGATTGTTGTAAAAGCAACGTTTAAAAATTTTGAAAAATATAACTATAACAATCGATTGCTGCTAGATGACAATCGATTGTTGTCAAAACAGAAACTTTTGTTTTTTGACTGCAATCGATTGTCCTAGCATGACAATCGATTTCTTGTGTACAAAAATTGAAAAATCATTATTTTTTAAATATTTTAAGCAATTTAAAACATCCTTCTTCAATCATACATAGTATATACTCAAAATATTATTTTAATAAAGTAAATGCATGATTAAAAATATTTTGAGCACTAAGAGCATAAGATCAAAATTTTCATATACATTAAGCCATAAGTCTTGAAGAGTTGATCTTGATCAATGAATCTTTGCTTGAGATAAATCTTCTATCTTGATCCATTAATTTTTGCATGCTAGCTTGTCTTCATCAAAACATTTGGAAAGCTTGATTTCAGTCTCCCCCTTTTTGATGATGACAACCATTGCTTGAAGTTTGGAGTGCATCTGGGTTTTCTCTAATCAAGTTGTTTAAAACTCCCCCTAAGTCAAAGACTTCCCCTTGATCTATTGCATGAGGGTTTTGAAGATTGCTTGATTGCTGCAATTAGGGTTAGAGAAACACAAAAGAAACTACAAAGTCTTCTCCCCCTTCGTCATTAGCAAAAAGGAATGGGAAAGAAGATCATAAAATTTTGCACATAGAAACAACATAGCATAAATAAAGTTTGCATACAAAGATATAACAAAAACAAAGTGCACAATACGAAAAGGATCACAATACATGAAGTGTTTTTAAACGAAAACTAGAAAAACGACATAAAACATAAGAACATAAAGTACTAAGAAATATAATAACTTAAAAACTAATCATCCATGCCTTCAACAAAGTCTTCATCATCTTGATCTTCACCATCATTTCTTTCATTGGTTTGAGGTTGAATGAAAGGGTAATGATAGGGTTGAACTTCATAAGGAGGGACATTTGTATGGGCATAGAGATGAGCAAATTGATTGTTCATGTTGTTGTTCATGTATTAAAGGTAGTCAAAAACTTGATTGAAAGAGTTTTCCATTGGTTGTGGAGGTTGGTTTTGAAGTGGTTGTTCTTGTGGAGGTTGGTTTTGTGGAGGAGTATGAATGTATGTGATGGTTCTATTAATCGGATCAAATTTGACGCCGGTTTTGGTATTACATACTTTCTTCAGAGTGATTTCATGTTTGGGGTTAGTCATCGGCACCATGTATTCACCAGACAAGGGAACATTGAACTTCTCAAAAACAAGGGTAAGCCAAGAGCCATAAGGCAAAGCAGAAGCATTTTCATTATGGAGTGCCAAGTGATGTAGAATCACATAAGACCAGTTGATTTGAATCGCATTCTTCATCACATACAGAATCTGCATCTCACAATCGTTAACGTTGGAAATGTTTGAAAACTTTGGCATAATAACATAAGCCAAAAAGTAGTGGATCAAACGATCATCAATAGTGAGAATTCCTGTAGACCAAGAGTTCCTCTCCGGATTTCCACCAATAAGCGTTTGCCTTTTCTGAATAAATTCACGCTCGGGAATTCTTGTAATTCTATAGTAGAAGTCTCTTTTGCTGTAGCCGGGCAGATTTGCATTTGAGAGAAGTTTAATACAAGCACCATCATGTGGAATACCCAAATCTTCACCAAAATTTTGCACTGTGAGTTCTATAGGAACCCCTTTGACATTTGAAATCATGCATCCTCTACTAATGGTTAGATTGCTGTAGAAAATCCTAACCAAAGTGGGGTAAATGGGTCCATTAACACCAATCAACTTGTCTATCCCTTGAGATCTAAATAATGCTGGAAAACTGAAGCATTCGGAATAGAAGTTGTCAAGATTACCAAACCTTGGTAGAAGAACCGTCTTCTTCTGAAAGTGAGACACAAATCTTTCCCTTTGGATTCTTGATGGAATGAGTTTGGAGACATCATCACTTTGAGATGAGGAAGAAGCTTTTCCCTTGCCATTCTTTGATGTTGACATGGTGAGGGATGAGAGAATTGGAAGGGGAAAAGTGTATTTGGTGTTTTTAGGGTTTCTTGAGACAAAAGAGGATATATGAAGTTTTTAGGTTTTGGTTGGGCTTTTATAGATGGATAGGCATTCAATGGATATGTAAGGCATTCAATGGATTAGTCAAGACAATAAAGACTTGTAGCATAGATATTCTTGAGTGTGTGACTATCCAAAATATTGTGTCATTGAAAAGACTAAGCATTAAAAAGTTGTTGACCAAACACTTACAACATTCAAAAAGAGAATAAAAATTTGGTAAAAAATAAATAATAGTAATGGCAATGGAAGAGAAATAATAAAAGAGAGTGTAACTGAAAAAAAATAAAAAAAAATTCAAAATATTGAACTGTGCAATCGATTGTTGTTTGATGACAACCGATTTCACCCTTTGAAAAATTCAAACAGGGGCGAAAAATTGAGAGAGCAACCGGTTGTCGTGGAGTGACAACCGATTGTTGTGAAAACAGAAACTAAAATTTTTTAGCAACAACCGATTGTCACTCTATGACAACCGATTGTCATTAGTGAAAAAGTGAAAAAATACTTAATTTTTGGGGATTTCATGGTCATATATCAAAAATTTAGTAATAAAAACATGGATCATGATATATTACCATAAAGTTAAGATTAATATCATAGCCATGTACCTTAATTAGATAATGTCATTTTTGTCCAAGATACCTAGCTCTCTTCGGATCTTGAAGAATGGTTCTCTTGCCAACGGTTTAGTGAAGATATCTTCTAGTTGATTATGCGTATCCACGAAGGTGACTTTGACATCTCCTTGAAGTACATGATCATGAAGAAAGTGATGTCGAATGTCGATATGCTTTGTTCTAGAATGCATCACAGGATTTTTGTAATGTTGATTGCACTTGTGTTGTCGCATCGGAGTGGAATGCATCCAAGGTCGAGTCTGTAGTCATGGAGTTGTTGCTTGAACCATAGAATTTGCGCACAGCAACTACCCGCTGCAATGTATTCCGCCTCGGCCGTACTAAGAGCCACACAAGCTTGTTTCTTGCATGCCTAAGAGACTAATGCATTTCCCAAAATGTGACAAGTGCCACTTGTGCTTTTTCTATCCGTTTTACATCATGCATAATCAGCATCAGAATAACCAATTAAATTGCATATATTACCTTTTGGGTACCATAGGCCGACATTGGTTGTTCCTTTGAGATATTTCATGATTCCTTTTACCGCCATAAGGTGAGATTCCTTCGGGTTTGCTTGAAATCATGCACACAGACATACACTGAACATGATGTCAGGACGACTTGCCGTCAAGTATAACAGTGAGCCAATCATGCCTCGATATTTAGTAATATCAATGGAAATACCATATTCATCTTGATCAACATAAGTACCGGAGCCCATTGGCGTGTGCATTGATTTGCAATTATCCATATCAAACTTTTTCAAAAGTTCCATGCAATATTTTGATTGATTGATGAAGATACCATCTTTCAGTTGCTTAATTTGCAATCCAAGGAAATAGTTCATCTTGCCCATCATAGACATCTCAAATTCTCCTTGCATCATCAACGAGAATTCTTCACACAAATCTTTGTTAGTTGAACCAAATATAATATCATCGACATAGACTTGTACTAATAAAGTGTTACCTTTGATCTTCTTTATGAACAAGGTCTTATCCACTTTACCTTTCTCGAAACCTTTTTCGCATAAGAATGTACTGAGTCTGTCATACCATGCTCTAGGTGCTTGTTTTAAGCCATAAAGAGCTTTTCTCAACTTAAAGACATGTGAAGGATTCTTGAAGTCTTCAAAGCCCGGGGGTTGTTTGACATAGACTTCTTCATTGATGTAGCCATTTAAGAATGCGCTTTTGACGTCCATTTGGTAAAGCTGAAAATTCAATGAACAAGCGTAAGCAAGTAAAACACGGATAGCTTCTAACCTTGCAACCGGAGCAAAAGTTTCTTCAAATTCAATTCCCTCTTCTTGGTTGTATCCTTGGGCTACCAATCTTGCTTTATTTCGAACAATTATACCGTTCTCATCAAGTTTGTTTTTGAACACCCATCTGGTACCTATGATGTGTTTATCACTTGGTCTAGGAACAAGTTCCTAAACTTGATTTCTCTCGAACTGATTTAATTCTTCTTGCATAGCGATCATCCATTGGTCGTCTCCTAATGCGTCATAGACTTTGGAAGGTTCGATTTGAGAAACGAACGCCATGTTCAAGCAAGCATCTTTAAGATTCAATCTTGTTGAAATGCCTTGACTGATGTCACCGATGATTTTATCAATAGGGTGATCTCTATGGGTTCTCCATTCCTTAGGTAGATCATTGACATTTGATTCATCCGGAATTTGTTCTTCTTGTTGTTCCAATTGATTCTCATTGTTGGTCTTGGAGCCATCTTCTTGAGGAATATCTAAAATCTCATCATCATCATTTAAAACAATAGTATCCTCCTCGGAGGGGTTAGATTCATCAAATGATACGTGCATAGATTCCTCAATATTTAAAGTTCTTTTATTGTAAATACGATAAGCTTTACTAGATAAGGAGTATCCAAGAAAAATACCTTCATCCGATTTTTCATCAGACTTACCAAGGTTGTCTTTGTCATTGTTAAGGACAAAACATTTGCAGCCAAAGACATGAAAGAATGAAATATTTGGTTTCCTTCCTCGAAAGAGTTCATACGGAGTCTTCTTCAAGATAGGTCGAATATTAACTCTATTGCTTACAAATCATGCCGTGCTTACAGCATCCGCCCAAAAGTATTTTGGAAGGTTTGAATCACTAAGCATTGTCCTTGCAAGTTCAATAAGAGACCTATTCTTCCTTTCTACAACTCCATTCTGTTGAGGAGTCCTTGGTGCTAAGAAATTATGTGATATTCCATGTTCTTCACAGAAATCTTCAAAGGAGGAATTCTGGAATTCTCCACCATGGTCGCTTCTTATGGAGGCAATAGATAGTGACTTCTCATTTTGAATTTGCTTTGCATATTTCTTAAACGCCTTGAATGCATCATTTTTCTGCACTAAAAAGAGTTTCCAAGTATATCTAGAAAAGTCATCAACAATAACTAGAGCGTATACATTACCTCCGAAGCTCATCGTTCTAGAAGGGCCAAACAAGTCCATATGAAGCAATTGTAGTGGCCTAGTAGTGGACACCACATTCTTGGATTTGAAAGTTGATTTTGTTTGCTTTCCCTTTTGACATGCATCGCAAAGTCTATCTTTGATGAACTTTATCTTAGGCAGTCCAACAACAAGGTCATGCTTAATCAATTTGTTTAAATGCTCCATATGAATATGAGCGATTCTTTTGTGCCATAGCCATGAGTCGTTGTTGTTTTCCATGAGACATTTAACCTTCAAAGACAAATCGTTAAGGGAAATCATAAAAATATTATTTACTCTTTTACCTTTAAGTTTAGCCTCATGTGTGACTTCATCTTTTATCAAACATTCATCTTTAGTGAACTTGATCTTGAAACCTTTGTCACATAGTTGGCTAATACTTAGAAGATTGTGCTTTAGTCCTTCGACATAAAGAACATCTTCAATTGATGTTAAAGGTGGACCACCAACTTTGCCTATGCCAAGAATCTTTCCTTTGTTTTTATCTCCATACGTCACATAACCCTTGGCCTTAAGCGTTAGATGTGAAAATTTGTCGATATCTCCCGTCATATGCTTGGAACAACCACTATCGAGATACCATAGATTTGAAGTGGTCGTCAAGCTTACCTAAAAAACAAGATTAGGTTTTGTTAGGTACCCAAGTTGCTTTGGGTCCTTCATAATTAGTTCCTTTCTTAACCCACACATAATGCCCATTTGCCATGCCAAAGTTTCTAACATAACAAGCATTAGGTGTGTGTCCTTGAATACCACAATAAAAACAAGTAGGTTCAAATTTACTTCTATATCTAGAAGGATAAGATTTCTTCTTAGAGGGTATTTTCTTTTTAGGATAGTGATGAACTATTTTGGGAGTGATTTCTTTCTCTTTGGTTGGTTGATCGCTAGCCTTGACAAAGATGGTTTTGTTGGTACTTGGTTTTGAAAATTTTGAGTATCCAAGACCACTTTTGTCATTTGAGTATCTTTGTTGGCTAAGAACACCTTCCAATCCAATTTGTCCTTTTTCATACCTTTCAAGAACCCTTTTCAATTGGACAATTTGGAAAGATAGAGATTCACACTTTGTGCATACAAAATTCTGTTTTTCATCACTAACTTTTTGCTTTTCATCTTTGAGATCTTTTTCAATAGATCCACATTTTTCTTCCAACGATGAAATTTGTTTCTTTTGTGATGAGATAGTTTTGTACAGAATTTTGCATTCATTTAACAGTTCATTTATAGCACCTTGTGCATCACTATCAAAAAGAGAGAATACGTTACTAACCTCATCATCTTCGCTTTCGGGGTAGTGTGAGGCCATTAATGCAAGATTGGCACTTTCGTCGCTATCGGAGTCGGATGACGAACTCAGTTCAACATCTTCCCATGCAACATATGCTTTCTTATCTTTTGATTCCTTCTTGCCTTTGTAGCCACTTTTCTTTGAAAGTTTTGGACAGTCCGGTTTGATGTGACCTTGTTTACCACATTCATAGCAAGTAACTTCTTGTGTTGATGAGGATCCTTCCTTCTTCTTTAAGTGTTTCTTCTTCTTTGAGTGCGAGAAGGCTTTGTCATTTTTACCAAAGAATTTTCCAAGTCTTCTAACGAGAAGCATGAAGTTTTCATCTTCATCATGATTATCTTTCTTTTCGTCTTCCTTGTAGTCAATCTTCAAGGCAATGTTCTTAGACTTATTTTCTTGATTTTCACGCTTTTCCAATCTACCAAGTTCTGTCTCGTATTCTTGAAGTTTTCCGAACAAGGTTGCGGATGTCATAGTAGCGAGACTCTTCTTCTCTGAGATTGTCGTTACCTTTGGTTGCCATTCTCTAGTCAAGGATCTGAGCACTTTTAGGTTCAATTCATCATTAGTCAATGTTTTCCCAAGTGCCCTTAGATGATTTGTTAGATGCACAAATCTCTTTTGTAAATCAAGAATGGATTCTCCGGGTTGCATATGGAACAATTCATATTCTTGACTTAACGTATTAAGTCTCGATCTCTTCACTTCAGTTGTTCCTTCATGTGTTTCAACCAGTGTATCCCAAATTTCTTTTATCGTTGTACATGCTGAGACACGGAAGAATTCATCCATACTAAGTGCTCTTTGAAGGAGGTTTATTGCCTTTTTGTCATACAAGACCTTTTTCTTATCATCATCATCCCATGTAGTTTTAGGCTTTGATGAGTCAACGTCGTTTACTACAGTTACCGGAACAAAAGGGCCATTTTGGACAGCATCCCATATTTCTTCTTCTTGTGCTTCTAGATGAGCCTTCATACGGATCTTCCAGAAATCAAAATATTCACCACAGAATAGAGGAGGCTTGTTACTACTTCCACCGTCTCTAAACACATAATTGTTGTTTGCAGAAGCCATTTTGGATCTAGTAGGAACAGGTTACCTATAACCTGCTCTGATACCAATTGTAAGTTCAGATGCGCCTAAGAGGGGGGGTGAATTAGGTTCTAAAAACTTTTTCTGGTTTGTATGAATATTTTTGCATGAGTTTCTTTCCTTTCTTTTTCTTATAAGTGATGAAAGCAGTAAATGCGAAAAGTAAAAAACACCAAGAGTTATACTAGTTCCCCTCACACTCCGAGGGTACGTCTAGTCCCCTTTCACACGAAAGAGATTTTCTTATAGTTGGTAATTTGTACAAAGACTACCAAACAACCAAGAACAATCCTCTTGGACCAAGAACAATCCTCTTGGATTTTTACTAAGACAACAAAGAGAACAATCCTCCCTAAGTGTCTTTCTTGTTTCCAACAATCCTGAAAACAAGGATACAATAGTTTGTTTGATTTGCATAAGAGTTTGAATAATGAAAGAGCAATGTCAATCACTTGATTGATCTTTTCTATTCAATATTAAATTTAAGATGGAATACTCTTCTAAGTGCTCAAGTATAATTTTCAGTATGCATATGAAAATGATGAACAGAAATCTTGAGTATATAGAGTATGATCAAAAGAATAGAAAGTAATAGTTGTTAGTGATTGTTGTTGTATTTTCAAAATTCAAAATAAAAATAATTTATAGTGTAGTAATACCTCTTCAATGAATCATAGCAATGTTTAAACCATTTTTACTGGAAAAAATGAATTTGAAAAGATACAAAGATTGCCATGAAAAGGTGTTACAAAAAGTTGCTGGAAAAATGAAATTTTTCAAAATCTGAAGCACAACAACCGGTTGCACTAAAGCAACAACCGATTTCTGTAAAAGCAACGTTTAAAAAATTTGAAAAATATAACTATGACAATCGATTGCTGCTAGATGACAATCGATTGTTGTCAAAACAGAAACTTTTGTTTTTTGACTGCAACTGGTTGTCCTAGCATGACAATCGATTGCTTGTGTACAAAAATTGAAAGTTAATTAAATTAGCAAAGAAAATTAAAATAAAACTAAGTTTAGATTAAATTAATTAAGGGAAGAAATTTGTTAAGAAAATATTTTTGGTCTTTTGTTTAAAAGAAAAATAAAGTAAAAATAACAATTTTTAGTTTAAATAAAATATTTTTGGTATTTTAATTAAAAATAGTAATAATAAAATAAAATAAGAAGAGAAAATAAAATAAAATAAAATAAATAAAAGTTAAAAGTCAGGGGTTTGAAAATGAGAAGAGAGGTTAGAAAGTAATATTTTTTTAGAAATTAGGCCCAAGGTCCTTTTTTATGTAATCAGACTAAATAAATAAATAAAAAGGTTATGTGGGTTGTGTGTTACTAAGTAATCAGGGGCGTAATGGTTAGAAAAATGAAGCAAGGCCCAACAGAGAGAAGTCCAATGCGCTTCCAAACAAAAAAACAAGAAAAATGGAAAGTATGAAAAAAGCAAAAGGTCTCGCTGAGGCTCGAACCCAGGACCTCCTATAACAATGTCTTACGCGTGCGCTTGCTTCCACTAGGGTGGCCTGTACATCCGATATTAGAACAACAATCAATAAATTTAAAATAAACCAAGTCATGAATGTGACTTCATCTTCAACCTCACGCCAGCCTCTTCATCATCATTTTTGAATTTGTAACTTCTTTATTTCTCAACCAAATTAGAAAATATGAAGATGAAACTTGCTTGAAATTTAACCATGACTCCAAATATGTAATTGTCTAAACCAATAGATCAAAGATGAATACGAATTTTTCTTGGTACCAAACTTGACCTAACTTTTTTAGAAAGTTCAAAACTAAAATTTACACTAATCAGGCAATATAAATGAATTCTAAGGACATGGTTAGTTTCAGGGCTATGATGTCTATATTTTATCTTTGAAAATGGAAATCAAATTATGCCTATATAAAGAGTTCAAAAGTTAGAAAACTCACCTTGAAAATGGAATTCGTGTTTTGAGTTTGAGCATCTTTCAAGGTGTTGTAATGATCTGGTTAGCTTCCTTGGACCTCTAGGAAGCTAATGCAATGCTTAGCTTGAGTTGAGAGTGGCTGAAACTCCTTGTAGAAGTCAATGTGCAGACCTCTGGTTTTAAGTTTGGAAGAAGATATAAATGGAGTTACAGAACTGTAACAGGTGTTGGGATGGATAATATTTGATGTGTAGAAGCTTTGAGAATTATTTAGAGGGAAAACGCACGAGTGGATTATGAGAATGAAGTTTTTGGCCAGAAATATCAAGTTATGGATGTTTGTATGTAGTTTCGAGTTCTAGGGAGTTTGAGTGAGTTTTAGGGTTCTTGAAATCATGGTTTAGCTTGCAAATGATGCCTCTATTTATAGAGAAAAGGTTTGAGGACTTGAGATAACCAGAAACAAAAGTTCACATGTTATGGATCTTTGTCTTGTTTTTGAAGCAACTTGAAAAATATAGTTTCAATGCATAGTACAAGCATGGTCTGAATAGTTAGAGGCTCTAGACAAGTTTCTTATGGATTTGAGATTGTGTGTGATCAGAAGGAACAAGTGCAAAGTTCAAGGAGAGTGAACTTTGTGATTAAAGCCACTTTACTAGAATGGCAATGTTACTTTGTGCCGTTAATGGAAATGCAACATGGGTAAGAGCTCAAATGCTTGGAAAATGGCTCTATCAGTTGTGTAATTAATTAGTTATGGAGTGAAACACAGTTAGAAGCCTGCAATGCAAGATTATGTAGCATGACTATGAGATTGGATCAAATATTCATCAAGAAAATGACCTATAATTCATGTTTATGAGGCCATCTTCATCTCTTCGAAACTACTAGCTCAAGCATGATCTCTTCAAGTTCTTGAACATTTTAGAAAGCTTGAAACATACTCTACAACCTTCATATTAACCATTTTGACAAAATCATCTTAGAGCTATGTGAAAAATGTCCAAGAAGTTGGGACAAAAATCTACCTAAACTAGGTCAAATTTTCATTAAGTGTTTTTTTAGAAAAAGTGCATGACTTCATGGGCTTATAACTCAAAATCTAAGCATTTTTTAGATATGAGCCCTCTATTACAAAATTTTTTATTTCATCAAGATCTATATGTACGTTCAGATGTGCCTAAGAGGAGGGGGTGAATTAGGTTCTAAAAACTTTTTCTGGTTTGTATGAATATTTTTGCACTAGTTTCTTTCCTTTCTTTTTCTGATAAGTGATGAAAGCAGTAAATGCGAAAAGTAAAAAACACCAGGATTTATACTAGTTCCCCTCACACTCCGAGGGTACGTCTAGTCCCCTTTCACACGAAAGAGATTTTCTTATAGTTGGTAATTTGTACAAAGACTACCAAACAACAAAGAACAATCCTCTTGGACCAAGAACAATCCTCTTGGATTTTCACTAAGACCACAAAGAGAACAATCCTTCCTAAGTGTCTTTCTTGTTTCCAACAATCCTGAAAACAAGGATACAATAGTTTGTTTGATTTGCATAAGAGTTTGAATAATTAAAGAGCAATGTCAATCACTTGATTGATCTTTTCTATTCAATATGAAATTTAAGATGGAATACTCTTCTAAGTGCTCAAGAACAATTTTCAGTATGCATATGAAAATGATGAACAGAAATCTTGAGTATATAGAGTATGATCAAAAGAATAGAAAGTAATAGTTGTTAGTGATTGTTGTTGTATTTTCAAAATTCAAAATAAAAATAATTTATAGTGTAGTAATACCTCTCCAATGAATCATAGCAATGTTTAAACCATTTTTACTGGAAAAAAATGTATTTGAAAAGATACAAAGATTGCCATGAAAAGGTGTTACAAAAAGTTATTGAAAAAATGAAAATTTTCAAAATCTGAAGCACAACAACCGGTTGCACTAAAGCAACAACTGATTATTGTAAAATCAACGTTTAAAAATTTTGAAAAATATAACTATGACAATCGATTGCTGCTAGATGACAATCGATTGTTGTCAAAACAGAAACTTTTGTTTTTTGACTGCAATCGATTGTCCTAGCATGACAATCGATTTCTTGTGTACAAAAATTGAAAAATCATTATTTTTTAAATATTTTAAGCAATTTAAAACATCCTTCTTCAATCATACATAGTATATACTAAAAATATTATTTTAATAAAGTAAATGCATGATTAAAAATAGTTTTGAGCACTAAGAGCATAAGATCAAAATTTTCATATACCTTAAGCCATAAGTCTTGAAGAGTTGATCTTGATCAATGAATCTTTGCTTGAGATAAATCTTATATCTTGATCCATTCATTTTTGCATGCTAGCTTTTATTCATAAAAACATTTGGAAAGCTTGATTTCACACTAAAACTTTCATGTTGAAATTTTGCTTTGAATCATCTTCCATCTTGGTGAAAAAATGTCATGAAGTAGTGAAATTATCATATTTAAAACACTTAGAAATTTTTCTAAGTCTTGAAAATTTTGACTTTTCAAATTGAATTTTGACATTCTTGATTTCTTGATGATCAAGCTTCATATTTTTAATATCTTCATGAATTGTGATCTTTGAAATCAAATCTTGACCAAAAACTCAAAGTTTGACTTTTTATGCATCAGTTGACTTTTCATCAGTTGATCAAATTTTAACTATCAATCCATTGATCTTGAGGAATGTTTTGAACCATAAAATTAGGTCAACATGTTGTATTTGAATCCTTGAGATTATGCTTCAAGCCATTAGATCATGCATTAGGTCAAAAGTCACTGATCAGTCAAATACAATCAAAGCCCTAATTTTGACCATTTTGCCCTTTTGGTATATTGAGTGATTTTCTTGAGAGATGGTGATCAATAGTTGATCAAATGATGAATATTACTTTAAGATGTTGATGTTGGCCAAAAGTCATGAATTTTGACTGTAGGTTGACCACATTTGACTTTTTACCCAATACAACTGATATTCAGTCATCTGAGCAATTGACTGAGCAAAATTGTGATTAAAGACTTGAAACTTGACATGAGTATTCTTGGAGGTCTACAATGATCCATGAAGGTCATTTGAGGCCTTAAAAGTCCAATTATCCTTGTGAAAATCAAAACTCTAATTTGAGGCATCGGTGTTTAGGAGATGGTTTAACCTAGACAACACTTGTGCAAACTTGAACTATTAGAGATCTTGTGTGAAATGTTTTGAGGAAAGAGAGGACAAATTTTGGGGTACGACACGTATGATCAAAACTTTCAACAAAAATTTCAAGCATCATGTATATCAGGCTGGTGACTTGGTAATAAAGTGCACCATCCTACCGCAAGGTGATCCCAGGGGAAAATGGACTCCCAACTACAAAGAGCCATTTGTAGTCAAGAAGATATTTTTTGGTGGTGCTATGATACTTTCCACCACTGAGGGTGAAGACTTTACGTACCCTGTGAACACGGATATAGTCAAAAGAGACTGGCTAGGTTGACTGGCCTAGGCAAAAATAAGGGCATCTCGACGAACCAAAAGGGTTGGGGCAAAAATCAGGGATATATATAAAAGATCGTACAACCGTCAAGTCAAAAACCTAAAAAGGCGGCTTGGACAAAAAAGGGTATCCCGGTGGACTAAAAACCTGAAAGGGAGGTCCAGGCAAAAGTTATGGATTAAAGCGTACGACTATGTCCCGTTGGATCATCTACTTAGAACAAGCTTTATTACCGGCGTCAAGTTCAAATGGTACAAATCAATTCAGTCAACTTCTTCCGACAGTGAGGGATGAGATGCTCGAAGACATAGGGGCAATAGCAGAGTTGAAACTCAATAATATCATTTCCACATAGTTTTTTTCTCTTTGTTTTACTTTGTACTCTTTTCATTTTACAATGATTTCCTCTTACTATGATTTTTGTCCCCTATGTACAAAATTGTCTGTTTATAGGCAAATTATCAATACAAGTCAATTTCAGAATTAATATTTTTTTTACTTTCTCTGTTTTGTTTGCAAAAACGTCCAATGACTAAATTGGATAAACATATGCATATGGATATGATTACTGTTAACAAATATATGCCAAAAAACAAGAATAAACATTTACTCAAGACTCTAGGAATTGGGATAACATTCAGGTCGTCCACAAGTCCCCACAAGAAAATCCCCACGGAATAACCTCCATGGGATTATCCCTACAAAGTTACCTTCACAAGCTCATCCCCGACGGAGATACATTCCCCCCCACAAGACTAATATGCTTCCAGACATGAATTGGGGCATCTTCCAGCTATTAATATAACCATACTCCCCAGCAAATGCCCCTAGCGGATAAAAGAGTCTGATCATTTCTCCAACATACGGCGGAAACTTCCCCAACATAGTTCACAGGAATCTAATTCCCCAACTGATTTTATTTCTCCAACATTGTATAATCTCCTACAGAGTTCTCTTCTCCAGCAGGGCTCATTTCCTCAGCAAAGTATATTTCTCCAGCAAGGTTTATTTCCCCAACAGAATTCAATTCCCCGAGCATAGTTCTTTACACTCTAATTACTGCAAATCCCTGACAAATTCCCCTCTCCAGCAAAGTGTAGTCCATGTTTCTATCCCCAGAGAATTACTATAGAATCTGAAACTGAGACAAATATCATTTAACTATACGCTCCCCCATAAGAGTTGACACCCATATCTGAAACTCGGTCATACGACACATCTAAAGGTTGTTCATCTCTTTTATCCCAAGTCAGGGTATATAAGAACTAAATTCCCCAGTAGAGAGATGAACGACCAATGTTCCTGAACTCTTCTATCCTCAAGCAAAAAATCCAACATTCCCAGTGAAGTATCCTCAAAACAGAAAGCGGGAATCCCCAACGGAGACATTCTAAACAATATTGAAGATTCATATTCTTCTTCCCCATCAATGATCAGGGATTTATTTTCCCCGGCAAAGATGTTATACGAAGCTACCAATACACTTCAACGACATCTTGCATCCATACATCATTTACAAGTATCATAACATATGCATATGAAACGCATATAGCACACTCTCATTTACTTTGAGAGCATCATTACGCAATGCATTACATACATCATGACATTGCACGAAACTAACTTTGTTTTTCAGGTAAAAGTCTACAAATAGACGAATATCATCAACAATTCTCAAACAAGTCATAGATTAATTCCCGAAATAGGACGGTGTAACTATCTAGGCAAACAGGTCACAGATTAATTCTCGAAACAAGACAGGGTAACTATCTGTACGACCAGACAGTAGGAATTTCCGAAACAAGATTGGTTCGCCAACAGGAAGCAGGTCAAAGATTAATTCCCGAAATAAGAAAGGACAACCATCTGTATAGTCGAGCAAAGATTAACTCCCGAAATAGGACGGTGAAATTATCTTTATAACCAGGCAAAGATTAACTCTCGAAACAGGACGGGGAAACTATCAACAGGGCCAGGTGGTATGAATTCCCGAAATAGGACAGGTTTAACAACAAAAAACAAATTGTAGATCAATTATCGAAACAGGATGGGGCAACTATCTATATGACCAGCCAATTTCCCTTCAGAGACCGAATTCTGAAAAGCATTTCCCTTCAGAGACTGGATTCTGAAAGGCATCCCCCCTTATAGACTGAATTCTGAAAAGCATCTTTCTCATAGATGTATTATGACAAACATTTCCTTCAGAGACTAAATCTAACAAGTAGCTACTCAAGCACTTTCCCCAGAGAGTCATTCTGAAAAGCATTCCTCTGATACAGTCAAGCGTAGACTCATTCTGATACTCTTATCAACAGTTACTTTGGATGGAATCTGTAAGCACGTGTCCGACGACACTCTATCATCTCTCCGAATGGCATCTTTAAGCCTATTCAAGCAATACAATCAACCAACACTGTTACTTCGTGCACATGTGAGGGCAAATTTTAGGGCACTTAAGTGTTCAATCCCCTTCCACCTTCAGATCACGAATGGCGAGCATTCCAATCTAACTCTTCAGGTTTAGGAAGAATGAACAGGGGAAGCTGGTGTACCCCAAAATTTCCCCTCTCATTTTTATTCAAGACATTCTCATAGGGTCCTCAAAAGCTCAAGGTTTCTCAAGAATTGATCAGTCAAATTCTCCTCCTAAGCAATTGACCTACAACTAGGGTTTTGTGTTTCTCAAGGAATGCTCATACGAAGTTTCATGCCTTGCATCACAAGTTTGCTCAGTCAGTGGCAAATCAAATGTATTGGACAAAAACTCAAGTATGGTCAACATACAGTCAAACTTTAAGATTTTTTGGTCAACATTAGGATTTTGAAGTCATATTCATCATTTGATCAAGGGTTGTTCATGATTCATCAAGGAAAACTCTCAAATTAGCAAAAGTTAAAAGTTGCTAAATTAGGGTTTCCCTTAGGAGAAGTCAACTAAACTTTGACCAAGCATAACTTTCACATGCTTCATCAGTTTTTCCCCAACCAAAGCCTATTTTGAAGAAAATTCAATTCTCTAAAAATGCTTCAATTGTGAGATATGAGCAAATACATTATAGGTCATTTCAAAAGTTAACAAAAAGAAAATTTTTGTCAAGGAAACTTACATTAATATAAAGTCTTCAAATGCAAAAATGATCAACATAGGGATCGAAGAGGACATCTTGATGTTTCCAAAAAGTCTAAGATCACTTTCAAAGGATGAAAATTGAGAGAGCTATGACTAGTGAAAGTTGGGAAATTTTGAGCAAATGCATGAAGTTCAAATTGAGCAAACTTATTATTTTGGGCTATTAGGCTATTATTTCAGAGTCCAAACGAGTTCTACACTTCATATGAACCTAACATATTACTCATGCAACCTCCTTGGGTTTTTTATTTTTTATTTTTTATTTTTATTTATTTAAAATTCAAAATAAAAACAAATCTTATTACACAAGTCCAAGCCCATGTTCATTTGCTCTAATCTCACCCTTATATATTCTCAGCAAACCCATAAAAGAGACCACACGTGCTGCCTCCTTGAGAAAACCATAAAAACTAACAAAATTTCAAAAACTAAGGCATAATTAAACCCTAATTTCCAACAAGTTTCAGTCGATTACAAGCACTCTATCAACTTCCTGAGACTTCCAGGAGTCATACCCAGCCATCACTGAAGGTCGTAGCATCCCAAATCACCGCAGCCAAGCAACTCCGGTTGATGAAATTTCCATGAATCCAAAATTACATGCCATGCATTATTAATTAAATCCATGTGTATATTCTTGCTTATAATAATGTTTAGATTCGTTTGGACTCACCGTTTGTAAGTTTTTACGCTGGAATAGAGAATTGTCATGGTTAGGGCACCAAGCTCGTGAATCTGTGAAATCCTAGCTACAGGTCGTTTCAATCAAAACTAACATCACCATTAGAATCATGAGGCCTAAATTAGTGGACAAGGATGCTTTTCATGCTCACTTGGACTTTATTTTGCAGGTTTGCAAATTCCCCTTGCCGGAGAAGAAGAAGTTGACCACCGAAGATGGTGGGTTGACTCCAGCATATTTAATATATATTGTTTTAATTTTGTATAGTTAACGCAAAACAACTAATGGTTTAGTGGCAAGACAACATGTGATAGGGTATTCATATGCAAGGGCACGGGTTTGATCCATGCCCCTTGCATTTTATTCCATAATCATTTGTTTTCTAACCCTTGAAAATCCAGTGCAGCAAACTCGCATGTATCCACCATGTGTCCTCTCATCATCACCCTTGGATCTCAACAGATCCAGATCCAGCCCTCCAGGTCTGCACGCTCACGATACACCTCTTGGGGATACCCACAGTCGATCAAGCGTTATGGCTAATTGGGCCTAGACTCAAATTGCAATCTGCACCCCCACTGTTTGCTAATTCTGGCCCAACCCTTTCTCTTTTTTTTATATTTTTATTTTACCTTTTATTATTTAATTAAAATACCAAAAAAATGTTAACTTTTTCCAATTAAAATTAATTTATACTTTTAGGGTTTTTAATTATTTTCTAATTAATCAACTTTTTTTAATTAATTTCTTTTTTTAATCAAAATTAATTACGATTTTTTTAGGTTTTATTTTAATTAATAATCTCTTTCTTAATAAATATTAGTTAGTGTTTTAATTTATTAAATCATAAATATCCTTTTTTCATAAAAACCACAAAAACAATTTCCTTTCCCTTTTCCGTTTATTTTACATTTTCGCGTAGTTTATTATTTTCGCATTTTTCCGATTATGTAACTGCTCATGGTTTGTAATAGATAATTATGGTTTCTATTTCCTCGCATTTTTATTACTTGTACCCCTTATTCCTGAAGCCATGTAATAGCGTAGGAACATTTACTTTCTGCACTTTACCGCTTTCTTTATTATTTTATTTATTGCTTAGTAAATAGGCCTTGTATGAAAAGATAACGATCAAACATAGCTAACCCTAATCTCAAGATTAAAAATAACTGAAAACAAATCACTCGGACATGCGCACCTCTAGGGTAACCTCCCTTGTCGCCTCAGAATAACAATCATGTCCCTCGAACATGGGGATGCTTTAGCATTATCCCTAGAAATCAAAAGATCGTAGTCCCTTTATGATGAATTGCTAAAGCGTCCCTACAAGTTATCTTCTATGACTGTACGATGACCCGTGCCAGTCTCTTCACATTCAACGATAGGGCTTCCTACTAACTAATGGTAGGGTAGCACTATCTAAAGGAGGAGGAGAAGAACAGTAAAGACCTTGAGTAAGGGTAGAATACTTTTAATCGCTTGCTCGCAAATATTTCAAAACAAAACATCTTTTCACAAACAATTTTTCTAAAATATTTTTAAACAAAACACTTTGTACGCATTCTTAAGGGCTGATACAAGAATCATTACAAAGTTGTCCTTTACATTGGCTTTTTCAAAATATTTTCAAACATACATAACACAAAGCAATTTTCAAAACAAAGTGAGCTAGCGATTAACAGCCCGTAGATAACTACATATGAAAAGGGTGCTAACACCTTCCCTTTTCATAACCTACCCCCTGAACTCAAAAATCTCAAAGGTCTTTCCTATTCTTTTCACCCTTTCCTTGTTAGATAAAATAAAAGTCGGTGGTGACTCTTCCTATCCACAACATTTGCGATAAAGCACAAAACCAAGTCAGTTATCTCGCCGTATTACAATAACCTTTCTTGCTTCTCAAGTATTTGAGTATCCGTACTTGGTGTGTGGTAATTAATATAATTGACACTCTTGAGGAATTATACCCCACATTTGGCTTGAGGGATATTGTAGTTCTTGTACTTTTGCAAACATAATTACCCTCTTGTAGTCTAACTTAATTTGGTAATCCTTGTCCAGAGTCCTCTTCGGCTGGTATCCCCTGATTGAAGTCTCCCGGTAACCCTACCGTTGTCAGTAACCTTACTGTTTACCAAATCATTATTGTTGTAACCTAGTAACCTTACCAATGTTCGTAAACCTGAAAATACTTGCCTTTTCCAATCACTCGATTGTCGCTTCCGGTAACCCTATCGATGCTAGCAACCTTGTTATCCTTGTTTTCTTAATCACCTGATTAATGTCTTCTAAAAACCATACAGATAATAATGACCTCACTATGGCTTTCTTTCCTAATCACCTGATTGTGATACCCCGGTAACCCTACCGATGTCAGCCACTTTGATATCGTTTCTTGCCCAATCACCCGATTTAAGCCTCCCGGTAACCCTATCGTTGTTGGTAACTTTGCCATGATTTCTTTCCAACTACCTATCTTCTGGTAACCCTACCATTGTCTATAACACAAAATTGTTTGTCATGCCTATCACCTGGTTGGTCCATAGTCCAGTAACTTTACTGAAGCCAAACATTTGCTCCCCGACAGTCATTTTTTACAACCTGGTCGTCACCCAGTAACCTTACTGTTGACTCGTCCATTCGTGAATCTTCACTGCGTCTTTTCTCTTCCTTGTGCCCGATAAGTATTATCCCTCAACGGAGTTTGTTTTCACCTTTTGCAAGAATGCCTGGTCAAGCATCATTTCCACCTTTCACTCACCTTTTGCAGATAGGCAACATATTTTCTCTTTCATTCGAGGAAATCATGTGGGAATACCATACAGTTATCCGCCAAAGTTTGTTAGTGGAGGCATCCAAAAATAAAAATAAAAACCATAAATCCTTATACCTTGTTCTTCGGAGCGCAAATTTTCAGGTTCTTTTAGTATTTAATCTCCTTCAACCTTGGATGTTCGAAAGGCTAGCGCCAATCTCACCTTCAGGTTTAAGACGATTAAATAGGAGCAGTTGTTGCACCCCAAATTTTCCATCCTATTTTTACTTTTATCTGGAATAGACTTTGCATTCATATGCATCATTATAATAGGGCATTATCATATTCATACATTTCATTCAATAAAATAACAGGGGTTCAAAATTTGAGTGGGCGTGCGATGTCAGGGTTTTCACATTCTTTTGAGGTGTGCATATCAAATAAAGCTTGATGTTCCTAATTCTCATGATTCTTCTTCAATCAGTGAATGTGTGGAATTGGGATTTATGTGGCTTCAAGGATATCCTTCCTATTCAAGGGTAATCAATGTATTCCTTCATCAATGATTCTAACTGAGAAGGCTGTTATGATATGGTGGCAGAACCAACTATTATATATTGGTTTTGCATTTTGTGTTTGCAAATGTTGTGGTAAGCAAGAGTTGCCACCGACTTTTATTTTATCAAAATTAAGGAAAGGGTGAAAAGAACAGAAAAAGACCTTTTAGAGATTATTCTGAGTAAGGGGGGTAGATTATGGAAAGGGAAGGTGTTAGCACCCTTTCCATTTGTAGTTATCTACAGGCTCTTAGAGGTTTGCTCATTTTGAAATACCTTTGTGCTTTGTGTGTTTTGAAAATGTTTGGAAAATGTCTTAGTGCGGAGATTTGCTTTGCGTTTAACTCTTGCATCAGTACTCAAGAGTGTTAACAAAGAAAATGTTTTGAAAATTGCTTTTGAAAAGTAGTATTTGTGTAAGTGCAAACATTTTTTGAGCAAACTTCTAACAGCTATCTACTTTTATACTCGAAAAGGGTTGTTATTTTCCTCCTATCCTTTAGACAGCGCTATCCTACTATCAGTGAGTAGGTAGACCTATCGTTGGATGTATGAGGGACATCGAAGGGACGATACAGTCACGAAAGCAACTTGTGGAGACGCTTTAGCAATTTTGTTTAGGGACTAGATAATTTACTGAGAAAGTAACTGTAGGGTCATCGAGGGACTATGATCTTTTTGATTTACGGGTCTTTGCTAAAGCGTTCCTGCCTTATGACTGTTTTACTTCTGAAGGCAACCAAAGTGTGGTACCCTAGAGGTGTATATGTGCGAATGTATTATGTTCAGTTATTTTTTTGTCATTTTCGTTAAGTTTGCTAACGTTTGATTATTAGTCTTTTCATACACGCCTAGTTACTAGCAGTTAATATTATACAGAAATTTAAAGTGCAGGAATTCAAATCTACGCTATTACAATGTTTTGGGGAGGGGGATATTTACATGTCTAAAAATGAAGGGGATAAAGCAATAAATATCCTAGTTTTAATCTATTACATCTAGTGAGCAGGTACATTAATAATAAAAATGTGAAATTAAATAAACGCGCGTGAAATTGAAAATAACGTCTAAAAATATCCTAAGAAATAAAAATATTTTTGTTTTGTTTTTTATGTATAAAAGAAAATAAAGGCTAAATCTTTTTAATTTTAATTTTAAGAAAGATGTTAAAATAATTAATTAATTAATTAATTTACAAAATTAATTTAATTAGAAAAGACACTAGCCTAATGTTTTTTGTGATTTTGATTTAAAGTTAATTTAAATAAAAAGGATCAATAAAGAAATAACACAAAGGACAAAAATAAAATATAAAAGGGGCATCCTTCGATCCAAGGAGAAAAGGGAAGCTTCGATCCAGAGAGAGTCATGGCCTTTCGATTCATGAAGGATTTTGTCGTTTTCGATCTAAGGAAGGATTTGTTCTTCGAATTGAACCTGCAAGGCAAATGTTGGCAAAAAAAATAAAGATGCAGGACCTGGGTATCAAACTCAGGTCCTTCTCTCAAATTCGAATCTTCTATCCTCAGGCCTAAGCTTATTTTGACTTGAAATAGGCTATTCCATGAGTTTTGAAAGGCAGATTGGGTCATGCCTTTCGATGGCGTGATTTTATTCCTGCATGTTATCTTACGTATGATATGCTCATATAAACATAAATGGCATTAGCAACACATATATACCAACAATATGTATTTAAAAGGCTTAGAAATGCAGTTTCGACTTGGGTAAATCTTTACCAACTGGAGATGCTTCGATTTATGAATCCGGACATGGCTTCGCTTAGAGCAGATTCTTGGGAATCTCAGGAACACAAATATAGCCTTCGTATGGATTGAGGGTGCCTGCAAAAAACTAGTTAGAATTTTGATATCTTTCCTATGGTGGTGTGAGTGTTCTCTTTTTATAGGCAATATGTTTGTGTGTGATGCAACATTTATGGTCTCTTTATATAGAGGGGTAGAGGGGACAAGAAGGAAAACGTTTAAATAGCCTTGATTATGTGTTTGAAAACCATGAATGAGAATTTGTAACGTTGGCCAAAAACATGGGATCTTTTCCTTTTTTGATATTTTAATGTATATAGACATTTTGGCTCCTTCGAATGATCTCTAGTATTCCTCTTCGATTGGCCTATTGCCTCCTTCGATTGAACCTCTTGTATAACCTTTGAACTGGCCTTTGGAATGCTCTCTCGAAGGGGTCTTTTGGATAGACCATTTGCGTCCTCTTCGAATGGGCCTTTGGTTGCCTCCTTGGAATGGACTTCTTGAGTGTCTTTCAAATGGTTCCTTCGTGGGACCCATCTATTTGCCTTAGTTGCTTGATTCAAATAGCCCAAGTGAGGACTTCATTCTAGCCAATCGAAGTCTCCTTTGTCATGAATGTAATGGTGCATGAGGCTTGGGTTGGGCAGCATGCAGGACTTTGGCCAAACGCATCAAAAGACAAAATAACACTTGCCTTCAACCATTATGTGCCTTTCAACTGGACTAAATGCATGCCCCTTCAAAGGCACCATTTATGTGTCCTTTGAATAGCCCACATGCACTCCTTTGTTCTTTCTTCGAATGACTCTCCAATGCATGTCCTTCGACTGAACCTTTGGAATGCTCTTTCGAAGGGGCCATCATGTGCTATAGTGCAGAAACTGAGCTGAGGAGTCCTTGGCCTTGTGAATTGAAGGCAAGCACAAACGAAGTCTTTGTCTTAGTGAATCTAAGGCAAGCGTGAAGGGGATTTTTTCTTGATGAATCAAAACACGCTTGTAGGGGGTTCTTGCCTTGTGCATCAAAGGCAAGTCGAAAGAAGCTTTTTGCCTTGTGCGCTGAAGGCAGACTGAAAATGGATTATTTGCCTAGTCGAAGCAGGAATTAAGCATGCTCTGAAGAGACCAAATGCGCACATGAGGCAGGAATCCATCTTGCATGCAGGTAGCCATTGCATTTGTGGGTCAAGCCAACATGCAAAGCCAAAGGTGCAATCAAAGGAGCACTAACAAGAGGCCCTTCCCCTTTGGATCGAAGGAGGTTATTTCAAAGGAAATACATGCCCAGTCGAAGCTTGTATACACCAAACAAGAAGAAGGCCAAGGCTTCAATCGAAGCTTGGAAATTTGAGGCAAGCTTGGAGGAGGTTAGGCGCTCAATTGAAGCCTGTCCAAATACCAATCAAAAGGCCTTTTAACATGCCAATCTAAAGACTTAGCTAAGATGCCAATCGAAAGGCCTTTTGGGGTACAACAGTTGCCCCTGTTGAATCTTCTTAAACCTGGGGATTTAGATTGGCTTGTTTGCCTTTTGTGATCTGAAGGTGTAAGATGATTGAACACTAGAGTGCCCAAAAATTTGCACTTGCATGAAATAACACTGATGATTGATGATGTAGGGAATGGGCTTACAGATGCCATTTGAAGGAGATGACAGAGAGTCGTCAGAGATGGGCTTAAAGATGCCATCTAAAGTAGATGTTGATTTCACACATGGTCCCTTTAGGGATTCCCGTTCCTACTGTCTGAGGAGGAGTCTGTTGGGGAATATGGGTTTCTATTGTTCTCCTGTTTGAGGAAAACTCTGTGGGGAATAAAGTCTAGGAACTTCAGTTGTCCAAGGCTCTGCTTAAGAATTATCTCTGGAGAGATGACAGTTTGTTGTATTCTGGTTGAAGTCCAAGTTTCCAGTGATTTTCTAGGGGTAATGGAATTAACCGTTTTCTGGAAATGCATTAGAAAGAGCCTGTGTAGGGTTATTCCAAGATGAGTCCATGTTAGTCTGCACCCGGAGATATATGAGAAGAAACTCATGTAAGATTACTTCGTTTGGTCATGTAGATAGCTTTCCTGTCTGGTTTTAGGTGTTAATCTACAATCAGCTTGTTCACAAATGGTTGTCATGTCTGGCTTCAGGTATTAATCTGGAATCTGAAAATTGTCGGTCGTTGAGATAGTTGTCCTGGCTGATTTCAGGTATTAATCTCTGACCTAAGAAATAAAGATAGTTTTCCCGTCTGGTTTCGGGTGTTAATCTTCAATCTCCTTATGTAGATAGTTTTCCTAGCTTGTTACATGTATTAATCTGGAACTTGAAAATTGCCGGTCGCTAAGATAGTTGTCCTGTCTGGTTTCAAGTATTAATCTTTGAACTTAAAGAAAGAAAGATAGTTCTCTTGGCTTGTTACAGGTATTAATCTTTAATCTCTTCATATAGATAGATCTCCTGGCTTATTGCAGGTATTAATCCATAATTGGTCATCCACAGATAGTTCTCCTGAATGGTTTCAGGCATTAATCTGGAACTTGTTTTGCTGGTTACATAGATAGTTTCCCCGTATGGTTTCGGGCATTTATCTGTAGTTGGCTGTATTTATTGGTAAACCTGTCTTGTTTCGGGAGTTCATACCACTTGGTTGTGCGGATAGTTTCCCAGTATGGTTTTAGGCATTAATCTTTGACCTGCTGTAAAAGTTGATAGTATTTGTCTATTTGCTAATTTAACGTGAAAAGGTAAAATCAGTTTCATGCGATGTCATGATGTATGAATTACATGATGATCCCAAAATAAATGAGATTATGATATATATGTATTTTTATGCACATGCCATGATGTATGAACAAGTAATGCTGTTGTGCAGTATCTTTGTCTGGGAAAATAAATCCCTGATTGGTGTTGGTGAGTGAAAAAAGTGATTCTTTAATTTCCATTGGGGATAGTGAATGGAGATAGTTTTGTTGGCAATTCCCTTTTCCTGCCGAGGATCTTTGACTTCTATTTGAGAATGATTTTTCCAAGGGGAAGAGCTCTGTTGAAAGATTTCACCAATTTGGAGAAATAAACTCCGCTGGGGATAAACTTCCATAGCTAGAGAAATAAACTCTACTAGGGATAAGGCTTTATAAACTACTTGAGATTTATAAAACTCTGTTGTGGAAGGTGAAATTCATAAACTGCTTGGGGATTTTGTTGGAATCCTGTTGGAGAATCTTGAGAAGCTTGGTGACTTCACTGGGGAGTTTTCCTCAGATGTTAAAGCAGTATTTTGGAGATTGTTGCTCGGCCGGGGATATGAGAACCTGGAACTTTTAGGCTGCATATTGGGAATGTGGCACAGACCTTGTAGTAGGACATCTCTGCCTTTGTACCTGCTGGAGAAGGTGTATGTGGGGAAGACATCTGCGGGGATCTTATGGATGGCCCTTA
Organism: Vicia faba; assembly: GCA_948472305.1. Lineage (NCBI taxonomy): Eukaryota > Viridiplantae > Streptophyta > Magnoliopsida > Fabales > Fabaceae > Vicia > Vicia faba. Next base: position 823,381,022 of record OX451741.1, read on the forward strand.
GATATTGTCATGTTTCTTAAAGTCATTAGAAATTTTCTTTTTGTTTTTAGGTGTATATTTGTAAGCAGTAAACATATTCAAATGCATATGTTCAAGAATAATCTCTAGACGTTTTCGCACACAAAGCAGAAAAAATAAAAACAGAAGTTTTTCACTTTCAAAGGAATAGTTTTGTATTAATTTGAAATAAGCGTTTTTATACAAGGAGATAAACATCCTAGTAGGAGAATGTCGGCGTGAGAATGGAAGTTATAAAAAATAGTATATAAAGAAAGGCAGCTATGTGAAATAATCTCATTGGTTTCCCATTCTTCTATTGCCTTTATGTCTTTGAGCGTCTCATCCCTTTCGCTGCTTGTCCGAAGCTGATTGGATTGATTAGTACCACTTGAGATTGATAGTTGATACTGAAGATTGGTTGTAAGGTGATCCAACGGGACATAGTTATATGTTTAAATCCCTAACTTTTTCCTGGACCACCCTTTCGGGTTTTCAGTCCACCGGGATACCCTTTTTTTCCCAAGTCGCCTTTTCAGGTTTTCGACTTGTCGAGTGTACATATTTTTTTCATGTATGTCCCTAATTTTTGCCCGAGCCCTTTTTGGTTCGCCGGGATGCCCTTATTTTTTCCTAGGCCAGTCGACCTAGCAGGTCTTTGTTTATGCTTAGTATCTTTTAACTATGTCTGCGTTTACCGAGTGTGGAAGGTCATCACCGTCCGTAGTGGTTAAGATCATGGCTCCACCAGAAAATATGTTCTTGATCATAAATAGCCCTTTGTATGTGGGAGTCCATTTTCCCATGGGATCACCTTGTGGCAGTATAATGCGCTTGATTACCAAGTCACCAGCCTGATATACTTGACGCCTGGCCTTCTTGTTAAAATCTTTGATCATACGTTTTTGGTACATCTGACCATGGCAGACAGCTGCGAGCCTCTTTTCATCAATCAAGTTTAATTGGTCAAGTCGATTCTGGACCCATTCGTCTTCATTCAAAACTGCATCCTTCATGATTCTCAAGGAAGGTATTTGGACCTCAATGGGTAGGAAAGCTTCCATACCATATACGAAAGAGAAAGGAGTTGCCCCTGTTGATGTGTGCATTGTGGTGCAGTAACCATGAAGAGAAAATGGAAACATCTCATGCCAATCTTTATATTTCACTGTCATCTTCTGTATGATTCTCTTGATGTTTTTGTTTATAGCTTCTACAGCGCCATTCATCTTCGGCCGATAGAGAGAAGAGTTATGATGCTGCATTTTGAATTGGGTGCAAAGCTCGGTGATCATAGTGTTGTTGAGATTGGTACCATTATCTGTAATGATCCTTTTTGGAATACTGTACCGACAAATAAGGTTGCGTTTGATGAATCGGGCCACAATGTTCTTGGTAATGGAAGCAAATGAAGTTGCCTCGACCCACTTCATGAAGTAATCAATGGCAACCAGGATGAAGCGGTGTCTGTTAGAAGTTTTAGGTCTGATTTCCCCAATCATATCAATGCCCCACATTGCGAATGGCCAAGGAGCAGTCAGGATGTTTAGAGGAACTGGAGGCACATGTATCTTGTCAACATAGATCTGGAATTTGTGACAAGTCTGCGAATGTTGATAACAGTCTGTTTCCATGGTGGACCAGTAGTATCCTGCCCGTAGGATCTTTTTAGCCATTGAATGTCCACTAGAATGAGTGCCAAAGGTACCTTCGTGTAAGTCAAGCATAACCCTTTCTGCCTCACTCTTGTCTACACACCGAAGCAAGGTAGAGTCATGATTGCGCTTGTAGAGGATCCAGCTACTGAGAAAGAAGTTAGCAGAGGACCTTCTTAGGAACTTCTTATCATTGAACGAAGCTCCTTCGAGATATTCTTGGCTTTCGAGATATCTTTTAGCTTCATGGAACCAAGGCTTGTCCATTACGTCTTCAGTACCAATCTCGTGACATTATGCTGGCTCGTCCATCCTCTCAATGGTGATCTAAGGAGCCTCATTATCCCACCTGACCTTGAACATGGATGACATCGTAGCTAGCGCGTCCGCTAGTTGATTTTCCTCTCGTGGAAAATGCTCAAAGGTAATTTCTTCAAAGTATGGGATTAGTGTCAACACATGCTCTTTGTATGGGATGAGATTAGGGTGCTTCGTGTCCCATTCTCCTTTGATTTGGATGATTACCAAAACCGAGTCTCCAAATACACTTAAGAACCTGATCCTTAAATTGATTGCAGCTTTGAGACCCATGATACATGCTTCATACTCAGCCATATTGTTGGTACAGTTGAAACATAGCTTGGCAGTGAAAGGAGTATGACAGCCCTCGGGAGATATGGTCATAGCGCTTATGCCATTTCCAAGAGCGTTAGAAGCTCTATCAAAAACCATAGTCCATCTGGATCCTTTTTCAGGTCCTTCATCAGGTCCAGGTTCTTCATAATCAGTTACTAGCATTATGTTCTCATCTGGGAACTCAAAATTCATGGATTGGTAGTCATCCACGGCCTAATGAGCCAAATGATCATCTAATATACTTCCCTTAATTGCTTTCTGGGTGGTATATTGAATGTCATATTTGGTCAGGATTATTTTCCATCTTGCTATTCTTCTAGAGAGAGCAGGCTTCTCAAAGATGTACTTGATATGATCCATCTTAGATATTAACAAAGTAGTGTGGGTCAGCATATACTGTCTTAGTCGGCGAGCAGCCCATGCCAAAGCGCAGCAAGTTTTCTCGAGCAGTGAGTATCTTGTTTCACAGTCGGTAAACTTTTTGCTAAGATAGTATATTGCATGATATTTTTGACCAGACTCGTCATGCTGCCCCATCACACACCCCCATTGAGTTCTCTAATACCGTTAAGTACATGATCAGAGGTCTTCCTTCAACTGGAGGCATCAAAATTGGAGGATCTTGAAGGTATTCCTTGATTTTGTCAAAGGTGTTCTGGAAATCGTCATTCCACTTCACTGCTTGATCTTTCTTCAGTAATTTGAAGATTGGCTCACAAGTAGCGGTCAGATGTGAAATGAATCTGGCTATGTAGTTTAAGCGTCCGAAGAATTCTCTAACTTCCTTCTCAGTGCAAGGAGTTGGAATTTCTTGTATAGCTTTGACTTTTGCAGGATCCACTTCAATGCCTTTTTCGCTAACAACAAAGCCTAGGAGCTTACCGGACCTTACTCCGAAAGTGCACTTATTCGAGTTCAGCCTCAGTTTGTATTTCTTCAACCTGTCAAATAGCTTATGTAGGTGATCAAGGTGTTCCTCCTTAGTTTGAGACCTGGATATCATGTCATCAACATAGACCTCAATCTCATGGTGAATCATATCATGGAATAAAGCTACCATGGCTCGTTGATAGGTTTCCCCAACATTCTTCAACCCAAATGGCATAACCTTGTGACTGAAATTGCCCCATTGTATGACGAAGGTTGTCTTCTCCATGTATTCAGGTGCCATCTTGATCTGATTATACCCGGAGAGACCATCCATGAATGAGAATACCTTATGTTGTGCGGTGTTGTCAACCAAAACATCAATGTGGGGAAGCGGAAAGTCATCCTTGGGGCTTGCCCTATTCAGGTATATGTAATCCACACATATACGTACCTTATCGTCCTTCTTAGGCACTGGAACAAAATTAGCGACCCATTGTGGATAGGACGCGACAACTAAGAAACCGGCATTGAACTATTTCATGACTTCAGCCTTGATCTTTTCTGACATATCCGGCCGCATACGATGAACCTTCTGTTTCACTGGAGGGAAGTCCTCTTTTGTAGGTAGGCGATGAACCACAATATCGGTGTCAAGTCCCAGCATGTCTTTGTATGACCAGGCAAAAACCTCAACATAATCATGTAGCATCTGTAGTAACCGTTGTTTGACACTGGGCTCCAAGTTAGCACCTACATTGACTTCTTTTTTGTCCTCTTCAGTACCCAAGTTCACTATCTCAATTGGCTCCTCATGAGGTTGTATTGCCTTTTCTTCATGTTGTAACAGTCTGGCAAGCTCTCACGGTACCTCACAATCTTCCTCACCTTCGTCCTTGGCTTGGTTGATAAGATTTTCAAAGTCATAATAAGCAATAGTAGAACCGTTATCAATGGGATCCAGAGTGGATGTGGATCTGCATTTTGATATATGAGTGTGTGTGCGTGTAAGAGCATAGCTGTTTTAATAAAGTAAAAAGCAGAAAATAAAGGCAGAGAGCGCAAAATTTGTATGTAAAAACGTCCAATGCTTTATTAATGACATATGATAATGAAACATGATAACCCTCACAAAATAACCAGTGTGCCTCGTGTAAGACACAAGTTTTTAGATTTTGTATTATTCATTTATTACATATCCAAAAACAAAAAAGGACAATTACTCTTGAATAAAAGTAATTGGCACAAAGTCTTTAGCCTTCCAGTTGGTGAGTCCTCCGCTGACAGTTGGGAAGATCTACTGGTCCATGTCACTGTCACTGCCATTGTCTTCCAAAGCATTAACCCCATGACTACTGATGCGTAGGGGTGGTCCTCCGGCACGAGCACGACGAACAACCCTTTGAGCTCCTGATGTAAAACCCAAACCAAATTTGTCAGATTTGTAGGGAATATCCGGAAGTTGGCCCCAAATTATACACCTACCTTCTTCAACAACTGCTATGGCATCTTTCAGAGAAGCCATCTTCAGCGGAGGCCTAGTAGTCTTTGGAACAATGGCAGTGGTCTTGGTTGCAGCAATGGTCTGTGGAACCTCCTCAAAGTTTTAACAGGGGGTCTCAATGAAATTGTTGTCCATTTCAACATACCTGAAAGAGTTCAGGTGGCTTACCATGTACTCCTCCTCCCCATGAACTATGATAATTTTCCCATTGACTGGGTACTTCAGCATCTGATGTAAGGTGGAAGTCACAACACCAGCCTCATGGATCCAGGGTCGACCCAATAAACAGGAGTAAGATGGGCGGATGTCCATCACATAGAAAGTGTAATTAAAAGTATGAGTACCCACTTTGATAGGGATGTCCACCTCCCCATGCACCATTCTTTTAGGATCGTCAAAGTCTCTCACCATAATGTTACTAGGCTTCAGAGTCAAACCTTCACAATCTAACCTGTCAAGGGCCTTCTTGGGCAGAACATTCAGTGATGAACCTGTATCCACTAGAACATGGGCCAAAGTAGTGCCCCTGCACTCGATAGAGACATGCAGGGCATCATTATGTTTCCTTCCTCTGGGAATCAGATCAACATCAGAGAAACCTAGCCCATTGTCAGCCGTCAAACTAGCCGCACAGTCTTCAAATTGATCAGCGAAGGTTTCTTGAGGCACGTGAGCAGTCTTGAGGAATTTCACTAAAGCCTTGGCATGGGCTTCAAAGCATAATAACAGGGACAACATTGAGATCTTGGAAGGGGTCTTCCCTAGTTGTTCAACCAGATTGTAGTCGCTCTTCTTGATTATTTTTAAGATTTCTTCCATTTCATTCTTACAAGCCTTAGGGGTGGCTTTTGGGTACGCCTTTGTCTGGACAGGCTCAACCAATATCTCTTTGCTCTGAGTTTAGGCCGACTCGGTGGCAGGGGTAGCAGCAGGGATAGCAGCAGAAGTAGTCATAAGAATACTGACAGGAGTAGCAGCAGGGATGATCATAGGAGTAGCAACAGTTTTAGAAGGAGATATCTCGGGGGAGAAAACTCTTTCGCTTCTTGATATCTTACTGGTCCTGGCGATATTGCTAATGTCAGGATCATAGTCTTCAGCATCTTCATCTTTAACAATCAGCAAATCTTGCTTGACGCCATGGTAATAGACGTCAGCCCCATAGTTCCAGGGAACATCTTTATCCGAGGAATATGGTATAGGTCTAGGGAAAGTAATTATCAATGAATCAACTTTCGAAACAGATGTAATCCTGACAGGTCTTTTGGAGGAGGCCTTGGGAGGATTGTCGGAAATGGTAATGATAGAAACATTTCCACACAGAGTACTTGTAACTGGAGTCTTCTCAAACAAGATTTATTTATCATCCATCGGGCATTGAACACCTTCCTTCAACAAATGGCAACCATTAGGTAAGGACAAACACAAATGGCAACCTTCGCCACAACCCGGAAATAAACTGGCCAGTAAGAGATTCTTCTTAATAGTCAGGAGTGGGGTAGCCAGTTCATCAACAGAAGCAACAAACATGTCATCATCGACAACATTAACACCATGGTCGTACTTGGGCATAGGGGCAGTTATAACATTAGTGGTTTCAGGAGCGTCAAATTCAATCTCCTGTGCTTCAATCAAATCATGCACCTTGTTCTTCAAAGCCCAACAGTCGTTTGTATCATGGCATGGACTTTCAGAATGGTAAGCACACCGAGAACTTGCATTGTAGTGAGGAGATATGGTGCTGGGATTCTTGGGAGCCTCTTTCAGGGTAACCAAATTGGATTTCAGCAGGTGTGGTAAAACCTGAGATAGGGTCATGTCGATCTAGGTAAACTGTCTCCTTGGCTTATATGTTCTGGACTGATTATTCTATTTCCGGTTTGATGCATAATTGGAAATCATAACAACCCCTAGCGTCGGACGATGCTCAGTTTTGTTAAGATTTCTTTGACCATTAGCAGCACTGACCTCCTTATTCCTTGTGAATGGTTTCTTTGCAGCACTGGAGGATGTATCTCTCTGTATCTTGCCACTTTTGATGTCAGCCTCTACTTTTTCACCCGTCAAGATCAATTCCATAAACCCAGCAGAAGAACTTCCAATCAGATGGTTAAAGAATGGCCCGGATAATGTGCCCAAGAACATGTCCACCAGCTCCCTATCAGACAATGGAGGTTGGACTCTTCCCACAAGGTCTCTCCATTTTTGGGCATAGTCCTTAAATCCCTCTCCAGAACCCATAGACATGCTTTGCAACTGTGTACGAGTTGGGGCGAGGTCAGCATTATATTGGTACTACTTATAGAAAGGAGCATCCATATCTTTCCAATTACGCACAGTGGTTCTTTCTAGTTGATAGAGCCATTCCAGCTGAGTCCCTGTCAAACTTTCCTGGAAGAAGTGTACCCACAAATCCCTATCAGTAGTGTGGGGTTGAATTTTCCTGACATACGACCTTAAATGCAGCTTAGGATAGGAGCCACCATCGTACTTAGCAAATGTAGGGACTTTAAATTTCCACGGGATGACCACCTCTGATACCAGTCCTAGCTCTTCAAAGTCCAACTCGGGCACCCTTTGGATCTCCATGGCATTAAGTCGATCCTCCAGTTGTTTTTATTTGTCATCAGAAGGAGGATAATGCTCCTCAGAATAGTCAGGTTCATCTTCTTCAAACTCCCTTGTATTGTGGTCTTCTTCTCTTGGCTCTCCATCCTGATTGTCTCTCTCTTAACGGAGTTGCAAGCTCTGAAATGTGCTTCGCTGGTCCTTTGAACCTTCTTCCTAAATTAAAAACACCCACCAGTCTCTTTTTCTTCTTCTTGTCCTTGAGAATCAGAGCTTTCAAGTCTTTTTGTCCCTTAGCCAGATTCAGGAACATTTCTTGGAATTGGGCATTTTGTGCCTGAAGCTCCTTAACTGTTTGTTCAAGAGCCATTGCTGAATTAAACAGCGAAGAAGATAAGAAACCTGTCCTGAAACCTGTTTATGCAATGATATGTATGATATATGTATGCAATGTTTTCATTTAGCCAAAGGGAGAACAAACGTTAATTGCATTAAAAAGTTTAAGTTGTTACAATGATGCATCTTGGGCTTACAAAGGAAGTAACAAAGCAAAAATGAACTCTCAAATCAAAAAGGGCTCAAGCTTCCCACGGGCGCATCCTCTTTGGTGAAATGTAGGCATTTATACTCCTTTCTTCGTGAAGTAGCCTGGTGAGCTCTAAAACCTTCTTCTCGCTGGCGTAGAACTGGGTTTCAAAGGTATCCCGTTCCTATTTGAGTTGAATCCAAGATTTTTCTAACTCCTCGAAATTAGTTGGCATGTCAGGATGAAGAATAATGTAAGGAGTGTCTCCCTCAGCAACGGGCTCCATGATGATGGGTTGAGTGGCCTCATAAGGCATCCTGAGACTTTGAGCACAGGCTCGTACCCACTTAAGATAAGGCTCCAAAGGAATGGAGTTCTTATACCCTAGTGTTTTCCTATCAAATTTGTTCACCATGCCCTAAGCTCTTATGAACCTCTGACGATAACCCTGAACATCATTCTCATAGTCGAATACGATTCCTTGGACAAGTGTATCATGAGGACCATCCCTCATAGCATAGCCAAACTGTCGTAACGCCAAACAAGGATTATAAGTGATTCATCCCCTAATGCCTAGGAGAGGTACATTAGGGAATTCTCTACAACGGTCAATGATGATAACATTCCCCAAGGACCAAGGACACCAAGGAATGTCGGAATGTGTGAAGGACATCAACCTATTAGACCGTCTCAATCCCTGCTCATTCTTCAACACAGATCGAGGCAGGTGCGAAATAAACCACCTAGCCAACAGAGGAGTGCAATACAGAAGGGTCCCTCTTCTCTTTACAGTGTGGGTATGCAGAGAGTGTAGGATGTGTCCAACTAAAAGAGGCACTGGATTATGAGACAGAAAAACCTTGACAGCATTCACATCTATGATTTGGTTTGGATTAGGAAATAGTACCATCCCATAGATGAGAAGGGCCAACACTTCTTCAAAAGCTTGTAAATCCCGGGTATCCCAAAAATTATGAGCCTTCTCAAATAGAAACTTAACTAGAAACCCTTTGACGCCTCTTCTTGTTTCCCAATTTGACACTACATCGGACCGTTGTAAAGACAGAGCATGAGCAATCTCTTCAGGTTTTGGGTCTTTTTCCTAACAATTTAAGGGTAACTGATCAAGAATGAGTACCCCTAATAATTGAGAAAACTCCTCCATAGTGGGCACTAAGTGGTAATCAGGGAAGGTGAAGCAGTGATGTAAAGGGTCAAAGAACTGAAATATCACCTTCAACATTTCTTCATTAGGGCTTGAGGTGACTAGATTGAGAATTCGAACTTGTCTTTCAGTTAATGGAGAACTCTCAGGAACCCTGGATGCCAATTCCTTGAGTTGAGGAGGTACCCTTATGAGGTTGACTTGGACAGTATTCCTGCGAGTGGATGCCATGTCCTACAAAACAACACAAAGATAAGCCCTAAAAATCCTTGAAATGGTTAGAATGATATGCCATGTTATGATGTTATGATATCATGCTAAGAAAACACAAGTATAGCAAGCACAAGAAAATCACACAAAGACCTCAGGTTTAAGGCTTGCATGGGTTTTCAGGTAAGTACCCTCTTGAAGTTTAGTTGGCTTAACATGTCCTATCAATAGTAATCGGGTTCTAAGGGATCTCAATATCACTGATCTTTCCAATCATTTTCATTCCGATAGACAACTGAATTTCCACCAAACAAAACTCAGGAGTCAAATCTCAATGAGTGTAGTATCGAGTATCAACCGACTTCGGGCTACACCAAAGACGGCTATCTCACTACTTCCTAATGATCAAGTTGTTAAATTAAAAGTTCTAAGGTCAGTTGATGCTTTATGACACCATGCAACGGCCCTGTATTCTCTTGACTACTTAAGGGCTACCGGTACCAACCAAAGTGTCACATCAACGTAGTTATCGCTTTGACCGTGTTGGTATACCCCACATAATTTCCATGATCTATTGCTACTTATCTAAAAGGTACCCCAGATCCAGGTGTAGGATCTATAGAAACAACCCAAATAATCCCAAAAGGTAAAGCAAACAAAGCATACAAAAGAAATTTAAATAATGAACTAACTCTAAGGTAACCCCACTTTTTATTGTCCCCAGTAGAGTATCCAGTTTTGTGATACGGTGGCAGAACCGACTGTTATATACTGATTTTACGTTTTTTGTTTGCAAATGTTGTGGTAAGCAAGAGTCGCCATTGACTTTTCTTTTATCCAAATTAAGGAAAGGGTAAAAATAATATAAAAAGACCTTTTTCGAGATTATTCTGAGTAAGGGGGTAGATTATGGAAAGGGAAGGTGTTAGCACCCTTTCATCCATAGTCATCTACGGGCTCTTAGAGGTTTTCTCATTTTTAAATACCTTTGTTCTTTATGTGTTTTGAAAATGTTTGGAAAATGCCTTAGCGCGGCGATTTGCTTTGCGTTTAACTCTTGTATCAGTCCTCAAGAGTGTTAACAAATAAAATGTTTTGAAAATTTCTTTTGAAAAGTAGTATTTGTGTAAGTGCAAAATATTTTTTGAGCAAACTTGTAACAACTATCTACTTTTATACTCGAAAAGGGTCATTCTTTTCCTCCTATCCTTTAGACAGTGCTATCCTACTATTAGTGAGTAGGTAGCCCTATCGTTGGATGTATGAGGGACATCGAAGGGACGATACAATCACGAAAGCAACTTGTGGAGACGCTTTAGCAATTTTGTTTAGGGACTAGATCATTTACCGAGAAAGAAATTGTAGGGTCATCGAGGTACTATGATCTTTTTGATTTACGGGCCTTTGCTAAAGCATTCCTGCCTCATGACTGTTTTACTTCTGAAGGCAACCAAAATGGGGTACCTTAGAGGTGTATATGTGCGAGTGTATTATGTTCAGTTATTTTTTTGTCTTTTTCATTAAGTTTGCTAGCGTTTGATTATTAGTCTTTTCATACACGCCTAGTTACTAGCAGTTAATATTTTGCAAAAATTTAAAGTGCAGGAATTCAAATCTATGCTATTATAATGCTTTTGGGAGGGGGATATTTACATGTCTAAAAATGAGGGGGATAAAGCAATAAATATCCTAGTTTTAATCTATTACATCTAGTGAGCAGGTACATTAATAATAAAAATGTGAAACTAAATAAACGCGCGTGAAATTGAAAATAACATCTAAAAATATCCTAAGAAATAAAAATATTTTTGTTTTGTTTTTATGTATAAAAGAAAATAAAGCCTAAATATTTTTAATTTTAATTTTAAGAAAGATGTTAAAATAATTAATTTATTTACAAAATTAATTTAATTAGAAATGACAGTAGCCTAATGTTTTTTCTGATTTTGATTTAAAGTTAATTTAAATAAAAAGGATCAATATAGAAATAACACAAAGAAAAAAAATAAAATATAAAAGGGGCATCCTTCGATCCAAAGAGAAAAGGGAAGCTTCGATGCAGAGAGAGTTATGGCCTTTCGATTCATGAAGGATGTTTCCTTTTTCGATCTAAGGAAGGAGTTGTTCTTCGAATTGAACCTGCAAGGCAAATGTTGGCAAAAAAAATAAAGATGCAGGACATGGGTATCGAACTCGGGTCCTTCTCTCTAATTTGAATCTTCTGTCATCGGGCCTAAGCTTATTTTGACTTGAAACGGGCTATGCCAAGAGTTTCTAAAGGCATATCAGGTCATACCTTTTGATGGCGTGATTTTATTCCTGCATGTTATCTTGCATATGATATGCTCATATAAACACAAATGGTATTAGCAGCACATATATACCAACAATATGTATTTAAAAGGCTTAGAAATGCAATTTCAACTTGGGAAAATCTTTACCAGCTGGAGATGCTTCGATTTATGAATCTGGGTGTGACTTGGCTTGGAGCAGATTCTTGGGAATCTCAGGAACACAAATATAGCCTTCGTTTGGATTGAGGGTGCCTGTAAAAAACTAGTTAGAATTTTGATATCTTTCCTATGGTTGTGTGAGTATTCTCTTTTTATAGGCAATTTGTCCATGTGTGATGCAACATTTGTGGTCTCTTTATATAGAGGGGGTAGAGGGAATAAGAAGGCAAAGGTTTAAACAACCTTGATTATGTGTTTGAAAGCCATGAATGATAATTTCTAACGTTGGCCAAAAACATGGGATCTTGTCCTTTTTTGAAATTTGAATGTATGTGGACATTTTGGCTCCTTCAAATGCTCTCTAGTGTTGCTATTCAATTGTCCTATTGCCTCCTTCGACTGAAACTCTTGTATAACCTTCGAATGGGCCTTTGGAATTCTCTTTCGAAGGGGTCTTTTGGATAGACCATTTGCGTCCTCTTTGAATGGGCCTTTGGTTGCCTCCTTCGAATGGACTTCTTGAGTGTCTTTCAAATGGTTCCTTCGTGGGACCCATCTATTTGCCTTAGTTTCTTGATTCCAACAGCCTAAGTGAGGACTTCATTCTGGCCAATCGAAGTCTCCTTTGTCATGAATGTAATGGTGCATGAGGCTTGGGCTGGGCAGCATGCAGGACTTTGGCCAAACGCATCAAAAGACAAAACAACACATGCCTTCAACCATTATATGTCTTTTGACTGGACCAAATGCGTGCCCCTTCGAAGGCACCATTTGTGTGTCCTTTGAATAGCCCACATGAACTCCTTTGTGCTTTCTTCAAATGACTCTCCAATGCGTGTCCTTTGACTGAACCTTTGGAATGCTCTTTTGAAGGGGCCATATTGTGCTATAGTGCAGAAATTGAGCTGAGGAGTCTTTGGCCTTGTGCATTGAAGGCAAGCACAAATGAAGTCTTTGTCTTAGTGAGTCCAAGGCAGGCGTGAAGGGGCTTTTGTCTTGATGAATCTAAACATGCTTGTAGGGGGTTCTTGCCTTGTGCATCAAAGGCAAGTCGAAAGAAGCTTTTTTCCTTGTACGCTGAAGGCAGGCTAAAAAGGGATTATTTTCCTAGTCGAAGCAGGAATTAAGCATGCTCTGAAGAGACCAAATGCTTAAATGAAGCAGGAATCCATCTTGCATGCAGGTATCCATTGCATTTGTGAGTCAAGCCAACATGCAAAGCCAAGGGTGTAATCAAAGGAGCACTAACAAAAGGCCCTTCACCTTTGGATCCAAGGAGGCTGTTTCAAAGGAAACACATGCCAAGTCAAATCTTGTATACAGCAAACCAGAAGAAGGCCAAGGCTTCAATCCAAGCTTGGAAATTTGAGGCAAGCTTGGAGGAGGTTAGGTACTCAATCGAAGCCTATCCAAATACCAATCGAAATGCCTTTTAACATGTCAATCGAAAGACTTAGCTAAGATGCCAATTGAAGACTCCTTGTTCAAAATTTTTATTTTTCCTTTAATGTTTGTAATCACCACGTAAGAGAAAGATCTTTGGAAAATATGAGAGGGAAAATTTTGGGGTACAATAACTCTGAACTATGGCTTTGATGTTAAGTTGCTTCTTCATTTAGTGTATTTATCCTAAGATCAGGATTTTTCATCTATTGTGTTTCAACTGAGTTTCCTTAAAGATGATCTTCTATGCTCCAAGTATCATTTCCATCTCCAAGGACTCTTCAAGGCATATTTGTTGTGTTGGGCTGAAATAAGAGTACCATGGCTTAGGAGATGAGCTAAAGGATTCTTTTCACTTGTTTCAAGACCTAATTTCTTTGAGAGATAAAGATTAATTTGAATTATCTGATTGGTTATCATTTATTCTTGTTGTCTAAAGTGTCCTAATGAATTGAAAATACTTAAGGTTTGCAAGTATGGAAAATAAAGAATTTGTTTGGAATTAAAGTTACAAGTTACTAAACAGAGATCGTCGTCATTTACCATCAAAGTTACATTCAAATTCATTCAAGTGTTTATTTTGGTTCAAGTTTAAAATATTATTCAGAGAAAGAGGATTGATAAACTTGAATTAATCTTGAGTAAGCTTTCGTTTGAATTCAAAAAGGGTTTGAATTACAAAATTATTCAAGATATCAAAAATCATTAAAAAAAACAAGATTTAAAGTGATGCTTCATTCATGAGAAATTTCTACTCAAAGTTTCAAGGGAAGTTAAAGGTAAATGCAACTTTATCATTCAAGTGGTGAACAAGCTTTGAGGTTTTTGTTAATTTCATTCGTATTTCATTCAAAATTTCATCTTGCTCATTCATATTCATCCATAATGTCAAAGATTCAAAAATAGTCAAAATGTCGTTCAAGTTCTATTACATCACTAAAAGGAAAATTCAATTCCAAAACCATTCACATAGTCAACAACGAGATTTAATCTCCAAATAAGCCAATACATAATATAATTTCCATTACATCATTGGCGGGAAATTACAAGATTTTCAAGTTTTGACTAAAGCCAAATAGATCCTAGCATATATTTCTCTTCAGCCTCAAGTTTTTTTCATGGTCCATTATTCATTCACTTAGAGGAATACCATGCTGAGAAGAGAGAATGAGACGGAGGAGCTTCAATACGGAGGTTTAAGATTCGTAGGTGAAGACGTCGAGATGGACAGTGTCGCTACGATGAGGTATCGGAGGGAATGAGTAGATCGTCGTGTCATGGTTAGAGGAGATAATGAGAGATCGAAACAGATATGTGATGTGGTGGTGGCGTTGGCATTCATCGATCGAATAAGAAGCTTGAGAAGAGGGATCCACCTCCGTGACGAGTTTGGAGGAAGAAAATCCTCTATTTGCAAAAGATTAAAAGGCACAACAACAAACCCTATATCTGAAGCCAAATGACACCGTTTTTGCTTTTGGCTTATTTTTGTTTTATAATTATTTTTAATTGAAATAAATCTAGATTAATATACTGAATAGCATGACTTGGTGTTAATTTGGAGTTTAGATTGTCGTATTGGATCGGACCCTCGGCATTTCCATAGGTCCACGGATTCCTCTTCTTTTTTTTGGAGCCTGGAGAGTGTGTTACAAAAGTGGATTATTGGACTCAAATTGAAGTGGTTATGGCGCTTCACTTGCTGAACACCCCTGGTTCAGCCATGCACCCCCTTGATCCTCCTATTTTTTCTTGTTAGATTTATGACTTTCCTTTGAGACTTGTGTTTCACTTTTCTTGTCGAGATTTGAGTCTTATGCGGGTTTATTGTGTGATATGCGGATATGCTTGAGTTTCTGATTGTGATTTATTTTCACATCGGTGATGCTTTGACACTTATTCTGAGCATTTGATTTTTGACTTCTTTTCTTTGATTGGTGAAGCTTCGTGAGGATCTTTAGGTTTCTTGCTTTGATACGCTTTGCTACAGAATTTTTGTTTGTTTGGTATTTTGCTCATCCTGTTTATATTTCACATTGTCTTTTCACTTTCCTAGTTATGAGAAGTAGGAATAGAGATGCATGCCTGGGAGTCCCTACTTTAGGTGGGAAAATCTGTTTAAAGTCCTCAAAGGAGGCGATCTTTGTGTTTGTTCAAAGACCTCAAAATGAGGCAATGTTTGTGTTTGTTTAAAGACCTCAAAAGAGGCCATTTTGGTAAAGTCCTCGAAGAAGGCAATTCCCCTCTCCTTTTACTTTGTGCTTGCTATCGAGTCAATAAATGGAGCAAAGGGCCCGCAATCGGCCCTCACGCTTTCTAGTTTGTGTCGTTCTTAGCTCGCGTTATACATTGACACTTTGAATGGTGCCTATTCTTGTCCATTGAGTCAAATAAATTGGAAAAGGGTTTGTAACCAACCCACGCTTTGTCATTAGTTTCGACGATGTTAGCTCACGTCACTCGACGTTGACGCTCCGGGTTGTTACTCGATATTGGTGCTCGAGAAAATCAAGTGGAAAGAGTTATTTACTCCCACTTTGAGATCCATCAAACTCTTTGTATATTTCTAGCCCGCACTCGATTTTTTTTTTGGCTTCAGCTTGACTTTGTTGGTTTGCACTTGTGTTTGTGCTTTTATTTACACCTTTGTATGTTCCCTTAGGATTCACTTGTTTTGTTTCCAATGCAAGTTCGACATTATGATCATAATCCATGCATGCTAACTTAGGTAGTGTTTCCCTTTAAAACTCAACCATAAGATCAATCATTGTATGATAACATTAGAGATAGAGATAGATAGTTTCCCTTAGATGTTTTCTTTCCTTTTGCATTCTTAAGACTAAAACCTTTTTCTTGGAAAATGCATAAAACATCTAATATCTCTTAAATACTTTTTCAAGGTAAAAAACATCAACCAATCCAAACATTTTCCGCCTTTGGGCCTTTCTTTAAACTTTCAAAAGGATATGTTAATTCTACTCTATGCAATACGACGCGTAAATCCCTAAAGGTTGGGTGGCACCATGTCTACTTGCTAGAGAACGAATGTAGCATCATCCACCTTTGGGCAATTTTTCTTTTGAAAATACATTTTTAGGTAGAACCTGTTAATTCATTAATGTGTCAACGCGTGAGTCTCCAAAGGTCGAGCTACGGTAGAAAGTGAAATTAACATTATCCATAAGAAACATAAAACAAACAAAAACTTTTGAACCGAACTACGGCGCTCTGATTCCTTAAAAGGGATACATAGGCATTAGGTCGCAGGGCCTAGAAGAGCGAAACTTTGCAAATGTTCCTTCTTTTCCCCATGTTTTCTTTTGCATGCATTCCCTTTTTGCATTTTTTCCTTTAGCTCATAAGCTTTAGATTAAAACACACCCTTTGATTAGAACAACAAGAGTGGATCCTGTGGAGTACCACTGACGTGAGGGGTGCTAATACCTTATCCTTGTGTAATTGACTCCCTTACCTATATATCTCAATCGTTTGATCGTGATTTCACACTTCTCAAGTTTACTCGATGTTTACCTTTCCCTTCCCGTGGGATAAAAAATGTTTGATGGTGACTTCATTGATTTTCTCTTGATGATTGTTAAGTCGATTACTTCATAGGGTCATAGAGTACTTTTGTACTTTTATACTCACTATCATATGCAATCCCTTAGTCTTGATCTTAGTATTTTATGTCTTCAGAGCCTTTTGATTTTTTTGTTAATGAAAAATGTTGAAGAAGGATCACAACTATGTATCTTTAAAACCTAAGTCTTTAGAATCTTTCAGGGCTTGTTTAGAGAACCCTTGCCTTTAGAGTCTTCAGCACTTGGTCTTCAGAACAATGTCTTCAGATCATCAGAACTCATTCAAGAGAACCTTGTCATCAGCATCTTTAGAACTTGGAACATTAGAAGTAAAGCTTTAGAAGGCCTGTAAAGCTTCCTTGTACAAGTCACTATTTTAAGCTATTTACTAACATTCCTTAGAACAATTTCATAAAACGCATTCCTTAATATTTACTTAACTTGTAACACACCAAAGGTATTCTTCCAGAGTGTTGAGTTCAAAATTTGATGATGTCACACGCCTTCTTACCAGAGTTAGAATATGTATAGAAAAAGATACACACTAGACAAAAACTGTTAGAGTACACAATTATTCTCAAAGAAAACATATAAAGTTATCATCAAAATATAAGGCCAGGTGTATAACCAATCTTGTTCTTACACTTTATTCTTGAGGCACCTCCACCCAAAGACTTGGGCTTTAAAAGGAACATTAGTCCTCCAAATGCAAGATAATGCAACCGAATAATTGATGCACATGGTACCTGTGATTCTCGCCTTTGAGAATTCCTTGTAAATGTCCCTCACCAAATACTTTCCTTCCATGCTTGGGTACCAAATGAAGCTCTCCACCAAATCTTGAGAGGGGGCGACGAAAGAAAGAACTTCATTTAGCTCATAAAGTTGTACCACGAGTGATCCCATAAGAGACACAAAATCCACTTTGAAGTGCCAATGCCAAACATCATTCGAAAATTCCCCCATCTCTTGCACCATAGCATGTTGCCAAAAAGAAGAAGAAAACAACGGTGGGCATAGTTGCATTACAGGAGTCCCACTTATCCAATTGCTTTTCCAAAAGAGAATTTTATCACCTATACCAAGCCTGCACGATAACCTACACAGAAACTAATCCCTAGAATTATCCTCCACCACCCTTATGTATTTGACATCCCTCCACCACATAGAAGAATTTTTGGAACTAACATTGTTTCTACCACCTAACACACTTAGTTCTATATCACCATACCTTTGTTGAAGCAGCGGTCTTCATAATTCTTCTTCGTCATTAATGAGTCTCCACCTCCATTTACACAGAAAAGATTCGTTAAAAGCTTCTAAACTCTTAATGCACAAACCCCCAGTTCCTTACTTCTACAAATATCCTTCCAACACACCCCTTGTTTATCTAGGCCACCACCCCACAATAACTCTCGTTGTAACCTAACTAGCACCTTCAGAAAAACTTTTGGCAGCCTAAAAAAGGACAAAATGGGAATCGAGTTTAACACAAAGTTTATCAGTGTTACATGACCACCAATGGACAAGAACTTACTTCTCCATAACGACAATCTTTTCTTTATCTTATCCACCACAGGCTTCCAAATGTATTTATGTATATGATTAGATCCCATAAAGATGCCAAGAAAGTTAAAAGGAATTGTACCTCGTTTGCAACAAAGGTAAGTGGAGGCGGCATCCAGAAAGGATTTTTCAAGATGAAAACCAATTAAATTTCTCTTGAAAAGGTTGAAGCTCAAGCCCGACATAGGTTTAAATCACCTAATAAATGCCTTTATGCACCTTAAATTTCTCCATGACCCTTTGTTGTACCCCAAAATTTTCCCTCTCATTTTATCAACATTTCTCATCACAAGGCTATTTGAACTCAAGATCAAGCTAGGTTTTGCACTGCTCAAGACATCTCCTTGCACTGTTGACCTAAATTAAGGTTTGAGTTTGCAGAGGGATTTTTGGACTTCTAATGCTAAAAGTGACTTTCATACTTCACGTTGGACTCCTAAGTTTGTCCATACCAAGTTTCAAACCTTGAATCAAATTTTTGCCCAGTCAATTGGACAGTTGACCTAGAAATCAGCTGTATTGGGGAAAAAGTCAATTGTGGCTAATTTACAGTCAAACCTCATAAATTTTGACCCATATCAACATTATGGACTCATATGAACCATTTGATCAAATTTGGACCACAACTCCACAAGAAATTTGATCAGATCACCAAAAGGGCAAAATGGTCATTTTTAGGGTTTTGACTGCACAAGGGCAATTTCTGACTTTTGACCTGGACAATGGCAAAAGGGTTTCAAGCATGGATTCAAGGACTCAATGGCATTATATTGACCTATTCATAAGGTTCAAAAGACCTCAATTGCGTTGCATTGACAGATGAATTTTTCAGTCAACTGATCAAATTTTGACTGTACACTAAAAAGTCAAACTTTAACTTTTTGGTCAAAATCAAGTGCCAAGGGTCATTTTTCATCAAAATGTGTCAAAACATGAAACTTGTTCATCAAGAAGCCCATTTTTGCAAATTAGGGTTTAAAGTTGAAAAATTCCATAACTTAGAATTTTTCTAAGTTATGAAATTTTCTTAATTTTTCCTAACTTTGCCCAACATTTTCACCATGATGAAATTGGATTCAAACAAAACTTCCAACATGAAAGTTGTAGTCCTCCACAAAGTATATAACTTTTATTCAAAAAGTTTTCCCAAAAGAAGCTTGGATCTCAAGTTATGATTTTTGGAATAAGGGTCCATAAAACTTTTAACTTAGTGAAATTTTGCCCTAGTTTAGGCAGGATTTTGACCTATCTTCATGGCTATTTTTCACATAGTTCCACTTGGAATCTCAAATTGCATTTCAAATATGGATTGTAGAGCATGTTGCAAGATTTACAAAATGTCCAAGAACTCTCCAAACTCATTTGTGGTTAGGGAGAATCGAAGGCTTGAAGTTGGCAAAAACTCACTTTTCATCCATGGCATGTTCATTATGATACAAGTTGCAAATTCAAGTCAGCTTGCTTTGCACTAGATTACATGCCTAAAAACCATTCCACACTCAATAATTAAGTGTAAAACCATTGGTCTAAGGCATTGTTTTAGTCATTAGAGCATTGCACATTAGATTAATCCTTAAGTAGAAAATGGTATATTACCATTTTTGCCATAATCTTGCTTTATGTCAAACCACAATCTTTGAGCATTGGTCCAGATCTTATGCAGCAAATCAAATCCACAATTTAGAGGGGCCAAGAGCAGAGGGTGCAAGCATATGGATAGCCTGTACAGGCCTGTTTCACATCACTTCACACACTTTGCTTCATAACCAAGAAATTTGTCCAAAACACAAAATTTGAACATCAGCTAAAACCAACTTGTGCAAGCTTTTGAAACATCTTTCTGACATCCTCTTGAACCAGAAACACGTCCCTTTGAGCCCTCAAACATCCCATAGCTCAAAATCACTTTCCATTGGCAAAATAGGGCAGCATCTGCATCTTGACTTCCATAGCACAATTTGCTCGTGCGTTTTTCCCCAAACCTGTTCAAACACCTTCCATTCAATCCATCCAAGTTATCCCAAACCTTAAACACCAACTGTAACTCCATTTACAGGGTTTGCCATTTTCATTTTGAGCTTGTGCAGGTTGAGTTCTGTAGGCCTGTTCAAGTGCATTCAAGTCAAGCTAGACATTGGAGAAGGTCAAGTGAAGTTCAAGCAAGCTCCCAGACATCTCAAGCCTTGTTGAAAAGCTCCACATTGCCATACACGAAGTCAGCTGAAACAGGTTTTTATCAACTTCCTATCTCTCTATTTAGGAACACTTAGACTTAGGTTTGTGAATAAGAAATGTAGTATTCATTGCCATGAAGCTATACATATGCTCAGTTTTCATTTTTATTAAGCATGCTAAGAGAATTTGATCCATGAATTTCCTGAAAAAATTAGGTTAGATTTTAGGGCCAGAGAAATTCTCTCTGGTCTTTGAGAGTTAGGGCAAGTTTTTTATATCGTTGGATTCGTCTTGGAAAACCCTACAACTTTGATGTTATGTGTTTTTGCAATAGAGCTCGTATGCAGGATGTTCGTGTTTCGTACAGGCGCGCGCGTTTTTTTGAGTAACAGAGGTTGAAGATGAAGTGTGGTGGGTTGGGCTTGGTCCTGGCTCACTATTGACACCCCCCCTTTTGCTGAATGCACCCCCCTGGCCCAATTTCTTTATATTTTATATTTTTATATTTTATTTTCATTTCTGATTTTATTTTATTATTTCCAAATATATAAAATACCCAAAAATATTTTTATAAATTTTCACATTTTATTTTGTATTTTATTTTTATTTTTTCTCAACATAAAATTAATTTTGTGATTATATACTTTTATTTTATTTATTGAAAACTTGAAAATAATATATAAATTATAATTTTATTTTATTCTTTATTTTTATTCACACTGAAAATATTATTCTAAATATATTTTTATTTTTGTATATATTTTATTTTATTTTTATTATATAATTAACATAATATATATATATATATATATATATATATATATATATATATATATATATATATATATATATATATATATATATATATATATATATATATATATATATATATATATATATATATATATATATATATATATATATATATATATATATATATATATATATATATATATATATATATATATATATATATATATATATATATATATATATATATATATATATATATATATATATATATATATATATATATATATATATATATATATATATATATATATATATATACATACTTTTATTTTTTTTAATAGATACTTTAGAATAAAAACATAAAGACTATACTTTTATTTTTATACTTAAAAAATACTTTTTTCAAAATATATTTTATTTTTTTGTATATACACTATTTTATTTTATTGTATATAAATAATATAGTCAATATATTTATATTCTTAAAAATTAGGATATATATATATATATACATACTTTTATTTTTTTTAATAGATACTTTAGAATAAAAACATAAAGACTATACTTTTATTTTTATACTTAAAAAATACTTTTTTCAAAATATATTTTATTTTTTTGTATATACACTATTTTATTTTATTGTATATAAATAATATAGTCAATATATTTATATTCTTAAAAATTAGGGTTTTACCCCTTAATAAAAAAATAATAATCTTTTTATTTATTTCTTTCTTTTTACATTGAACATTTTTACATACATAAATAAACAAAACCTTTTTTTGCATATTCACATTATTTTGTATATTTATTTAATTTGTTTATTTAAATATTATTCCTTTATTATTTATGCCATTTATTCAATTTGGATGTAATAGTAAAATTAGGGTTTTAATTTCTTGTCAAATATTCCCCATTCAAAATTGTATCCCCCTCCCCATAATCATGTTGTAATAGTGGTAGATTTATTTTACGCATTTATGCTTTCAATTATGCCATGATTAGAGATTAGGGTTTGTATACAAAAATAAAAAAAAAATAAAAACAAATAGCTTGACCTAATACAAGACAAAAATGCATGAAAAATGACAACACCTTGCACACAAGCACCCCTAGGGTTTCATCCACTTTGTTGCCTTAAAATGGCCATGGTATGCATGCTAGGTATCTTGGCAAAACAAAAACAAAACAAAAGATCATAGTCCCTCGATGACGCTATCTTGGTTGCCTAAAACAAAATGATCTAGTCCCTCGAAAAATTGCCAAAAATACTTAACACAATTGCTATCATGGTCTATACGATGACCCGCGCCTGTCCCGTTTAACATCCTAATACAAGGTTGTTTACCAAATGCAATGGTAAAACAACACTGTCAAAAGGGTTTAAAATGTATAGAAAAGACCTTTGAGTAAAATAGGGTAGATCACTCTTAGTTACTTGATCAAAAACTTGCAAAACATCCTTGCTATTTTCAAACTCACTTCACAACACAATTTCAAAACATTTCCCAAATCAAACTTTCAAACATTGAAATACTTTCAAAAGAAAATACACCTTTGTATACATTCAAACAAGAATCATTACAAAGGTTTCCACAACGATGGCCTCTTTTCAAAACATCTTTCAAAACCACACACAAAGCACCATTTCAAACAATTGAAAAGCAAAAGCAAGTTATCTAAACAAGTAACTAAGAGCCCATGGATAACCATGGATGAAAAGGGTGCTTGCACCTTCCATTTTCATAATCTACTCCCCGAACCCAAGAAAACATCTCAAAGGTCTTTCCTGTGCTTTTTGACCTTTCCATAGGATAAAATAAAAAGTCGGTGGTGACTCTTGCTAAACCGAAACATTTGCAAACACAAACGCAAAACCTCAAGTCAGTTCTCCCACCATATCACAGAACTGGCGACTCTGCTGGGGAATAACTCTAAAAGTGGAGTAACCTTATGGTTTAGATCACCTTTACATGCTTATCTTGTTTGCTTTGATTGCTTTACATTTGGTTCTCTTGTTTGGGTTTGAATCCTCCACCCGGATTTTTGGGAAACATTCATAGGTAAATAGCAATACATTGTGGAAACTGTGCGGGGTATACCGACATGGTTGAAGCAATAGCTATATTAGTGCGACATATTTGTGGGTACCGGTATCCTTTGAGTCAATTCAAGAGAATACGGGGCCGCTGAGTGATGTCATGAAGCACTAATGAACTCTTAGAACCTTACTTGACCATCTTGGCCTTTTTAGGGGTAGTGAGATGACCGACTTTGGTGAAGTCCGAAGTTGGTAGATACTCGATACTACACTCATTGAGGGTTATTTTCTTGGAATATTTCGGTCGCCAGTTAAGTGGCTAAACTGAAACAATGAACACAGGAAATAATCCAGTGATATTGAGCTCCTTAGAACCCGGTTACTATTTATAGGATAGGTTGAGCCAACTAACTTCAAGAGGGTACTTACCTATGAAACCCCATACAAGCCTGAAACTAGGATCTTGTGTGATTTGCTTGTACATATACTTGTGCATACATCATGAACATCATAAATCATCATATGCATCCACTAACCATTTCAAGGGTTTGGATCTTCATCTTTGTTCTTGTTTTGTAGGTCAGGGAATCTCTTCGCAGGAAAACAATTCAAGTCAATCTTGTGAGAATCCCTCCTCAACTCAAGGAACTTACTTCCAAGATTCCAGAGAATTCTCCCTTCAGTGAAAGACATGGTAGACTTCTCAACTTGGTCAACTCCAACATTGAAGAAGACATGGTGAAAGTTCTCTTCCAGTTCTTTGACCCCCTACACCATTGCTTTACATTTCCTGATTACCAACTAGTACCTACTTTGGAGGAATTTTCTCAACTCCTGAGGATTCCTATTCTCCATCAACTACCCTATAATGGTACGGAAAGAGAACCAAAGCCTGAAGATGTTGCTCAAGCATTACACTTGCAACCATCTGATATCAAAGGTCATTGGGAAGCCAAAAGTGGTGTCAAGGGTTTCTTGGCAAAGTTTCTGTTTGAGAAGGCACAAGACTGCTGGAATTCTCTAGATCTACAAGCTTTTGAAGATATTGTAGCACTCCTCATCTATGGGTTGGTCTTGTTCCCAAACCCTGATCAGCTTATAAATGTGAATGCTGTCAAGATTTTCATATCTCGGAATCCTGTGCCTACATTGCTTGGGGACATCCTACACTCATTTCACACACGAACAATGAGGAAAAGAGGTGTTCTCGTGTGTTGTACTCCTCTTCTAGCAAGGTGGTTTATTTCTCACCTTCCCCAATCAGTTTTGAAGAATGAGCAGGGTTTAAGGTGGTCACAACGATTGATGACCCTCACACATTCTGATGTTCATTGGTGTTCTCGGTCCAGAGAAAATGTCATCATCATTGATCGTTGTGGGGAATTCCTTAATGTCCCACTACTTGGCATTAGGGGAGGCATTACCTACAACCCCTGTTTAGCTCTGAGACAATTTGGGTATGCCCGAAGGGATGGCCCTCATGACATGCTGATTCCTGACTTGGTTTTTGACTTCGACAACGACGCTCAAGGACTTCGACAAAGGTTTATCCGAGCTTGGAGGATGCCCAACAAAGTGGATAGTAAGACACTGGGACACAAGAATTCCATCCCCCTTGAGCCTTACCTCAAGTGGGTACGAACCCGCGCCCAGAGTCTTATGATGCCTTACCCCCACATTCTCCCTGTGATCAAAGAGCCTGTTATGGAAGGAGAGGTTCCATACACCCTCCTATATCCAGACATGCCAACATCGTTGGAAGAATTGCAAAAGAGTTGGATACAGCTCAAGGAAGAATGGAACACTTTTGAAGCCAGCTTTTACGCCAGTGAGAAGAAGGTTTTGGAACTTACTCGTCGACTCCATGAAGAGCAGAATCTCGACACTTACATCGCACCAAAGAGGATGCGCAACGTCTTTTTACATTAAGAATTTTGTAATATTTTTGCCCATGGGGCATTTATGTACTGACAAATTTCTTCTTATTAATATGACGTGTGTTCTTTTTTGTCTGCAATAAATTTGAATTTCTGAATCCTTGAATGCATTACATGAATACACATCATTCATCATATGCATAAACAGGTATTCGCACCAGGTTTCCTTATCTTTCTGCTGTTTATTTCAGCAAGATGGATATAGAGCAGACGGTTAAAGATCTGCAAGCACAAAATTCTCGGTTCCAACAACTCCTCATGACCTTGGCAAAGGGTCAAGAGGAACTTAAAGCACTGTTAGAGAAAGAGAAGGAAAAGGACAAAAAGAAGAAAAAGAAAAGAATTGGTATGGCCACTATGGGAAGAAGGTTTGAGAACCAGGCTAGAAGGGTCCTCGAGTTCCCCTCGACGTCTTACGAAGGGGTTGGTAAAGGTAAAGGAGTTGCAATACCCTCCGAGTCTGAAGCTGAAGAGGAAGAAGAAGAAGAGGAGGAAGATTACTCCGAACAGAAGTACCCTCTGGCGGACGATAAGTATAAGAATCTAGAGGACCGGCTGGCAGCCATGGAGGTACAAAGGGTACCTGGGCTAGATTTCGAAGAACTAGGGTTGGTTGCTGGGATCGTCATTCCCCCCAATTTCAAAGTGCCTACATTTTCCAAATACGAAGGTTTGTCATGTCCGAAGATGCATCTGCGGTCCTACGTCAGAAAGATCCAACCTCACTCTTCAGATAAGGATCTATGGGTCCACTTTTTTCAAGATAGTTTGTCGGGTACGCAATTGGACTGGTTCTATCAACTTGAGAGATATGATGTTCATAACTGGGAGGATTTAGCTGCTGCTTTCTACTGACAATACTAATACAACGCAGATTTAGCGCCCACTCGTACTCAACTACAGAGTATGGGTATGGCCTCTAATGAGGTATTTAAGGAGTATGCCCAGAAGTAGCGGGATTTGGATGGAAGGGTGCAGCCACCATTGTCGGATAGAGAGCTGGTTGATATGTTTTTGGGGACCCTGTCAGGTCTATTCTTCAATCACTTGATCGGGAGCTCATCTGCAGGGTTCACCAAATTAATTCTGACCGGTGAAAGGGTCGAAGCTGGCATTAAGAGTGGTAAAATTCAGAAGGATGCCTCTGCTTCCACTGCTATCAAGAATACCTTCCCAGCCAAGAAGGAAGTTTCTGCTGTTCACACCCAGAGAAATCAAGGGAGAATGGAGCGCCGACCAATGGTGGGGGCTGTGATGATCCAGAACTCCTCAGCCGATCAACCTCGAAGCAGTCAACCTAGAGCTAACCAGCAAAGGGTAGAAAGGCCACAACGGCAATTCACCCGGATCAATATGACATCGGCTCAGATCCTCCCTCATCTGTTAAAGTTAAACCTTACCAACTTGAAAGAAGCACCGAAAAACCCAAATACCTCTTCTCCCTATTATCATTCAAATGCAAAATGTGCATATCATTCGGATAGTGTGGGGCACGACACCAACAACTGTTGGGCCCTTAAAAACAAGATCCAAGATTTGATAGATGCCAATGAGGTAGAGTTTGATTCTCCCGAAAAACCTAATGTGATATCCGCTCCTATGCCAAAACATGATCATAATGTCCATGCTATTGTAGAAGATCTTCATGATACCGCTGTTGATGACTTAATGACTCAATTGCCAATGATCAAGATAAATCTGTTGAAGGCCGGGATTTTCTCGGGTTGTGAAAAAGATTGTTACTTTTGTTCAACCTTGCAATCTGATTGTCCGATGTTGAAATCAGGCATCCAACGCTTGATGGATACTCAAGAGATCCTCTTTCAGAAAACTCCTGTTGCTACTATCACTCCTGTTACTCCAATCAATGACATTGCTATAATCACCATTTCCGAAAATCTTTCCAAGACCTGCAAAAGGCCTGTTAAGATTACACCTGATCCAAAGTTTGTACCGCTGAAGATTACAATGCCGGGGCCTATCCCATATAAGTCCAGCAAGACGATACCGTGGAATTATGAAGGAGAGATCTTCTACAATGGTGTCAAGCAGATCGAATCAACCGAAGAGAATTCCGATGAAGAAACTCCTGATATAGGAAATATTGCGGGGACAAGTAAGATCACTCATAGCGGAAGAATCTTCTCTCCGGAGATTGCTCCTCCACGGTAAGTCTTCGGACCCTCAAGTGCTCCTGTGCCAGTCATGATATATGTGCGAAGTCCAGTGATTGAAGAAATTGTTACTCCCGAAGTTGTACCCTCTACTGTTACTGCTGATAAAGGTAAGGGGATCCAAGAAGCGCCCGTCAGGACGAGGGCTCAGACTTTGGTTATCCCCGAGACCACCCAAAAGGAAATGGAGGAGATCTTAAAGATAATTAAGAAGAGCGACTATGATGTCGTAGAGCAGCTTGGGAAAACCCCTTCAAAAATCTCTATGCTGGCTCTATTGCTCTGCTCCGAGGCTTAAGCCAAAGCCTTGATCAAATTCCTGAAGACGGCGCACGTGCCTCAAGAAACTTCTGCGGATCAGTTTCAAGAGTGTGTAGCCAGCCTTACAGCCGACAATGGTCTTGGCTTCTCTGATGCTGATCTGACGTCTAAAGGAAGAAAGCATAATGATGCGCTGCATGTTTCGGTAGAGTGCAGGGGGACCACACTTGCCCATGTTCTGGTTGATACCGGCTCATCTTTAAATGTCCTACCAAAGAAAGCATTGGATAGGCTAGACTGTGAAGGTTTGACTTTAAAGCCCAGTAATATCATTGTTAGAGCCTTCGACGGTTCTAAGAGGATGGTTCATGGAGAAGTGAACATCCCAATTAAGGTGGGAACAAAAATTTTCAACTCTACTTTCTTTGTGATGGACATCCGTCCTTCATATTCATGCTTGTTGGGAAGGCCATGGATCCACAATGCTGGGGCAGTCACTTCTTCTCTACACCAGATGCTCAAATACCCAGTTCAGGGTAAAATTATAACAGTTCATGGTGAGGAGGAGTATATGATAAGCTACCTTAACTCTTTCCGCTACGTGGAGTTAGATGGTGAATTCATAGAAACACCTTTCCAACACTTTGAAGAGGTTTCTCCTGAAGTTGCGGTAGCCAAGACAATGACTGATGTGCCCATTATTACCAAACCTGTGTCCCGGATGTCATCCCTTAAAGATGCGGAGGCTGTGATCAAGGAAGGAGGAAGTACAGTGTGGGGTCAACTGCCAGATTTTCCTCACAAGACAGATAAGTTCGGATTGGGTTTCACTGCTGCTAGCCAGAAAGTTGTGCGTCGCTCCCGGGCTGGAGCACCACCCTTAAAGATCACTCATCACGGAATTCATGCTTTAGAAGATGATGAAGAAGGAAGCAATTTTGAAGACTGGATCTTTCCAACCATTGAAGGGGGACTGAACAACTGGGAGGCGAAAGACTTTGTTCCCATTACTTTCATTAATCAGTAATTTATCTTTTGAACATTTATGATTGGTCTGTAATAACTTTTAAACAATTCGTACACTCTTTAGCCTTGTGCCTTTCCCGGGGCACATAGGTCCATTTGTAAGGGTTTTTATTCTTCATTTTCATATGCCATTTTTAATGAATCATGGACGTTTTCATATATAAACTTTTGTGTTCATTTTCTTTCCTTTTACATTTTATTTTGTTTAAGGATGGCTATCCCTTACACACACCCACACTCACAAAATGATGGTACCCATCCACTCCGGATTCCATGGGTGACTATTCTGCTTTGGCCTTTAGTGACTCTGAAGATTTGGTCAATCATGCCGAGTACGAAGGTGATGAAGACTGTGAAGTGCCTGGAGAGTTGGCTAGAATTTTGCAACAAGAAGAAAGGGTTATTCTGCCCCATGAAGAGTTGTTAGAGATTATCAATTTGGGTACTGCCGAAGACAGAAAAGAGGTTAAAGTGGGTGCCAACCTGGAGCCAAGTGTCAAAGAGCGCTTAGTTCAGCTGTTGAATGAGTTTGTTGAGATCTTCGCCTGGTCCTATGAAGATATGTCGGGACTCGACACAGATATTGTGGTTCACCGTCTCCATACAAGAGAAGATTGTCCACCAATCAAGCAGAAAGTCTACCAGATGAGGCCCGATATGTCTGAAAATATCAAAGCCGAAGTGATGAAGCAGTTCAATGTCGGGTTTCTTGTTGTTACTTCTTATCCATAATGGGTTGCTAACATTGTGTCTGTGCCTAAGAAGGACGGCAAAGTCAGAATGAGTGTGGACTACAGAGACTTAAACAGGGCTAGCCCTAAAGATGATTTTCCACTACCACACATTGACATCTTGGTTGACAACACAGCTCAACACAAAGTATTCTCTTTCATGGACGGATTTTCAGGGTACAACCAGATCAAAATGGCCCCCGAAGACATGGAGAAGACTACTTTTGTTACGCAGTGGGGTACTGTTGTACCCCAAAATTTGCCCTCCCTTTTCATCAACATTTTTCTCATCACAAGACTCTTGGAACTCAAGATCAAGTTAGGGTTTGCTCTGCTCAAGACCCTTCCTTTCACTGTTGACCCAAATTAGGGTTTGAGGTTGCACAGGGATGTTTTGACCTAAAATGCCCAAAGTGACTTTCATGCTTCATGTTAGACTTACAAGTTTATCCATACCAAGTTTCAAGCCTTGATTCCAATCTTTGCCCGGTCAATTGGACAGTTGACCTAGAAATCAGCTGGATTGGGGAAAAAATTCAATTGTGGCCAATTGACAGTCAAACCTCATGATTTTTGACCCACATCAACATAGTGAACTCATATGAACCATTTGGTCAAGTTTGGATCACAATTCCACAAGAAATTTGATCAGATCACCAAAAGGGCAAAATGGTCATTTTTTGGGTTTTGACTGCACAAAGGCCATTTTTGACTGTTTGACCTAACCAATGGCAAACCAAGCTCACATATGGACTCAAGGACTCAATGGCATTGTCTTGACCCATTTAACAAGTTCAAAAGATCTCAAATGCATAGGATTGACAAATGATTTTTTCAGTCAACTGATAAAAATTTAACTGTATACTGAAAAGTCAAACTTTGACTTTTTGGTCAAAATCAAGTGCCAAGGTTCATTTTTAATCAAGACATGTCAAATTATGAAACTTGTTCATCAAGAAACCCAAAATTGCAAATTAGGGTTTAAAATGAGAAAATTTCATAACTTAGAATTTTTCTAAGTTATGAAACTTCCTTATTTTTTCCTAACTTTGTCCCATTTTTTACCAAGAGGAAATTGGATTCAAACAAAACTTGAAACATGAAAGTTTTAGTCCATTACAAAATCTACAACTTTGATTCACAAAGTTTTCTCAAAGGAAGCTTGTATCTCAAGTTATGATTTTTGGAACAAGGGTGTAAAACATTTTTAACTTAGAGAAATTTTGCCCTATTCTAGGCAGGATTTTTGTCCAACTTCTTGGCCATTTTTCACATGGTTCCACTTGGAGTTTCAATTTGC
This sequence comes from Vicia faba, assembly GCA_948472305.1. Lineage (NCBI taxonomy): Eukaryota > Viridiplantae > Streptophyta > Magnoliopsida > Fabales > Fabaceae > Vicia > Vicia faba. The sequence goes on from OX451741.1 coordinate 823,411,591, forward strand.
ATTGCAAATATGGATTATAGTACACATTCCAATCTTTCCAAATTGTCCAAGAAATTCTCAAACACCCTTGTGGTTAGAGAGAATCGAATTTGTAAAGTTGGCCAAAACTCATTCTTGTTCATGGCCAAAACATGTTCATGGCAACTTGCATTTTCAAATCAGCTTGTACAATGCTAGCTTACAGGCCTCAAAATCAGTTTCACACACCTTAATTTAATTCCAAACCATTGTATTAAGGTATTATTTCATCCATTTGGACATTACATGCTAAACTAATCCTTAATTGGAAAAAGGTGAATTGCCATTTTGATAAAGTGGTGCTTTATGTCAAATACCAAATCCAAGAGGCATGGGGCCATATCTTTGAAGCCAAATCAAATCTACAAGTTACAAGTCTCAAGAACAAGAGGTGCAGCATAGATTTGGGCATGGTACTGGCTTATATCCAAGAACACACTTTCTTGCTTACATTGGAAAGAAACATTGCAAAAACACAAAAACTCTGATTTCTTGTAAACACAAGCCCAAACAAACTTCATGAAAATTTTCCATACATCAAACCAAGCTTGAAACACAACTCAATCATCCCTCATACCTCCCAAAACACAAAAACACTATTTTGCTGCAAAAACAGGGCATCCCTGCAGTTTGACTTAGGCCAGCATTATCCACTCGTGCGTTTTTGCCTAAACAAGTTCCAATACATTCCATTCCATCCACACAAACTATCCCAAGCCCTAAACACAAGCTGTAACACCCCTAACCACGTTTTCCATTTTTACTTTCAAGCTGTGCAGGTGGACTTCCATAGCACGATACAGTTGGTTTCAAAGCAAGCTAGGCATTTGGGAAGCATCCTTGGACTTCAGGCAAGCTCAACCAAAGCTCAAACTCCATTGAAGATACCTACATTGTTTTGTTCGATTCAAGCTGAAACAGGTAAAACCATGGACTTCTATCTCTCAATCTAGGAAGAGTTAGGCTTAGGTTTGTGAATGAAACATGCTCTACTCATAGCCCTGAAGCCATACATATAATCACTTTTCATTTATATTAAGCATGCTGTGAGAATTTTAACCATGAACGTTGAAGAAAAATTAGGTCAGAAATTGGGGGTGAAGAAATTCTCCCTGGTTTCTTAGAGTTAGGTCAAGTTTTTTACATGTTTGGAATCGTGGTTTGATGCTCTACATTATTTGTGTTATGAGTTTTTGCTAAAAGTCAAAGAATCAAGAGATAGCAGGTGTAGAAGGAATCATGCGTTTTCTTGTTCAAACATGTGCTGGAGGTTGAAGACAGAGTTGACTTGGGCTGGGCCTGAGTCAACTTGCTTTTCACACCCTTTTTTTCCATTTGCACCCCCCTGGCCCATTGTATGAAATACTTGTCATTTTTGCATTTTTCTTTTTGATTCTGACTTAATATTTTTTGCTCAAATATAAAAATTAACAAAAATATTTTTTTCACATTTTTTTGCATTTATTTGGCATTTATTTGTTTTATTTAACATATGTATGTAAATAAATATATATACCTTTTGCTAAAACCCTAAAAAATAATATAAAAATTATATTTATTTTCAATTATTATTTTTATTTACATTTTGAAAACATTTTTCTAAAATATATATTTTTTGTAAATAATTAATATTTTATTTTTTGTACATATTTAGTATATTTAATATATAATATATAAATACTTGTATATTTTATTAAATATTTAGGACAAAAATATAGAAATGATACATTTTTATTTTTATTTGATATTTGACATAAAAATTACTTTTTTTACAATATAATTAACAAATATTGTATATAATTAATAAATATTACTATTTATTTAAAAACTAGGGTTTTGCCCTAAATGACAAAAATATTCAAAATTTGACCTTTTTATTTTTGTTTATACTTCAAACATGAAAACCTTTTACATACATAAAAAATCATTTTGTGCATAATACATTCTTATTTATTTATTGTATTTACTTAAATATTGTACTATTAAATATTTGTATCTTATACATTCGATATGGTTGTAATAACTTAGATTTTATTTCCTTGTCAAATACCCCCAAATCCAAATTTGTACCCCCCCTCCCTATATTATATTGTAATAGTTTAGCATTTAAATTTCCGCATTTAAAAGCTTTCAAATTATGCCATGATAGACCTAGGGTTTGTATGCAAATAAAACCAACAAATAGCTTGACCTAAATCCAAGATAAACATGTATGAAAACCAAACACAATGCACACTTGCACCCTTAGGGTTACTCCACTTGTTGCCTTCAAAAATGGGCCATGGTTGCATGTTAAGTCTCTTTGGCAAAACAAAAACAAATCAAATGATCATAGTCCCTCGATGACGCTATCAAGTTGCCTAAACAAAAATGATCAAGTCCCTCAAGAAAATTGCCAAAGATACTTGGCACTATTGCCTCTATGGTCTAAACGATGACCCGCGCCCGTCCCGTTAACATCCTAACACAAGGTTGTTCACCAAATATAATGGTGAAACAACACTGTTAAAAGGGTTAAAACATGAGAAAGATCTTTGAGAAATTTATGGTAGATAGCTCTTGGTTACTTGACCAATCTTGCAAAACAATCCTTGCCATTTTTCAAAATACACATCACAACACAACTTCAAAACAAACTTTCAAAAACATTGAAACATCTTTTCAAAAAGACAAACACCCTTGTAAAACATTCAAACAAGAATTGTTACAATGGTTGCCTAGACAAGGCATCTTTTTCAAAACATTTTCAAAACCACACACACAAAGCACAATTTCAAACAATTGAAAAGCAAAGGAAAGTGATCTAAGCAAGTAACTAAGAGCCCATGGATAACCATGGATAGAAAGGGTGCTAATACCTTCCCTTTCTATAATCTACTCCCCGAACCCACGAAAACATCTCAAAGGTTTTTCCTGTGCTTTTTAACCTTTCCTTAGGATAAAATAAAAAGTCGGTGGCGACTCTTGCTCAACCGAAACATTTGCAAAAAACAAACACAAAACTCAAGTCAGTTCTCCCACCGTATCACAGGTACCTTCTGCTATAAAGTGATGCCATTCGGACTGAAGAATGTCGAGGCAACCTATCAGCGAGCCATGGTAGCTTTGTTTCATGACATGATACATCATAAGATTGAAGTCTATGTAGACGACATGATAGCCCGTTCACAGACAGAAGAAGAACACCTCGACCATCTGCAAAAGCTGTTTGTCAAATTAAAAGAGTACAAGCTCACACTGAACCCTAGCAAGTGCACTTTCGGAGTCAGGTCCGGTAAACTTTTGGGATTCATCGTCAGTAACAAAGGCATCGAGGTTGATCCTGCCAAAGTCAAAGCTATACAAGAAATGCCTGCCCCCCGCACTAAAAAGGAGGTCAGGGGTTTCTTGGGACGCCTAAACTACATTGCAAGATTTATTTCTCACCTAACATCTACCTGTGAACCAATCTTCAAGCTGTTGAAGAAAGATCAGGTGGTTGAATGGAACGATGACTGTCAATTTGCTTTCGATAAGATCAAGGAGTATTTGTTGGAACCTCCTATCTTGATGCCACTCATCGAAGGAATACCTTTAATCATGTATCTGACTGTTTTGGATAACTCAATGGGGTGCGTACTGGGCCAACATGACGAGTCTGGTCGAAAAGAGCATGCCATTTATTACCTTAGCAAAAAGTTTACCGACTATGAGACTCGCTACTCACTGCTCGAGAAAACTTGTTGCGCTTTGGTATGGGCTGCTCGCCGGCTAAGGCAGTATATGTTGACACATACCACTCTGCTGATTTCCAAAATGGATTCGATCAAGTACATCTTCGAGAAGCCTGCTTTATTCGGAAGAATCGCTAGATGGCAGATGATCCTGACCGAGTATGATATCCAGTACACAACCCAAAAAGATATAAAGGGGAGTGTACTAGCTGACCATCTAGCTCATCAAGCCTTCGAAGATTACCAATCCATGAAGTTCGACTTCCCCGACGAAGACATTATGACATTGGACAACATTGAAGGTAACGGACCGTATGACGGTGACGGACCTGAACAAGGATCCCGATGGACCCTGTACTTTGATGGTGCTTCAAATGCACTTGGCAACGGTATCGATGCGGTACTTATTTCTCCAGAAGGTTGCCATACACCTTTCACTGCTAGACTCTGCTTCAGCTGCACCAACAACATGGCCGAGTATGAAGCCTGTATCTTTGGTCTCAAGGCTGAGATTGACCTAGGAATCAAATCTTTGGTTGTATTTGGGGACTCGGATTTGGTTATCAGTCAAATAAAAGGAGAGTGGGACACTAAACATCCTAATCTTATCCCATACAAAGAACATGTCCTGACATTGTTACCTCATTTCGAGCAGATTACCTTCGAGCACTTCCCGCGAGAAGAAAATCAGCTAGCGGATTCTCTAGCTACAATGTCTTCCATGTTTAAACTCAACTGGGATAATGAGGCTCCCCAAATCACCTTCGAGCGAATGGATGAATCTGCGCACTGTCATGAGATTAATACCGAAGAAGTAGTGGAACAACCCTGGTTTCATGAAATCAAAAGGTATCTCAAGACTCGAGAATACCCTGAAGGAGCTTCAGTCAACGATAAAAAGTTCTTAAGGAGATTTGCTGCCAAGTTCTTCCTGAGCAATGGTATCCTATATAAGCGCAACCATGATTGTGTTCTGCTTCGTTGTGTGGATAAGGTTGAAGCTGAGCAGATCATGACTGAACTGCATAGTGGCACATTTGGCACCCACTTGAGCGGACATACGATGGCTAAGAAGATTCTAAGTACAAACCAACCCAATAAAAAACCGTAAATCGAACCTAACCAAATTGAAAACCACAAAAACCGCATTTGGTTTGAATGTGTTTGGACCAATTTTTGACAGAACCGCGCGGTTCAGTTCAATTTGCAGTTTTATTTTGTAAACCGATCCGACCCGAACCAAACCGCGATATTTACAAACTTGCTTATTATTTACTGAACATGCTCAATGCTTAACCGGCCCAAATCCAATATCCAACTTGTTTCACCTGTTTGCTAGGGTACGTACATGAAACAAACAACAAAGTGAAGAACGACGGATAACACACTACCTTGTTGAACACACACAACACCACCTTGTTGAACGAAGAACGACGGACACAGATCGAAGTTGAAGAACATAAGCAAACAACGAAACACAAATCAAACTCGAAGAACATAGTTGAAATCTGAAAATCAGTCAGGTAACATTATTGTTCATCCTGTTTAAGCTATGTTCTATTTTCTCTTTTTGGTAGTTTCTTTTCTCGATAACCAGTGATTTATTTACTTGTATAATGTATTGTATATTAATTTGTAGTCTAAGCCATAACCATATAGATGTACTGATATAACTAGTAATTGAAAAATGTAGGGAGACAAATTGTTTAACATTATGATTTATTGTACTTATGAAAGAATGGATCTTGCCAAGAATTTTTGCTCTCTGATTTTGGTTCTTTTAAAAACAAATATTTTTCCTGACATCAATTTGTAATATGGAAACGGTGTAAAATGATATTGATATATTCAACTGGGTCATGCTCTTGTTGTCAATGGTGCCATATTATTGTGATAGGGAAATATTAAAGAATTCTTGAAATCACCATGTGTGTATTGGGTTATGTCTAGATGTTTATCGATATATGGCATATAAAGTGAGTGTGAGAGAGTTAAGGAGGTGGTACTGACCATTCAAATTTTACATACCATGAAGTCAACTTTTGATGTTGTGTTATGCTTCTTTTACAGGCATTGAGATCCCCAAGTTTGTTGACACAGTAACTCCTCAATATGAGCCTAAGTTTGAGGCAGTGGTAAGAACCTTTCTTAGCATTTAGTCCTTATTGTCTCTGTCTATTTTGGAAGGAGTCTGAGTGTTTGGAAAAGGAAATTGCTTTAAGAATTGCAAAATATATGTAGGGTCAGGCTGAAATTGTTGTTTTGCAAATATCACCAATTCATTTCGAAAATTAGTAATGTAATGTAATCTGTAATCTGTTCGAAATCTGTTCGAAATCAGTAATGTTTATGTTCATGTTCTACTTGTTGGCCCTTGGTTTAATCTGTAATGTAACCTTCATGTTAATTTTTATCTAACATTGTTCATGTTCTACTAGCTGGCCTTTGGTTTATGTTTTCTTTTCATCTCCTTTTCTTTAATATATTGTCTCCTCTATTTCTTAGATATGACTATTGATAAAGAAGTCAATTTTGTTGCTGGCTCTGATGCTTCCTTTTCCATGGCCGAAAATCAGGTAAAATAATGATAAATGAGTGTATTTGATAAATGTTAAGTTCGTGATTAGAACTTATTTAATGGCTATAATAAAGTGGTTATATTTACAGTGTGTGTCTTATGTATTTTCAGTCTCAAAATAGTCTATTGACGCCTACAACAAACCAACCCCAAAACTATTGATTTGGACAAACAAGAAGGCGACAATGTTCAACACAAAAAGAAAAGGAAAGTTGGAGAAACGGATGAGTCTAAAGCTAATGATTCTAGCGCTGGAGATTCAGGTAAATAAAAACCTTGCACCCATTTGTATAGATTCATTGTTATTTTTGTACTTGGATGGGTTTGATTTGTGGTTTTCAATTTGGTTAGGTTCAATTGTTATTTTTGTTTACATCTCAATGCTATCTGATATTTTTTATACAATTAGAGTTCACATCATTGTATTTACAGAAGTACAAGTAAAGTTTTGAAAGAAAAAATTGAGTACTTGGTAATTACTCCAAGAGATGTGACAATACTACAACAAAACTTCACCCGGAGTAGTAATAAGTACTAGTAAGATTTTAGTAGCATATGTGTTAGTTTTTATACAAGGTAAGTGGATTTGCTATTAGTTTAATATAGAAAAAATAAATAGAGAAAAAATATTAAACAATATCGCAATTTTTCTCTCTATGATCGTGGATCTCTCAGCTATTTTAATTATAACATCTATAATAAATAATTATGACTAATGCTTAACATGTTATCCCTCCGGTCTCATTTATAAGAAAAATTAATTTTTTATATACATTGAATAAGTAATGTATTTGGACAATATATTGTCCAAATATATTACTTATTTAATGTATTTAAAAAGTAAATTTTTTCTTATAAATGAGACGGAGTATCAAACAAGTATCTATTATGACAAATTAAGGGTAATATTTATAGTAGTATTTAGAACTACCAAACAAGTATCTATCTATTAAAATAAGGTGAGATTTAAACTATTTCTTTTAAATTGGAGATAACTTACTCCGAATGACATATATTAATAAAATTTTATCAAATAAAATTAATTTTCAAAATCATATATTAATTTAAAATTTTTATTAGATTTATTCTTTTCTCATTTAAAAAAAATTCAATATCCTCTTTTCTTTTTTTCATTCAATGTGAAAATTATTACTCACTTGACATACCGATATTTTACTATTCAAAAATTAAATTATATTTTATTTTCTTGATTTTATTTTAATTTTTTAAAGTTTTAAATTAATATGTGATTTTAAAATTTTACTTTATATGACAAATTTTGATTAATACACGTCATAAGAGGGTAAATTATTCATAAATTTATAAAGGGTAGTCAAAAATTTACCTTAAAATAAACTAATATTATATAACTATTAATAATACCTTTCATTTTAAAAAAATTTACATTTAAAAAAATTAAATAATAAATAGTTAATCTCTCAATTAATTCACTTTAATTCAATCAAATGCTACCAAGTATCAAATTTCTATTTAACACTTGTTCAGCGTTCACGTTTTCCTCCACTTTCCCGTTTTTCACTCAGCATCATGTTTTTCTTTCAAATTAAATTCATTTTTCTTTTATATTTCTTTCTCTTAATTATTTTTAATATATTAAAAATATATAATTGTAGTATATAATTTTATATATATATATATATATATATATATATATATATATATATATATATATATATATATATATATATATATATATATATATATATATATATATATATATATATATATATATATATATATATATATATATATATATATATATATATATATATATATATATATATATATATATATATATATATATATATATATATATATATATATATATATATATATATATATATATATATATATATATATATATATATATATATATATATATATATATATATATATATATATGATGTTGGCATTTAGTTTTATTGACAAATTTAATCAATTTTATTAATTTATTATTATTAAACTTATTAATTAATCTAGATTAAATTTTAATAAAATCAAAATTTTATTTTATGAAATTAGATAAAACTAACCAAAAAATAATTATTTTATTTTAAATAATAATTTTTATTATTTGAAATACAAAATTCATATTTTTAAATATCAAAATTTATTTTGTTCCCTCACATGTCATTATCAATAAATTACATATTTTATTTTAATTGCTTTTATTTGAGTCACAAAAATATATTTAAAAATGTCAAAAAAAAAATTCTCATAGGTAGTGGAGCAAAATACTTATTTTATTTTAATTAATAATTATTTTTATTTGAAACATAAAATTTTTATTTTCAAATGTTAAAATTTCTTTTTTTTTCACGGAATACAATCAACAAAATTCTATTTTATTTTAATTAAAATCATCTTTATTTAATATACAAAATTTTTATTTTCAATTATCAAAGTTTCTATTTTCTCATGGGACACTATCAATAAAATATTTATTTTATTTTAATTAAAATTATCTTTATATGAGATAGAAATTCTTATTTTACAAATATTAAAATTTCTTTTTTTCCCGGATCAATATAAGAAAAATATATATTTTATTTTAATTAACATTTATCTTTATTTAAAACGCAAAAATTTTATTTTTAAATATTAGAATTTTATTTATTTTTTCTTTTTCTATTTTACAAATATTTGTGTATATAATTATTTAGTATAATCAAATTTATATTATTATTATTTATTTTTAATTAAATAATTTATTTCAAATATATTAAATAAATTTATCCGTGCAATTCAGTAGTTTTTGAAATAAGTGCATTCAATTTTTAAATGTCTATTTTTAATATAGTTAATAAATGTCTTTATATAACACAAGTTCTAATATTTATAAATTGTGCAATCGGTTGTTAGACTCAACAGTGAATTCAATTATGCTCAAAGTTGATGTAGGTAGTATTAATTGAAAGAGAAATAATATTTTGATAATTAAATTTGGGTGTAAAAAAGATGTATAGTATAATTTTTAAGTGTAATAATGTATTATTCTATTTTATTTTATTTATCGAAAAATATTTATTGCTTTCCTTCTTTTCTTTATTGTTTGGAGGGGGCGATGGCCTAATTTCTCCCTCAACTATGGAAGATTTTTTTCTAGAAATTGTTCATGCTCTTAACTCTTTAACATTGATTGCTTCAACATCAAATACTCTAAAGACGTATGGTATTTGGGATCAGGTAATTGTTGATTGGAAATTTCGATTACATGAGTTTTTTTTAGTTGAAATGATATATTTTAAAATATGTAGTTTCGAAAGAAAGAATAAAGAAGTATTTATGAAGACTTTGATAGATGAAAAGCTAATAAAAGTTTTGTTTTCGCTAAGTGTTGGCGAAAAAGTTCGTATACAAACCATTGGGATTCAAGTTATTTGAAATATCATAAAGGATATTTTGACCGTCACGTTTATGATATTTGGCGCTTCGAAGACAAGAAGTTTTTTCAAAATTCAAAAGTTTGATCTTATCTAAAGAGATACGTGGAAGCATAGCTTGCATGCACATGTCGAACGTGGCAACATCTTATTTAGATATCGTTTTGGTTGAATTAGTATAAATATGGGTCTTAGCGTTAGGATTCAGCGTGTTCACATCTTTGTACAAAATACTCTAAATTACTCAAAGTACCAGCGTTCGAGAAACGAGTTGTGAGAATGTACGTATGATGCACCAATTTTATGTTTATTGTCATTCAACTTTAATTGAAATTTTATACATTCCCTTTAAATTTCAGTCGAAAACCTTTTACATTGCAGTATTTTCTTTAAAGCATTACATTACTACCTATGAAGTAACAATTGAAATCAACTTTGTTTAAAAGAATAAGAATGATGTTGAAAGTATTCTTCGTTTCAAGAATAGAAGTTTTGAATAAGAACACATGTACTTAGGATCAATATGGTTGATCCTGCAAGTCACCAATTTTTATTCGATTTGGAAGACCAGTGGTTGTTTACCAAATTTCACGGTAAACAAATTGGCACGCCCAGTGGGACGTATGTTTAACATTTCTATCATTTTTTTGTTCCAGTAAAAAAGTTTTGAAAATCTTCATTATCTTTTTGTATTTTTCTGTGTTGTATGAGACTTAGGAGTGGTAAATTAGCCATAAACAACAAGGAAATACCCAAAAGAAAATACGTTAAGAAAATAGTGAATTATGGCCAAACAGGTAATCAAAATCCTCCTAACAATGATGAAGTACCACCTTCGCTCACTTTGATAGGGGGAACTATGGTTTTTATGCCTTCTTTTGAGGCTATACCATCGTTAACAAGTTCGACGCCAATATAATCGAATGCTTATACCGGCCCTCTTTTGACCTATGTAGGGCCACAGAGTTCACAAGGGAACCCCCCTCCAGGGGGAATATTTTTCATAGGCCTCAGGAGCCACCTGGTTTTTCCATGCCCCAAAATGGTCGTGAGCAGCCTTATGGCATTCCATCTTCGTTTATGATGGGGTTACATAATTCCACTTCAACATATTTAGATCATGTGATGAACATTACTTTGTCATTGCAAGATTCTAGATTTGCTGTTAATAACAGGGGTCGAAATGTCCAACCATAAATTGAAGGAGTTTCTTCCCAAATTCTGAATCTAACAAATCAATCTATAGCAATGATTAGGCAGCAAATGGATGAAAGTAACCATGAAATGATCCAAATACTTACACAAACAATGGATATAAGCTTTAACCCTTTGATCCAAAACACTACTCAAGCGAACCAACAAATGGCTGCGCAAATGACGCGCATCGCTGATTTCTTTTGTGTGCCACAACCAAAAACACATCCTCGGAGGGAGAGGGTTAGGGAAAATCAAGAGGTAATCTTAGAAGAAGGCCCAATAATTAACCAAGTTCAACATAATCAAAGAAATCTACCCCAAGCAAATATGATGAATCAGGGAGGGGTAGTCAAAAATCCTAGAGTTGTGAATGTTGAAATACCTAGAGTCGAACCTTTCAGGCAAGAACCACAAATTTTAAGGAAACCAAAACCCATGGTTATAATGGTAAATAGAAACCAAAATTCTAATGAATTCTTATATCAAGTTCGACAAAATAACATTGCAGCAGACAACAATCTGGCAGCCATGGTCGAAAGAATCATGGCACAAAGTGGTGTCAATATTGGCCTTGCTGGGCCAAATTACACTTCTCCTTTATCTGAATATATTTTACAAACTGAATTGCTCAGAGGTTGGAAAGTCCCAAAGTTCACAAAATTCTATGGTGACACCAGCGAATCAATTGTTGAACATATATCCAGGTATTTTACTGAGGCTAGAGACGTAGAGAACAATGAAAACCTGAGGATAAAATATTTTCCTAGCTCATTAATCAAAAATGCTTTCACATGGTTCACTACCCTTGCAGCGAATTCTATCCAAGATTGGACGCGTTTAAAAAGACTGTTTCATGAGAAATTTTATGTAGGTCAATCAAAGATAAGTCTAAGTGAATTAGCCTGCATCAAGCGCAAGTTTAGCGAGCCAATTGATGATTACCTCAATAGATTCCGCCTGTTAAAGGCAAGATGCTTTACCCAAGTGCCTGAGCATGAATTAGTTGAGATGGCTACAAGAGGGTTATATTTCTCCATTAGAAAGAAATTGGACCCTCACTATTTAAGGGATATGACCCAATTGGCAGATAGGCTCCAACAAGTGGAGCGCTTGAAGGTCGAAAAGGCCAGAGCCAACAAAAGCCATAGGAAAGAAAGAGTTGCATATGTCAAAACAGGTTTGGATGAACAAGAAGCCTGCAGTGAGTTTTTATATGTCGAAGAATGTGAAGTAGACCTGGCTAAATTAAAACAAGGTTCACCATATCCTTGAAAAGTTCTAGCCCCTTTCGAATGGAAAAAATCCTGCAGAACTAGAAAAGAGTGATAAGTTCCCTAAAAAAAATACACCTTCGACGTAACAAAATATGACGAAATATTTGATCTGTTGGTAAAGGATGGCCAGATGATAGTGCCACCTGGTGCCAAAATACCTCAGTTAGAACAACGGTAGAAAAGAGGTTCTTGTAAATATCACAACTTTTTGGGACATTAAACCTCATAATGTTTTCTTTTCAGGGATTTGATTCAGAATTCTATCAAGGAAGGGAGGTTGAAGTTTGGTAAAAAGAACAGAAGCCAGATGAAAGTTGATTTTGACCCTTTCCATGTAGCAGAAAGCAATTATATTAAACCTGCAGATGTCCACATGCTAGAAGTTGTTGGCTCTGACATTAACCAATACCCTGAAGATAAGATCAATGAAGATTTTGTTACAGGCGTCGAAGAAAAGGAGGCTATTGAAGGCCTTTCCAACAACTTGAACAAAATTACTGATGATTTTGTTGCATGTATTGAAGTGCAAAAGACTACTTATGGTCTGGCTAACCAGGATGTCGAAGGCAAGATTACTCATGATGTTGCCACAAATGCTGGAATGATGAAGGCCATTGAGGGCCTTAGGGTCAAATTTGAGAAGGTCAGGATTACTGAAGGTCCTAACCTTGAGATTAACATGGTGGACTTGAACCAGCCTTCCCCTGAGATGGAGGAAGTGTAAAGGCGCCTCAGAATGGAAGATGATCAGATGAGGAATGGTTACCCAAAGGCTGGAGAAAGTTTGCTAGATTACTTGGTTCGTTGCCACAAAAAGAATTCTGAAGGGCTAATGTGTCCCAGATGTAGCATAATCTATGATCAAAAGGCAGCAGATACTTATGAAAAGGTTTGATATGCTCAAAATGGGGGAAATTGGAGGAAAGGTGATTAGATAGAAGTTGTTTATCCAAGAGCTGGAGAAAGTTTATTGGGTTTCCTTGTACACTATCACAAATCAAAGTCAGAATGCCTAATGTGCCCAAGATGCAGTGCGACTTATGATCGAAAGGAATCAGATACTTTTGAGAGAATCCCATATGCTCGTTGTTGGGATAGCCAGAGGGGTCCAAGGAGCAATTTCACATTCGACAAAAGGGGAATTCCCATGAGGCCTAATAGTCCTTACCCAAAAGGAAATAAAAGAGTTACTTTCAAACCACCTGCAAACATCCCAACTGACATGTGGATAAATCCAAATGAAGGGAAAGAATCAGAAAAAGGAAAGTCGAGGAGTTTCGAGGCAGGAGGAAGAACATCAATAGCCTATCAAAAACAATTGCAAGTGTCAAAACAACAAGCGTACAGGTCATAGAATTACAAGGGGAAAACCCCATGTCCATATCCCAGTGGCGAAGACACCAAAGGATAAAGAAGGAAAAGATAGAATTGGAAAATAAAGAAGTGGGAGAGTCCAACAGCAACCAACTTCCCTCAAGAAACATGACCAAAGAGAAGCCACCTGTGGGGAGAAGACTGTTTTCCCCAAGGAAAGAAGAAGCTGGAGAGAAAGATCAAAAGGATCCAGCAAATGACGAAGACATGCTCACTAATAACTTTGCGTCAGATGGAGAGTCCTTCCTCAACATCAACTTCAATGTGGTCTCGGTGCTTCCATATGAATATGATCAAATAACCGAAGTCGGAGAATCAGAGGAAACTGATGAGATTGAGATGGCAAAACACAGGACAATGTGTTGCTATATTCTGAATAATAGAGTTATTGAAGAACAAAATGTGTTATTGAATGGCCTGATCAGGGGATGAAGAATCACCTTAAACCTTTATTCATAAGGGGAAAGGTGGAAAGTGTGGGAATCAACAAAATTCTGGTAGATGGGGGAGCTGTAGTGAATCTGATGCCCTAATTCATGTTAAAAAGAATTGGCATGTTCGACACTGATATCAAGCCCCACAACATGATGCTCTCAAACTACAAAGGCAAAATAGGCCACACTCTAGGAATGGTCCAGGTGGATCTAACAGTGGGTTCGATTATAAGACCTACAATGTTTATGTTCATTGCAGCAAAAACAAATTATAACTTGCCGTTAGGACGTGAATGGATCCATGGTATTGGGGTAGTATCTTCCTCTATGCATCAATGAATATCAATATGGAGAGAGGACAGAATTATCGAGAAGATTGAAGCTAATCAGAGTTATTACATGACATAAGTTAACCATGTAGATAGAAGGAACTTTGATAGAAAATCTGGCCAATATTGGGCCATGTAACCCTATTGATGATACATATTCACCCAACAAGAATGCTCTTTATTTCCTTACTCTATATCCCGCTCATGGATTCCAATAGGATAGGGAAATTATGGGAGAAGAAGATGATGTCAAAGGAGTTCCAAGAATACGGCCAATTGGCTGGGCTGACGAAGACATTGATAATGTTTGAGTCCCATTTTTTTGAAAATATTTTGGCTTATTTGGCCAAAATAATGTTTGAGTCTCATTTTTTTGAAAAGATTTTGGCTTATTTGGCCGAAAATAAATTAAAAACGTCCTTAGAGGCCGAAGTAAAGCACATGGTTGTCGAAGCCAAAGATGAAGCAGTGCATGCGAAGGGACCTGGGGTAGACTTCAAACCAAAGCCCCCTAATGAAAGGATACCCTTCAAAGAAAAAAACCAGAGGCTAGATGCAATATATGACGAAGATCCTTTGGGATTCGAGAAAGATCCAATAGTGTCAAGTGCAAAGATGATGGCGTAAGACCCTATTGAAGAAGTGGAACTGGGTGAGGGTGAATAAAAAGACCCACCTACGTGAATGCAAAACTCAATATGGATATGAAAGACAAAGTAATACAATTGCTAAAAGAGTCCAGGATTTTTTCGTGTGGGATTACAACGAGATGCCTAGTTTAAGTAGAGATTTGGTCAAACTGAAGCTGCCTATCAAGGATGGCAAGAAGCCCATCAAGCAGACCCCAATAAGGTTCACACCAGAGATTCTCTCAAAGATAAAGGAAGATATCGAAAGACTCCTCCGATGCAAGTTCATCCGGACCACAAGGTATGTTGAATGGATTACAAATATAGTTCTTGTTATTAAGAAAAATGGGTCTCTTACGGTTTGCATAGATTTTCGAGATTTGAAATCTGCAACCCCAAAGGATGAATATCCAATGCATGTGGCAGAAATTCTAATTGATTCATCTGTAGGCTTTGAGTATCTTAGTATGCTTGATGGGTACTTTGGATATAACCATATTTTCATTGCTGAAGAAGATGTGCCAAAGACAGCTTTTCGATGCACGGGGGCATTAGGCACCTATGAATGGGTAGTCATGCCTTTTGGTTTAAAGAATGTCAGGACAACTTATCAGAGAGAAATGAATTCTATATTTCATGATTTTATTAAGACTTTCATGCAGGTTTATATTGATAACATAGTAGTAAAATCTCTGTCAGGTGAAAGTCATATGGATCACCTTCGCCAATCATTTGAAAGAATGAGGAAACATGGCTTGAAGATGAATCCTCTTAAGTGTGCATTTTTCGTGTAGGCTGGTGATTTTTTTGGCTTTGTGGTCCACAAGAAGGGGATAGAAATTAATCAAAACAAGACGAAGGCTATTATGGAAGCTAAAGCGCCATCGACAAAGAGAGAGTTACAGTTACTTCTGGGAAAGATAAACTTCTTAAGAAGATTTATTTCGAACTTAAGTGGATGCACTCAAGCCTTCTATCCCCTTCTATATTTAAAATAAGGTCGTTTTAAGTCATAGAATCAAGAGGCGTTCAACAAGATCAAGCAATACATCATCAACCCTCATATATTTCCACCTCCTAGTAGAAATAAGTGTATGAGATTGTATATATCTGCATCAAATGTTACTATAGGAAGTATGCTTGCACAAGAGGATGAGAATGGCATTGAAAGAGCCATCTATTACCTCAGTTGAGTATTAAATGATGCAGAAACTAGATATAGTACTACAGAAAAGTTATGTATTTTGTTTTTTACTTTTCATGCCCCAAGTTGAAGACTATATAAAGTCAGTCGATGTTTATGTTTCTTTGAATTTTGATGTTATTAAACATATGCTTTCAAAACCAATCATGCACAGTGGAATTTGCAAGTGGGCACTTGTCTTGACTGAATATTCCTTGACTTTCATGCCTTTAAAATCTATGAAAGGGCAAGTAGTATATGACTTTATAGTTGACCCCGCAGTGGTCGAAATTCCTTAAAATGTTATGGAATTAGAAATTTGGATATTATTTTTCGATGGATCTACTCATAAAGATGGAATTAGAGTTAGAATCCTAATTATTTCTCCTGATAAAATTCCAACCAAGTTCAAGTACAAGATCGAAGGCCCTCTTTATTCGAATAAAAAAGTTGAATATGAAGCTTTAATAGCAGGACTTAAAGCTTTAGTGGAATTAGGGGCAACCAGAGACAAAATAAGAGGTGATTATGAATTGGTGATCAAACAGATAACCAAAGAGTACAAGTGCATAAAGGAAATATGATAATATACTTCGTGCTAGAAAATAGATTGCTTCAAAAATTTGAGTATGTCAATATCAAGCACATTCCTAGACTGAAGAACTAGGAGCCGAATGACTTAGTCCAAATTACTTCAGGATACAAAGTGTCAAAAGAAAAATTAGAAGAGTTGGTCGAAATTCGTGGAAAGGTACTAGCTATTAAGTTATCTCCAATAGATTTAAAAAATACAAGTTTGGGATATGCAAATGAAGTGAATTTAGAAGTATTGGCCATATATAGATTAACAGATACAGATTGGAGAAGTCCAATAATAGCCTATTTAAGGAATCCAACAGCGGATGCAGAAAGAAATGTTAAATATCGCACATTAAGCTATATGTTGGTAGGAAACGAATTGTTCAAGAAAACACCAGAAGGAGTCTTACTCAAGTGTTTAGGAGAAATTGAAGCATACTTGGCATTGTTAAGTGTACATGGTGGGGCATGTGGAGCACATCAAGCAGGTCACAAAATGAAGTGGTTTTTGTTTCAATATGGCATGTATTGGCCCTTCATGCTGAAAGATTGCATAGAATTTGCCAAGGGATGCCAAGAGTGTCAGGTTCATGCAGGAATTTCACATGCTCCCGCGAGTGAATTACATTCGATCATTAAGCCTTGGCCTTTTGGGGGTTGGGCATTAGATTTGGTTGGAGAAATTTGACTAGCTTCATCCAAAGGTCATAGATATATCCTAGTGTAGATTGATTATTTCACAAAATGGATTGAAGTAATACCTTTGGTAAATGTGAATCAAGAGAGTATTATTGAATTCATTCAAAAACACATAATATACAGATTTGGAATTCCATAGATAGTTACAACCGACCAGGGATCACTTTTCACTGGTTGAAAGATACGAAAATTTGCTAAAGAAATGGGATTTAAATTATTGACTTTTACACCATATTATGCCCAAGCAAACAGGCAGGTCGAAGCTGCAAACAAGATAATTATTGGTTTGATAAAAAGACATGTAGGGAGAAAACCAAATAATTAGCATAAGACTTTAGATCAAGCTTTATGGGTTTGTCAAACATCTCCAAAAGAAGCAACGACTACAACTCCATTTCGTTTGACTTTTGGGCACGATGCAGTTCTTCTGGTAGAGATATATTTGCAGTCAGTAAGAATTCAGAGGTAGAACGAAAAGCCCTCTGACTATTATTGGGAAATGGTGATGAATGAATTAGTTGATCTGGACGAAGAAAGGCTATATGCTTTAGAGGTCTTGAGGATACAAAAGGAAAGAATAGCTAGAGCATACAACAAAAGAGTAAGAGGGAAAGTTTTTCTGAATGATGATTTGGTATGTGTAGCGGTAGAAATGTTCAAGACCAAGCCATTGGATTGACTTGACTTATACAGATCAAAATAAAAATTGTCACCGCGCTTTATTATTTCCAAAAGAATGGGAAAAGAGCGAATAACCCAAAAGAGGGGGAAAGATTCAAGGTAAGGGGGTTGGTTATGCAAAGGGAAGGTATTAACACCCTAAACATCTATGGTACTCCGTAGGAACCTCTTTGTAAAATCTGTATATTTTGGCTATAAAAATGTTGTATAAAAATGGATAGTGGAGGTGAGAAAAGAAATATATTTTTTATGATTTTTGCACCCGCCGCAGTTGTGAACCTTTAGTGCCTACATACCACCTTTCGTGTGAAACAACCGGCTGAAAATCAAAACAATGAAGTCGCCATCGAACGTCTTTTATCCCACATGTAGGGAAAGGTAAACATTGAGAAAACCTGAGAAGGGAAAAGTCACGGTCTTGCGACCGAGAGATCGGGTAAGGGAGTCTGTTACGCGAGGGGAAGGTATTAGCACCCCACACGCCCGTAGTACTCTATGGTATCCACTCGTGTTATCTATCTTATGGGTGTGTTTAATCTATGCTTACTGTCTATTATACTACTGAAAGGAATGCATGCAAAAGAAAAGAAAAAAGAATGTAGGGAAAATAAAATTGTGCTCGCATGGGCCCTACCCCAATGCCTACGTATCCTTTTTGAGGAATCAGAGCTACCGTAGTTCGGCTCACATGTTTTTGTTTGTTTTGTGTTTTTTATGGACAATGTTAATTCCGCCTTCTATTGCAGCTCGACCTTTGGAGACTTATGCGTTGGCACAGAAGTAAACTAATCATGTCCTTACCTGAAAAGGGTTTTAGAGAGAAGGTGCTTGAGCGCACAAAATTGTTTGAATTGGTTTGTATTTTTTGTTACCTTGAAAAAGGGCTTAAGTGAGATTAGCATGTTTTTGATTTGCTAAGAAAAGAAGTTTTTATTTTGAATACAAGGATGCAAAGAGTGGGAAGAAAAGAGTTTAAGGGAGACTAACCTATTTCTAAACCTAATGTTATCATGCAATAGTAGCCCTACGTCAAGGATGAAAGGGGAAGTTTCTACCTAATGTCAGCATGCATGGTTTACAACCTAAGGTCTAACTTGCGTTCGAATGGAGCAAGCGCATCCTAAGGGAACATGGTATGTACAAGGATAAAGCAAACAAGCCAGCAAAAAGGAAGCACACCTAAAGGGATCCTGCCTAGGTTAGCATGTTGAAGAAAAGTCTAAAAAATATCCTATAGGGAGCATGCAATGAGAGCGAAGTCGTGATCTCAATTGCTAAATTGAGTGACTCATCGATCAACAAGAAAGAATGGAAAGCGATAAAGTCCTATAGGGAGAATGCACTGAGAGCGAAGTCGTGATCTCAATTGCTAAATTGAGTGACTCATCGATCGACAAGAAAGTAAACAAACACAAGCACAACACATATAGCAAATGAAGTGCGGAATGCCTGCTACAGGTCTTTAAACAGCGACTTCGAGCGCACGCTCTTTATTTCCTACTTCACATGATATCTAGAAAGTGGTAAATGTAATATTACAACAAATGGCCTAAAACCATACTAAATGGATAATAAAAATCCGCAAAACCAAGTCAAAGCATGGCGAAAGCTCGGAGGGCGCCACAAACTAGCATCAACAACAAATAGCGTCAGAAGCGTGAACAATATATGCAAGCAAAGCGTATCCGTCACCAAAGAGAATGGTATCTCAATTGCTTCTCAAAGTATGCACATCTCACAGAATTTGTTAGTAGATAACAACAAAATCAAATGTGATAATGGCAATTAACAATATGCACAAAAATGAAGTATGAATATGTACAACACAAAGCAAACAAGTCAAAGGGAGCATAAAATAGCATTCCGGACAGCAACCTCGTACTCATGAAAATAGGTACAAAAACCGGTTTAGAAACATCCAAACTTGCTATCAATATCGAAGAAATGCTCAAATAAGTGTAACAATGCATATTCACAAATAAAAACTCAATGCACATGCGAAATACAAGTTCCGGACAGCATTATGCATATTTTGAAATTCATCACGAATCGATTTGGAAATCAAAGTTTTAGTACATTAATCTTGATAATTAGCATGAGAGGGTTATCCGGAACTTGCACATGAACATGTAACCTCAAGATTGATCTAAAAATCAAGAATTAAAGTCTTAAAACCACATGAATTTAATGTATCAGAATTTAATTAACAAATTGCAAATTAACTCCAATTCATGAGTTTATGTATTTATGCCAAAAGTGTGATGAATAGGAATCAACTCACAATTTGCCAAACACAAAAGTTGTGAATCAAAATGTATTCCGATACGCTAAATTCACAAAGTTCTCAAACAATTAGTTAAAACCAAATGATATTACTTGACATCAAAGTAAGAGTTAACACACAAAAAGTATCACAATTCAACAATGAAATACAAGATAATATGCAAAAAAACTTGAATCGAAAAGTTAGAAAATTAATCGAAAAGCATCCGAAATCAACCGCAAAAATTAAGGCGGCATAGAAACATGCCAACGGTTCCAAAAATTAACTCGGTTCGGCCAAATTCCGTTCCGAAATATGATTTTCGAAACTGCTACAGTAGCAGAAAAACAGAACGAAATTTGTCCAAATCAAAAAAATACTCGCGTTAGAGATTCCGGATGGCTCAAGAAAATCGGTTTTCATTAAAGAAAGTCGGAAAAACTCAATACGAATCAAAAGTTAGAGCAAAAACACCAATTATGTCAAACTTTGCCATTTACCAAGTATTGAGATATTTTCTATCAAACTCAATCAAACTTACTTCAAAAATATTTAGCAATGACATTTGAGTCCATTAGAAATTATCTCAATTTATTGAAATGGAAAGCAACAAGTAATCAACCAAAAATTGGTAAAAGATTAGATTATGTCAAGAATTAGTAACTTGAGATCATATGCAAAAAATGCATTTCAAATGCAAAAAAATATCAATGATCATCAACCAAAAATAATTGGAAACATGTAGTAAATATTGAAAATCAAAGATTAGGCCTATACTAAACTAATTGTTAGTTTATGTTACAACACCTAAATCAAAGTTAGTGTTAGAATCTACCTAACCTAAACTATTAACAAATTCTACATCAAGAATTAGAAACTAGTGTTAATCTAATCAAAAGTTCAAAATCTCAAACTAATGTTAGTACTAACTAGTTTTCTATAGCTAGTTCAACTTAAACACTAGTGTAACTATACCTAGGACTAAAAATCAACACAACAACACTATGTCAACTTCAAGTTACAACCAAAATCAATTTATCAAGTTTAATTAATCACTTATTTCAATAAGCAATTTAATAAAATGGTATTAAATTCTCAATTCAAATCAATTCTCAACAATTAAGCCTCAATTACACAATTAAAACATCAATCAACACAAAATCAAGAAAAAGCACTTATTCCAAAAAATCACTTATTTCAAAAAGCGCTTAATTCAAGAAAACTCACCGATAGAAGTGAAGAGAAGGCTTAGGTATAGAGATCGCAACGAACGGATAGACAATCGGAGAATAATTGCTCTTGATCTTGACTTTTGGATCTTGATGAAGTTGTTGTTGTGTTCTTGATGAAAAAAGTGTATAACCTTGATTTGATCTTTGAGAGAATTGAGAGAAAAGTTTTGATTGTTTATGGAGATTTTTTTTAATTATGAGAGAAATTGGAGTAAAAAGAATATATAGTATGGGCTTATGTGAGTGAATTTGGTTAATGGGTCTCAAATATTCATAAATATTAATGCAGAATTTTAATTCACTTGAGTGCGATACGTTCCAGGAAAATTCATAGGAATCTCGGTGCGACTTTAGAAGTTGAAATGTGAAACTAAAATGTAGCCAACGTCGATAACAACATCGTGTCCGAAGATGAGCTCGATCGGATAAACGGTGATTTAGTTATGATTTTTTGAAGTTTCGTCTCAGATGAAAATATTTCTCGGTTCAGGATTTTCAACCACGTTGCGCGCGCTTCAGACCAAAAACGAAGGCCTTCGGGATACTGCTCGAATTGGAAAAATGAAAGAAATATTTAACCAACTCAATTTTTGAACCAATGCCACTCGAACCGGCTCGATACGATAAGAATCGACCAAGTTATGATTTTCTGAAGATGAAGCCGGTGAATATTTGTCACTATTTTCTCGTGCGAATATATTTGATAAATTCATATATTCGAAGACTCTCTGGGTAGAACTGGCTTCCGGCCGTGAGATACGAAATGTAGATGACATCAAGACGGAATTTTATCCACCGGAACGGGTTCAAAACGATAAACGGTCTTCGAGATATGAATTTTTTAGTGTGCGAAAACTGCACTTTCAACACCTTTTTCTTTGTATTTTTCACCATATAACTTCCAAAAGAACCGCGTATCTGGAGACTTTCCTTTGAGAATTATCTTTTGGTCCAAACACAAAAATTGAATAGAACATCGATACGGTTTCAAATCCTCATGAATCAACCCAAAACACCATTCCAAGCTGGAGATGCGAATTTTCAAACTCTGATCAGTAAAAGCACTGTTTCCAATTCGCACTGTTTTAAATTCACCGAAAACAACCAAATCTTCCACAACTTAAACATGCGTTAAAAAATTACGATAGCTTTGTTGTGTTGATCAAATACCTTGATCCCGTGAATACGGAAACAATGAGATGCATGCATGTGTTAGATGACCTAATGAAGGTTATGTACATGAGGAAAGTGCGAGAATGCGTAAACCAGACAAAAGTAAAAGGGTAGGACAAATTTGGGGTATTACATCGTGTAATAGGGGATCAGGGTACACGTAGTTCACCTTTAAAAAAATTTAAAACACAAGTGTGTTGGTTAATTTTATGAGATAAGACATCATCGTCATTGTCCGTGTGGAAAACATACTTACTACCCACGATCATGAGAAAGGAGAATTTGCATCATCTCAAAGTGGAGGATATGGCTTGGATTTTAAAATAAACGATGCCTCACTCAACACCCAAGTGGAAAATATCTCACTTTACTACATATTGTAGAAGTATAGTTGTTTGCATCACTACAAGGATTGACAAGAGTCCAATCTTTTAAGAAAAGGTTTTAAATTAAAAAAGCCAAAGCAGCAAAAATGGTTTGAAATGAGATTGATTGACTTTTAGTCTTCTCACAAAAAGGTCAAGGTATTATTAGATTGATTAGGATTTATTTATGAAAATGTTTTGAAAATGCATGGACCTAAGTCCAAGTTTATTATGAAAGTGGTTCAAGTTAAAAAGCAAGAAGAGTTTGCAAAAGGAGGAAGAATATTTCTGAAATTAAAGAAGAGGGGAGGAGAAGAAAAGACTATCCTAAAGCATAAGGTAAAAGCTAGGGATAAGAACCATCTAACCAACAAGAAGCCAATACTTGACATTATGAGCCAAGATAGAATTCTCATTCTTTGTATTGAAGCCAAGCAAGCAAAGACACTAGACCTCTTGTAGGAACCAAACTTCAAGTGTATTAATTCTTCATAAAAATTGGGCAGAGTAACGATTGTATACGGGTGAATTCCAGATTACAAACAAAGAGTGTAATCACAATAACCTGCACACAAAACAAACAAACAACCCAATGTCTTGAGGTAAACCTCAAGAGCTCCAGACAAAATATCAATTAAGGTCACGAGGTCTCCAACATAGGCCAAGGTTTTTAATCCTAAGTCCAATGCTCAATAATGCCAAGGATAGTAACCAAATAGTCCAAGCTTCATTAAGGATTTTATGGTCCATGTTGATTATTAAGTATCTTAAGAAAAGGAAAGAAAAGCTCAAGTGAGCAAAATAAAAATGACAAGAAAGTAAATGCTCAAATGAGCAAAGATGAAAATGGCATGAAATGTAAATGCTAAAAGTAAATAATGCATAAAAATAAAAGGGCATATAATAAAAATACAAGATAAAGTCAATTAATAATGATTAGTGGTTAGTTGAATGATCAACTTGAAACTTGCATTTGGAACTTGTTAGAGGATTGGTAGAACCAAAGCCTCCACACATCAAGTTGCATTTGCTTTTTGTCAAGTATATCATCCATTTGGAATCCTCATAAGTACCATTTAATGATCAACGATGTTTAAGTGATCCGCGTTGACCAAAGGTGTTGTAGATCCATTAGAGGATTGGTAGAACCAAAGCCTCCATACAATCGATCTCAAGGTTATTGGATCAAAGAGATCAAATTAACATACTTGGGCTAGCAAACATAAGTTTGGGCCATGAATGATAATTTATTCAATTCGGGACAAAATTTAGAGTTATGTTACGCAATCGTAAGTGGACTTATATAGAAGTCGCACCTATTTTGAGGTCGGTCAATAGCAATCTATGTACCATTTATTTTGAGACATGATATAGAGATCATGTTCCAATAACACTTAGTGCAATAAAAAGAGGATGAGATGAAGTGGGGTGGTAGAGAAAATATAAACCACTTTTGAATTAAATTTATTCAAACTATTATTAAAATCATTCATCCATTTTTGTGGAGTTAGACTCAACACTATGGATCCAATGATGTTAATAAAGTTCATGATCAAAAATTTAACCCAAGATCAGCCAGAAAATAGTCACAAAATAATATTGCATTTAATATATACATTAAAAAAGGTTTAAAAAATGTTTAAAAATAGAAATAAAAAGAAAAAATATCAACTATATTCCAATTAACCAAGAAATAAAAAGTAAGACCATAGAAAAATCAAAAAAGGGCTCAAATGATTTTATAAATTTTTTGGTAATTTTTTAAAATCAGAAACTATTTTTAAAATTAAAATAAATGGTTAAAATAAACCAAAAATGATAAAAAAAAATAGCAAAGTCAGAAACAAAAAATAAAATAAGGTAACCAATATTTGTCACAATATCATTGAATCATTCCATAATTTTTTCAGAATTTAAAAATGCATAAAAGTATTTTTTAAACATTTAAAACAATTCAAATAAAGTGAAAATCTATAAAAATTACCAAAACACAAAATTAAATTGTGAAAAAATAAAAATCAGAAAGAGAATAATCAAAAATATTTTCCATAATTGTTTCAGATTTTTTAGACTAAAAATGAATTTTCTATGATATTTTGAAGTTTAAAACAATTAAATATAAAAAAATCAGAAAAGAAAATAAAAGTAAAAAATATGTGGACCATTGGATGAGAGTCAAAACGCGTTAGTAATCAAATCCAAGGGATCTGGAGCGCTGTGCATATCATGGTCATTAGTGAATAAAGCACTGAATTAATTATTAAATCAGAATTCAAAAATAACAAGTGGTGTGCCATCATTGGGAGGAAGATGACACGTTGGTCATCTTCAACCTCCAGCCAACGTGAATTGCATGTCTCTCAAACTGTAAAATCAGAAGCTCAGACCTATGCCATTCGCTTCGTCTCTTCAAGACGAAGACAACCACGCCTTCACGACAAATTTACATAAACTGTAGCTCAAGCAATTTGGAAGGAAAGTTTTGAAAAGGGATTTGAAATTTCATGGTCAAAATGTGTTTCCAGTTAAAAGCAAGTGTTGCGACTAGAACTGGGGCAATGGGAGCATCACAAAGATACAAAAGTTTTGAAGAACTGATGAAGGAATCTACCTATTAAAGTTGAGTTGCAGAGCTCTGAAACTAGACTTCTATGGAGCAATATAGGGCACGATTCTTGAATGTAATTATATGGTTAGATTCAGGGAAGATCAAGGAAGGTGAATTGATAGAGAAATTGGATTGAAAAAGGCTTGGGAATAGATTTCGAAGCTGCTGGATTCTGAGTTATAGAACAAGTTTGGCATGGTGATTCTGGCTATCCAAACTTGAGGAAATGAATGGGGAATGACCCTCTATTTATAGGGAATCAAATGGAATGTCCAAGCGTGTGAAATGATGAAGTTTGGAGGGAAATCATGTGAAGTTGCAAACAAGAAAAGTGTGACTTCCAATTTGATCAAAACTCATCCAAAACGCACGTCTTGCTATTCTAATCACCTCTAGAACTTCATTAAACATGTTTAGAGGTATAAACATGCAGAAACAAAGTGTTTAGAAGTAAAATCAAGGATTTCCAACTTTTGACTTGGTGAAAAATTTAGTTTCAAAGTGCCAACTTCTGACCAATGGCATTCTCACCTCAAGGGGTCTTAGGGAAAAATTCTTGATGTTTCAGAAAGACGAGGTTACAAGATTTTCAATGGAAAAAGAATGGAATCAAATGGATGCTTGAGCTGAAAGTTGTGTTGAGTCAAAGTTGGATAAAAAATGTTGACTTTCCATACTTAGAAATATTTCAAATTTTTCTTCAAAAGTGACCTATAATGTTTTGCATCCAAACATAGCCTTCCACTTGGAATTTGCTCTTGACCAAAATAAATGGAATGAAGTAGATCTCTTGAATGAAATTTTGGGACTTGGACCATCCAAAATCTCCAAAAATTGAGAGAGTTATGAATTTTTGAAGTTGGCAAAAAATCATGAAATGACCTATAATCTTTTGTATCTTTAGGGCATCTTCCATCCATTTTCTCACCTTGCACATAAAAGAAGACATAAAGTTAACATCTTCAAGATCATTATGGAAAAATAATGGGCTAAAGGTGATAAACATTGACCAAGTTATGATCATTTGAAGTCACACATGAGAAATTGGGGGTTCATCTGGAGGACTTGTGATCTTTCTTCATCATCAAGCTTCTTCCACGTGAAAACTCCTTGGAACTTTTAAAGTGATTTGTTGATATCCCTTTTAAGATAAGGATGTTTTTGGAATCACTCAAAAATACCAAAATATGAGCAAGATATGCTTCTTTAAAGTTCAAAACCCTAGCTCCTAGATCAAGAAAATGCCTTGAGGAACCTTGACAATTTTGAAAAACCTTCTTGTACCAACACTCTTGCTTTGTAAATAGAAGTTGTTTAGGATGATAATGAGAACTCATATCCATTAAAACCACTTCCATATCTTGAGAATTGAGAGTAATATGCACTTGTGACCAATGGGAACAAAGCCTTGTCCAAGCAAGCCAACTTATCCAATCAACCCTTTGTATTTTTGAACCAAATTTGATAATCTTGAAATGTGGTGAGCCAAAATAGCATTTCCATTCCATTTTCCTCCAAAACAAATACAATGGTGAGGTTTGAACTTCTTAAGCTTTAATGACTAAGGCATGGAAATAAACTCATGAGCCCATGGAGCAACTTGTTGAATCTTAATGCCTTTACCTACATTATTAGTAAGACAAAAAAACATTGCACTTTATTAATTAAAAGGAAAGTCAAAATAAAACATGCATGATCACAAAAGAAAAACAAGTCAAGGTGCTTGGTGATTCCTCAAAGAGCAAAGTTAAATATATGGAGGGGAACCAAGAATCCTAATGTAATCTTGTTGTGATAGAATAAACATGGTATGATGAAGGGATCTTAGGGGCAAAAATTGGGGTACAACAGCTGCCCTTATTTAAGTTTCTTCTATCCGAAGATACAAAGGTTAAAAATCTTCGTGTTGACGCGATCGAAGATACTTAAATATAAAATAAACCTTATTTTTGGCCCTAAGATGCCATGCAATGCTTATGAATGCATATGAACAACTCTAAAGGGACGCAAAACACCACTGGGGATGTAACAAAAATAAATAAATAAGAGAGTAACCCAACCAGAAAAATAAATCACTGGTGGATCAAAAAGACCTGAATCAGAGAGGATGGTAAAATGGTCAAAGGATACACCAACTTCTACCGAAGGCGAAACTACCAACGTTCACTGTAGGTAGAAAGAGGAAAGAAATGATAACACTAACATTCACTGAAGGTGAGCTACCAACTCTCACAAAAGGTAGAAGGAAGAGAAATATCATAGCATCGCCGTTCACTGACGATGAACTACCAACATTCATTTAAGGTAGCAAAAAGATAACAATCATCAACTTTCACTGATGGTGATCTATCAACTTTCACTGAAGGTAGAGAGAAAATATATCATAGCACCGCCGTTCACTGACGATGAACTACCCATGTTCACTGAAGGTAGCAAAAAGATAACAAACACCAACTTTCACTGATGGTGATCTACCAACTTTCACTGAAGGTAGAGGGAAAATATCATAGCACCGTCGTTCACTGACGATGAACTACCCATGTTCACTGAAGGTAGCAAAAAGATAACAAAAACCAACTTTCACTAATGGTGATCTACAAACTTTCACTGAAGGTAGAGAGAAAATATCATAGCATCGTCATTCACTGATGATGAACTACCTATATTCACTGAAGGTAGCAAAAAGATAACAATCATCGACGTTCACTGCCGATGATCTACCAACTTTCACTGAAGGTAGAGAAAAAAATATCATAGCACCGCCGTTCACTGACGATGAACTACCCACGTTCACTGAAGGTAGCAAAAAGATAACAATCATCGACGTTCACTGCTGATGACCTACTAACTTTCACTGAAGATAGAGAGAAAATATATCATAGCACCGCCATTCACTGAAGATGAACTACCCACATTCACTGAAGGTGGCAAAAAGATAACAAGTTTCCCCAAAATTCTAGCGTTTCACCTAAAATGGGTCTCAACTTCTTCTTTAACCGAGGCACTTTACCTGGAAAGGGTAAGTTGTCTCAAATAAAGAGACTTCCACCTGCCAAGATTTCACAACAAACTTTCTCCGCAAATTTTGAAAGTCTTGCCATCCGCTGGCGTAAACTGACGACGGACTGCAAACTATCCACTCGTAGAGGAGATAGCAAAAAAAGTTATGTCGACTTTTACAGGGAAGCACAAGTTGCTCAAATAAAGAGACCTGCTACTCGTTGTTATGGAGGATTGTAAAAAGAATGACTTTCTATGGAGAACAATATGGCTTCCTGGGGAAATGCCAATATATTCCTGCTGAGGAGATAAAGTCTTCTCGTGCAAAATAAATGCACATTCTCAAACCAAGGCTCGAAGTCTGCAGACATCATAAGTAATAATATTTTTGGGAAACAAAGATTCAAACCAGAAATAAACTGGAGTAAAACAGTCAACCAAAATAAATCCTTTGAGAAATAAACTCAAGAGGTAAATCCAAATCATTCAGACAAAGAGCTGTACAAGAAAGCTAAAGCAAAAATCTTCCAACGAGGGATAACTCGGTGGGGATGTTGAAAGAATATACACTTTCTACTTAAGGTTGACACTCTATTGGAGAGAGGGAAACATAACTCTATAAAACAGGGTAATATGTCAACAAACAAAATTAATGAATGCAAATGAGCAATGATTTGATAAAATTAATTATGCATGATGTATGTATGAATGTATGAGTATTATCATGTATATGCTGACAAAACAGACATATAACACAGGAAGTAACCAGGAAAAACCAACTCGGTCACAAACAACACTCGGCTAAATCACATCCAAAGTGAACAATCCCGGAAAAATTAAATACCAACTGAGGCAACAAAATCTACTGCCTGTTTTAACTTTACTGGGGAGAAACAAAATCCGGAGGTAAACAAATCAAAGTGATAAAATAGTACAAATACAGGGATAGAACATCCATCTTCAGGCTTCACCGGGGAAACAAATGTTTTCAAATGTAACACTTATACTAGGGATTGAAAAACCAATCTCAAGTAAAGCAGATGGACACCAAATCATCAAAACATTCACTGAGGAATTCAAGCCCACTTCATCGGGAAGGTTAACACCACATCCTCAAGGGGAAAACCACAATTCATTCTTCACTAGAGAAACCGGGGACCTGCGTTCTTCAAGAGTGATTATAGTACCAACTTCTCTGGAAAAAGAGCTTCCGTTAGACTAAACAAAAACTTCACTGGAGAAAACACGGGTTGAATCTTCACCTCATGAAAACTCAGGAAAGAGGAGAAATGAATCCAAGCTTAACCTAGGATACCGGAGTCACGAACCCAATACGGAGAATCATCTTGAGTAAATCTTCCCAAGGGGAACAAATACTTCTTAAAACAACTGGAGTTTGTCCATCCCTGGGATTACCATTTTTGTTGTTGTTATTTTTTTGCATCACAAATTATAAAGTAAAAGAAAATTGTAAATTCTTTTTGAAAAATTGATTTTGTTATTTAATCTTTTTGCTTTGAAAGTTATTATCAATAATAAATGGAGTCTTTGCAAGCTAAACAAAATAAGAAACACAAATAATTGGGTAACAACTCAAACTTTATTAATAGAATGGTAGTCTGCGAATGGAGAGACTCCATAGATGATTACAAAGTTTTGAAAATGGTAATATATAATGGAAATGATACATTGAGATACAATGACGGCTATCCCCTCTAACAATTTCGGAAATCCTGAGCAGCAGCTTCCGTTGGAGTATGATGAGGATTCGAGAAGATTGTTGCTTCCATGATCAGATCTTGCATGATGCAGTTACTTGCCAAGAAAGTCCCTGACTTTTGCATAAGCTGCCCTTGCGGGTTTTCAACTTAACGGGAAATTTATTCTGTTTATGTCTCTAATTTTTGCCTAGACCGTCCTTTCGGGTTTTCGGCCTACTGAGACGCTCTTTTTTGCCTAAGCCTCCCTTTCAGGTTTTCAACTTAGCGAGATGTTCTTTTATTTCTTTAGGCGAAGTATTTCTTGACTGCATCAGCATTCATGGGACGTGGGAACTCCTCACCATCCATAGTTTCAAGAATTAATGCACCACCAGATAAGGCTTTCTTGACGACATATGGGCCTTCAAAATTGGGAGTCTACTTACCCCTAGAATCAGTGTTGAAAGACATGATCTTCCTGAGCACGAGGTCACCTTCTCTGAATTCACGAGGTTTGACCTTTTTATCGAAAGCTTTCTTCATTCTTTTCTGATATAGCTGTCCATGACACAAAGCTCTCATTTCTTCTCTTAGATCAAATTCAATTGGTCAAACCTATTCTGGACCCATTCAGCCTCTGTCAACTTGGTTTCCGTTATCACACGCAAAGAGGGAATCTCAACCTCGACTAGGAGTACCACTTCCATTCCATACACCGGGGAGAACGAGATTGCTCCTGTTGAAGTGCGGGCAGACGTTCGATATCCATGCAAAGCAAAAGGGAGCATTCCATTCCAATCCTTATAAGTAACAACCATCTTTTAGATAATTTTCTTGATATTCTTATTAGCAGCTTCAACAGCCCCATTCATCTTTGGCTTGTATGGAGATGAATTGTGATGGACAATCTTGAACTCCTCACACAGCTATGTCATCATCTTATTATTCAAATTCGAGCCATTGTCAGTAATAATTATTCTCGGCACACCATACCGACATATAAGATTATTCTTGATGAAGCGCACAACCACCTGCTTAGTAACATTGGCATATGAAGCAGACTCCACCCACTTGGTGAAGTAATCAATTGCTACCAAGATAAAACGGTGTCCATTTGAAGCTTTGGGTTCTATCATCCCAATCATGTCAATACCCCACATGGAGAAAGGCCACGGGGAGGAAATCACATTGAGAAGTGTCGGAGGCACATGGACCTTATCTGCATAAATATGACATTTATGGCACTTGTTTACATATTTCTAACAATCAAATTCCATTTTCAGCCAATAGTAACATGCCCTTATCATCTTTTTGGCCATCGAATGTCCATTGGAATGAGTGCCAAATGAACCTTCATAAACCTCATGCATTAACATGTCTGCTTCGTGTCTATCCACGCATCTGAGAAAGACCATGTCATAATTTATTTTATACATCACATTTTCACTGAGGAAGAAACTGCCAGCCAATCTTCTCAATGTCTTCCTATCCTTCTTCGATGCACCGATCGAGTATTCCTGAGTCTGAAGAAAATGCTTGATGTCATAATACCAAGGTTTTTCATCTGCTACCTCTTCTGTTTTAAACACATGAGCGGGCCAATCCAATCGTTGGACCATAATTCGAGGTATATCATTCCAAGTATTCACTTGGTACATAGAAGCCAGAGTTTCCAGAGCATCCGCCATATGATTTTCATCTCTAGGAATGTTATGGAATTCAACTTTATTAAAGAAGGGTAACAATCTTCTAGCATAATCTTCGTAGGGGATCAAGCCGGGGTGACGAGTATCCCATTCTCCTTTAATCTGATTTATTACCAAAGCTGAATCACCATACACATCTAGAATTTTAATTCTAAGATCAATAGCTTCCTCGAGACCCATGATGTAAGCCTCATATTCTTCCATATTATTAGTACAATCAAATGTTAACCTTGCAGTAAAAGGAATGTGCGATCCATGCGGAGTGACAATCACGGCACCACTTCCTTTACCATAAGCATTCACAGCTCCATCAAATATCATACTCCAACGAGATTCAGGGTCAGGACCTTCCTCAGGCGATGGTTCATCATAATATTTTACTTTCAGGAACATCACATCTTCATCAGGGAAATCATACTCCACAGACTGATGATCCTCCACTGGTTGGTGAGCAAGATAATCTGCCAATATGCTACTTTTAATAGCTTTTTGAGTGCGGTATTCAATGTCATATTCAGATAACAACATCTACCAGCAGACAATTCTCCCAGTGAGAGCAGGCTTTTCAAAAATGAACGTGATTGAATCCATTTTGGAGATCCACCAAGTAGTGTGATTCAACATATATTGTCGTAAACGCTTTACCTCCAAGGCTAGAGCACAACATGTCTTTTCCAGCACCGCGACTCACAATCAGTAAACTTTTTACTGAGATAATAAATGGCAAACTCTTTCTTCCCTGTTTCATCCTGTTTTCCTAGAATACAACCCATAGAATCATCTAACATTGTCAAATACATAATCAACGGTCTTTGTAACACCCCAATTCTACCCAGAAAATATAAATGTAAATCAGAGTTATAATCATTCATGCAAACGAGCCAGGATGCCACAAATTTAACTTTAAAAACACATTGCATTCAACGTGGATACATAACACTTTAAAACTTTGGATGAACAATCAGCATAATAATTTAATCTCTTAATTCAACAATTTAAACATCTATGCAGCAGAATTCTTAATAACATCTTTGTCCATCGTTACAGCAACTTCAAAACAACACATACTTAGAAACAATCAAATTAAAGTTCAACAACTGAAATAATAAATAATTAAAAGCAACAAGCGTTCATCCCCCCGAGTGTTACGTATCAGAGCAATGACACTGACTCGAACTATTGAAGGTATACAACCTTCACTCTGGATTACCTGCACGTTACCAACGTAAGGGTAACATTCAAACAGAAGGAGTGAGATATCTAACAATATAATAAAACATATGATAATTAATATATCAAATTAGATCACATAACACCACCACTTCTCATCTTATAAAAAATAATAATCGCAACAGAAATACCAATAATATACACATTCACCGCATCAATACACAACTTATTTATGCAATCATATAATGCGACTCAATACTATGCAAATTCATGTGGTACCATTGGAGCAAAACTCCCATCTCAAATAATTACCAATAAATAGAGGCATCAACAAGGCATAAGCGTTCATCTTAATATTCGCTAATACAGGCCATCTTAACGAGCATAAGCTCCATCTTGAAATGCAATGTATGCGACACAATCATGAATTTAATGACAACACCATAATTAACAACATATCAACACAACATCATCGTAGGCCAGAAGCCTACATCTTAATAGCTGCCAATTATCAGAGGCATCTCAACATCTTTCATCAACATCATTCATCAACATCGTTTATCATCATAATTCATCAAACATCATTTATAATCATAATTCATTAGACATCATTTATCATCATAATTCACAGCAACTCAGCCACAACAATAATACAACGACAAATCGTCAATCTTGCAACGTTGGCCATAGGCCTACAACATGATATTGCATATAATTAATTAAGAATCCAAGGCTTACCTCTAGTTAACCAATCTCTACATATTATTCTGTAATACTACATCATTATCATTATTAATTCTTACTATTATGAACCAAACTGTAATATATAATCATCTCATCCTCATCATTTTTCACAAAATCATCATAGAAAGTAACACGGAAAGCTAACTCTAATCCTAATTTGGGTTACTAGGATTATACTTCATATTCTTCATTTTAATCCTTAAGAATGAAGTTCATCGTGTTAGATATTCAACGCTTCAAACGACACCTCAAACGGAGTCCGAAAACTCAAGTTACAGCCTTTTTAAAATGATTGTCAAAAACCAGACTACATAGATCGGCGCGTAATCTCTTGGGTCGACGCGTACTCCCTTTGTATCGAATCATATTGAGTTTGCAACACTGCATGTATCGATACATGCTCCTTCGTATCAACTCATCCTGAGTCTAAAATCTTGCATGTATCAACGTATGACTCCTTCGCATCGACTCATCCTGAGTCTAAAAGCCTTCATGCATCGATGCTGGCCTTTGGGGTCGACACATACTGTTCTGTCATGGATATTTTCCGCGATTTCATTGCGTTTTCACTATGATTCCCATGCTTTAGGCCCTAAAAACATTATCTAATCATAGGTAATCATCAATTATAATCATCCTATAATTCTACATCATTTATACAACATTGGGGCATCATTATTCATCCTTAAATCATCAATTTTCATCATACAACATGTATATACATTCAAATCATGAACAAGACAACATTTCCACAACTAGTCCCACATAATAATCATTATAAATCCTATTATAGAGTTAGAACCCCACCCTTACCTTGGATTGAAGGTCGCTCTATAACTTTTTCAGGTTGATTTTTGTTCTGCCTCTTTTCCTTTTTTCCAACAACTTTCATGTTCTCTTCTTCCAACCCTTATTTCTTTCTCTCTTACTGCTTCTTCTTTTCCTTATTATTTCTAACAATAATAAAATAACCCTATAATTCTAAAAATGCCTTAATGGGCTTAAAACTATTACACCCCCCTTTTTACTACTTCTATTCCTTTAAAACAAGCCCACATCAAATAATATTATCATACTAATATTATTCCACAACTTAATAAAATAATTAAGTCCAATAGCCAACACACATCAATTAACATCATAACACAACATCTAACA
This sequence comes from Vicia faba, assembly GCA_948472305.1. Classification (NCBI taxonomy): domain Eukaryota; kingdom Viridiplantae; phylum Streptophyta; class Magnoliopsida; order Fabales; family Fabaceae; genus Vicia; species Vicia faba. Next base: position 823,446,802 of record OX451741.1, read on the forward strand.
TAATAACACAACTTCACAAATATTCCAAAAATAATTTAATTAGATAATTAATTAAATTACAGGTGTTACAGTCTTCCTTTGACAGGAGGGATTAAGATAGGAGGTTCAAGCAGATATTCTTTAATACTTTCAAATGCCCTTTGGCAGTCATCCATCCACACACATCCTTGATATTTCTTTAACAACTTAAAGATCGGTTCACATGTTGCAGTCATGTGGGAAATGAATTTGGAAATATAATTCAAACGCCCGAGGAACCCTATGACTTGCTTTTCAGTTCTTGGCGTTGGCATCTCTTGAATTTATTTGACTTTATCGGGGTCAACTTCAATTCCTTTATGGCTAACAATGAAACCCAATAATTTCCCTGATCGGACACCGAAGGTACACTTATTTGGATTCAAGCGGAGATGATACTTCCTCAAACGCTGAAACAATTTCAACAAATCTTCTACATGCCCTTATTTAGTCTGGAATTTAGCAATCATATCATCAACATATACTTCAATATCCTTGTGCATCATATCATGGAATAGGGTTGTCATAGCCCTCTGGTACGTTGCACCAGCGTTCTTAAACCCGAAGGGCATCACTCTGTAACAGAATGTCCCCCAGGGTGTGATAAACGTTGTTTTTCCATGTCCTCATTAGCCATCCTTATTTGATTATACCCGGAAAATTCGTCCATGAACAAGAATACTTTGAATTTTGTTATGCTATCCACTAACACATCAATGTGTGCCAATGGAAAATCATCTTTTGGACTAGCTTTATTTAGATCTCTGTAATCTACGCACATGTGGACTTTTCCGTCTTTTTCGGTACTGGGACAATATTGGCAATCCATTGAGGATACACTGACATCATAAGAAAACCGGCATCAATCTGCTTTAGAACCTCCTCTTTGATCTTCACTGCCATATATAAGTGAGTTCTTCTCAACTTCTGTTTGATTGGTGGAAACTCTGGCTTCAACGGTAAACGGTGCTCTACAATAGTTGTATCTAGACCAGGGATGTCTTGGTAAGACCAAGCAAAAATATCCATATATTCTTTCAACAGCTCAATCAACCTGGTCTTCACATCGGGATGCAACAATACTCCAATCTTGACTTCTTTTGGATCTTCTTCTGAACCCAAATTGATTACTTCCAATGGCTCTTTATATGGCTGGATGGCATTTTCTTCATGCTTAAGAAACCATGAGACCTCTTATAGAATCTCATCATAGTCTTCTTCTTCGGCCCCATACACAGGACACTCAAAGTTGGGAGAGGCTACAGGGTCATTGTATTCAACAGGTTTTTTAATTAATCTGCACATATCATTTATGATTGCATTTAGAAACTGACACATATAACAAGTGATCATGCAGATTAAATTTTAGTTATTTATTTATTTTGAAAGGTTTTTTTTTCTGATTACCATTTTCCAAGAAAAAGCAGAAATAAAGACACAATTTGGGAAACAAAGACAACTTTTATTATTGATTTTAAAAGTCACAGCAAACAGATAAGCCATACAACATTAATACTTCCACCTTGGGAAGAGTGAAAGCTTTTTAAGAAGATTTAACAAATCAAATCACTTTGAAACATGTATGCAAGAGGGAACATCAATGGTGATCCAATTCTGAACCCTAACTTCGTGTGTCACATAATTCGGCATTTCTTGCTCTGCTTCATCTTCCACAATGGCGTTAATCCCAAAAATAGTTGGGTGAAGATAACCTCCACTACAGAAGATGTCTTGATACTTGTCTGCAGTAGACTTCGGCTTCATGCTCTTACCTTTGTCATTCTTCAAAGAGAACCCCAATCTGAATCTGTTCTTGTTCACAGGTGGATCCACAATTTGTCCTCATACCTCGCTGTGACCCTTACGCACAACTTGTTGCGCATCCTTAAGTGAAACCATGGAATTCTCATTTCCCCTTATGTTGTCAATAGATAAAGCTTGGAATTGGGTTCCAACAACAGCTTCATCCACCTCTACAATGTTGAACGAGGACAAATGAGATATCAATAATGCTTGTTCCCCATTTATGATTACCACTTTCCCTTCACGTACAAACTTCAGTTTCTGGTGTAAAGTTGAAGTGACAGCCCTGCCTCATATATCCACGACCTTCCTAGCAAACATCTATAAGCGGGTACAATATCCATGATCTGGAAAGTAATCTGAAACAAATGTGGTCCTATATGAATAGGCAAGTCCACCTCACCAATAACATATTTCCTTGATCCATCAAACGCTTTCACAATGATGCCACTCGGGCGCATGAGAGTTCCCTGATATTTTAACTTCAAAAGAGTGCTCCTCGGTATAACGTTCAAAGCGGATCCATTATCAATCAGCACATTGGATAATGTATCGTTCTTGCAGTTCATAGAGATGTGGAGGGCCAGGTTGTGATTCCTTCCTTCATCTAGCAATTCCTCATCGCAGAAACTCAAGTTATTACATGATGTAATGTTCCCTACTACGCTGATGAACTGGTCTACAGACATATCACTCTCCATAAAAGCTTGGTCCAATACCCTCATCAAGGACTCTCTGTGAGCAGATGAGTTCATCAATAAAGCCAAAATAGATATTTTTGAAGGAGTCTGTAATAGCTGATCTATAATTTTGTAGTCGCTCATCTTGATTAACTTCAAAATATCATCCACTTCTTTCTCTAACGTAGCTCGACTAGTCTCACCCGTAGCCTTCTTGGGTTCAACATTCTCAGCAATTTTCTTTCTAGCACTAACATCTCCTCAAACAACTGGTGCAAACACATGACCGTTGCGGGTCACCCTGCTATTTTCAGTAATATTTCCAACATCGAGCATTGGCTGGATGGGAACTTCCACTCCATCCTCTAATATTGTAGTGTTGTATTTATAGGGTACATCCTTATCTGACTTGTAAGGGATAGGACCCGGCAAACTAATCACCAATAGGGTAATAGATGGCTTGCTATAATACTTGACTTCAAAATGGGAAGGTGCTCCAAAACAAGGTACAATGACATTTACCCCTTCTTCAACATAATCAGTCATCATCGAGTCATCTCTAGAAAACAAATCCTCATCTGAGGAGAAATACTCGTCTGCAGAGGCATACTCTTCATCCGACTCTTCTTCATCCAAACAAACCTCAATCATATCAATTTCATGGTAATCATCTCTTTGACCTGTAACTTTGATAGTTCCATTATCTAACAATAATTGAACACCTTTCTTCACGATTGAACATCCTCGGGAATCTCGACAGCAAACTCGGCAAGATCCATACTGGTGTTCTTCCTGACCAGCCAAGTGGCATAAAGTAGCATGCAATTGCACAAGGTCCTCATTCATATACTCTACATCAAAAATTCTGAATTCTCCAGGACATCCAGAAACCATATTCACTTCCTCTTCATACTCTGCCCTAGGCTTGATTATGTGGATGAGGCCCTCATCCATCATTTCTTGCAAATCAGCCTTTATCTTGTCCTAACCCTGTATGTTTGTATTGCAAATAGCACAACCGGAATGGTCATGCGTATAGTAGCTAAATTCACAAAGGTCAGCATGCATTTTCACCAAATCTCCTCTAACCAGGTTAATGTCAAAAATCCGGAAATCGCCTGGACAACCGGCCACCATATTCACAGCATTTACTCCCCCATGCTTGGGTAGAGGATTGCCTTTCACATTAGGTCCCACGTCCTTGAAAGATAGAATACCAGCCTTCACTAATTTATGCACCTCAGTCTTCAAAGGATAACAATTCTCAACATTGTGCCCTGGTGCTCCCTGATGAAAAGCACATGTTTGGTCTACTTTGTAGTACCAAGGCAATGGTGATGGTACAACGGGAGGTGGTCGGGTCTAACCAACTTCTTCTGAATCAATGTCGGTAGTAACTCTGTATAGCTCATGGGAATAAGGTCATAACTCTCCCTTCTCTGATTATACCCTTGATTCCCCTGCTGGGACGGTCTCTGATAAGCAACGGTAGTTGGAGATGCACCCACAACTAGAGTAACTGAGGCAACTTGCTGATGACGCTGATAATTCCTTCTAGTATTATTAACCCTCCTCTCTTGTATAATATCATTTGCATCCCCTTCCTTATTCTTGGTTGTTATACCCCAAAATTTGCCCTCCCACATTCTTCAAAGAATTGCCAAATCAAGTCTCAAGATTCCCCAAGGGTTGCACAGTGCAAGAGCCTCCTATACAGTCAAGATTAGGGTTTTTGTTCTGATCAAGAAAATGAAGTTTCTAAAGGTTCAATCAAGTCTCATATGCCTACAGATATGGTCAAGCATCCTCATATCAAGTTTCAAGGTATTCAGCTCAAAATTGCACAGTCAAAAACCCTAATTGCACTACAGTCAACTGTAGGGGCAAAATGGTCATTTGGCAGTCAAAAGTTCAAATTTTTGGTCAACATATCATTTTGAAGCCACAAACATCATTTGATCAATGCTTGATCATGATTCTCAAAGTTTGGCTCAGAAATCATCAAGATGCAAAAGTTTCCTTATTTGGACAGCTGAAAAAGTCAACTGAAATTAACCAGGGCATAACTTTCACATGGATTATCAGAAAAATTCCATCCAAAGCTCATTTTGAAGAGAAAGACATTTACTACAACTCATCTTCATACTTCAAGTCCAATAAATTCTCTCACAAAAAGTTATCAATTTCAACATTATAGGTCATTTTCAAAAGTCAACAAAAAGGGACTTTAAGTCAAAGGCCATAACTTGATATTGGTAAATCAAAATGACATGGGACCAAAGGCATTTGTTAGAGGACTCAAAGACCTTTCCAAAATGTCCAAGAACATGAGAAAAGCTTAAAAATTGAGCAAGTTATGCCTTGTGGAAGTTGGGAAATTTTTGGATATCTTGAAAAGTCAACATTGATTCAAATGACCTAAAATTGCTAATGGGCCCATTTTTCTTCCATAATCCATCATTCCAAGCATGTGCACGACCACTTGGCCCAAAGGGAAGTATTTTCTCATTTTTTATTTATTTATTTGAATTTTTATTTATAATAATTCACTTAAATCAATTAAATATGTGAAAAATATTTAACTTAACCTAACCAATCTTTTTATACATGTTTTAGCCTCAAGATTTCGTGCTTGTACCAATATGGAAAGGTTTGGGTTGATTGGCTTGATTTTGAACCAAAAACACATGGAAAAAGATATGAAAAAATCTTAGAAAATCAAATTTCCAAAATCAATGAATGCAATGGATTTGATTGATTCTTTTTGACCTAATTCACTACTACATATGCCAGGATAACAACCCTAATGAAAATAGACACTAAGCTGCGCAAGAAAGCCATCGACAAACTTGAACTTTTTTCTAAAAATCTCAATTCTGAAAACTGACTTGTAGGTGGTTTCAAGGCACAAAACCGATCCCATTAGCTTCCTTGAGCAATACAGGACGTATTCCAATCAAAAACCTCAAGCCTTACGTTTTGAAACGGTATACAGAAGTCACTCTTGTTCCATTTTTTTTCATTATCGTATTTTAATATCCATGCACATTCATAATGTTTTGCTTATATATTCATGATCAGTAAGGTGTTTGCAAGCTAACCCATGCGTTTAATTATGTTTTTGAGTTGTATAGACGATTTCGCCATGGTTGATTTCTAGGGTTACAGGACCTTGGAATTAGGGGTTTTTAAATGGGGAAAAATTAGCCCTCAAGACCACCACCACTCGACTCAGCGCTTCAGAACGATCACAAACCACCCATCGCGCCTAATTTATGGGTGACCTAGGCTTATTCGCTATTTTCTCAAAACAGGCCTAAGAGAACATTTGCAAAACCGTGGCCAAAGTGTTCTTGTTTCAGAAAAAAATAAAACACGCGAGGAAGATGATGTGTTGGCAAACGTTGGTTGGTTCTTTTAAATTTCGCGCGTTTTTGAACCACTAACTATTGTTTCTTATTATATTATTCTTCATCTATGTTATATACAAAGCGCAACAAGTGGTTCAGTGGCAAGGCATACGCTGGCAACATCCATGACCTGGGTTCGAGCCCCAGGTCTTCAATAATTTCCATGTTATTTTTCCTTTAACGTTCACGTGCAGCGCTTATGTTGAGGATCATGATACACCTCTTAATCCAGCCATCCACGTGCTCCTGGAGATCAGATCAAAGGCTGAGAATTGATGAGCACCATAGGCTTGAGTCAACGCCTCTGCACGTGCCCAGTAAAAGTCCACCAGGCCTTGCTAAATGGGCCAGATTACTAAGGCCAAACCTCCATATTGGGGTCTGAACCCCCAGGTTTGCACATTCTTTTTATTTTCTTTACTTTTTTTTTGTATTATTATTTTTATTCCTTTTAATTATTATTTGTCCAATTTAATTAATTATTTTCACAAAATACAAAAACATCATAAAAATCAGAAAAGATAAAAAAATATAATAAATATTTTATTTTTATATTTCTTGTAAATAAATGCATGTAAATTAATTAGTTTAAAATAGGGTTTTAATTTTAATTTCTTTCATAAACAAAAAAAAAATAAAAAAATATAGAACTAGGTTTAATAAATGTTTTATTCCTTTTAATTTTTCTTTTTCACCATAATATTATTTATTTTATTTATTTTCATAATTAAAATTGTATATAAAAATTAGGTTTAATTTAGGTTAAATTTTAACGTCTTCTTAATAAATTAAAATAAAATAGAATTAGGGTTAGCGTTTAATTGCCATTAATTTTTTCTTTAAATCATAAAATACATAAAAACACCACAAAAAAAAACAAGTTCTTTCTCTTTTAATTAATTAATTCCTCATTAATTTTTTTTTTTTTTTGCAAAAGGGTCCAACGCCCTCGTTCGTAATTTCTTAATTTCGCATATTTATTTTATTTTGCTTAAATAATTATGTATCTCTCCCGAAGCCATGTAAATTACTTCTCGCACTTTTCAATTATTTATTTACTTTGTTTATCTATTTTCTGTCAAATCGGGTCCTGGTTAATTTTGGCGATGTGGACCCGCGCCGTTTGTAATAGCTTAGAATTTACTTTTCCCGCAATATTTTTAATCAAAAGCATGAAAGAATGTATGGACAAAATAAAAACAAGCGTAGAACACCAATAACATGACAAGATAAATACAAATGAAAACGACACACGAATCGCACACACCACCCCTAGGGTACGCCTCACTGTTTCCTTGCCTCGAAAGGTGATCGTCGAGTAGAGGATGTCTTAGTAAGTCCTCATGATCCGGGAACCTGGCATGAGGGTAGCTTCTAAGGTGTCTTCCCATTGCTCTGGTGATCACCATGTCTCAAACCTCGAATTGACCCGAACACCTCCAACGGTGGTGCTACTTACCTCTCAATGGTGGGATGGCATTGCTTTAAAGGACATTTACACAGACGAATTCCTTAGGGTAGGTAGACGACTCTAGATACTTGCTCTAAATTTCAAAACAAATCAAAAATACTTTTCACACCGACACCTTTTCAAAAAGCTTTCGAAAGCAATTTTTCAAACACTCTTGAGGACCGATACAAGAGTCGAACTAGAATTTTCAAAGAAACCTTTTTTAAAACCCATAATTGAAAAGCAAACAAACCATTTTGAAAACACAATGAGCAAGTATCTAAGAGCCCATGGATAACCATGGATAGAAAGGGTGTTAACACCTTCCCTTTTTATAACCTACCTCCCGAACCGAGAGCAATCTCTTTAAGGAATTTTTCTGTGCTTTTGTCCTTTCCATTTGGAGAAAATAAAAGACGGTGGCGACTCTTGCTTTCGCGACATTTCGCTAACCAGCGTTAAACAGTCAGTTCCAGATCCACCGATCACAGAACTGGCGACTCTGCTGGGGATACCTTTATAAAGTGAGGTGTACCTTAGGATTAAGATCACTGTGTTTTCAATTGTCTTCTTTGCTTGCTTTACTATTGTGGGTTGCTTGGGAGTTCTATAGATCCTAACCCGGATCTGGGGGATACCTTCTTAGAAAGTAGCAACAAGGCTGTGAGGGAACTGTGCGGGGTATACCGACATGGTTGAAACAGTCTGCTACGTTGATGTGGCACTTTGGTGTGTACCGGTAACCCTTGAGTTCAGTCAAGGAGAGTACGGGGCCTCCGCGTGGTGTCGTGAAGCATCAACAGACCTTAGGAACCTTAATTGAACTATCTTGGCCTCTTTAGGGTAGTGAGATAACTGACTTTGGTGCAGTCCGAGGTTGGTTGATACTCGATACTACACCCAATTGAGGGTTGCTTTCCTGGAATATTTCGGTCGCCAGTTCAGTGGCTAAATCGAAACGATGAACAATGAAAGCAATCCCGTGATATTGGGATCCTTAGAACCCGGTTACTTCTAATAGGACAGGTTGAGCCCACCAACTGAAAGAGGGTAATACCCAGACCCCATGCTGGCCTAAACTCTAAGGGCTCCTCTTGTGTGACTTGCGTGCCTTCGTACTTGACTACTTGCATGCTTTTTTGTCTGACACTTGAGCTTCTTGCAGGTTTTGTTTGTAATCCTTAATTAGGACTCATAACAGGGTATCCTAAGTTTCTTGCAGGTTTTGGTTTGCAGTCCTTAATTGGGACTCGTGACAGGGTTACGTACATTACCCCATGCATAGCATAACATCATACCATTGCATACATTCTAACCCATTTCAAGGATCTCAAGGGCTTGTGATGCAGGTCATGATGAATCAAACATCTAGCAAGGGGCAAAGGGGATTTATTTTCCTCTAGACAAGGTTGTCAGGGGCTATGACCCACTGGATATGGTGAGCCTTTGACCCTTGAAGAAGGACTTACAATAACATGGAGTTCCTTCAATCAAGCCACCAGTTTCCCATGCTAACTATTTTCTTGTTTACCCCGCGAGGTCCTTGAAATCATTGCATGCATATCATACACATCATTGCATAACAGGTATCCATTCTCTGCAGGTTGCTTACCTTCTTCGCTGTTTATTTCAGCAGTCTCGTCATGAATCCTGAATCCTCAACCGAGCACACTATCAAGGCCCTCCAGGCTCAGAACGCCCAGTTCCAAGGGCTGATCATGAATTTGACCCAGGGGCAACAAGATCTGAAGGCTCTGCTCTTGAAGAAGGAAAAGAAGAAGAAGAGGACTGTTTTGTTCAGCCCTAGACGCAGATCTAGGAATACACTGCAGGATGAAACTGAGAGGACAACTCCATCTGTGGGGAAAGGAAGTCATCAAGAGGAAAGGGTTCCCAGTCCAGTGGTCTCCGACAGCGAGACAGATTTCAACGACGAACAGTACCCTCCGGCTGAGGATAGTTACAAACAGTTGGAAGACCGGCTCAGTGCTATGGAGATACAAAAAGTGCCTGGCCTGGACTTCGAGGATCTAGGTCTGTCTTCTGGGGTAGTGATCCCCCACAAGTTTAAGGCACCTGCCTTTGCAAAATACGACGGGGCATCATGTCCTAAGTTGCATCTCAGGGCTTACACAAGGAGGATCCAGCCCTATACAGCTGACAAAAACTTATGGATTCATTTCTTCCAAGAGAGTCTTTCAGGGACTCAGCTCGAGTGGTTCTATCAATTGAATGGAGCCAACATCCATACCTGGGAAGACCTAGCCACTGCTTTCTACAAACATTACCAGTACAATGCCGACCTTGCCCCTACACGTACCCAACTCCAGGGTATGTCGCTAGGTTCAAGTGAAGGTTTCAAGGAATACGCGCAGAGATGGAGAGACCTTGCTGGAAGGGTGCAGCCTCCATTAACTGACCGGGAACTCGTTGATATGTTTTTGGGGACCCTATCCGGGCCATTCTTCAATCACCTCATTGGTAATTCATCTGCTGGATTCACCGACCTCATCCTGACCGGCGAAAGAATTGAAGCTGGTATCAAGAGTGGGAAAATTCAAGAGGCCACACCTTCTGACACTCACAAAAAGCCTTACACGGGAAAGAAGGAATCTAATGCTGCATACAGCCAAAAAAGTCGTCGTGACCAACATGCAGGGGCAGTCATGATCTCTGGTTCTGCACCACGCCGCCAACCACAAAAGGAAAATCAGCGAAGGCCGGACGAGCCTAAAAGACAATTCACCAACATTAACATGCCACGGTCACAAGCATTGCAGCACATGTTGAAGATGAACCTGATTGCAGTAATCAACCCTCCTGCAAACCCCAAGACCTCCTCTCCAAGCTACAACCCAGAAGCAAGGTGTGCTTATCATTCTGATAGCCCGGGGCACGATACTGAGGATTGTTGGGCGCTGAAATACAAGATCCAGAATATGATCGATGCTAAAGAGATTGAATTCGAACCTGCCGAGACCCCCAATGTGACCACTGCTCCCTTGCCAAAACATGGCTAGGATTGAGAGATTTTTGTTCATTTGAATTCAAGTTGTATTTTTCCTTTCTTGATAAACAATTGTCATGTTAAACTCTTTTATTTCATGAATGCATTACACATGTCTGTCTTGAATTAATTATGTTTACTATACTTAAAACTGCTTTCATATTTTTGTGATGATCAACTCTTGACTGAAAATTCTAAACCTCTTGAGGGAGGATGACGAAAACGATACCACAATCTACAGTATGCTTTTGAACGAACCCCGCTTATGAGGTACAGGCATTGTTTCAATTCCTAAACACTGGAGTCATAAGGATGATAATCCCTCGTCAACCCCTTCGAGCCAAAGAAGTAGGAGTTTTTCTTTTCGAAATTTAAAACCCTTAATCATAACCTGGGGCAGGGTAGTTCTCTCAGTTGATCCAAGTGCACAACAAATGGCACCAAGGAGGTCCTTACAAAACAAAGAAAGACAGTGATGGTTCAGAACAATCATAAAGACAGGCAGTCGTTATAAAAAAAAAATCATAAATGAAAAGCCCAAGAAGTCAAAACCTATAAAAGAGACTTATGAAATCGGGGCATCCCGCTGACTGTAATTTCAAAAAGGAAACAGTTCAGGCAAAAAAGAAAGGGATAACAAAATCAAAAAGAAAGAGGTCTTACAAACCCTCAACAAAAAAGGAAGGACTGCCTAAGTTGTCAATATCCGAATCATCACCGCAAAATCAGAGCAAAGACTCAAACAAGGTCTAACGTATGATCAACTGAGTTTAGGTTTGGAGAACATCACGAAGAGCGGGTGGGTACAAATAATTTGAGCCTTTATCCTTTGTTTCTTAAACCGTGAACCAGGCCACGTTATAACCCTTAAAAGTCCTAGCTGAAGCATGGGTTAGTTCGAAAGCATACTGTTACGAAGGTATCCTGACTCCTGAAGGTTTGCTGTAAAATCTTGAGTTGACACCGCACTGTATTACAAAAAAAAATGCATTTTCAAAAGTCAAGACAGACATAAACTTTTGCATTCTTAAAATAACCTTGTTTGCATATGACTATTTGTTTGAACAGCAGGGAAATTCGCACGATGAACACCTTGTGAACAGAAGTACCTCCAATCAAGGGGCACAGTAGGAGCATTGCCCATTATCTGGGGCAGGACAAAATACTTCCAACAGGGGCAACTCCCTACATTCTTAGAGCATGGACATAGTCGAAAGAATACTACGCATAATCAAAGACCCGCTAGGCTGACATGCCTAGGCAAAATAAGGGCTTCCCGGCGAACCAAAAGGGTTCGGGCAAAAATAAGGGATGAAAATGGAAAAATATGTACACCCGGCAAGTCGAAAACCTGGAAAGGTGGCTTGGGCAAAAATGGGTATCCCGGTGAACTGAAAACCCGAAAGGGCGGTCTAGGCAAAAGTTAGGGATCAAAGCGTACGACTATGTTCCGGTATCTCATCACTTGGCTACCCGAAGATTTGTCAATCACCCGCACAGGTATCCTCTTCCCTCACCTCCAAAACAGGGGCAATAATGAGTTATCCAGGCGACCCGATTGCTCTATTAACCAAAGTACAAAGGAAAGATCAACATAAGGGTGATTACCAGCTACCTTTATAAATTCCAGATCGTGGGTTAACATCCGAAACCAAACAGGACAATCACCCATTTAATCAAAATCATGCAACCCTACCCCGGTTCCTCCAGAAATCTTACATAAATTTATCCCAAGGTAACCTAACCCCGGTTCCTCCAAAAGTTTTACACAAACTTATCCAAGTAACCTAACCCCGGTTCCTCCAGAAGTCTTACATGGACCTATCTCAAGATGACCTAACCCCGGTTCATCAAGAAGTTTTTACACAAACTTATCCAAGTAACCTAACCCCGGTTCCTCCAGAAGTCTTACATGGACCTATCTCAAGATGACCTAACCCCGGTTCATCAAGAAGTTTTTACACAAACTTATCCAAGTAACCTAACCCCGGTTCCTCCAGAAGTCTTACATGGACCTATCTCAAGATGACCTAACCCCGGTTCATCAAGAAGTTTTTACACAAACTTATCCAAGTAACCTAACCCCGGTTCCTCCAGAAGTCTTACATGGACCTATCTCAAGATGACCTCACCTCGGTTCGTCAAGAAGTTTTACACGAACTTATCCTGCGGCAACCTAACCCCGGTTCCCCCTAGAAGTCTTACATGGATTTAGCTCAAGATAACCTCACCCCGGTTCATCAAGAAGTTTTACATGAACTTACCTCACCAAGCAACCCTACACCGGTTCCCTCTCTTCAAGATGCAGTTTTACATGGACTCGTCACCCAGAAACCCTACACAGGTTCTCCCTTTCAAAGAACGAAGTTTTACACGAACTCATCATCAAAGTAACCCTACCCAGGTTCCTTCTCCATTTCAGATGAGGTTTTGCACGAGCTCATCAGCAGGAAACCCTACATATGTTCCCTCTTTCAACTTACAAGATTACAGTCCAAAATCTCCCCAGGAGAGTCCAATCTAATTCCCCAGGAAAATTGAAATCCTCCCCCCAAGCAGTAAGCTTATCCCCAGTAAATTCTGGAAGCTTATCCCTCGCAGAGCACGAACGCGTCGGCCGGCTTTATTTAAAGAGTTATTCCCTTAACAGGATATAACTGGGTTATCCTCAGCCAAAAGCCACGGAAAGAGCGTCCTCGACGAAGTCTTCTTACCCCAGCGAAGTCTATCAACACTTCCAATACAGCAAAGATATCCTCAGCAAGTCATTCTCAACAATTCAGTAAAGCATCCCTCTCCCCACAGAGTATCACTTCCCAGCATGGTCGCTAGAGTATCTTTTCTCCCCGCAAAATCTTCCATTTGCCAAGTTTATTCCTCAACGGAGTCATCTTCTCCTACCGGTATTCTTGCAACTATCATCCCCAGCGGAAGTAAAAGCTTATTCTTCAACATCAGCCCAGGATATGACTTCCCGGCACCCGTCAAGGATTTACTTTCCTAGACGAAAACATACATTCATAAACATCACATACATCATTATAGCATGCATAGACGCATTATACAAATCTCATTTATGTTGAGAACATCATTGCTTGATCCATCTCATGCATTGCATACGACTGACCTTTACCTTTCAGGAAAGATGCAGTTGAGATTCTCAATCATATCTCAAGACCTAGACCGGTTCAGTTAATCGACTCCGAAGATTTCTTATCCAGTCCCAGGCCTTCTCTAGTCCAGCTAAATCGACTCCCAACAGATTTTTTTGATAAAGACTCAGCAGAAGTTATTCCAGATTATAATTTCCTATTGGTTCCCTCTCCGACGGTGAGTGAGGTGGTAATCCCTTTTCAGATGTTTCCCTCTCCGACGGTGAGTGAGGTGATAATCTCCTATGGTCCCCTCTCCGACGGTGAGTGAGGTGGTAATTCCTTTTCAGATGTTTCCCTCTCCGACGGTGAGTGAGGTGATAGTCTCCTTGGTTCCCTCTCCGACGGTGAGTGAGGTGGTAATCCCTTTTCAGATGGTTCCCTCTCCGACGGTGAGTGAGGTGGTAATCCCTTTTCAGATGTTTCCCTCTCCGACGGTGAGTGAGGTGATAATCTCCTATGGTCCCCTCTCCGACGGTGAGTGAGGTGGTAATTCCTTTTCAGATGTTTCCCTCTCCGACGGTGAGTGAGGTGATAGTCTCCTTGGTTCCCTCTCCGACGGTGAGTGAGGTGGTAATCCCTTTTCAGATGTTTCCCTCTCCAACGGTGAGTGAGGTGATAGTCTCATATGGTTCCCTCTCCGACGGTGAGTGAGGTGGTAAGTCCTTTTCAGATGTTTCCCTCTCCGACAGTGAGTGAGGTGATAGTCTCCTATGGTTCCCTCTCCGACGGTGAGTGAGGTGGTAAGTCCTTTTCAGATGTTTCCCTCTCCGACGGTGAGTGAGGTGATAGTCTCCTATGGTTCCCTCTCCGACGGTGAGTGAGGTGGTAAGTCCTTTTCAGATGTTTCCCTCTCCGACGGTGAGTGAGGTGATAGTCTCCTATGGTTCCCTCTCCGACAGTGAGTGAGGTGGTGAGTCCTTTTCAGATGTTTCCCTCTCCGACGGTGAGTGAGGTGATAATCTCCTATGGTTCCCTCTCCGACAGTGAGTGAGGTGATAATTCCTTTTCAGATGTTTCCCTCTCCGACGGTGAGTGAGGTGATAATTCCTTTTCCTTATGGTTCCCTCTCCGACGGTGAGTGAGGTGATAATTCCTTTTCAGATGGTTCCCTCTCTGACGGTGAGTGAGGTGATAATTCCTTTTCTTATGGTTCCCTCTCCGATGGTGAGTGAGGTGACAATTCCCTTTCAGATTATAATGGCCTATGGTTCTCTTCCCGATACTGCAAAGATGGTAATTCCCGCTAAGATTTTTCTCAACAAGCGTTGTTGAAGTTAAAGTCGCCCAAGGTTCTCTTACCATTCATACTAAGGTAGTAACCATCCCTGGTTCATTCATCATCTTTTGAAGCTCCAGATCCAGCTCCTGTAACCAGTCAGGACATATCTATACCAAGCATCTGAAATCAACTCCTGCAACGTGTCAGGTACTCATGTTTCTTTTGCAGGTATGCAGGTTCTCACTAAAGAATCTCTTACGCGATCAACATCCAGATGGCATCTATAAGCCCATCATCCTATTCATCGACCTCTAAATGGCATCTATAAGCCCATTCCACCACACTGCTACTATGTGAGCGCAAATTTCTGGGCACTCTAGTGTTCAATCATCTTCTACCCTCGGATTACGAAAGGCACGTCCGCCAATCTGCATCCTCAGGTCTAAGAAGATTGAACAGGGGCAACTGTTGTACCCCAAAATTTGCCCTCCCACATTCTTCAAAGAATTGCCAAATCAAGTCTCAAGATTCCCCAAGGGTTGCACAGTGCAAGAGCCTCCTATACAGTCAAGATTAGGGTTTTTGTTCTGATCAAGAAAATGAAGTTTCTAAAGGTTCAATCAAGTCTCATATGCCTACAAATATGGTCAAGCATCCTCATATCAAGTTTCAAGGTATTCAGCTCAAAATTGCACAGTCAAAAACCCTAATTGCACTACAGTCAACTGTAGGGGCAAAATGGTCATTTGGCAGTCAAAAGTTCAAATTTTTGGTCAACATATCATTTTGAAGCCACAAACATCATTTGATCAATGCTTGATCATGATTCTCAAAGTTTGGCTCGGAAATCATCAAGATGCAAAAGTTTCCTTATTTGGACAGCTGAAAAAGTCAACTGAAATTGACCAGGGCATAACTTTCACATGGATTATCAGAAAAATTCCATCCAAAGCTCATTTTTAAGATAAAGACATTTCCTACAACTCATCTTCATACTTCAAGTCCAAGAAATGCTCTCACAAAAAGTTATCAATTTCAACATTATAGGTCATTTTCAAAAGTCAACAAAAAGGGACTTTAAGTCAAAGGCCATAACTTGAGATTGGTAAATCAAAATGACATGGGACCAAAGGCATTTGTTAGAGGACTCAAAGACCTTTCCAAAATGTCCAAGAACATGAGAAAAGCTTAAACATTGAGCAAGTTATGCCTTGTGGAAGTTTGGAAATTTTTGGATATCTTGAAAAGTCAACATTGATTCAAATGACCTAAAATTGCTAATGGGCCCATTTTTCTTCCATAATCCATCATTCCAAGCATGTGCACGACCACTTGGCCCAAAGGGAAGTATTTTCTCATTTTTTATTTATTTATTTGAATTTTTATTTATAATAATTCACTTAAATCAATTAAATATGTGAAAAATATTTAACTTGACCTAACCAATCTTTTTATATATGTTTTAGCCTCAAGATTTCGTGCTTGTACCAATATGGAAAGGTTTGGGTTGATTGGCTTGATTTTGAACCAAAAACACATGGAAAAAGATATGAAAAAATCTTAGAAAATCAAATTTCCAAAATCAATGAATGCAATGGATTTGATTGATTCTTTTTGACCTAATTCACTACTACATATGCCAGGATCACAACCCTAATGAAAATAGACACTAAGCTGCGCAAGAAAGCCATTGACAAACTTGAACTTTTTTCTAAAAATCTCAATTCTGAAAAGTGACTTGTAGGTGGTTTCAAGGCACAAAACCGATCCCATTAGCTTCCTTGAGCAATACAGGACGTATTCCAATCAAAAACCTCAAGCCTTACGTTTTGAAACGGTATACAGAAGTCACTCTTGTTCCATTTTTTTTCATTATCGTATTTTAATATCCATGTACATTCATAACGTTTTGCTTATATATTCATGATCAGTAAGGTGTTTGCAAGCTAACCCATGCGTTTAATTATGTTTTTGAGCTGTATAGACGATTTCGCCATGGTTGATTTCTAGGGTTACAGGACCTTGGAATTAGGGGTTTTTAAATGGGGAAAAATTAGCCCTCAAGACCACCACGACTCGACTCAGCGCTTCAGAACGATCACAAACCACCCATCGCGCCTAATTTATGGGTGACCTAGGCTTATTCGCTATTTTCTCAAAACAGGCCTAAGAGAACATTTGCAAAACCGTGGCCAAAGTGTTCTTGTTTCAGAAAAAAATAAAACACGCGAGGAAGATGATGTGTTGGCAAACGTTGGTTGGTTCTTTTAAATTTCGCGCGTTTTTGAACCACTAACTATTGTTTCTTATTATATTATTCTTCATCTATGTTATATACAAAGCGCAACAAGTGGTTCAGTGGCAAGGCATACGCTGGCAACATCCATGACCTGGGTTCGAGCCCCAGGTCTTCAATAATTTCCATGTTATTTTTCCTTTAACGTTCACGTGCAGCGCTTATGTTGAGGATCATGATACACCTCTTAATCCAGCCATCCACGTGCTCCTGGAGATCAGATCAAAGGCTGAGAATTGATGAGCACCATAGGCTTGAGTCAACGCCTCTGCACGTGCCCAGTAAAAGTCCACCAGGCCTTGCTAAATGGGCCAGATTACTAAGGCCAAACCTCCATATTGGGGTCTGAACCCCCAGGTTTGCACATTCTTTTTATTTTCTTTACTTTTTTTTTTTGTATTATTATTTTTATTCCTTTTAATTATTATTTGTCCAATTTAATTAATTATTTTCACAAAATACAAAAACATCATAAAAATCAGAAAAGATAAAAAAATATAATAAATATTTTATTTTTATATTTCTTGTAAATAAATGCATGTAAATTAATTAGTTTAAAATAGGGTTTTAATTTTAATTTCTTTCATAAACAAACAAAAAAATAAAAAAATATAGAACTAGGTTTAATAAATGTTTTATTCCTTTTAATTTTTCTTTTTCACCATAATATTATTTATTTTATTTATTTTCATAATTAAAATTGTATATAAAAATTAGGTTTAATTTAGGTTAAATTTTAACGTCTTCTTAATAAATTAAAATAAAATAGAATTAGGGTTAGCGTTTAATTGCCATTAATTTTTTCTTTAAATCATAAAATACATAAAAACACCAAAAAAAAAAACAAGTTCTTTCTCTTTTAATTAATTAATTCCTCATTAATTTTTTTTTTTTTTTTGCAAAAGGGTCCAACGCCCTCGTTCCTAATTTCTTAATTTCGCATATTTATTTTATTTTGCTTAAATAATTATGTATCTCTCCCGAAGCCATGTAAATTACTTCTCGCACTTTTCAATTCTTTATTTACTTTGTTTATCTATTTTCTGTCAAATCGGGTCCTGGTTAATTTTGGCGATGTGGACCCGCGCCGTTTGTAATAACTTAGAATTTACTTTTCCCGCAATATTTTTAATCAAAAGCATGAAAGAATGTATGGACAAAATAAAAACAAGCGTAGAACACCAATAACATGACAAGATAAATACAAATGAAAACGACACACGAATCGCACACACCACCCCTAGGGTACGCCTCACTGTTGCCTTGCCTCGAAAGGTGATCGTCGAGTAGAGGATGTCTTAGTAAGTCCTCATGATCCGGGAACCTGGCATGAGGGTAGCTTCTAAGGTGTCTTCCCATTGCTCTGGTGATCACCATGTCCCAAACCTCGAATTGACCCGAACACCTCCAACGGTGGTGCTACTTACCTCTCAATGGTGGGATGGCATTGCTTTAAAGGACATTTACACAGACGAATTCCTTAGGGTAGGTAGACGACTCTAGATACTTGCTCTAAATTTCAAAACAAATCAAAAATACTTTTCACACCGACACCTTTTCAAAAAGCTTTCGAAAGCAATTTTTCAAACACTCTTGAGGACCGATACAAGAGTCGAACTGGAATTTTCAAAGAAACCTTTTTTAAAACCCACAATTGAAAAGCAAACAAACCATTTTGAAAACACAATGAGCAAGTATCTAAGAGCCCATGGATAACCATGGATAGAAAGGGTGCTAACACCTTCCCTTTTTATAACCTACCTCCCGAACCGAGAGCAATCTCTTTAAGGAATTTTTCTGTGCTTTTGTCCTTTCCATTTGGAGAAAATAAAAGACGGTGGCGACTCTTGCTTCCGTGACATTTCGCGAACCAGCGTTAAACAGTCAGTTCCAGATCCACCGATCACATTGGTAAATCCATAAGATGTCTTCTTCGCACCTCCAGAGCTTTCACTTCTCGTTAAACGACCCTCTCTTACAGCCTCTTCTAAGCGGATACCCATTCCTACCATTTTAATAAAGTCACTTGGCACACTTTCTACCATCCTCTCATAGTATAAAGCACCCAGGGTCTTCAAGAAAATCTTAGTCATCTCCTTTTCTTCCATGGGAGGAATCACTTGGGAGGCTACCTCACACCATCTCTGCATATTCTTTGAATGATTCCCTATCTTTTTGAACCATGGCCCTGAGCTGATCACGGTCAGGCGTCATGTCTACATTGTACTTGTATTGTCTGATAAATGCTTCTCCCAAGTCATTGAAAGTATGTATGTTAACATTGTCCAAACTCATATACCACTTCAGCGCAGCACCAGTCAAACTATCCTGAAAAAAGTGAATCAGCAGATGTTGATCATCAGTATGGGTAGACATTCTCCTTACGTACATCACCAGATGAGCACGAGGGCAAGTGTTTCCCTTGTACTTCTCAAACTCCGGGACCTTAAACTTAGCAGGTATCTTAACATTCGAGACCAAGCACAACTCATTCACATTCTGCCCAAATAGCTCTTTCCCCCTGAGGGCCTTCATCTCTCTTTGCATCCTATCGAATTTCACTTGAAAATCATCCATTCGGTCATAAAGACCCAAGTATTCACTCGGTGGCGGGAAAGGACGACACACATCATCATTAACAAATGGAATCATATTCGTCGAAGGAGGTGCGACAGGAGCAGCATGCACCACAGGAGGTGCAGGAGTGACAGTAGTCTGAATAACTGGAGCATCTTGAGGACCAAGATTGAAACCTTCAGGCGCAAAATTCTCTGGCATTCCCCATGGATAACCTTGAGTCTTGAGATTCTGAACAACAGTTGGAGTATCAGATACAGGAACAGTCGGAGTTTCAGTAGTTTCCCTTGTTGGTTGAGGTTGAACACTCGGTGGCTGATTCTGAGCAGCCACCAGAGATTCCATCAGAGCAGTCAGATTAGACATGTCGGCCTTCAAAGCAGAAACTTCCTCACACGGCTCGCGATTCTCCTATTCTAAGTTGTTCATCTTCTTTCTAAAATTAGCCTGAGTGTTGTAGTGATGAGTCAGCTTGCTGAATCAGAGTAAAGAAGCTTGGTAAGACACCTGGATTTGCATACCAAATGCAAGAAATATATGCAATATGATGTATGATATGCAATGCACATGATTTTATTTTATTATTTAATATTTAAAGGGATTTAAAATTTATGGACATATTGCAAATATCAAAGTAATAACGCATTTGAAATACTGAAATTTTTTATTATAACAACTCCAAAATGGATTACAAGTTTCAATGATCCCAAGTATAAGATGAAAATAAAATCTAAAACCCCGAAAAGCAAAATTGATGGAGATCACTCTATACGCCGACGCTTCCCTGTGAGCCTGGCAATCTGAGCCTTCAACCTCTGATTTTATTCCGCATACCTAGTGGAAATTTCCTTCCAATCACCTGAATCAGGAAGTGAGCAACTAGCATCTTATTGAGGCTTAGGAGAAAATAAATCCCCTTTCCTCTCCATGGTCTCTACAGCCCGACTCTCAAGAATCTCAATCAAGTCTTCCTTCTCCTTCAAATCTGCTCTATAAGAAATCTTTAAAGTTTGTAACTTGTTCTTCCAAGCATCCTTTTCATGTTGCATACTGACTAAAGCATTTTGTAGATCTTCTAGATCATCTAATAAGGGAGGAGCGGTCTTCACAAAAAAATCAGGCATATGTGTTTCTCGGGAATACGACATCTTCAACTGAATAGCTCTCGTTCAGACCCACTGAAGATATGGCTCCAAAGAAACAACACCCCCTAGGTCCCAAATCCTTCCTACTCTTCTTATGAATGTGACGCAAGGCCTTCGCAATCTGCTCCCTAGATTCCCTGTGGTATTCTCCATCCTTTAGAAAGAAACTACTCAAATGAATACTGTTTGGTTTATCCCTCATCGGATAACCAAGTTGTCGTCGTGTAAGAACAAGGTTATAGTTAATTCCTCCCTTTGTACCGAGAAGAGGTATATTGGGGAAACTACCATAACTGTTAATAATCTATATATCCTGGTAAGCTCGATGATACCAATCAACATCTGAGTGAGTAAGTGCCATGATCTTAAGAGCCCAACGGGGTTCCTTCCTGACATCCCAAAAAGCATCAGCCTGAGGCATATGAGAGATAAACCATCGGTATAACAGGGGCGTGCAACAGATAATCATACCCCCATGATAAGAATCCCGCAGATGAATAGAGTAATAAGCATCATCCAACAATGTAGGAACTGGATTTCCAATCATGAAGATCCTGATAGCATTAATGTCAACAAACTTGTCCATATTAGGAAATAAGAACAACCCGTAAGCAAGTAGAGCAAAGATGGCCTCAAAACCGACTGTCTTCTTCATCCTGGCAAAGTAACGAGCTTTCTCCAATAAGAACTGAGCTGGTAATCCTCTAATCCCTCCTTTAGTAGTCATATGGGCCTACCTCAGACTTCCCCAGATGAATCAAAGCAACAATCTTATATGGTTTTGGCTCACCCTCCAAACCAGTAAAAGGAACATGATCGGTAACAGGTAAATCCAATAGATAAGAATACTCCTCCAGTGTAGGCATCAACTGATAATCGGGAAAAGTAAAACAATGATACATCGAATCATAGAATTGGACCAAGGTCGATAGAATACCCTCCTTCATCTTCAGCTTCATGAGAGGAATGATGGATCCATACTTCTTCCGAAAATCTACAAAACACTCAATCTCAGGAATTAGACTGATCAACTCATCTATCTTGGGATCCTTGAAACTGTACTTCCCGGTCTTTCTTTTCCCAGAATCCATGATTACCTGAGATATTCACAAATGGTCAACTTTTAAATCCCTTGAAATAAGATCTCTTCAAAAGATGCTTATGAGTGCATGGATTCATGATGCAACAATCACACACAAGATCACACATATAGGGTTCATAGGTTCAACGTCACGAGCATGAGGTCGAAGGTACTACCCAAAAGGTATTGGTATAAAAGTTATCACCTGCCGAACAAGGTTCTAGAGGTTCCCAGAGTCTACATCCTTCTTTCGGATATTACCAACTTCCCGATTAACTCGGTAATTAGTAATATTCTCAAGAAAAACTCGTTCGAGTGTAGTATCGCGTGACAACTATTTCTGGATTACTCCGTCATAGATTTTGCACTACACCTAAAAGGCCAAGATGGGTTAGGTATTCTACGGTCCTCAGCTTCAGCAGACTCCCAGGTCAAAAGTAGTACGTCTTCCCGATTACTCGGTAAACGAAACTACAGTTAAAGGGGCCTCCACTGAGTGGGGGATCTCATGCCTCCTTTTTTGGGATTACTCCCTCAAAGTTAAAATGACTATACCGCCCGTCCTATCTTAAAGTTTTCCCAAGTCCGGGTATAGGACTTATAAGTAATCACCAAGCACCCTAAGCACCAGGAAAATCCAGATAAACATATATACAACATCTAACACGTAAACAACAATAGCACATATACAGATATAAACAAAGATAGGCTCAACCCACTTAGGGATGGACCATCAAGAGGTCAATCTTTCCCCAATGTAGTCTCCATTTTTCTGTATCGGTAGAAATGTTCAAGACTAAGCCATTGGATTGACTTGACTTATACAGATCAAAGTAAAAATCACCACTGCGGTTTATTGTTTCAAAAGGAATGGGAAAAGAGAGAATAACCCAAAAGAGGGGGGAAAGATTCAAGGTAAGGGGGTTGGTTATGCAAAGGGAATGTATTAGCACCCTAAACATCTACGGTACTCCGCGTGAACCTCTTTGTAAAATCTTTATATTTTGGCTATAAAAATGTTGTATAAAAATGGATGATGGAGGTGAGAAAAGAAATATATTTTTTTATGATTTTTGCACCCGCCGCGATTGTGAACCTTTAGTGCCTACGTACCACCTTTCGTGGAATAGGGGATCGGGGTACACGTAGTTCACCTTTAAAACAAATTTAAAACATAAGTGTGTTGGTTAATTTTATGAGATAAGACATCATCGTCATTGTCCGTGTGGAAAACATACTTACTACCCACGATCATGAGAAAGGAGAATTTGTATCATCTCAAAGTGGAGGATATGGCTTGGATTTTAAAATCAATGATGCCTCACTCAACACCCAAGTGGAAAATATCTCACTTTACTACATATTATAGAAGTATAGTTGTTTGCATCACTACAAGGATTGACAAGAGTCCAATATTTTGAGATAGGTTTTAAAATAAAAAAGCCAAAGCAGAAAAAATGGTTTGAAATGAGATTGATTAACTTTTAGTCTTATCACAAAAAGGTCAAGGTATTATTAGATTGATTACGATTTATTTATGAAAATGTTTTGAAAATGCATGGACCTAAGTCCAAGTTTATTATGAAAGTGCTTCAAGTTAAAAAACAAGACGAGTTTGCAAAAGGAGGAATAAGATTTCTGAAATTAAAGAAGAGGGGAGGAGAAGAAGAGACTATCCTAAAGCATAAGGTAAAAGCTAGGGATAAGAACCATCTAACCAACAAGAAGCCAATACTTGACATTATGAGCCAATATAGAATTCTCATTCTTTTGATTGAAGCCAAGCAAGTAAAGATACTAGACCTCTTGTAGGAACCAAACTTCAAGTGTATTAAGTCTTCACAAAAATTGGGCAGAGTAACAACTGTATACAGGTGAACTCCAGATTATAAACAAAGAGTGTAATCACAATAACCTGCACACATGGGTCATTCTCAGTTTGAGGAATGTCTTCCTTTTCGGATTGAACACTTTCATCAAGTTTGTCGATTCCAGACAAAGACCCTTTGCTGAATTGTTTATCACTATACAAAGGATGACAGTAGGTAGAACCACTATCAGGAAGAACACTATGCTTAATCGGAGATTCAGTGGAAGTTTGTTAATTTTCCTGTAAAATGAAGGAGAACATTAGTTCGAATAAAAAATGGTGATCGAAGGAGAATAACAAATAAAAGTTATACCTTTGGTCCATTAGGATTTGAGTTGTCACTTTTGACCCTCTCCAAGACTACGCCTCCATATAGTTAGGACGTGCCTTTTTCTTTGGGCTTTAGGGGCAGTATAGGGAACTCAGGGTTTTGTTTAGATTACTGTGAAGAGGCTGCATCATAAGTTTTTTCCTTCTTCTTCTTTATCTTATTAGTTTGTAAAGGAGTTGGAGGAGTATCTTCATCATCTTCGACATCCACTGGAGTGTCATGAGTGGACTTTCTTTTGTGTGGAGATTTTAGAGGTAGTTGGCTATCCTAAAAAGTAATGTTGTTAGAAAAATAATATAATACAAAAAGCAGATGAAATTTTGAATGATATCTTTGATGCTTTCAATTTCTTGGTGTCTGGGTTATTGCTTTTAGTTGAAGTGTTGGTTGGTTTAGAAGCTGCAGTTATACCTGTCTTCGAACTAGGTTGTTCTTTTTTGTTGTTTTTCTTTTAGACAGCTAGAAAAATGTACATGATAATGGTTAGTATCGAATATAAAGGAAATAACAAAGTTAATCGAAAGGACCAGGGAAATCCTTTGGTTCCACGCCTTCAACTGTCGGAGAAAGGATGGAGATATCTGATAAGTCATAATAAGGGAAGTCTTTGAAACTGTCCAAGGTATACTTAGTTGAAACCACTCGTTTGGGAGGTTTTTGAGACTCTTATTTTAAAAAGTTAAGATATTTACCACAAATGAACCAGTTTGGGTAAGGAGGATAAAAGGCCAGGCCAAAATCAACACTAGGCAGTTTTGAGAATTTGGGTGGTTGAATTTTAAAAGTTAAGTCATATCTAAGTTCAGGTTTTACACAAGTAGAAAGTTTTAAATAAGGAATCTTTTTGGTAAATTTCTCTTTTAAACTTTGTGTTGCGTTAAAAGTGGTTCGACTAAGGTTAGTTGGATCATTGTCAGTTTCAAAGTACTTCTAGAATGCTTGGATTTCCTTGATATGTATGCGCTTACCTTTTTGGCTCAGATCCTGCGTAAATGTAAAATGATTAAAGGTTGGAAAGGAATAGGATAATGATTCTATTTTTATCATTGTATAAACATATTTAAAAAATAATAATGATCAGCTAAGAAACAATGATCATATATCAGAATAGTCAGATGTTGGCTGAGGAAAATGGTGTCGAACATATTCTTTGAATAAAAGTTTTTCCACCAAGTATCAAAACCCTTCAAGAAGTATATAGATGGTTGGAAAGTAATGGGATTAAATTCAGCAAAGTTTATGTGATAAGCCATATGCTCTTCCCAGTCTAAAAGAAAGAACTTCATTCCTGCAGTGCAGAGTTCGTGTTTTCTTCCGAAAATTGGCTCAGGGATTAGTTGGAAATGAAGGTGGAGAAAACACTTAGAAGGGGGGGTTGAATAAGTTTCTATTTTTCTTTATCTTAAAGGCTTAACAATAAAGGAAAGACAAGGTTATTTTTATCCTAGTTCATTTGAAATAAAACTACTTCAGTCCATCCGCCAAGGTGATTTCGCCTTTCTCAACAAGGACTTAATCCACTATAATTAACTTATTACAATCACATAACAACTGTTGTGACTAACAATGCACAAGTAATCTTACAAGTTACTCACACCACTAAGACTTAAACTAGTCCCAGTCTACTTGAGAAATCTGACCAAACTTGGTCTCTCAAGGAACAATTACAAGAGATAAATCTTTACAGATAGTGAAACAAAGTTTGCTTCTAAGAAAGCTATATCAAAACTATGATTTTTTCACTAAGAATATTATAGCACAAAGTGTATGAAATTTGTTTGTGAGCCCATAATATTTTCACGTAGCTTTTGCTTCTATTGAAATAGTTCAGTTCTATTCAGAACTTCAATTGTTCAATCTTTCAGTATTTTGGTTGAGCAGTTAAGCGTTAGTTGGCTTGCAATTAATGTTATATATATATATATATATATATATATATATATATATATATATATATATATATATATATATATATATATATATATATATATATATATATATATATATATATATATATATATATATATATATATATATATATATATATATATATATATATATATATATATATATATATATATATATATATATATATATATATATATATATATATATATATATAGAATTAAGAAACATGATCGTTGCTACCTTCAAATGGAGAGCATTAAATGTTTGCGTGTTTCTTTGCACTATTCCATTTTCCAATGCACTAGCATAGACACTTGAGTGCATGTAGCCGTCTTTGCATTAAATGAGCAAACGACACTTGTAAGATCATATCTCCTGAAGCTTGACAAGACTTGTTAGCTTTTGCATTCTTTCAGAACATAGCTTCACACCTTGATTCAGAACATGCTTGCTTATCTTGTAAACAACGCTTTGCTTGCTAAGAACTTCTGATCAGCGCTTGCTTTCAAATATCTTCTGAACAACACTTTCTTTCAAATATCTTCTGAACAACACTTGCTTTCAAATATCTTCTGAACAACACTTGCTTTCAAAGTACTTCTGAAACATAGCTTACACAGAAACTTGCTAAGCGTTAGAAGATGCATTTAAATAATTATCTTACCAGAGTCAGCATCAGCACTTGCGCTAAAACAAATGGTTCTTTCATCAAAGAACTTCTTCATTTATTTTCAGCTCAGCACATCAAGATGCTTCTGTCAGAACATTATCAGAGATAACATCAGTACTTGCACTAAAACAAATAGTTCTTTCATCAAAGAACTTCTTCATTTATTTTCAGCTCAGTGCATCAAGATGCTTCTGTCAGAACATTATCTGAAACAATTAAATACGTTCATCATAGTATTAAATATATAAAATATAATTTATTGTTATCATCAAAACTCTGAGATATGATCAGAACTAATCTTATTCTAACAATCTCTCCCTTTTTGATGATGACAAAAATATATTCAGATGTAGAAATAAATTTGAATAAGAGATAGAAATCTCCCCCTGAAATAAATATTTCTATAAGAAAAACTTTCTGAGAATTTTCATCAGAGCTTTGGAATTTTTCTTCTGAGATTTCTTCATCAGGTTCTTTTGAAGATAATGTTCATTTGAAATAAACTTCCAGAGTTTAAATGATATCTGCAAAGTTGTTTAAAGCATAGAAAGAAATCTTGTATTTTGTTAGAATGTTTAACTTAGTCCCATAACTGTTAATCAGAGATTAGATCAATATACTCATTTTCTCCCCCTTTTTGGCATGATCAAAAAGTATATAAAAATAGTTGAAGAGCGTAAAAAAATTTATAATAAAAGATTCAGAGGTTTAACAAAACAATAAACAAAAACAAGAAATAGAATGACACTAATATTTCTTAGAAACAAGGGCCATAAGAAGATTCTTGATCTCAGATGCAGATTCCTCTTGTTTCATCATCCATGTTTTTATTTCTTAGTTTGTCTGATCTTGCTTGTCCAAGCGCTCATGAATAGCTTTGTTATCCCTATTAAGCTCATTCAGAGTATTTATTACAAGTGAAGTAGGGTGAGAGGATGTAGAAGCTTCAGCAGATACAACCTTTGGAGTAGCAACCGTTGAGTCAGAACGAACAAAAGTTGAAAGAAGAGTGCCCAGATCCATCACAAGAGTTGGCACAGGTTCAGGTGCTGCTTTTGTAGAAGGTTGATTCAACAGAACTATTGCCAGAGGATTTGAATCTTCAGAGGATTCTTCAGATTCATCTTCTGAAATGTCCATTTCATCAGCTGGAGCATCAGCAATCATCAGAGAAGACTTCTTGTCCCAAATATCAGCAGCTTCTGACTTAAAAGCATGCATATGCTTGGAGAAGTTCTCAATCATCTGAGAGTGACATAAATATTGCAGCTTCAGTGACTCAGCATCTAAAGTTCTTCTGAAAGTTTCCCAAAGAAGATCTGTTGCTGCTGGGTTCACATTTCTGGTGCAATCTACCTTCAACAGGTCCAACCAAGCTTGAACTTTTGTTAAAAAATTCTGAAAGAATATATTTACACCTGGATGAACAGGTTTTGGAACAGCCTTTTTGAAGGTTTTATTTTTCAGAAATTGTAGAGATTCAAAATCCACTACAGTTTTCAAAAAGTCAGTCGGTTCAGGATTTTCTGATTGTTCATGTGTTGCTGATTGGTCAGGTTGGTCAGATTGTTCAAAAGGGTCAGGTGTTGCTGACTGATCATGAGGTTCAGATGATGCATGAGTTTCATAGGGTTCATGTGTTGGTGATGGTTCAGATGGTTCATGAGTTTGGTGTTCTAGAATGTGAGGAGGTGAAATCACTGGTGAGTTAGGAGTTGGAAGTTGTGGAGATATGGGTGGTGTGATGTCAGGAGAAATGATTATGGTGTTGTCAGCAGTTGGGGTAGGATTTTGTGTTTGTGTTCTGTTTAGGGCAAAAATGTTTTCAGAAGGTAGGTTTAATGGTGGCTTTAGAGTGGCCAGAGGTTCGTTGATTCCTGGTATTCTCCAAGAGCCAACATCATACCATCTAGTAGGTCTGGGAGGAGGTCTAGAAAGGTTTTCAGCAGGTGTTTGAGAGGGTTCTGAGTGAGAGGGTTCTGTTTGGGTTTTAGAGGAGTAATCATCAGAGTCAAAATCACTCAAGTCTGATAAAACTTGATTTCTTTGAGGATTTTCAGCAAGAGGGTCAGAGGGTATGGTCAGGTCTATATCAACATCTATGTCTCCTAAGGTTTGGGGTTCAGCAGATGTAGATATATTTTCAGAATCATAAACAAAAATAGTTTTAGCTGGTGTACCTGATTTCTTCTTCTTCTTCTGAGGTCTGGCAGAAGGTCCTTCAACTGCTTTCCTCTTCAATGGTTGCTGAAGAACAACGTCTGGAGCAGCTTCATGTCTTCCTTGAAGCCAAGCAAGATCAATGGGTGTTCCACTTTCTTTACAGATTTGGATGTAATGCAGGATGATGCGAGGGTGATCACCTGAGTTGAACAGTGGAAAATCAGAAATTTGTATCCTTCTTCTCTTAACAGTTGCTTAAACAAAAGGTGTTGGTTCTATCAGCAGCTTATCTATAATCTTCCTCTTCACCAAGTTCTTGCCAGTCAGAGCCTTTCCACAAGTAGTCTCTAACTCCCCCAGCAGATTAGCTTCATCCAGGTGAGCAATCAGACCATTCTCAGTCAAAATGTCTGAAATGAGTCTCCCCATTGGAATCCAATTCCTTTTGGATTTTGGGTTCTTCATTCTTTCTGCTTCTCTCGTTTCTTTAACATGAGTCCAGAGATGATCAAACAAGAGATAGGGTAAATCAATTTTGATATTTGTTCCAAGACAGAACAACAAGTATTGTTGGTCAGCATTTATATAGTCTGGAGAGCTAGTTTCCTTCCTATGATGAATGCAACCATGGATTATTCTTTCCCATATCTTGTACTTATTTTTCAAGTCTCTGACCTTTGAAGACCCTTGCCCATTTGTAAAAATTTATGCATAAACCTTTGACATTTCCATTCTTCCATTAGCAATTCCAGTTACTCCAGTTCCTTCAAAACCTATAAGTTTTTTGATTAGGTTTTCAGTAATGGAGATTTCTTTACCCATCACGAAAGAGAGGATGACCTTTGGAGAAGCAATTGCGTGTATCCAAAATTCTTTAACAAGATGTGGAAAAACTGGACCAACTAGACGGTCAAAGAAGTTTCCCCAACCTTGAAACTCAACAGCGAGAAGAAGATCAAAACCATTAGCTTTAAGATTCTCAAAGTCCACCATTATTTCACTTATAACCTCTAAGCTATCCACTGGTATGAGAGTGGCTCTCTCAGGAACGATGTATTGCTCAGATTGAATGTTCTCAGAATGAGTAGAGGAGGAAGTCATAGGAGCACTTAGGTTTGAGAGAAGAAAAGTGGGTTTTAGAGAAAAATACACAGAAACGTTTGAGTTTTGAAAGAGACGGTAAAAAGTGAGAAGGGTTTTTACAAAGGTATTTATATGAAGACTTTTTAGAAATAGGTTAAAAAATAAAACTGTAAAAAGAGTATTTAAAAAAAATTTAAATAAAAAGAATCTAATCATGACTTAGCATTTAATGAAATTGAAAAGTAAGGGGAAAGCGTGATATTTTAATCAAATCATAACAGTTACCTAGAACGGCGTCAATAGCTTAGCACGCGTGACCTTTTAGAAACACACCAATTGTTCATCTCCTGAAGGTTGCATGGGACAGATGTTTGATCTAATGAACTTCTGAGTATCATAAAGATTAAAATCTTCTGACTGACTTTTCATTCAAATCATCTGAGAACTCATCTTTTCTGAGTGGGTTGTTTAGAGATTCTGAGATTATCCAGAGCATTTGTCAAGAGGATAATCTTCTGAATCTTCTTTTGCTTCTGACATTTCAGAGTTTGAGGGATGATCTTCTGTACCTATAGAAATATCAATTTGCTTTGGCTGTTGCTGGCCAAGCTTATCATCAAACCTGACTTTGATTGATTCTTCAACAGTCAGAGTGTCTGTGTTGTATATTCTATAGCCTTTTGAGCGTTCAGAATATCCAAGCAGAAAACACCTTTGTACTTTAGAATCAAACTTTTTCAGAATAAAATAAGTACATTCAGAAATATTGAAATATAAGATGTTTCTAGTGGCCTAGAAGAGGAATCAACATTTTATGATTTAAAAGAAAGTTCTGAAAACTTTCCTTTTAGACATGCTTTGTACATAGCTTCTGATGTTGTATTTCCATTCTTGTTTCCAATAGTTTCAGAGCCATTAATCTTCTGTTTCTGATTGCCTCTGAAACCTTAGAATCTTTTAGATTCCAGGCCTTGGAACATATGCTTTCTTTCCTCCATGAGTAGAGAGCATCCAGAGTCCATGTGTTAGTACTGGAGTATCAAACTTGCTGTTAAAAATATCTGCAACATAGATAATTTTTTCTTTTGGTACCCATATCTTTTTGGGTCCTCTTGGGTTAGAGTATTTAAAGTTATGTTTGAACTTTGGTTTAGTATAAGAGTTTCCAGAGTGAGATGTATATTTAATATGATGTGTGTGCCCAGTGGTGAAGTGAGAATGGAGAGGAGTACGTTTGATAACCAGATCCTTAACTTTCTTAGGCTGAGTTACTTTTCCTTTTTATCCTATACATATTATGTCTTTCTTGCTAAATCCATAGATCATTGAAGCCATTTTGCTTCTATCTATGTTTTTAGCTAGAAACTTCTGAAAGCTTTGATCATATTTCTTTATGATCTTATCAGCATTACTAGGATCTTCTGAGATTTTTTCCTTCTGAGAGTTTGGTAGATCATTTTCTAGTTTTGAAATCTTTTCTTTTAACTCAGATTTTTCTGATCTCATACTCTTAGTTACTTCAGAGTCAGAAGCAAGATCCTTTTTCAGGTTCCTGAATTTGACTCGAAGCTGCTGATATCTTTCCAGAATTTCACTCAGACTTTCTCCTAGTTCAACTTTAGTGAAATTAACAGTGAAGTCAGGGAATACCTCTTCAGTGTCTAATTCTGATTCTGATTCTGATTCTGATTCTGATTCTGAAGATTCTGAGACATCTGATAAGTTTTCGGTTTGAGATATATTGGCTTGTTCATATTCTGAATATGTTCCGTCTTCAGAAGATTCAGAATCATCCCATGTTGCCATAAGACTTTTCTTCTTTTCCTTAACTAACTTCCCTTTATGTTTCTCCTTCTGAAGCCTTGGACACTCACTTTTGTAGTGACCTTGTTTATTGCATTCATAGCAGATAATGATTTTGTTACTTGATATTCGGTGTCCAGAGGATTGTTCAGAGTCATTTCCTATTCTTCTGGAGTTTCTGAAATTCTTCTGCTTGTGCTTCCACAGTTTATTGATCCTTCTGGAGAGCAAGGATAATTCGTCTTCTTCTGACGCAGATTCTTCAGAGTTTTCCTCTTCATCCTGAAAAGCGTTAGTATCATATTTCTTAATTGATTTAAGGGCAAGAGACTTACCTTTCTTCTGAGGCTCGTGCTCATCAAGTTCTATCTCATGGCTTCTGAGAGCGCCGGTGAGTTCTTCAAGAGACACGTTATTTAGATCTTTTGATACTTTGAAAGCAGTGAACATAGGTGCCCATCTTCTGGGTAAGCTTCTGATGATCTTTTTAACATGGTTTGCTTTAGTGTATCCCTTGTTCAAAACTCTCAGACCAGGGATCAGAGTTTGAAACCATGATAACATTGCTTCTATAGATTCAGTTTCTTCTACTTTGAAGGCTTCATACTTCTGGACGAGAGTCAGAGCTTTAGACTCCTTCACTTGAGAGTTTCCTTCATGAGTCATTTTGAGTGACTCAAACATATCATGTGTTGTATCTCTATTTATGATTTTTTCATATTCCATTTTAGAGATAGCATTTAGAAAAATATTTCTAGCTCTATGATGATTTTTGAAATCAGCTTTTTGTTGTCTATCCATATTTTTCCTATCAATCTTGTTTCCTTATGAGTCTGTAAGATGTGTGTAACCATCCAAGACTATATCCCATAAATCACTATCATGACATAGAAAGAAACTTTCTAGTCTATCTTTCCAATAATCAAAATCTTCTCCATCAAATACAGGAGGTTTGTTGTAACTATTATTGTTTTTTTCATTTTCCATTGTGTTTTCTTCTGGATCTTTTCTTGACACGGTTAAGTGTTGAACTTAGAGTAAAGCTCTGATACCAATTGAAGGTGGAGAAAACACTTAGAAGGGGAGGAGGGTTGAATAAGTTTCTCTTTTTCTTTATCTTAAAGGCTCAACAATAAAGGAAAGACAAGGTTATTTGTATCCTAGTTCGTTTGAACTCAAACTACTCCAGTCCACCCGCCAAGGCGCGTTCGCCTTTCTCAACAAGGACTTAATCCACTATAATCAACTGATTACAATCACACAACAACTGTTGTAACTAACAATGCACAAGTAATCTTACAAGTGACTCACACCACTAAGACTTAAACTAGTCCTAGTCTACTTGAGAAATCTGACCAAACTTGGTCTCTCAAGGAACAATTACAAGAGATAAACCTTTACAGATAGTGAAATAAAGTTTTCTTCTAAGAAAGCTATATCACAACTGTGATATTTTCACTAAGAATAGTATAGCACAAAGTGTATGAGATTTGTTTGTGAGCCCAGAATATTTTCACGTAGCTTTTGCTTCTATTGAAATAGTTCAGTTCTATTCAGAACTTCAGTTGTTCAATCTTTCAGTATTTTGGTTGAGCAGTTAAGCATTAGTTGGCTCGCAATTAATGTTCTTCTATATATAGAATGAAGAAACATGATCGTTGCTTCCTTCAAATGGAGAGCATTAAATGTTTGCGTGTTTCTTTGCACTATTTCATTTTCCAATGCACTAGCGTAGACACTTGAGTGCATGTAGCCGTCTTTGCATTAAATGAGCAAACTACACTTG
The DNA here is from genome assembly GCA_948472305.1 of Vicia faba. Classification (NCBI taxonomy): domain Eukaryota; kingdom Viridiplantae; phylum Streptophyta; class Magnoliopsida; order Fabales; family Fabaceae; genus Vicia; species Vicia faba. Next base: position 823,480,257 of record OX451741.1, read on the forward strand.
TAAGAGCATGTCTCCTGAAGCTTGACAAGATTTGTTAGCTTTTGCATTCTTTCATAACATAGCTTCACGTCTTGATTCAAAACATGCTTGCTTATCTTGTAAACAACGCTTTGCTTGCTAAGAACTTCTGATCAGCGCTTGCTTTCAAATATCTTCTGAACAACACTTGCTTTCAAATATCTTCTGAACAACACTTGCTTTCAAATATCTTCTGAACAACACTTGCTTTAAAAGTGCTTCTGAAACATAGCTTACACAGAAACTTTCTAAGCGTTAGAAGATGCATTTAAATAATCATCTTACCAGAGTCAGCATCAGCATCAACACTTGCGCTAAAACAAATGATTTTTTCATCAAAGAACTTCTTCATTTATTTTCAGCTCAGCACATCAAGATGCTTATGTCAGAACATTATTAGAGACAACATCAGTACTTTCACTAAAACAAATAGTTCTTTCATCAAAGAACTTCTTCATTTATTTTCAGCTCAGCGCATCAAGATGCTTCTGTCAGAACATTATCAAACAATTAAATACGTTCATCAAAGTATCAAATATATAAAATATAATTTATTGTTATCATCAAAACTCTGAGATATGATCATAACTAATCTTGTTCTAACAGGAAAAGCCCAAATCATCGAGACACAAGATTGAGTTGATAATCACGCATGTGGATATTGCTTTTCACGGGCATAATCCTTGAAAAAATTATCCTAGGGAGTAAAAATGCTCTCCAGATGTCAATAATATTTGTGTCTTCAAGCGAAAGGTCGAAGAGAGATTTAGTGAACCATTCAGGGCCATGAGTCCTCTTGGAAAAAGGAGCCATCGAAGGACTAAAAAGGTGATGTTTGGAAAACATCATGACATACTTAGTGAAATATTCTCCAAATTTCTTTGCATACTCATCAGAAGTCAAAGTCAGTAGAAGCAGTCTTGTTCCTTCAATAGTTCGAGTTTGGATTTCAGGGTCTTCATCATTCACTGTGCCAGAAGTGCTGAGGGATGGTTAAAATGTGGCATTAAGCCATAATTGGAGAAGCCAATATGGGCCAGGTAGCAACAAGTTTGTGTCTGTTCTGTATCCTTTGAGTTTGGAGGTGGAAGATCCAAGGATTTCGTATAACCTAGTGAGAATTAACTCACTGAGGCACACTTTTTGACCTGAGTGGTGTTGGTTTTCTAGGGTAAGGAATATTTTTACTACTTGTAAAGATTTGCAGCAAAAAATACACCTGGATAGCCAGAAGTCAAGGAAAGTTATGTGCTCAACGTCATACACTCCATCTCCTCCAGCTTGGTATAGATTCATGTATTTAGTAAAGACAGCATTTTCGACGACAAAGTTGATGGTGTTCTTTTCTTGTTGATAAGGGTCAAAAGTTTCTTCGGTTGGTGGGAGTCCAGTGATAGCAGCCACATCGAAGAGAGTAGAAGTTATCATTCCGCGGGAAAGATGGAAAGTATTATAAGTACTATCCCAAAAATATAATGAGGACATCAGCATAGGCTGACAATAGCTAAAACCTATTTTCGACATTTAAATTAAGTCGAAAATGCCTAAGTCTTTCCAGGCTTGAGATTTTTCTTTTCGACTTTTACTAGCCAAGCCAAATATTGTTTATCTGCTACAGGGCAAGACCTAAAAGGTCTAAAGTTCTCAGTTACATAGTCGAATTGAAAAGGGTTGTCCTTAGCTATAGGAACTGAGAATGTTTCTTTTTGGATTTTCTTTACTGATGATTCTGCTAATTGTTTATCAGGATTATCGTTCTTCTTCTTCTTAAGGGGATCAACTTTGTTAATAATGGGTTTTGTATCATAGTAAACTGGAAAAATGTTCATAATCTGTTCTAAATATGAAGAGGATAACATTGGACACATATACCCTAGAGTTTTATCAGCAAGGGTAAAAGGAATTATTACCCGAGAAGCGTAAATAGCTTGATGTTTAGTAGAAACAATGGGTGTTGGGACCAATTCTTGATTTCTAACAAGAAGGGGTTCTATAATGTGATGAATCGGTTTGAATGCAGCATCATTAGTGGTTTTTGCTTCCTTGTTCTTCACGTTTTTATCAGATTTGCTACCCTTTTTGGATGATGCCATGATTGACAGATTCAGATTTTAGTTGTTTGAAGGTTTTTTGAGGAAGAGAGGGTGTAAATTTTTTGAAAACAAGAAGTTGAGAAGATGAAAAAGTTTGTTTGAGGAAGAAGAAGGGTACTTATAGCTGAAAAATATTCTATTTAAATTTTAAAAAATTTGAGTTAGTGGGATACGTGGTGATTTTTTATAAGCTGATGAAAGAGGTTGCTTGTTTAAAAGCCACATTAGAAACTTATCTTAGTAGCTATGATAGAACTGCTGCATGCACGTCTTAATTAGACATTTTGGAAAAGTAAGTCATGACTATTCTGACGTCATAGCAGTTATTGTCCATCATGAAGAATGCTTGTTTGTCAAAATATAATTATTTTGTAAGAAATGTATGTTTCTCCAAGTAATTCGAAACACACATTTATTGGAGGCAATTTGTTGACTGGGAATTTCGACTACATGAGTTTTTTTATAGTTGAAATGATATATTTTGAAATATGTAGTTTCGAAAGAAAGAATAAAGAAGTCTTTATGAAGATTTTGATAGATGAAAAACTAATAAAAGCTTTGTTTTCACTAAGTGTTGGCGAAAAAGTTCGTATACTAACCATTGGGATTCAAGTTATTCGAAGTAACAAAAAGGATATTTTGACCATCACGTTTATGATATTTGATGCTTCGAAGACACAGTTTTTTCAAAATTCAAAAGTTTGATCTTATCCAAACAGATACGTGGAAGCATAGAGTTTGAAGGCGCATGCAGATGTCGAACGTGGCAACATATTATTTAGAGATCGTTTTCGTCAAATTAGTATAAATAGGGGTCTTAGTGTTAGGATTCAGTGTGTTCACATCTTTGTACAAAATAATCTAAATTACTCAAAGTACCAGCATTCAAAAAACGAGTTGTGAGAATGTATGTATGATGCACCAATTTTATGTTTATTGTCATTCAATTTTAATTGAAGTTTTATATATTCCCTTTAAATTTCAGTCAAAAACCTTTTACATTAGTCTTTTCTTTAAAGCATTACATTATTACCTACGAAATAACAATTGAAATCAACTTTATTTAAAAGAATAAGAATATTTTCGAAAGTATTCTTCGTTTCAAGAACATAAGTTTTGAATAAGAACACATGTATTTAGGATCAATTTGGTCGATCCTGCAAGTCATCAATTTTTATTCGATTTGGAAGATAGCGGTTATTTACCAAATTTCACGGTAAACAGTAGGTTAAAGCCTTTCAGTAAGGATTTTAATGATTCTCTTCTCAAGCAAACTTCTGCTCAGGTCTGGGTTAGCATCCATGGTTTGTCTCGGGAGTATTGGAGGCGAAGAATTGTTTTTGCTATTGCTAGTAATGTTGGGACGTCGTTATGTACAAATTTTGCTTCTAATAGTAGTTGTTTTGAAAGACCTTTCGGGCATTTCGTTCGAGTCCTAGTTGACATGGAGCTATCTAAGGAGCTTAGGTACAAGGTTTTAGTTGAACGCAAAAGATATGCTTTCTTTGTGGATTTAGAGTACGAGAATCTCCCCGAGTTCTGTAACATTTGCAGTATGATTGGGCATAACACTAGTAACTGCAAGCGGAAAGGTGATGGTATTGTGGTGGGTGGAGCGCTGAAAAATGCTGGGAAAAAGAGCTATGCTAGAGTTGACAGCAGTGGGCAGGATAAGGTAAATAGCAGCAATAAGGATAATTTTGATGATGAGGATTTAATTCCTAATGTGGTAGTTACTGAGCACACAATGGTTAACAAAGAATATGATATCAATATAGGGGTTCAGGCCCAATTAGAAGTGGACCCTATCATTGATTTAGTTAGAGATATTGATAAAGGAAAGGAACATCAGTCGATTTACGTGGACTATGGGGATGCCGCGAGTTCAGGTGAAGAATCTAGTTTTATTGATGCTACTCAGGACATCAATGATGTGGAAGTTCCTGAAACTAATTTCAAACAGGTGGATAATGATGAGGAGTTCTTGAATTCTTGGGAAAACATGGTGGAATTGAGCAAGGTAGGCAGGGTATAAGAGACAAATCCCAGGAAGACAATAACATGGATGCTGACGGGTTTCGGAAGGTTATAGCTAAATCGAGGAAAAAAGCATGTTGCTAGAAGTAACTATACAACAAGGTCTAGGCCTGGTAGTGCTCAAAATTCTCCATGAATTGCATCTACCAAAACGTGAGAGGTTTAGCCAACTCTCCAACAAAATTAGCTTTAAAAAGGTTAATTCGTTCTAATCATCCTCATTTTGTTTTCATAGCAGAACCTTGGATGGAAGTTAATGCTTTCCCTAATTCTTGGCTTAACAGGCTTAATCTTAAATTCTTTGTTGTTAATAGTAGAGTGGATAATTCCCCTAACTTGTGGTGTTTATGTGACAAAAGCATTGATCCTGACATAGTGGAAATTGGAGAATAATTTATTTCTTTTACTTATAAGTTGAATGAGAAGATTCTTGGGTTGTCTGTGGTGTATGCATCTACTTGTTATGTGGCTAGGAGAAACTTGTGGAGTGGGTACAAAGAGTGTTAAACCAGGTCAGTAATCCCTGGTGTTTTATAGGCGACTTCAACGCTATTATTGGAGCTCATGAGTATAGTGGATCTTGTACTCCTGCCAAAGGCCCTATGCAAGAGTTCTGTAACTGGACGGACACTAATCACTTAGTGCATATTCCTACAATTGGTGCAAATTTTACTTGGTCTAATGGTAGAGGTGGGAATAGGCATACTCAGAAAATATTAGATAGATCTATTTGCAATCAAATATGGATCAATTCCTGCAAGACCACTTCCTGCTCCACTCCTTTTGGAAATAGATCTGATCACTTTCCTCTCGTCCTCAAGTTCGATTATCAGGAGGTCAAAGTCATATCTTAATTCATATTTTTGTGTGCTTGGACCCTTCATTCGGACTGCCGCAGAGTGGTTGAAGACTCTTGGAAGACTAATATTGTTTTTTGACTCATGTTTATTCTCTCAAAAAAGCTTCAAATTCTAAAGAACATTCTTAAGGCTTGGAACAAAAATGTTTTTGGGAATATGCAGGATCTTGTTAAATTGGCAGAAAATGACCTGGAGAGTATTCAGAAGAGAATTGAGCAGGATGGTTATAATGATATTTTGCTTGCTCGGGAGAAGGATGCCCAAGTTAAGTTGGATTTGGCCCTTAATACCGAAGAGACTTTCTGGAAGGATAAGGCAAGAGTGCAATGGCATGCAGAGAGGGGGATCGTAACACTAAGTTTTTTCATAGAGTCATTAAAATAAGGAACACTACTAAGGTTATTTGTTCTTTGAAGATTGACGGTGTTACTTATAGTACCCAGGATATCATTTCGGACAAGGTGGTCAACCATTTTATGGATTTATATAACAATGTTTTTGTTTTGCAGGATAATCATCTAGTGGAGATGGTCATTCCAAACCTTATGGATGATCAAACTAATAATCTTCTTACTATGCTGCCTTCTGAACAAGAAATCCTTGTGCTATTTTCAATCTGAAGAGAGATAGTGCAGCAGGGCCGGGCGGGTTTGGTCCTATTTTTTACCAACATTTTTGGAATTTGATAAAAGAGGATTTCATTAATGCTACTTTGCAATTATTCAAAGAAGGTTGGATGTCTCCTAATTTCAACTCCAAAATTATCGTTCTTATCCCTAAGGTCAAGAAAGTCGGTAATATTGAGCAATACAGACCCATAGCATTAGCTAATTTCAAGTTCAAGATTATCACGAAGGTTCTAGCCGATAGATTATCTAAGGTCCTACCTCATATAATTTCCAAGGAGAAGAAGGGTTTCATTAGTGGTCAGAGTATAAGGGATTGCGTTTGCTTAACTTCTGAAGCGGCTAACCTAAGTTGATATTGCCAAAGAGTTTGATACCCTTAGCTGGCAGTTTATTTTGAAGGTTCTAAAGCAATTTGGGTTTAATGGGTCATTTTGTTCGTGGATTTCTAGTATTTTATCCTTGGCTAATGTGTCTATTTCTATTAATGGGCAGGAGCATGGTTTTTTCAATTGTCATAGAGGAGTCTTGTCAAGAGGATCCTTTATCCCCATTATTGTTTTGTATTGCGGGGAATGTTCTCAGCCGCGGGATATCCAAATTGGTTACCGATGGTAAAATTAAGCTTATGCACGCTTCAAGGAATGTTAAGGTCCCTTCTGATACTTTGTACGCCGATGACATTATCCTTTTTGTTCGAGGCTTCTCCTCTTCCATGGATGTTATAGCAGAGTTGTTCCGTTCATACGCTGAGGGCTCTAATTAGGCGTGTAATCCGAGTAAATATGTTATGTATGTTGGCTCCATACTCTTGACAGACACGGTTTGTTGGCTGATAGAATTGGCTTCTCCTGGGGACATATTCCTTTTATTTATCTAGGAGCCCCCATTTTCAAAGGTAGGCCCAAAACAACTTATTTCATTTTGTTTGCTGATAAAATCAAGTGCAAGCTTGCCGCCTGGAAAGCTTGCCTTCTTTCTATGGTCGATAGGGTGCAGTTGATTAAGTCTGTGATTCAAAATATGACAATATATTCTATTATGTTTTATTCTTGGCCAGATAGTATTATTAAGTTGATTGAAGACTGGTGCAAGAATTTTATTTGGAGTGTCGATGTTCAAAAAAGAAAATTGGTGATAGTTGTTTGGAAGAGTTGCTGCAAGGAGGTGAAGTAAGGGGTCTTGGGCTTAGGTCGTTGCGGGTTCTTAATGAAGCTTCGGATTTGAGACAGTGTTGGAGCGTGCTAAACAATCAGGAGGATTGAGCCAAGACTTTACGGGCTAGAGCCTTTAAGAGAGACAACCAAGTGAAGTATCATATTTTTCCTCTATATGGACCGGGAGCCAAAATCATCTAGAGGTTATTCAACATAATTCGCAATGGATGGTTGGTTCCAGTGAGAATATTAGCCTTTGGGTAGACAATTGGTGTGGGTCTACTTTGGTGGACTTAATTCAAGATCATGATAATTTTTTTGGGGAATATAAACGCTAGATTGCAGGATTTTATTATTCAAGGCATAATTTATGCTCCCTTCTGAGTTAACTAGTCTTTGTCCTAGTTTAGTGCATCTTTTAGATAGTGTTTATGCTAACATTCATAGGGAGGATGTTCTAATTTGGAAAGCTACTGCTGATGGTCAACTCACTCTCAAAGATGCGTATGTGCATTGCAACAATTCGGTCATCGATTCTTGGGGGAGGAATCTTTGGAACATAGTCATTCCGCCTTTGAAATCTATGCTTTTTTGAAGGTTGTTTCATGGGATGTTTCCTACGGATGACAACCTTAGGATGCAAGGTCAGAACTTTCCGTTCATTTGCAATCTTTGTTTTCAAAATTCTGAAACCATTCAACATGTTTTCTTTGATAGTACTTATGCCAAGAATATTTGGGCCTAGTTATGGGAGTTGCTGGATAATCGTATGGTTACGAATTTGGATGATTGCCGGAAGATAATTGATGACCATCACTCCGCGCAGTGCCGCGTGGTGCACACCGCTGCAGTTCTGAATTTTGTGGCTTGTATCTGACATGCTAGAAACGAAGCCAGATTTCAGAATAAGAAGTTGCATTGGAAGTCCAATTGTTCTATTATTATCTTTTTAGCTTCACTGTCGGGTAACTCCTCTTGTAGCAGGGCCAATTCGTCTATTTCTGACTTTGTGTTACTTAATAAGTTCAAGGTCTCTCTTCATTCGTCTCGTCCATCGCTTGCTTTGGAAGTTTTATGGTCGCCTCCTCTTCATGGTTGGGTTAAGGTCAATGTTGACGAGGCCTCCGGTGGTATGCCTTTGCGGACTGCGTGTGACGATCTTTTCCACAATCATTTAGGTGAGCATTTGGGCAGCTTTGATTGTTTTTTGGAGTCTGCTAATGCTCTCTATGTTGAGCTTATGGGGGCCATGTTGACCATGGAAGTTGCTATCAATAAGAATTGGTCTAACTTGTGGTTGGAGTCAGATTCAACCGCTTATGGGGGTCATGTTGACCATGGAAGTTGCTATCAATAAGAATTGGTTTAACTTGTGGTTGGAGTCAGATTCAACCTTAGTGGTCTATGCCTTTTCTAATTCCTCTATGGTTTTGTGGCATATTAATAACAGATGGATCTTTGTTTGTTCAAGTTAAAAAACTTTAATTTTTTTTTTGCTTTCCACATTTTTAAGGAAAGGAATAGATGTGCAGATAGATTAACTAACTCAAGCCTAACGACTAATTCTTTAACTTGGTGGAATGAGATTCATAATGAGGTTTTGTTGGATTTCAACAAAAACAAATTAGATTTACCAAACTATAAAATTACATAGGTTTGAGGTCAGATTGTTTAACCCCTTCATTTTTGTACCTATCTTCTTCATTTATTTAATGGGTTCTTGTCCTTTTTTTTATTTAAAAAAAAGTATGAGAGAGATAGAAATATTAATATATAGTTGATATACGGTATCAAATACAATGTCAAATATTGAATGTTCAAATAACACTCCATACAATACAATTAGAAGAAGAAAATGAAAATTCCATTAAAAACTAAAAGCTGACACTTATTTTAAAACAAATAAATTGTTAAAATGCAAGTTTTATTATGTGACACTTATTTTAAAACAAATAAATTGTTAAAATGCAAGTTTTATTATGGGACGGAGGGGATAATTTTGAACATTGTGGCTAAATGCATAAAAATTACACATTTAGCTATAAACATTCATAAAAAATCCAAAAGAGCTTTAAAAATAATTTGAAGAGCACTTTATAATGTGCTTGCAATATGTGCATGCAATAAGCTAGTTGAATTCGAACCTTTTGCTAGTTAAGATTAACAAACAGCGTTTGTTGATGTAATCATGATTGATAATACAAGTATCTGACTTCAAAATCACTCTCTCTACTTTTGGTTTCCTATCATGGTTCAACTTTTGGTTAAATGGGACGAGTTAAAACCATTTGAAAATAAAGGACATGTGGTTCAGTTTCCTTGAATACCTATTTCACTTCCAATCACAGAAAATTGATCAAAACAGTGAAAAGGGATTAATATAGTACTGATCAACTGTAATTCATATAGTACTGGCATTCACTTAACACCATGACAACACCAAGTTAACAAAATACAGTAGCATAGGAAAAAGAACACAGCCAGAAACTGATTTTCCTAAGCATGATCTAAACACAAAGATTACACTTAGATTTTAGTTTATAATAATAATAATAATTCTAAATGCGAGAATCCCAGAGGGATTCCTGCTGAACTTTACCACTTCTCACAAGCCTCTCAATCTCCCGCGGAGGGTTCAAACCGAGATTCACCGCACGCTCCCACCGTGCCAGCCTCGTCATCCCAATACAAGGCCCGTAAACCGTGTTCATGTCAAATTGTCGCAACACCGGCTCGCTTTCGCTGAACTCATCTGTAAATCCAAATAGCTCAAATCAGATTAAAAAAAAAATATAAACGAAGGTGATTGGAATGAATGAGAAAACCCTAGAAAGTAAAGGAAATGAAATGATTGGAACCTTGGAGATCTGGTTTGCCGTTGCGGGATGTGAGTGCTGGTGGTTGGGCGAGATTGGAACCGAAAGTGGCGGCGTGGATCGGAGGTTTCTTGGCGTTGGCAGTGGCGGTGTTGGGGTTTTTTCTTTGCTTGTAGAAACCTTTGATATTTCCCGATGACATTTTCTTTCTCTCTCTATCCTCTTTCAAAATTTGAATTTTGAAAAATGCTTGAATCTCTCTAGCTCTCTAAACAGGCATACACCTTTAAATAATCCCGTCTTGAAACTCTTAACAACACAAGTTTCGCTTATTTAATCATTTTCTCTCATTTATTAATTAAGTTGGAAAAGATAAACTTGTTTTATACGTCTAGTACTAATGACAATAGATAAACTTATCATTTTAATTTTACCCGTACATACATCCAAACATTTTCAAAATTCACTTAAATTAGTGAAGAAATGTGGGGAAATATGTTAAAATATTATTTTTATATTAATTTATAATGTCGCTTAATATCAATTAATTTATTTTAAATTTGAATAAATGCTAGAGCGATACTAGGCATGATAACGGAGTGGAGCCGAGATGGCTATTAACTCTCTCAAATTCAAATTCGAATTCTTAAATAATTTTTGTTCTCCGTCTTAGACCCAAACATAGATAGATAATTACTAACTCCGTCCTTAAATATAAGACATCGTAAACTAAATTACATTAATTAAGAAAGTTAGTTAAAGTATTAAATTTATTGACTATTTGTACAATTTTACAAGTTTATCTTTAAGAGATAGAGATAAATAATTGATGTTTATACAAGTGCATTTATTACTAATTACAGAAAAAGATATAATATAATTAGGAGTATGTTTCGGAAAAAAATAATTAATGCATTTTGAAAGTTGAAGATGGTCTTATAAAAATGGATAAGAAAAAAACTCAAGAGAGTTTTAAAATTAAGGACAGTGATAGTAAACTCAAATCCGACTCAAATTGAGTTCGGGCATCTCTACCTGCCACCATCTATTTAGTGAAATTAATTTTATTAATAAAAATATTTATTTTTAAAAAAATTAAATTAAATCATGAATAATAAAATAAAACAATTTCAAAAAATTTCGTACATATATTTCAAATATTTTAAATAATAAATATAAATTAAAATATCAAAATATTGATCACTAGTGTCTCCATTATATGACCCGTCTCCATATTTTGTAATTGGAGAAAACTAAAACCTCAAACATGTTAGTGCGTGAGACGCGTGAGACATTTTTAATAAAGAGAGAAAATTGGAATAATAAAGGAAATAATGATTTATATTATTGAATTGTACAAAATAATGATACAGACTAATACTATTTATATACCACCCTAATTGGGTTTGGATCTACACAACTTGGATTATATCTAAATATTAAATCTAATCAAATCAAATCAAATCTAATATTTTAACAAATCTAATTTAATATTTCAACACATCCCTATAATCTAAGTTGTCAAACATCCTCAAAAATAACCAATCTGAATTATTCCTAATTTCTTTTCAAATTCAGAAATTTGTCAATCTTCAGTCCTTTAGTGAAAATGTCGGCCAACTGTGTTTCACTCGAGTAATACCTTACTTCAAGTTCACCTCGAATGAATCAAATCTTCCACTTTAGTGGTTTCAACATTGTTGGATTCTTGAATAGCTACAATAACGTGATCAAAGTGAGAGATCAACGTTCTCATTACATTCTCGATTATCATCTTATCAGTTATCATTAGTCATCTTTGCAGCAGTTGAATCACTTGCCCTAGAAACACGATCTCTGACGTAAAATTTTTGAAAACTCGATCAAGAATAATAATCGAAAACTCTGATACCAATTTGTTAGTGCGTGAAGCACTTTAATGATGAGAGAAAGAGAGAATAATAAAGAAAATAAGGATTTATATTATTGAATTGTACAAATAATGATATAGACTATGACTATTTATATACAACCTTAATTGGACTTGGGTCTACCCAATTTAGATTATATTTAAATATTAAATCTAATCAAATCAAATCAAATCAAATATAATATTTTAACAAATCTAATTTAATATTTCAACAAAACTCAATCAAATCAAATTTTTTCCATCAATTTTAAAATGGGTTCGAATAGGTTCTCACGTATACGGATTTTGTTTCTGTGCCTAAATAACACAAAAAATTACAATAACACCTTATATATATAGTATACGTTAAATGTATCTTTGTTTTTTTATTAATTGTTTTTCTGCTTTGGTTTTTGTGTCATAGTTAAACATATTTAAAAAAATCAATTTTAGAAATAATATTTTTTAAATTAGAGTTTTCAAATAAATTGAACTGTGGAAATTTATTTGTGTGTAGGTTTAATTGATATCTCGAGTTACTCAATATTTAAACATTTAAATTAAATGTGAAAAATGAAAGTTTTAGTTATTCAATGACTTAACTTATATAAATTCAACTTGAATAAGCGAATTTTTTTATTAATAATTATGTATTAAAATAATATTTTGCAAATAACTGCGTTTCGGAAAAAAATACGCAAATAACCATGTTTTAGATGACTCCCCAAAGGAGGAGCCATCTGAATTGGCGCATGCACCTATATTTTAAGGGGAGGCGCCATCTCACTTGGCGCCTATGTGCTTAGGGCATGCCCTAAGCCAAGTGAGATGGCGCCTAGGTGTTATTTTAGGGCAAAATTTGATTTTTTTTTTGTCCGGTGCGTTGCGTGTTGGATAGAGGATCAACAAAATGGACTTTTTATTAAAAAAAAATAATTACATCCAACCGTATTACATTAAAATAACAGATAAAAAAAACAGATAAAAAAATACAGGAAAAAAAACCAGATAAATCAGTGATCCTCCGGAACCCGGTAATGACCCCCGGTTCCGCATCCCCGTCCTCACCTTTCTCGTGCTAGGTGTCGTCGCGTTTCCTGCTGCGGCAAGGTCTATGGCCCAGCAAAGTCAATGCGGTCCGGATCCATAAAATCAGTCAGATCTCCATATCTAGAAGATCCGCTTTGGTACAGTCGGTTACCCATACCCTCAAAGTTTGGTCGTGTTGGCGGTGGGTGGGGTTCCATAGTGGGTCTGTAGCATTGATCGTCTGAGTACGGTGGGTAGAAAGGAAATGGATCTTGGGGTGTTTGGTATTGAGGATGTTGGGTGGTTTGGTGATATTGTGGTTGATGGTAGGTTGGGTCGGTTTGTTCGTAATCTTCCGACATTCCCATATCAGGGCTAAGGCTGGATGTTGAGGGGTCCATATTGAGATATGTGGAAGACTGAAATTGTGTGTGGGGTATGCGGGTGTGCTGGTATTGGGATTGGTATTGTGGTTGGGTGTGAGGCATATCGGGGTATCGGTAGTGTGGTGGTGATTGTGGTTGGTTGTGTGGCATTTGAGTGTAGTTGTGTTGTGGTGGGGACTGTTGTTGGGTGTTTGTGGGTCCGTTTCTTCTTGGGGGTTGGTGGGAGGTTGATGGGTTTTGGGTTTGTTGATGGGGAAACGAGGGTTGTGCCTATTGTGTGCGTGGGTCAACCAAGTACCTTGGATGAGACACGTGCATTTCAGGGTTACTAACCGACCTGTACCAAGACAAATATTGATCCGTGTGTCGCATATTACCTTGATTAAGGAAAACCGAGAATTGCAAGACATAGCGGTGACGCCTCTGCCACATCTTACACCATTCCGGAGCAAAGTCTTTCTAGTTGGTAAGACCCCACTGGGTGTCGATCCTTTTAAGATGCCATGGGGACAAACAAGTTGGATCACTTGGTATCTCTTGATGCATTCCAAACTGCATCTTCACACGGTCGTTGTGGTGCATCTCCACAATGTTGAACCGAATGATTGCAGTCTTCGCGGTCCAAGTTGCTGCATCCTCCGGGTTTGGATCATGGCCCAAACCCAAATATGGTCTCCAGACGAACTGCGATAAAATTTAAATCAGGTTAACGCAAAAGTAATGTATAAATAATTTAAATGAAGAAAAGTTAAAAGCTACGACGTACGTCATCCGGGCCTAAGTGATCCAACAGATTGCGGCAGAGTGCGACATTGAATCTTGGATTCTTGCCGTAATCCATACCCCTCACGCAGTACCTAAAGGAAATGAGAAACATTTTATTCTTAGCATATATTTGGGGAAGAGATAAATAGTAATAAATGCTATAACTTGATGACTTACTTTGTTGCGTACGGGAAACCGAAAGTGTTGTTGTTGACGGGGTTTAAGGACTCCATCCTCCACCAACCCCAGGCTTGTAGTAAAAAAGCGCACCCATAAAATGTACATTTTTCCTTGACTGCATTTTTGCACAAGGAACTGTATAGGTGGGCTAAAACTGCAGAACCCCAACTATATTTTCTTGTTTTTTCAAAATTTCTTAAATGTAAATACATAAAATTTACACTATTTCCCGTACTTTCGGGAAATAAAAAGGTACCAAATAGTATCATAAGATAAGTTCTGGCTTTTACTACCCTGTCATTCTCGGAGGAATTTTCATTTAATTCCGAACTTGCATAATGACTTTTTAGCTCAGTGAGTAGTATTCCCTGACCTCTTGCACCACCACCTTCTACCATATCCCTGCCCAACAGTTCTTCACACTGAGAGTTGGGTTGTTGAACCGACCCGTTCACGGCCTTACCGTCGACAGGGAGACCTAGTAGCATGTACACATCCTCTAGCGTGATGGTACATTCACCTATTGGTAGGTGAAATGTATGGGTCTCTGGTCTCCACCTTTCCAACATTGCAAGAATGAACTTCGAGTCAATGGTGCAGTTGGAGATCTTTATGACATGTCCAAAACCTGCGCATTCCAGATATGGTACGATAAATGGGTCGGGAGCCAGGTAGTTGTGAGAACGGATTCTGAATCTTTTTGTGTCCTGAGTTCATAATGTAACATGTGTAAGATTAAGTAAGAAGAACAACGCATTATCTGAAGTATGAAAAATGTATAACCAAAATAGAAACTTACAAATGCGGCAATATTTTCCCTTGTGCCTCTGTGAGTATCGCCCATTGTTAGAAGAGTCATTGTTTAAAATGCTTGAGATTATGAAAGACTTAGGAAGAGATAGAGAGTATGAAAGACTTAGAAAGTGTAAGAGATTATGAAAGATTTCGTAGCAGAGAGTGAGACTTGTGTGGGTGTGAGAGATGTATGATATGGTATGTATTTATAGGCAAATAAATTTCATATAGTGGTTGCTGGTGCTTGTATGCATGCGAAGTGTCACTCTTGCAGGCTAGGTGGCAGCCTAGGGGGTTACATATATGCATGCATGCATGTACAAAAAATGAAAGGTGTCACTCTTGCAGGCTGGGTGGCAGCCTAAGGATGTATCACGATTGGACAGTAAGGGAGGCGCCATTGGACTTGGCGAAAGAGTACAAAAATGAATGGTGTCGCCACCCCAATTGGCGAATAAGAGGTGTCCTTTGTTGCAGCCTAGGCTCAGGCTACGTGACAGCCTTTGGGATTCCTTGCCTGAATGCATGTAAGCCCATTGGAGGTGATGCGAGGAGACTTACAACATACAGTATATGTGTAGAGTAGGCGCAGGCTAGGTGGCAGCCTAGGGGGTTACATATCTGCATGCATGTATCACGATTGAACAGTAAGGGAGGCGCCATTGGACTTGGTGAAAGAGTACAAAAATGAATGGTGTCGCCACCCCAATTGGCCAATAAGAGGTGTCCTTTGTTGCAGCCTAGGCTCAGGCTACGTGACAACCTTTGGGATTCCTTGCCTGAATGCATGTAAGCCCATTGGAGGTGATGGGAGGAGACTTACAACATACAGTATAGGTGTAAAGTAGGTGCATGCTAGGTGGCATCCTAGGGGGTTACATATCTGCATGCATGTATCACGATTGGACAGTAAGGGAGGCGCCATTGGACTTGGCGAAAGAGTACAAAAATGAATGGTGTCGCCACCCCAATTGGCGAATAAGAGGTGTCCTTTGTTGCAGCCTAGGCTCAAGCTACGTGACAACCTCTGGGATTCCTTTCTTGAATGCATGTAAGCCCATTGGAGGTGATGGGAGGAGATTTACAACATACAGTATAGGTGCAGAGTAGGCGCAGGCTAGGTGGCAGCCTAGGGGGTTACATATCTGCATGCATGTATCACGATTGGACAGTAAGGGAGGCGCCATTGGACTTGGCGAAAGAGTACAAAAATGAATGGTGTCGCCACCCCAATTGGCGAATAAGAGGTGTCCTTTGTTGCAGCCTAGGCTCAGGCTACGTGACAACCTTTGGGATTCCTTGCATGTAACACTATTGGCAGCCTTGGGGGGTTGCATCCTTACTTAATTGAAATTTTTAGCCTTACGTTTATCATAACATTGATTCACATAATCTGTCAAATCTTCCAACCTTCAAACGTTCTTACAATCAAACCTTCAAACCTGCAAACAATCAAACATATAAACTTTCGAATCACTCATAAAGTTCAAACATTCCAACCTTCAAATATTACAGCATTCAAACCTTCATACAATCAATAAACCTCAAACATTCCAACCTTCGAATCACTCATAAAATTCAAACATTTCAACCTTCAAACCTTAAAACAATTCTACGCAGTGGCCTCTACACCATAATTTGTCGTCAAAGCACATTTCAACTGTGAGACATACATTTGTCCCACCGCTGGGTTTTTGTTTAGAGACACAAACAACATCCGATTTCTCTTAAACGGGAAAGCCAATTTCTCGTACTTCAAAAAAAGATTGGAGGCCAAACTTGAACGAGGCCCCGTGTCCCAGATATTTTATCAGAATCCAGTTTTCTTTGGAAACAACCAAGTAATTTTTTATAAGGTTGAAGTTCAAGATGACGAGGATCTCCAGAATATGTTTTCCAGCCATGTCTATTCTGGGTACGACTCTATTGAGTTGTAGGTTATGCTGCGAGAGCCTCAGGTGACACAAGAGGTTGATCCTTTGGAGAATGAACAAGCTGAGGTAGATGCAGTTGATGATGAAGAAGAAGATAACGAGTTAGAGTTTGATGAAATGGTGAATGATGATTCCGACGATGATGGCATCCCTAGTATTCCTGCAAACAAAATCTACACACCACCTCCGCACATGACAAACTTCAACATGGGCGGAGATGAACCTTCTACTGACTTATTTTCAATCTGTATATGCAGTCGGATGAAAATTTAAAAGAGAAGGACAAGTTTCGTAACAGAGAGGAATGCATCAGGGCCATTAAAAAATTACACATGCTCAACTCGGTTGATTTTAAGGTGGATCGTGTCAACCCGGAAAGGTACAAGATCAAGTGTGTCCACCCTGACTGTATGTTCAAGCTGACCGCATCATACAGATTAAGGGGTGACTGCTGGGTCATAGGTTCCATGACTACCCACACTTGTGTAAGTTCCACTCAATCACAGGACCACCGAAAACTCAACTATGATCTCATCTGTCAAGAAATCCTACCCCTGGTCAGCAATGACCCATCTTTGAAGGTGAAAACAATCATCTCCCACATCACCACGGTTTTTAACTACACTCCGTCTTACCGTAAGGTGTGGTTAGAAAAGACTAAGGCGATTAAAAGGGTGTACGGAAACTGGGAGGAGACATACCAAGAACTTCCCCGCTACCTAAATGCACTCAAGACGTATTCTCCAGGTAGTGTTTACATTCTGGAAACAGTGCCAGCATACGCCCAAGATGGTAGTCTACTAAATGGCAACAGAATATTCAGTCGCGTGTTTTAGGCATTTCAACCATGCATCACAGGGTTTGCATCATGCAAACCAATTATACAAATTGATGGGACTTGGTTGTATGGGAAGTACAAAGGCACGCTACTGATGGAAGTTGCACAAGATGGCAACAACAACATTTCCCCATTGCATTTGCCCTTGTCGAGGGGGAGACCGGTGGTGCTTGGAGCTTTTTCCTGAAAAATCTGCGGACACGCGTGGCTCCTCAACCAGATCTCTATTTGATCTCGGACAGACATGCCTCCATTGAAAGTGCCTACAATAATCCAGCAAATGGTTGGCATGACCCTCCTTCTACGCATGTTTATTGCGTTAGGCATATCGTCCAAAATTTCTCGAGGGAGATCAAGGACAAAACATTGAGGAAAGCGGTTATGAATGCAGGATATGCATTGACACAACCCACATTCAAATATTACCGCAACGAGATCCGTTTGTCTAATCCGGAAGCCGGTAGGTGGATCGACAATACTCCGGTGGAAAAATGGACTAGGTCATATGACAATGGCCAAAGATGGGGGCATATGACAATGAATCTTATTGAATCAATGAATGGGGTATTCAAAGGCATACGAAACCTCCCAATCACTACCTTGGTAAAATCTACGTATTTTAGGATGGCTGTGTTATTTTCCAAAAGAGGTGAAATGTGGAATGCGGTGTTGCAATATGGACAACTATGGAGTGAAAGCTGCATGAAATACATTAAGGCTGAAAGTGTTAAAGCCAACACTCACATGGTTATACGGTTTGACCGACACAGCCACAACTTCATTGTGAAAGAGACAATCGACCACAATGAAGGCCTGCCAAGGCAAGAATATAGGGTCATGCTACCTTCTCAATGGTGCGATTGTGGCAGGTTTCAAGCATTTCGTATGCCTTGCTCTCATGTCATTTCCGCTTGTGCTCATACCCATCAAGACGCGCTGCAACTTCTGTCAAACATTTACAAATCTGAAACGTTGCTCAATGTTTACAACAACAACTTTCCTTTGGTAGCAAAACCAAATTATTAGCCTGCATACGACGGTGAAATAGTGTGGCACAATGACCAAATGCGAAGGAACAAGAAGGGTCGTCCCAAAAGTAAGCGCATCACAACAGAAATGGACGATCTTGACAGGTTGGAAAGAAAGTGTGGTTTATGCCGTCAGGTCGGACACAATCACAAAAACTGTCTGAATCGGGCGTCTGCCTCGACCACATAAATATTGTAATACATAAAATCTTTTCATAATTGTGTTGTAAACATTTGGGTTTTCCGTTAACAGATTTTGCTACAATTAATAAAACGCGTACAAGAATAATTAGCGATATTCCATCTACGAAATTACAACTGTTAACACAATTTCATCTGACCCATGCATCATCAACATTACATCGCTGTCTGTTTTGACTTTCTCCAACCACACATTAGGTCTTCCTGTCGCATGTGAGGTTGTTGTTCGTTTTCGCTGGATCCTTCGAATTTTCCCCCTCCGCAATGTCTCCATCTAGCCATCGCATCAACTCCCGCTTCAGACGCTCCATGGAGTGAATGTGCCAGAATTTCATTTTCATCGCAGGTTTGGTGGCGGAGAAGATAACGTAACCATCTCTGCTAAAAATCATAGGCGACATCATGATGCAAATAACAAAGTACAAAATAAAAATACAGTGCGAGAAAGTGTGAGAAATTTCGGAGAAGCGGACGAATTATTTATAAAACATCATTTTGCCTTAGTTTTGCCCTAGGAGCCAAGTGAGATGGCGCCTCCTCTCACTTTTAAGGAGCATGCGCCATCTCACTTGACTAAAAGCCAAGGGAGGCTCCAAGTGAGATGGCGCTTAGGGCAAAATGGTAGGTGTATGCGCCATTTCAGATGGCTCCTCCTTTGGTGAGTCATCTGAAACATGGTTATTTGTGTAATTTTTTCCGAAACCCGATTATTTGTGAAATATTATTTTAATACATGATTATTAATAAATAAAAAATCTGAATAAGCTGTTCAAATCGAATTTTTTTATTAATCAATCAATTAATTTAATATTTTATACACAAATTTAATCACAAGAAAGATAATTCATATGACTTAATATATTATTTATCTAATTTTATATAATAAATTACCATAAACAGATAGTTTAGTTTAAGAACACACGGTTTTAAAGAAAGATGTAAAAATTTAAACATTTAATTTATAAATAAAATTAAGTTTAATTAATGATGAAGTCTTTTAATTTAATTTTATATTTTATTTTAATCACTTATCTAATAAATATTACATTTTAGTCTCTTAAAATCGATTTTGTTAGTCAATTTAATCTTTTCGTTAAATTGTGAAAAAAAATGTTAATTATTGATGATGTGACTGCCAAATAAGACAATAGATGAATTACTAAATCAGCATATATATATATATATATATATATATATATATATATATATATATATATATATATATATATATATATATATATATATATATATATATATATATATATATATATATATATATATATATATATATATATATATATATATATATATATATATTAAAAAAATTAATATTTTATTTTAACTAGAGAGATTTATTTTTGGATGTTAAAAGCAATTGCAAATTATTAATAATGTGTAAAAAAATATAATAGTTCTTGTCCTGTATGCTTCTCTAAAAAGTGAGCATTTTACTATTAAAACCTTTGCAAATCCTTCGACTGCACTAGAGCCTGAACAAGTTCAACTCTATTCCATGACCATGACTTACACTTTTGTCACTACTAATTCATAAATCATAAATATGTTGCATATATCACAACAAATTCATAGATAAATATGTTTAATCACATGTAACAAATCTTCTCCTTTCATTAAAAATATAGAAGCTTGTAGAAGCTAGTTTTTTCCTATTTATTCAATTCTAGAAACAACCAAACACTCTCTAAATACAACTTCAAAACTAAATCAGAATGCCAATTAACCAGCTAATTTCTGCCATGCTCCATTTGAAATAGTGTGTGCAATCTCTTTTAAAGCTTCAATGTTCCTCCTTGTAACAAAATTAGATTGTTGGCAATGGCTTGTCTGATCAGTTGGGCACTTTTAGTCTCAGCCTGTTGATTTTTAAGAAAGGTCAGAGGGAACTAAATATTTAAGAAAAAAAATAGTCTCACATGCAATGAAGATCAATAATGTTCTAAGAGATGTAACACAGGAAATTGCCAATATATTATTTAATTTAAAACACACATTAAACTAAACAAACAAATTTATGAACAAAGACACTTGGTAACCATTACCAAAGATGAATCCAACATCATGATCAAGAAAACAAATAAAGACAATATGAATTTTGGGACTAGATAGAATAATGACTTAATAAAAAACACTTTCCAATTGTAATATGTATTAAAAATATAAAATAGCAAAAAATTTGTACCAAGCACCACAACAATAGTAATATAAATATTACTTCTTACAATCCTTTATATAAGAGATATTTCATTTTTTTTAGATTTATTGAATAATTAATATATTTGATCAATAAATAGACTAAATATATTAATCATCTAATAAATTTTAAAAAAATAAAATATATTTTATAAAAAGGATCGGAGAAAATAATAGTTTCTTCTTACGTGTGCTCTTATTTGTTATTTGTACAACCAATTTGGCTTGGGCTCTTAGTTTTGAGAATTACTAAGAATTAAGAGACATTTCTTTGTACTTTATACATTCTTTTATCCTCTTGTTGTTATGTCTTTGGTGTAGTTACTGTTTGAGTGAAGATTCTCTACTTCATAAATCAAAGGAGACCAACAGTAATATCTTTATTTTGTTTCCTCTCTTCATTCGAGTAAATTATCTGCAATAATTATACAATACATATGTAAATAATTAATTATACACCACCATGCTTATGAATTAAGTTGTAGTTAGGTCCTTTAAAATTTTGGTATGTCAGACTTCAGATGTCTTATAGGATGTTGAGATATCTGATCCGACTTAAAACACACAGATAAGGTATAAATATACAAAAACAGTACTGAAAAGTAAAACAATACACATAATTGTTAACTCAGTTCGGTATAAACCAATACCAACTCTGGAGGATACCAAGCCAAGAAGGAAATCCACTAGACAGTATTAATTCAAAGCTAAACTAATTCTAAATTTACAACTTCTCACTTAATCACTACCCTGTACAACTTCTACCTAGGTTCTTCCTATATATGAGAAATCTCATCTCACCTCCAATCACCGCAATGATATCTAACAGTTTCAGTCCCAATTACTGTATCGACTGCCTCTTACCTAAATGAAAATCACACTTCAAATACAAAACAAACACCCTAACCAAGATACCCCTTGATTAAGAACAACATACCTGATCTTGTTTCACAACTTTGATCAAGAACAAATACTTAGAGTTGCTTAACAGCTTCCTCTAAAAACAATACTACCTTTTGCTTAAAAGCTTCGAGGAGAACACAACATTCTATGCTTCACAGCTTAAGAATGAACAATAATAGAGACTTACAACTCTATAAGACAGTTCTACTCTCATATCAATATGATATTTGAGAGGCTCACAAATAACTAACTCTCATAGAGAGTGGCACAAAGACGAAACCCTAATACTTTTACATACTAAACCCATACCAACTTTAGGTTTATAACTGTGATACGGTGGCAGAACCGACTGTTTTTACTGGTTTGCGTTTGCGTTTTTTTAATCGCAAAATATCGCGGTAAGCAAGAGTCGTCACTGACTTTTATTTCATCCAACCGGAAAGGAAAAAAGTACAGAAAAAATCCTTTTTTCGAGATTTTGAGTACGGGGGGTAGATTATAGAAAGGGAATGTGTTAGCACCCTTTCTATCCATGGTTTTCCATGGGCTCTTAGGTACTTGCTCATTTTTAAATTGCTTGTGTTTGTGTGCTTGTTTTTGAAAAATGTTTTACTTCGTGATAACCCTTGTATCAGTCCTCAAGGGTGTGATGAAGTTGTTTTGAACATTTGTTTGAAAAGTGTAAGTGTGAAAAGTTTTGATTTGAGCAAGTACCTACTAGCATCTATCCACTCGAAAAAAGATCGTTTCTATTCTTATTTCCTTTAGACAGCACTATCTTACTATTGAGAAATAGGTAGCACCGTCGTTGGAATTTGTAAGGGTCAATTCGAAAGGGACGTACGGTCACTAAAGCAATATTAGGACACCTTAGTAGTAACCCTAGAGTCTTAAGATCTTTTCGAGGCAACATTTCCGAGGCAACATTTGAACGGGACAATTTAATCTCTTTAGACGGGAGGGCAACCACTAAGACACCCTATGCTTAATGATCGTTTACTGAAGGCAACCTAAGTGAGAGTATACCCTAAGAGTGAATATGTGCGAGTAATTTATTTTCAGTTTATTATCTTTGCACATTAGGGTTTTCTAACCATTTTAATTTTGTCATGCTTTCTTGCCATACAATCCTAAAGATACATCTAACAGTTAAGAGTTTTGCGGAAAGTAAAAGCGGAAAAAATAACCTACACTTATTACATGGCTTTGACAGTTACATAATTGTCGTTGACAGTAAATAAAGTTGCGGAAATTTAAAAACCCTAATTAAAACTATTACATCCTCAAAACAGTTACAAAGATAATAAAAGAATTAAATGCGTGCGGTAAGTTAAATGCGAGGCGATTAGGGTTTTTACCCTTTGACTAATCCTACTTGCGATTGATTAAAGAAAAAAATGTTTTTTGTCATGTTTTGTTATTTGAGAAAATAATGGAGAATTAAATTAAAAGAAAATCCTCAGTCCTAATTTATATTAATTTTTGAAAATAAATTAATTAATTCTAAACAACCTATTTTTATATTTTTGTTTTATTTGAGAAAAAAGAGAAAAATTAAATCAAGAGTTAACCTAATTTTCTAATTTAATTTTAATTGTGAAAAACAAATTAAAATTACCCTAATTTAAATATTAATCTAATTAATTAACAAAATTATATTTAATAAGAAAATAACTAAATCTAATTTTTTTAACTTTTTTTAATGATTTAATTAAAACTGATTTTAAAAATAAAATAATTAAACAAATTAAAAGATAAAATAAAAATAAAAAAATAAGTTAAGAATTGGGCATGTGTTGTTGGCTGGAGAGGGGGGTATGAATTTGAATTCCTTGGCCCAAATGCTCCAAGCCCAGTCAATGTGTTGGATCAGGTGTGGGCGTTGACTTGAGGAGCATGGTGGTCTCTTACTATCTGGGCGTTGGATTGGATCATCCTTCCGTCCAATGGTCATAAGTTGCTAGCACATGGTGGTCAATAAGAGGAACGCTGCGCTGAATCAATGAGTAGAAAAGAAAATAAAGGAAATTGTTTGGACCTGGGATCGAACCCAGGTCCTTGTACTCTTTGCCAATGTTACACTTCCAGTTGCGCTACACAAGTTATTTGTTAATATAATACACACAAAACATAATGTACGAAACAAAGATGGTCAGACCAAAAAACACGCGAATTTCAAATAGCCCAGTGATAGTTGGACACATTGTCTTCTCCTTCCTCTGTCGTTGTTTTAGAAAAAGGGACTTTTACCTACAGACATCCACTATAGGTATAACCCTGCATATTTCAAAAATGTTGTACACGCAAGATAAATGAAAGTCAATGGTACCAATCAACTCGTCTCATCCTCACGAGCATCATGGTACCTGATTCAAGGCCCAATTGTTCCTGTACAAAAAGACCCTAAAAATAACACAAAAAACCTAGCAATGACAACATCGTGTACAGGCTTCAAAAACACAATTAAATGACATGGTTAGCTTGCAAACATGATGAAGATTACAAATATATGAGTTAAAGATGCTAATGATGCAGGAATTAGTGTAATCATTTTCAAAGAAATCGTGGGAGTCCTTGCGTGCGTTTCTAGGTGTTTGAGCACCTGCAAGTGATTGGGATAGATTCTGGGAAGGTCCAGGAGTCGTTTGGTAATGCTAGAATGGCTTGACTTGGCCTCTAGAATGTAATTGAATCACCACTTTTTCTTGGAATTTTGAAGTTTGTTCTTGCAGTTTGCACGCCTCCACCCTTGTATTTTTGATCTGGAATTGTTCACTATATAACCTAGAGTGAATTAGGTTAACAAACTTGGACTAAATCTTTGCATTTATCCAAGATTTGATTTGATTTGCAAACTATATAATATGTTGCTAATTTGATCCAAATCATGCCTTTCTTTTACCAATTGACCTTGATTCGATTTGATCTTGTTAACTCAGCATATCTTGATTGCCAGTCTGTCAAAAAAACAAATCAAGTTATATCTTTGTTAATTTTCATCATTTATTTGATTTAATCCACTTTTTAGTTAATGAAAAATCAAAATAAATTGAAAAATGAAGCACATAATGGGTGAGTGAACATTTGAGTCGTAGACCACATTATAATTGAGGTGTAAGCATAAAAAGTTGGGCCCATTTAGCAAAAAAATGCAAATTTCAACACATTTGACTTTTGGCAATTTTGCAAAAATGGTCAACTTGGACAATGCATTACTCTCTCAATTTTGACCCTAGAGAGGTGTTCTTGGACTTTTTAGAAATCTTAGGATGTCCTCTAAACAACCCTTTTGGTTTCATCTCAATTGAGTCTTCCATGTTCATGTATGAAGCTTTGACCCAAAAGGTGTTTTTGTTGACTTTTCAAAAGGACCTATAATGTCAAAATTCATATATTTTTGTGAGTGCATATTCTGGACTTGGGAGATGAATATGAATTGTAGGTAATTTCATCCTATTCAAAATTAGTTTTAGATGGGTCATTTCTGATAAAGTATGAGAAAGTTATGCTTGGTCAAAGTTGAGTTGACTTTTCCTGTAAAACCCTAATTTAGCAACTTTTGGGTTTTGATGAATTGTGAGAAATCCTTGAGGAATCATGATCAACCCTTGATCAAATGTTGGATAATACTTCAAAATGAGGATGTTGACCAAAAATCTTGAAGTTTAACTGTATGTGGGCCATAGTTGACTTTTGACCTAGTATAGTTGATTTTCAGGCATTTGAGCAATTGACTGAGCAAACTTCTTCTGCAAGACTTGAAACTTGACATGGACGATCTTGAGAACATATTAGGACAATGGTGAGCATTTGAATCCTTTATGGTTCACACATCTTGATGAAGATGGAAACCCTAATTTGAGGTATACTGCCTTAGGAGAGAGTTTGTCTGGTCAATTCTTGAACTTCCTTGAGAAATTTGGGGACCTCACTTGCCATGTGTTGAGAAATATGGGAGGGAAAATTTTGGGGTACAAAATCTGCCCCTGTTTAATCTTCTTAAACCTGAAGATGTAGATTGGCTCATCTGCCTTTCGTGATCTGAAGGTGGAAGATGATTGAACACTAGAGTGCCCGAAAATTTGAACTCGCATGAAGTGGTACTGATGGGAGCTATCGGGAATGGGATTACAAACGCCATTTGGAAGTTAAGGATTGAAGATTGTCGGGGATGGGCTTAAAGATGCCATCCGAAGAGGTGTCGATTGCATAAGAGATTCCTTTGCGAGAACCCGTATACCTGTTGTTGAGGAGGACTTCGCTGGGGAATGTTGGTCTCTGTCTTGGGAGAAATAGAGTTTTAGGAGCTTCATTTGTCCGTTACTCTACTGGGGAATAACTCCGGTTTGGGGAAGCGGAAGTGAACTGCATATCTGGTCGGGGTATATGTTGCACCGCGACTTACTAGAGAGATGCAAAACCAATCGTGTTTGATCTGGTCCCGGTCTTACAATGTTGTGGACTGCTGTCTGGGGATAAGAGAGGAAGAATCCGGATAGTAAGGTTATGAGAAAGAACCTGGATAGTAGGGTTACTTCGAGATGAAAGCCGGGATAGTAGGGCTTGAGAAGGAACCTGGATAGTAGGGTTACTTCGAGATGAAAGCCTGGATAGTAGGGCTACTTCGAGATGAAAGCCTGGATATTAGGGCATGAGAAGGAACCTGGATAGTAGGGTTACTTAGACATGAAATCCTGGATAGTAGGGCTGTGAGAAGGAACCTGGATAGTAGGGTTACTTCGAGATGAAAGCCTGGATAGAAGGTCTTGGGAAGGAACATGGATAGTAGGGTTACTTTGAAACGAAATCCTGGATAGTAGGGCTGTGAGAAGGAACCTGGATAGTAGGGTTACTTCGACATGAATGCCTGGATAGTAGGGCTATAAGAAGGAACCTGGATAGTAGGGTTACTTTGACATGAAAGCCTGGATAGTAGAGCTGTGAGAAAGAACCTGGATAGTAGGGTTACTTCGACATGAAAGCCTGGATAGTAGGGTTGTGAGAAGGAACCTGGGTCGTAGGGTTACCTCGAGATGAAAAGCCTGGATAATAGGGCTTTGAGAAGGAACCTGGGTCGTAGGGTGACTTCGAGATGAAAGCCTGGATAGTAGGGCTGTGAGAAGGAACCTGGATCGTAGGGTTACTTCGAGATGAAAGCCTGGGTAGTAGGGCTTGAGAAGGAACCTGGGTCGTAGGATTACCTTGAGATGAAAAGCCTGGATAGTAGGGTTGTGAGAAGGAACCTGGATCATAGGGTTACTTCGACATGAAATCCTGGATAGTAGGGTTGTGAGAAGGAACCTGGATAGTAGGGTTACTTCGAGATGAAAGCCTGGATAGTAGGGCTTATGAAGGAACCTGGGTCGTAGGGTTACTTCGAGATGAAAGCCTGGATAGTAGGGCTTTGAGAAGGAACCTGGGTCGTAGGGTTACCTTGAGATGAAAGCCTCGATAGTAGGGCTTGCGTTGTGCTAGATTTGTGTAGGACTTCTGTGAGGAACCTGCGTAAGGTTGCATTTATCGCACCGATGATTACTCTGTTTAGCTTCGATGTTGATCATGGACCTGCTGGAAATTGTTGATAATAATTGTCTTTCCTGAAAGAAATACAGGGTTAGTTATGTGCGATGCATGAGATACATTGTGGTGAGGTTCTCAAAATAATTGAGGTTATGTTATGTGTAATGTATGCACATGTCATGATGTATGAACATGAAATGCTGACGTAATAATCTGAGTCCGAGAAAATAAATCCCTGACTATTGCTTGGAGAGTGTGAGAAAATGGTATTCTTGACTGATGTAAAAAACCATAGTTCCTCTACTTTTGTTGGGGATGGTGAACAAAGATGACTAGCTGGGGATTCACATCCGTTTGGTTGGTGAGTATTTCCCGGAAGAGACCCTGTCTGAGGATAACTCTGTGGGGAATAACTCTGTTAGAGAGGAGATACTATGTTGATAGATCTGCTGATTTGGAGAGATAAACTCAGCTGAGGATGAATTTCCGTTGCTGGTGATAATGAATTCTGTTGGAGATTGAATTTCTGCTTGTGAGAGAAATAAACTCTGCTTGGGGAAAAATTTACTGACTCACTCGCGATTGTGAACCTCAGCTAGGGAGAGTTATGTCCTGTTTGGGAAAGCTAACATCACTGTCTTTGGATACTTTTTACTCTGTGGAGAGTGTATGTATCACTACTCATGTTCTCAAGCTGGCTCTATCCCGATACCTGATGGGCAGAGTAACTGTAAGGTTTGGGCACTTCTTATTTTCCCTGTTTTTGGCATTATGAGTAATCGTCTTTTGTTTCTTGTGTAAATATTTATGAGCAGCCATTATTTTCAAATGCATATATCAAAAATGAATCATTGGACGTTCTTGCAAAACAAAACAGAAAAAGAAAAACAAATTGAAATTTCTTGTGAAAATGAATTGTATTGATTTTTGCAATTGGCCCGTAATAGGCATTTTGTACAAAGAGGCTGACGTCCTAGTAAGAGAACGCTGCCGAAAGAAATTACAATTTGTAAAAAAAAGAAAACAGTTATGTGAAACAATCCCATCGGGTTCCAACTCTGCTATTGCCTTTATATCTTCAAGCATCTCATCACCTTGCTACTTGGCCGAAGGTTGATCAGATTGATTGACGTTGTTCGAGCTTGATAGTTGATACTGAAGTCTGGTTGCGAGATGATCCAATGAGACATAGTGTTACGCTTCGATCCCTAATTTTTGCCTGGACCGCCCTTTCGGGTTTTCAGTCCACCGCGATACCCTTTTTTTGCCCAAGTCGCCTTTTCAGGTTTTCGACTTGCCTGGTGTACAATTTTTCATTTTCATCCCTTACTTTTGCCTGAACCCTTTTGGTTCGCCGGGAAGCCCTTATTTTTGCCTAGGCCAATCAACCTAGCGGGTCTTTGATTATGCGTAGTATCTTTTCACTATGTCTGCATTGACGGGGTGAGGAAGGTCGTCACCATCCATGGTGTTTAGAATCATAGCTCCTCCCGAGAAAATGTTCTTAACCACAAATGACCCTTCGTATGTGGCGGTCCATTTGCCCCTGGGATCACCTTGCAGTAGTATGATGCATTTGATCACTAGATCCCCAACTTGATATTCTTGACGTCTGACTTTCTTGTTAAAAGCCTTGATCATTCTCTTTTGACACGTCTGACCATGACAGATAGCAGTAAGTCTCTTTTCATCGATTAGATTCAGCTGATCAAGTCGGGTTTGGATCCAGTCATCTTTGTTCAAACCCACATCCTTCATAATCCTGAGAGAGGGTATCTAGACTTCGATGGGTAGGACTGTCTCCATGCCATACACCAAAGAGTAGGGTGTTGCCTCTATCGACGTCTGTGCTGAGGTACGGTACCCATGAAGAGCGAATGGTAACATCTCGTGCCAGTCTTTGTATGTTACCATCATCTTCTGCATAATTTTTTTGATGTTCTTGTTAGCTGCTTCAACAACCCCATTCATCTTCGGCCGGTAGGGAGAAGAGTTATGATGTTGAATCTTGAACTGTTTGCAGAGCTCGGTGATCATTGTGTTATTGAGATTTGTATCATTGTTAGTAATAATTCTCTCTGGGACATCATATCGACATATCAGATTGTGTCGGATGAACCGCGCCACGACGTTCTTGGTTACTGTAGCAAAGGAAGCTGCCTCAACCCACTTCGTAAAGTAATCAATAGCTACCAGAATAAAGCGATGCCCGTTAGACGCGGTAGGTCTGATTTCGCTGATCATATCAACACCCCACATTGCAAAAGGCCAGGGAGCCGTCAAAACATTCAGGGGAACCGGAGGTACATGCACCTTATCAGCATAGACTTGGCACTTATGACAGGTTCGAGAGTGCTGATAACAATCGACTTCCATAGTGGACCAGTAATATCCTTCCCGTAGGATTTTCCTCGCCATGGTAAGTCCACTGGAATGAGTTCCAAAGGTACCTTCATGTAACTCTGCCGTGATCCTTTCTGCCTCGCTCTTGTCTACACACCGCAATAAGGTTGAATCATGGTTACGCTTATAGAGGATTCCATTACTGATGAAGAACTTCACAACGAACCTTCTCAGGAACTTCTTATCATTAACAAATGCCCCCTCAGGGTATTCTTGAGCCTCAAGATACCTCTTTACCTCGTGAAACTAGGGTTTATCTGCTACCTCTTGTGTCTCAATGTCACAGCAATGTGCGAGTTCGTCCAACCTCTCGATAGTGATCTGGGGAGCTTCATTGTCCCACCTGACTTTGAACATATAAGACATAGTAGCTAGCGCGTCTGCTAACTGATTCTCCTCTCTTGGAAATGTTCAAAGGTTACCTCCTCAAAGTGTGGGAGCAATGTCAGTACATACTCTTTGTAAGGAATAATATTCGGGTGCTTCGTATCCCACTCGCCTTTGATCTGACTTATTACCAGAGAGGAATCTCCGAATACACTCAAGAACTTAACCCTCAGGTCAATAGAAGCTCGAAGACCCATGATACACGCTTTATACTCCGCCATATTGTTGGTGCAGTTAAAACATAATCGGGTGGTGAACGGAGTATGATAGCCCTCAGGAGATATAATTACAGCGCCAATGCCATTACCTAATGCATTCTAGGCTCCATCAAAATACATAGACCATCGGGATTCCTCCTCGGGTCCTTCATCCGGTCCAGGTTCTTCGCAGTTGGTTACCAATATGATATTCTCATCCGGGAACTCGAAATTCATGGACTGGTAGTCATCCACGGCCAGATGCGCCAAATGATCCGCCAATACACTCCCCTTGATTGCTTTTTGGGTTGTGTATTGGATGTCGTACTCGGTTAAGATCATATGCCATCTTTCTATTCTTCCGGATAAGGCGGGCTTCTCGAAAATATATTTGATCGGATCCATCTTTGATCTTAACAAGGTAGTGTGAGTCAGCATATACTGTCTCAGTAGGCGAGCAGCCCATGCCAAAGCACAGCAAGTTTTCTCGAGCAATGAGTATCGAGTCTCACAGTCGGTAAAATTTTTTCTTAGGTAGTAAATTGCATGCTCTTTTCAACCAGACTCGTCATGCTGCCCCAAGACACACCCGATTGAACTGTCTAGCACTGTCAGGTATAATATCAAAGGTCTTCCTTCAACTGGAGGCATCAAAATTGGTGGTTCTTAAAGGTATTCTTTGATTCTTTCAAAAGCAGTCTGGCATTCATCATTCCATTTTAACACTTGATCTTTCTTCAGCAGCTTGAAGATTAGATCACAAGTAACAATCAGATATGAAATGAACCTGGCGATGTAATTCAGGCGTCCCAAGAAACCTCTAACTTCTTTTTCTGTGCGGGGAGCTGGCATATCTTGTATGGATTTTACCTCTGCAGGGTCTACCTGAATACCTTTGTCACTGACAATAAAACCCAGAAGCTTACCAGACCTTACCCCGAAGGTACACTTGTTTAGATTCAACCTCAGCTTGTACGTCTTCAACCTGTCAAACAGATTCCGGAGATGATCAAGGTGCTCTTCCTCAGTCTGGGACCTGGCTATCATGTCATCAACATAAACCTGGATCTCATGGTGAATCATATCGTGGAACAAAGCGACCATGGCGCGCTGATAAGTTCCCCAACATTCTTCAACCCAAAAGACATTACCTTGTAACAGAAGGTTCCCCACTGTGTAATGAAGGTTGTCTTCTCCATGTCCTTATGAGCCATCTTGATCTGGTTGTAGCCAGAAAAACCATCCATGAAGGAGAAGATCTTGTGCTGCACGGTGTTGTCGACTAGAACATCAATGTGAGGAAGTGGGAAGTCATCCTTGGAGCTTGCCCTATTCAGATCTTTGTAGTCCACACACATTTGTACCTTACCGTCCTTCTTAGGTACCGAAACGATGTTGGTAACCCACTGCGGATAAGAAGTGATAGCTAAGAACCCTGCGTCGAACTATTTCATGACCTCTGCCTTGATTTTCTCTGACATTTCAGGGCGTATACGGTGGACCTTCTGCTTTACCAGAGGGCAGTCTTCTTTAGCCCGCAGGCGATGTACCACAATATCAGTGTCCAAACTAGGCATGTCTTCGTAGGACCAGGCGAAGATCTCAACATAGTCGTGTAGCATCTGTATTAACCGTTGTTTGACAATATGCTCCAGATTCACACCTATTTTAACCTCTTTCTTGTCTTCCTCTGTACCTAAATTCACTGACTCAACTGGCTCTTCATGAGGCTGTATGGCCCTTTCTTCCTACTGTAATAGTCTAGCAAGTTCTCCAGGCACCTCACAATCATCCTCACCTTCGTCCTTGGCTTGGTTGATCGGATTTTTGAAGTCATAACTGGAAGTAGCAGAGCTGTTATCAATGGGATCCAAAGTGGATATGGATTTGCAGTATGATACGTGAGTGTGTGTAAGAGAATATCTATTTTGATAAAGTGAGAGATAGAAAAGAAAAACAAGGAGCGCAAAATTTGTATGCAAGAAATGTCCAATGCTTTATTAATGATATATGAAATGACAAATAATAACCCTCACAAGCAAAGCCAAGGTGCCTCGGGCAAGGCACCGGGCCGTAAACTTTCAAATTGTTTATTACAAATCTTAAAACAAATGAGTCAATTACTGCAGAATAAAAGAAACAAGTATGAAGTCCCTAGCCGTCCAGTTATTTGGTCCATCGTTGGTTGTTGGGTAGATCCAGCTGTCGATGTCTGAATCCTCTTCAATGTCTTCAATTGCATTAATTCCCCGATTGTTGATGTGTAGAGGAGGTCTTCCAGCCCGAGCGTGCCTAACAACCCTTTGAGCTCCTGTAGTAAAGCCCAAACCAAATTTGTCAGTTTTGTGAGTGAAATCAGGGAGCTGACCCCAATTGGTACACCCACCTTCTTCAACCACAGCCTTGGCGTCCTTGAGAAAAGCCATCTTTAACGGAGGTTTGTTGGTAGTAACTTCAATTGATGCCAAGATCTGAGGGACCTCTTCGAAATTACAACAAGGAGTTTCTATGAATTCCTCGTCCATCTCTACACAGCAGAAGGAATTGAGGTGACTCACCATATATTCTTCTTCACCTCGCACTGTGACAATCTTTCCCTTCACCAGATACTTCAGCATTTGATGGAGTGTGGAAGTAACTGCCCCAGCCTCATGGATCCAAGGACGACCCAACAAGCAAGAATATGACGTCCTGATATCCATTACGTAGAAGGTGGACCAAAATGTCTGAGAACCCACTTTGACAGGGATGTCCACCTCCTCGTGCACCATTCTCTTCGATCTGTCAAAAGCCTTTACCACAATGTTACTAGGCTTTAGAGTCAAACCCTCACAATCCAAACGGTCCAACGCTTTCTTCGGCAGAACATTCAGTGAAGACCCGATATCTACCAGCATATGAGCCATAGTGGTGCCCCTGCACTCAATCGAGACATGCAGAGAATCATTATGCTTCCTCCCTTTCGGTGTCAGATCCGCATCTAAAAAACCCAGCCCATTGTCAGCAGTCAGGCTGGCCACACAATCTTTGAACTGATCTGCTGAAGTTTCCTGCGGCACATGTGCAGTCTTGAGAAATGCAATCAAAGCCTTCGCATGGGCTTTAGAACATAACAACAGAGACAACATGGATATCTTTGATGGGGTCTGCCCCAACTGCTCGACCATATTGTAGTCGCTTTTCTTAATGATTTTCAATATTTCCTCTATTTCTTGTTTAGAGGCTTCCACAACGATTTTCTTAGGTGCCTCCATCCGGGCAGGCTCACCTATAATTTCCTTGCCCCGAGTCCCAGATGGCTCAGCAGCAGGGGTAATAACTGGAGTAGGAACAAGAGAAATGTCAGGAGTGCTGGTTGGAGCATCAGTTGGAATAGCAGTAGGCTTGATGATCTTCAGAGCAATCTCGAGATAGAAAACCCTTCCACTTCGGGCAACCTTACTAGTCCCTACAATCTTACTGACATCAGTATTAGCTTCTTCATTCTTCAGATCTTGCTTAATGCCATGATAGTACACATCAGCACCATAATGCCATGGGACGGCCTTGTCTGAGGTGTACGAGATGGGACCAGGAACAATGATTATCAGCGGAGCAATTCTTTGACCAGGTGTAATCCTAACAGGTCTTCTCGAGGAAACCTTGGAAGGACTGGCGAAAATGGTTATAATAGCGACGTCTTCAATGGGAACAACAGGGATCACAGTGTTCTCGAACAAAATCTCTTTATTATCCATCAGGCATTGAACACCTGACTTCAACAAACGGCAACCAGAAGGTAGAATCGAACACATGTGGCAACCTTCACCACAACCCGGAAATAAACCGTCCAACAACAAATTCTTCTTAACAGTCATAAGAGGGGTAGAAATTTCTTCAACAGAGGTCACAAACAAATCAGTGTCAACAGCATTAACTCCACGACCATGTTTAGGCATGGGAGCAGTTATAACATTCGGCTTTTCTGGAGCATCGAACTCTATCTCCTTGGCTTCAAGCAAGTCTTGTACTTTGTTTCTCAGAGCCCAACAATCATTTGTATCGTGGCCAGGACTCTCAGAATGGTAGGCGCACCACGCGTTGGGATTGTATCTGGGAGAGGTAGTGTTTGGATTCTTGGGAGCCTCTTTCAAGGTTGCCAAGTTGGATTTTAATAAATGAGGTAGAACTTCATCCAAAGTCATGTTGATGCGGGTAAACTTTTGTTGTGGTCTTTCCACCCTTTGTTGATTGTTGCATTGTGGAGCAATTGCGGGTCTTGGTATCACTACAGCATTTACCGTTTGACGGTGTTCATATCTGCTTTGGCCCCTCGGGCTATAGACCACACTGGCTTCCTTCTTACCAATGAAAGGCTTCTTTGCTGAACTCGAGGAGACATCCTTCTGTATTTTACCACTCCGAATTTCAGCTTCTACTCTTTCTCCAGTTAAAATCAGCTCGGTGAAACCAAATGATGAGCTGTCGATTAAGTGATTGAAAAACAGACCTAATAGTGTTCCTAGAAACATATCAACCAACTTCATATCAGACAAAGGGGGTTGAACTCTCCCAGTCAAGTCTCTCCATTTTTGAGCATAATCTTTAAAACCTTCACCTGCACCCATGGACATACTCTGGAGTTGAGTACGAGTGGGAGCAAGGTCGGCATTGTACTGATACTACTTGTAGAAATCAGCAGCAAGATCTTCCCAATTTCGGACACTGGCTCCCTCCAACTGGTAGAACCATTCAAGCTAAGTCCCTGACAGTCTATCTTGAAAGAAGTGCACCCACAAATTTCTACCAGTGGTGTGGGGTTGGATTTTTCTGACATAAGTGCGGAGATGGAGCTTTGGGCAAGACACTCCATCATACTTGGCAAAAACCGGAGCTTTGAACTTCTGAGGGATGACCACTCCCGATACCAGTCCCAATTCTCTGAAATCCAAACCAGGTATCTTATGAACTTACATGGCATTCAGACGATCTTCCAACTGTTTGTATCTATCCTCAGCAAGAGGGTATTGCTCATCATTATAATCTGTATCATTGTCAGAAACTGCAGGATTGGGGTCCTTCTCTTCTTCCTGATTCTCCTTCTTTGGACGAGGCTGTCAGCTCAGATGCCCGCTTCAACGGACCCCTAATCCTTCTACCAATATTTAGAATACCAATCCTCTTCTTCTTTTCT
Organism: Vicia faba; assembly: GCA_948472305.1. Taxonomy (NCBI): domain Eukaryota; kingdom Viridiplantae; phylum Streptophyta; class Magnoliopsida; order Fabales; family Fabaceae; genus Vicia; species Vicia faba. The sequence goes on from OX451741.1 coordinate 823,515,702, forward strand.
TCTTCTCTTTTAGGATGAGGGCTTTCAGATCCTCCTTCCCCTTTGCCAGACTGATGAACATTTGTTGGAATTGGGCGTTCTGTGCCTGAAGATCTTTGATGGCTTGATCGGAAGACATTTCTGCTGAAATAAATAGCGAAGAAGATGAGAAACCTGTAGTGGTACCTGTAATTATGTGTATGATAACGGGATGCGCATGTAATGATTTCAAAGACTTCGGGAAATTTAAATTCGCAAACCAAAATAAACAAAAACTTTATTAACTTAAATTTGAAGGTTCAAAATGCCTTTAAGGCGTTACAAATAAGTAAATGAAACAAATCTAAAACTAGAAAAGAAAAATCAAAAGTCCCATGGACGCTTTCTCTTTGTGCTGATATAATCATTGAGCACTCTTTCTTCTTGGAGCTTCCTGGTGAGCTTTAAAACCTTCCTCTCTTGATCATGGAACTGTTCCCTGTAAGTATCCCGCTTATTCTTCAGCTGAATCCAAGACCTCTTTAACTCCCCAAGATCAGTGGGCATGTAAGGATAGAGAACCGTGTAAGGAATGCCTTCTTCAGTAGTGGGCTCCACAATCACTGGTAATACGGCCACCTAAGGCATCATAAGCTTCTGGGCACAAGCTCGTACCCATTGGAGGTAAGGCTCCATAGGAATGGAAGTCTTTGGTCCTAAATCTTTGGTGTCAGATCTGTTTACCATGCCCCAAGCTCGTATGAACCTCCGGCGATACTCATTAACATCATCCTCATAGTTGAATACAATGCCCTCAATAAGTAACTCATGGGGACCATCCCTTCGAGCATGACCAAATTGTCGCAAAGCTAGACAAGGATTGTAAGTTATACCCCCTCTGATACCAAGTAATGGGACATTAGGGTACTCCCCACAGTGGTCAATAATAGAAATGTCTTCCATAGCTATGGAACACCAAAGAATATCCGTATGAGCGAGTGACATTATCCTTTGCGACCAACCCAAACCTTCTTCGTTCTTCGGTACAGAATTAGGGAGGTAAGAAATAAACCACCTCGACAGCAACGACATGCAGCACATAAGAGTCCCTCTTCTCTTCATGGTACGAGTATGGAGAGTGTGCAAAATATCTCCAAGCAAGGTAGGCACAGGGTTGCGAGAAAGAAAAATCTTGATAGCATTCACATATACAAAGGAGTCCGGATTAGGGAAGAGAACTAAACCATAGATAAGAAGAGCCAAGACCTCCTCAAAAGCCTGAAAATCCATATCATCCCAAAAATAGTTGAGCCTTGTCTATCAGAAATTTGGCTAGAAAACCCTCGACTCCACTTCGAGTTTCCCAATTGGATACCACGTCGGCCCGTTTCAAATGCAAAGCCGAGGAAATGACTTCTGGCTTAGGAACTTCTTCTATACCTATGAAGGGTACCTGTTGAATAATGGGTATGCCCAATAGCTGAGAGAATTCTTCCAAGATGGGTACCAACTGATAATCTGGAAAGGTGAAGCAGTAATGCTTGGGATCGAAGAACTGAAAAAGTACGCTCATCATCTGTTCATCAAAGTTCGAAGTAACCAGGCTGAGAAGTTGACTGTGTCTCTTAATGAAAGTAGAAGTTTCAGAAACTCTTGATACTATCTCTTTGAGTTGGGAAGGTATCTTCACAAAGCTGATTCGAATAGTATTTATATGCACGGAAGCCATGATCTGCAAAATAGAACAAAGATAAATTTCATTGGTCTTTGAAATGGTTAGTGTAATGAAGCATGAATGCCATGTTATGATGCATAATGTCATGATAAACCACAGGTATAACAAACACATGTATTGCAAACACAGTCAAATCACACAAAGTCCTTAGGTTTAAGGCTTGTATGAGGTCAAAGGTAATACCCTCTTGAAGTTAAGTTGGTTTCAAACCTGTCCTAGAAAAGTAACCAGGTTCTAGAGGATGTCAATATCACTGACCATCCTTTATCGGTCATGGTTTCAGCTCACGCAATCTTTTCTTGCGGCCGAAATATTCCGAAAGTATGATCTCAATGAGTGTAGCATCGAGTATCAACCAATCCTCAGCTCTACACCGAGGCCGGCTATCTCGCTACTTTCTAATGGCCAAGTTGTTCAACTAAGGTTCTAAGGTTCGTTAGTGCTTCACGACACCACACAACGGCCCTGTATTCTCCTCGTTTCACCACAAGGGATACCAGTTGTGATACGGTGGGAGAACTGACTTGAGGTTTTGCGTTTGTGTTTGCAATTGTGCGGTTTAGCAAGAGTCGCCACCGACTTTTTATTTTATCCAAAGGAAAGGTCAAAAAGCACAGGAAAGACCTTTGAGATGTTTTCTTGGGTTCGGGGGGTAGATTATGAAAAGGGAAGGTGCAAGCACCCTTTTCATCCATGGTTATCCATGGGCTCTTAGTTACTTGTTTAGATCACTTGCCTTTGCTTTTCAATTGTTTGAAATGGTGCTTTGTGTGTGTGGTTTTGAAAATGCTTTGAAAAAGAGGCCATTGTTGTGGCAACCTTTGTAATGATTCTTGTTTGAATATATACAAAGGTGTTTGTCTTTTTGAAAAGATATTTCAATGTTTTGAAAGTTTTTTTTTGGGAAATGTTTTGAATTGTGTTGTGATGTGTGTTTGAAAGTAGCAAGGATGTTTTGCAAGCTTTTGATCAAGTAAATAAGAGTTGTCTACCCTATTTTACTCAAAGATCTTTCCTATGTTTTTAACCCTTTTGACAGTGTTATTTCACCATTGCATTTGGTGAACAACCTTGTGTTAGGATGTTAAATGGGACAGGCACGGGTCATCGCATATAATCATTGAAAGCAACTTGTGAGACGCTCTAGAAATTTTGTAAGGGACGGGATCGTTTTTATCAAAGGCAACATTGAGGGTCATCGAGGGACTACGATCTTTGTTTACCGAAGGGGCATTTGCTAGAGTGTCTCATATTCGAGGGACATGATTGTGTTTTCCGAGGCAACAAGTGAGGTTACCTTAGAGGTGCAAGTGTGAATTGTGTTTGTCACTTTCATGCATTTAGGTTCTTGTATTAGGTCATCTAGCGATTGATTTTAGATTTTTACATACAAACCCTAATCTCTAATCATGGCATATTTGAAAGCATAAAGTGCGAGAATTAAAATTCTAAGCTATTACAAAAGAGTATCCGGGGATGGGGGTACAACTTATTTACAAATGGGGATGAGTCTCACAAGAATAATAATGTCCAAATATCAAGCGTTACAACCAAATCGAATTTTCGCAATTCAATATAAAGCTATAATAAAAAATAAAAATAAAGAGAATCAATTTATGAAATGCATGTATTTATTAACTTGAAAATAAATAAAAATCTATTCTAACAAAGAAATATTAAATATTATTATTATTTTCTTTTTGTATTTTCATTGATTATGTGGATAAAAAGTTTAAAGAAGAAAATTTAATTAAACAAAAATTCTATTATTTTTTGTATTTTTATTATGAAAACAAAATCACTTAATAAAAGAAGACAATAAAATTAATTTAAGAAAATAAATATTACTAGTATTATTATTAACAAATTAATGAAATGATAAAAAGGTTAGTGTTTGTCAATCAAAATAGATTAAAAAAAGAATGGGCTTAGGTTTTGAAATGTGTTTAAGGCCCATAATGAACATAAAAAAAAAGGGCAGCATGGACAATGGGGGGGGGGGGGGGGGGGCACGCGCTGGCAGATGTATCTGGGCTCATGTTGTTTGGGCAGGCCCAAGGCAAAGCTTTGTTTCGTTTTTTGGTTGGGGTCTCAAAATCTTGTGAACAAATTAGGGTTTGGGGAAAGTTAGGGTTCGTGCTCCTTGTACAGCGGCGCCGTTTCTTCATCCTTTCCTCTTCATCTCTCTCAGACAAGCGCACTAATTCTCTTCCTAAACCCTAGCTACCGGAGCGCCGCCTCTCACCTCTCATCTCCTCACGATAGTCAAAGGCTTTGTTTGTAACAGTACGGTTCATTTTGTTCTGATTTTACAATTTCATGTTTGCTTAAGCTTTGTTCATGTTACTTTGTTTTAATCCATGGTGTTTACATGCTTGATATGCAGTAAGGGTTTGAGAAAATCGTACCTTGGGGATTTTCTGTAAAATGGAGGGAGAGAAAAGGGTGAGACGGAGGCGTGTCCTTGGTGGCCGGAGGTACGAGGAATAGAGTGATGACGAGCTTCGCTTCTGGTATCTCTTTTGTTCTTTAAGATTTGAATGTTGATGATGATTATGACTCTGAAACTTTGTTGGTGATGGATTCTGAAACTCTTTTTCTTTCTTCTGAATGTTGATGTTTGATGATGAGATATCTCTGAAAACTTTGTTGTTGTTGATTGTTGATGATGATGTATTTCTTAAACTGTGTTTGTTACTTCTGAACCTCTCTTCCTTTTTCTGAATGTTGATGATGAGCACCATTCTGAGACCTTGTTGCCTTTGAAACTCTTTTCCTCTCTTATTTATTTTGAATGTTGGTTGATGTTTTGTTAGTGATGAACCTTGTTCTGAAACTTGTCACCTTTGGATTTGTGATGGTTGTTTATGAAACTGGTTTTTTGTTGATGTTTGTTGCTTCTGAATTTCTCTTGCTATTTCTTGGATATTGATGTTGATGATGATGTGAGAATCTGAAACTTGTTTTTTTTGTTACTTTTGAACCTCTCTTCTTCTTTCTTGGCTTTGAAGGTTAATGATGATGTATTTCTGAAACTTGTTTGTATGCTTCTGAAATACTCTTCTTCTTTCTTGGCTATTGATATTGATGATGATGTGAGAATCTGAAACTCGCTGATTGGTATTTGTGATGGTTCTGAGTTGATATTTTTTCTGGTTGATTGTGTAGCTTGGTATGATTCTGAAACTTTGTGTTGGTTTGTGGATTTTGTTGAAACTGATTTTGGTTGTTGGTTGTGCACAGTTTGGATTTGGTTGAAACTGAGTTTGGTTGTTGGTTGTGCACAATTTGGATAACTTGTAGTTTGTGCAGTTTTTGATAGCAGGCTTGGCTGTTTGTTTTTGGTGAGCTTGTTGTTGGGCTATGCAGGTTTGTTGGTTTTCTGTAGCTTATACAGTTTGTACTATTTTGTGTAGCTTGGTTGTGTTTTGTTATGCAGGTTTATGGTGTTTTGTAACTTGGGCAGGTTTGGAGAGTTTGAGTTTTCAAGCTTGGCTCAATGTTCTTTTTTTTTCTACTGTTATGCAGTTTGTTTAGTTTTATATCCTCTTTGGTATTTGTGACAGCCTCTTTTTAGCCAAGCTGTAAAACTTCACCCAAGGTGATATCTTTCTCTCTTTCTCTATCCATGAAACAAGCATTTTTGCTTTTTTTATTATATTCTGAAAAATTGCCTCTGGAAAATGATGATAGCTTATGACAAGCTTTGACTTGTCAATTGGTTTACCTCCTGCTGTTTTACTTTTGCCTGCTGCATTTTTCTGCTTTCATGTTGCTTGCCATATTTGTACAGTTTGCCTCCAATTTGTTTTATAACTCAGTTTGGGCAATTTGTTTTGTAGCTCAATTTGGGACCTTGCTTGCTGTTTGTTACAGCAGGTTCCTTGCTTGTGCTGCATTGTATAGTTTGACCTGTGCTCTGACAGTTTGGCGCCTGTTGCATTTGAAACTTTGTAACTCAGTTTGGTTCAATGTTTTCTTTAGTTTGCTGCCATGTTTTGGTTGAGTTGCAATGGTATAGTTTGGCTTATGTTTGACAGCTTTGGCGCCTGTTACGTTTGAAACTCATCTTGCTTTGTATGCTTGCATTTGTATTTTTTACTTTTCTCTTTGTGAACCAAGAAGAGCAATCTTCTTGTGATTTGCAAAGAGAAAAATAAAATGTGATGAAAAATAAGCATTCTGATTCCAGACGACAAATTTTAATGATGACTTTTTTTTTCTTTCTTTTTCATTTGAAAATTCTTTTCAATTAACTGTACTAATTTTCTTTTCCTTTGTTTTTTCATGTGAGTATCAATTGGATGATAGAGGAAGCTGAGGAAGCCAGAGACCTTGAGCATGGGAGCAATGGCATCTTAGGAGGCTTAGGCTTAGATTAGATAGACTTTTTCCATTAATTGTAACATTTATTATTTTAAATACTATAAGTTGTAAAACTTACAATATTCAAATAATTTTGTAACAACATTTGAAATGAATAAAAAAAGTCTTTATCCAAAAGAAACCTTTCTTCTGTCAAATATCTTGCCATTCTTCCTTGCATTTTCACTTAATTATTTAAGACTCTCAAATCAAAATGATTGAAACTGCATTTCAACAATTCTAATCCAGATAACTTAAATTCCAAATAATCAAAAACTTTGCAGTCTCGTAACCTTGCATCAGTATTCCAATCACAATACGCATTGTATAATAAACAAGCAAGCATTCCATTAACCGACAAACCTTTCATTCTATTAACAAGCAGATGTCTTGATATTCCAAATAACAGTCTCAACTCCTATTTCTTATCCCAGATAATCAGGCCTTGGGAACAATCAGTTAACCTTTCAGAAAACTTGAAAAAGTGTGAAAATAATGTAACAGTAAACTGAATTTCTGTGGATTCAATTTCTTCTGAGAAATGCGAGAGAAACCCTGATTCTTGATTTACTACCAAAGAAAAGTCTGTTTGATCGATTCCTGAGCCAATCTTTAAAAATCATAGAAAACCCTAGGGTTGTGATTTCTTGTGAAAAAGGGAGGGCAAATTTTGGGGTACAACACAAGTACCAACCAAAGTGCCACACCAATGTAGCTACTGCTTCAACCGTATCGGTCTATGCCGTACAGTTCCCTCACAATTTATTGCTACTTACTTAATGAGTGCCCCCAGATCCGGGTATAGGATCTATAGTAACCCCAAACAAAACCCTCAAAAATAAAGCAAACAAAGCAATCAAGAGAAGCAATTTTAATGACCTAGATCCTAAGGTATACCCCACTTATAATTCCCCAATAGAGTCGCCAGTTGTGTGATACGGTGGCAGAACCGATTGTTTTTACTGGTTTGTGTTTTGCAATTTTTTAATGTCGCGGTAAGCAAGAGTCGCCACCGACTTTTATTTCATCCAACCGGAAAGGAAAAAAGTACAGAAAAAAATCTTTTTTCGAGATTTTGAGTACGGGGGGTAGATTATAGAAAGGGAAGGTGTTAGCACCCTTTCTATCCATGGTTTACCATGGGCTCTTAGGTACTTGCTCATTTTTAAATTGCTTGTGTTTGTGTGCTTGTTTTTGAAAAATGTTTTACTTCGTGATAACCCTTGTATCAGTCCTCAAGGGTGTGATGAAGTTGTTTTGAACATTTGTTTGAAAAGTGTAAGTGTGAAAAGTTTTGATTTGAGCAAGTACCTACTAGCATCTACCCACTCGAAAAAGATCGTTTCTATTCTTGTTTCCTTTAGACAGCGCTATCCTACTATTGAGAAATAGGTAACACCGTCGTTGGAATTTGTAAGGGTCAATTCGAAAGGGACGTAAGGTCAGTAAAGCAATATTAGGACACCTTAGTAGTAACCCTAGATTCTTAAGATCTTTTCGAGGCAAAATTTCCGAGGCAACATTTGAACGGGACAATTTGATCTCTTTAGACGGGAGGGCAACCACTAAGACACCCTATGCTTAATGATCGTTTACCGAAGGCAATCGAAGTGAGAGTATACCCTAAGAGTGAATATGTGCGAGTGATTTATTTTTAGTTTATTATCTTTGCACATTAGGGTTTTCTAACCATTTTAATTTTGTCATGCATTCTTGCCATACAATCCTAAACATACATCTAACAGTTAAGAGTTTTGCGGAAAGTAAAAGCGGAAAAAATAACCTACGCTTATTTCATGGCTTTGACAGTTACATAATTATCGTTGACAGTAAATAAAGTTGCGGAAATTTAAAAACCCTAATTAAAACTATTACATCCTCAAAACAGTTACAAAGATAATAAAAGAATTAAATGCGCGCGGTAAGTTAAATGCGAAGCGATTAGGGTTTTGACCCTTTGACTAATCCTACTTGCGATTGATTAAAGAAAAAATGTTTTTTGTCATGTTTTGTTATTTGAGAAAATAATGGAGAATTAAATTAAAAGAAAATCCGCAGTCCTAATTTATATTAATTTTTGAAAATAAATTAATTAATTCTAAACAACCTATTTTTGTATTTTTGTTTTATTTGAGAAAAAAGAGAAAAATTAAATCAAGAGTTAACCTAATTTTCTAATTTAATTTTAATTGTGAAAAACAAATTAAAGTTACCCTAATTTAAATATTAATCTAATTAATTAACAAAATTAAATTTAATAAGAAAACAACTAAATCTAATTTTTTTTGACTTTTTTTTATGATATAATTAAAACTGATTTTAAAAATAAAATAATTAAACAAATTAAAAGATAAAAAAAAAGAAGTTGAGAATTGGCCTGTGTTGTTGGCTGGAGAGGGGGGTATGAATCTGAATTCCTTGGCCCAAATGCTCCAAGCCCAGTTAATGCGTTGGATCAGGTGTGGGCGTTGACTTGAGGAGCATGGTGGTCTCTTGCTATCTGGGCGTTGGATTGGATCATCCTTCCATCCAATGGTCACAAGTTGCTAGTGCATGGTGGTCAACAAGAGGAACGCTGCGCTGAATCAATGAGTAGAAAAGAAAATAAAGGAAATTGTCTGGACCTGGGATTGAACCCATGTCCTTATACTCTTTGCCAGTGTTACACTGCCAACTGCGCTACACAAGTTATTTGTTAATATAATACACACAAAACGTAATGTACGAAACAAAGATGGTCAGACCAAAAAACGCGCGAATTTCAAATAGCTCAGTGATAGATGGACACATTGTCTTCTGCTTCCTCTGCCGTCATTTTAGAAAAAGGGACTTTTACCTACAGACATCCACTGTAGGTATAACCCTCCATATTTCAAAAATGTTGTACACGCAAGATAAATGAAAGGCAATGGTACCAATCAACTCGTCCCATCCTCACGAGCATCATGGTACCTGATTCAAGGCCCAATTGTTCTTGTACAAAAAGACCCTAAAAATAACACAAAAACCCTAGAAATGGAAACATCGTGTACAAGCTTCAAAAACGCAATTAAATGACATGGTTAGCTTGCAAACATGATGAAGATTACAAATATATGAGTTAAAGATGCTAATGGTGCAGAAATTAGTGTAATCGTTTTCAAAGAATGATGCAAACCATGGGAGTCCTTGCATGCGTTTATGGCTTTTTGAGCACCTGCAAGTGATTGGGATAGGTTCTGGGAAGGTCCAGGAGTCGTTTGGTAATTCTAGAATGGCTTGACTTGGCCTCTAGAATGGAATTAAATCACCACTTTTTCTTGGAATTTTGAAGTTTGTTCTTGCAGTTTGCACGCCTCCACCCTTGTATTTTTGATCTGGAATTGTTCACTATATAATCTAGAGTGAATTAGGTTAACAAACTTGGACTAAATCTTTGCATTTATCCAAGATTTGATTTGATTTGCAAGCTATATGATATGTTTCTATTTTGAGCCAAATCATGCCTTTATTGTACCAATTGACCTTGATTAGATTTGATCTTGTTAACTCAGCATATCTTGATTGCCAATATGTTAAAAAACAAATCAAATATCTTTGTTAATTTTCATCATTTATTTGATTTAATCCACTTTTTAGTTAATGAAAAATCAAAATAAATTGAAAAATGAAGCACATAATGGGTGAGTGAACATTTGAGTCTTGGACCACATTATAATTGAGGTGCAAGCATAAAAAGTTGGGCCCATTTAGCAAAAGATGCAAATTTGAGCACATTTGACTTTTGGCAATTTTGCAAAAATGGTCAACTTGGCCAATGCATAATTCTCCCAATTTTGACCCTAGAGAGGTGTTCTTGGACTTTTTAGAAATATTAGGATGTCCTCTAAACAACCCTTTTGGTCTCATCTCAATTGAGTCTTCCATGTTAATGTATGAAGCTTTTTCCCAAAAGGTGTTTTTGTTGACTTTTCAAAAGGACCTATAATGTCAAAATTCATATCTTTTTGTGAGTGCATATTATGGACTTTGGAGATGAATATGAATTGTAGGTAATTGCATCCTCTTCATAATGAGCTTTGGATGGGTCATTTCTGATAAAGTATGAGAAAGTTATGCTTGGTCAAAGTTGAATTGACTTTTCCCGTAAAACCCTAATTTAGCAACTTTTGGGTTTTGATGAATTGTGAGCAATCCTTGAGTAATCATGATCAACCCTTGATCAAATGATGTATAATACTTAAAAATGAGGATGTTGACCAAAAATCTTGAAGTTTTACTGTATATGGGCCACAATTGACTTTTGACCTAGTACAGTTGATTTTCAAGCATTTGAGCAATTGACTGAGCAAACTTCTTATGCAAGGCTTGAAACTTGACATGGATGATATTGAGAACATATTAGGACAATGATGAGAATTTGATTCCTTTGTGGTTCACACATCTTGATGAAGATGGAAACCCTAATTTAAGGTATACTGCCTTAGGAGAGAGTTTGTCTGGTCAATTCTTGAACTTCCTTGAGCAATTTGGGGACCTCACTTGCCATGTATTGAGAAATATGGGAGGGCAAATTTTGGGGTACAACAATAACCTTTTATTTATAAACTTTTCCCAACTGGATTTGGGCTTCAAAACGCATTAAAGAGGCTGCACAAAGTCTGCAAAAATATCTCTAAGAAAATAGATTTTCAATCATAACTTTGCTAAAAAGTCTCCATATTTAGAAAGTTTGAATATCTTGAAAAACCAACATAATATCTCTGATTTATCAATCTTGGACGCCACATAGGATTACTAAATAGTTCCATAATATTCAGTAATTAAATCACAACAGCTGAATCCAAACTGTCAGTTGTAGCAGACTTGATGTCCTATACTTCTGGTTAGGACATCCCTTTTGACACGTTCAAACACCAAGTTGGAAAACTTTCAAACTGCAAAACTGTAATAGTCCAGATGTCCCGCTCTTCTGGTTAAGACATCACATTCAACATACTTAAACTGCAAGTTGAAACATTTTCCAAACTGTAAAACTGTAATAGACCAGATGTCCTATACTTCTGGTTATGACATCATATTCGATATATTGAATCTGCAAGTTGAAACCTCTTGTTCAACATGTTGTTGCAAAGTTAGTTTTACCAAAATTCATGTCAATCACAATTTCAGAGAAATAACAATCTCCTCCTTTGTCAAATTTTGGCTAAAACAACTAAATAGTCCTTGCACAAGAAAACACCATAATCATGTTTGAAAATAAATCAAATAGAGAAACAACTATCATAACAATAAAGTTATGAGCAGTAACAAAAACAAAGAAATAATTAGTAGTTAGCCAGTCTACTAAACACAGCTGCAGCAAATAGAGAAACTAAATTCTCAACACCATGATGTCAAGAAATCTTGTCTAACATCACTTCAGATCCGTTCAATCCAGCATAGCAGGGAATGCCCCTCAACACCTGCTAAATAGTAGCCAACAATCACAATGGTTAGTGCACACACACACTTCTCCCCATTTTTAGCCAGAATATAACAAAGGAAGCAACTAACCAAAAATAAACCACATTAGCAAGGAGTGTACACAAGTTCTAAACAAATCCTGGGCATTTACCATTCAAACAAAAACTACATCTTTAGTTATCAGCAAGAGATATTTCACAGGCTTCTTCATATGCTCTGAAGCATAATCACACTAGCTTTTGCTGGACTCTAAGTACACTCATTTCACCCAGAAATAGTGAAACAAACAAAGATATCAACACATCCAATATGTGATATTTCTCATTCATCAACCAAAACAGTTATTGAGTCCCTCCGAAAAACTGCAGAGAAAAATAAATTCTCCCAGACACAACCAAAATTGTCACTCAAAATCCTCCTAAGAAGCATGTGAGCACATGATTCAACCAACTAGCTTCACACATCTAGAACCATACATATCCAGCAGCCTAATGTCACAATAAGTTGTTTGACATCACAACCTCACCAGAGGTAAATACTCTTCACTAGCTTGATCAGCACACAAGCCTAAAAACAATCTGCACCATTGCAGTCACAATCCATAGACAAGTATTTTACCCCCTGTCATGGATAAACAATGCTCCTACTGAAGATTAATCATTTGAGCACCAGATAAAGTTACATAAAGACTTCACATTCTCATAGTCAAGAGCTATCACTTCACACACATGTTGAACCATAACCACACCCTTGTGAGAACAATATGAACTAGATACTCCAGCTCTAGGACTTCTATCTTCTTCAAGGACATGTATGATACATTGCCTTACAGAACCACACACTTCATCATACTTATTTGGATGACCAAGATGTCATGCACCCTTGCTTTAACATCACTTAAGAAAAAACAATCAGTTTACTTGCTTCACAAGCTTCAGGATGACACACTTGCAGTAGAGGAAAACACTTCTCCGTAATCTTCTTGATAAGATCACACCATCTGATCCTAGTCCTTGCCTTTATGTTCACTAGCAATTATTGATACTAGTGAAGTCTTGAACATGGTAGTCATGCATTCATCAAGCATACTATTGTAGACAAGATCAGAATCTGCATATTCTGATCCACATAGTCAGAACTGCTTCTTCTAACACTAATGTTGAGCCCTAAACTCCACATCCATAATCTCAAGCATCCTTCAGGAAAAATTACCACAAAACCACAAAACATGATGTTACAACATCATTTTGGATATTAGCTTCTCATCACAAAAGCCAATCACCTTGGTTCTTAAAAAAATAGAGGACTCATTATGCAAAAACTTCTTTCAAGAAGAAAAAAACACAGCCACTACAGCTTAATAAATTTCTCACAAACACATGAACACCATGAAGAGAAATAAACTCTCACACTTTTTCTGAAGCAAGGAGTTCAGATATCAGATTTGCATCCACACATCAGATAAGTACCCGGCTCCCAACAAGGTCTTTACCATTAGTCACATGCACATCTTCATTATATCAGACTTATACCCAACTCCCGACAAGGTATTTGTAATCAAAGATAATTTTCCTCGCTGTTATACCCCAAAGTTTTCCCTCTCACTTATCAATTATTTTCTCATAAAAGATCTCTCTTGGTTCAAGACTACATTAGGGTTGATCAACTCAAGACACCTCTTTAAGCACTGATGACCAAAATTAGGGTTTGAGATTGCATAAGGATAATTGAACTTTCAATGCCTCATATGAATTTAATGGATCATTGTGGACCCCCAATATTACTCATGTCAAGTTTCAAGCCTTGGATCACATTTTTACTCAGTCAATTGAGCAGTTGACCTAAAAATCAATTGTATTGGGGAAAAAGTCAACTGCGGCCAATTTACAGTCAAACTTCCTAATTTTTTATCCATAGAAACATTATAAACTCATATGTATAATTTCATCAAGTTTGGACCATAATTCCTCAAGAAATCTGATTAAATCATCAAAAGGGCAAAATGGTCAAAATTAGGGTTTTGACTGAGGAAAGGCAATTTCTGATTTTTGACCTAGCAAATGGTTAAGTGGTTTGAGGCATGATCTCAAGAGTTCAATTGCATCATTTTTACCTAATGTCATGACCCAAAACATTGCTCAAGATCATTTGGATTGATAGTGAATTTTCAGTCAACTGATCAAAAGTCAATTGTACACTGAAAAGTCAAACTTTGACTTTTTGGTCAAAAATCAAATGTCAAAGATCACAATTCATTAAAACATGTAAAAATATGAAACTTATTCATCAATAAATCAAAAAGTCAAGATTTCATTTTGAAAAGTCAAAAGTTTTCTAACTTAGAAATTTTTCTAAGTGTTTAAAACTTCATGTTTTTTCACAATTTTGAGCAAATTTTTCACCATGATGCAAGATGATTTAGAAGAAACTTTCAACATGAAAGTTGTAGATATACATGATATCTACAACATTTATTTACAAAACTTCTTCTATAAATTCTTAGATCTCAAGTTATTAATTCATAAAGTAATGGTCTTGAAATTAAACATTTAGTGAAAATTTGCCCTAGTTTTGGTCAGGATTTTGACCTAACTTCTGACCCAAGTTTCACCTAGTTCTAAGGGGAATTTTCAAAAGTGATTCAAAGAGGGGTTGTAGAGAACATTACAAGCTTTCCAAAATGTCAAAGAACTCCTTGAGATTATTTGTGAGAAAGGAGAATCGAAGGTCAGAAGTTGGGGTTTCAAGTTGTTTTGCAAGGCAAATTTTGTGATGCACAATGAACCAAATCCATAGCCATGCTGCATAATCTTCACTTTGCAGGCCTCAAACTTGAAATTCACTCCTTAATTAAATGTTTACACAACATATGGAGCCATTGTCCAAGCATTTGAATCATTATCCAAGTTGCATTTCCATTTTTGGAAGAAAGGCACCATTGATATTCTTGAAAAGTGACTTTAATCACAAAGTCAACTTGTATGGAGCTTTTCACTTGTTCTTTCTGCACAAGCATACTCTATAAACTCGGAACAAACATGTTTAAAGTTTCTATCCACTCTACAAGACATGTAACTTACATTGAAACCATGTTTATCAAGATAACTTCAAAACAAGTCAAGAACTCATAACATGTGATTCTTTGTTTCTGGTCATTTCAAACCTCAAAACCTTTCCTCTATAAATAGAGATACTATTTGCAAGAGAACGCACGAATACAAAAGCTCCAAAACTTCCCCAAAATCAGAACTGCATCACAAACCACCATTGTTGCATATTTTGACTAAGAACTTCAAACTTCCATTTCAAGCGTGCGTTTCTTGGCCTTTTGCTTCCAAAAGCTTCCAAACATCATACATAATCCATACCTATCCCTGTTACACGACTGTAACACCATCTTCATCCATTTCCAATTTTAAAAATAGAGCATCACAGTTGGACTTCTCCAGACTATTCCAGCCACCTTCAGCTCAAGCCAGCCATTACATTAGCTTCCTAGAGGCCCAAGGAAGCTAACCTGATCATCACCATCACCTGAAACAAGCTCAAACTCATTTCACGATTTCCAGTTTTGAGGTATTTTCTTGAACTTATATCTCATTATTTAGGAATTGTTAGGTTTGCATTTATGAAGATAAAATGTAGACATCATTGCCCTGAAACTATACATGTCCATAGATTTCATTTATTTTGATTGAGCTAGGAGAATTTTGAGTTTGAACTTTCTAAAATATTTAGGTCAAAATTTTGTACTTTTAGAAATTCTCATTCATCTTTGATTTATAGCTTATGATATTTATATGGTTTGATTCGTGTGAAAAAATGGAGCAATTTTCATGTTTACATTTTTGCAAATGGTTGAGAAATGAGCAAGTTACAGATCATTTGGCTGGTGGTTGAAGATGAAGTACAGTCATTTATGTTATGTATTTATCATTTCATACAAGTTAACGGATGTATCACCACCCTAGTGGTTAAAGCGCGCGCCTGTCACTATGAGGTCCTGGGTTCAAGCCCTAGCGTGACATTTTTTTCCATTTTTCCACTTTTTTTGACATTTTTGTGTTTTTGCAGCGCTGAGCCTCCCCTTCTTTGGGCTTTGTTGTTTTTACTAACTTCTGACCCCCTGTTTCATTAATCCACCTCCCTGACTTATTTTTATTTTATTTTATTTTTTACTTTTTCATCTTTTATTTATTATTATTATTATTATTATTATTATTATTATTATTATTATTATTATTATTATTATTATTATTATTATTATTATTATTATATTATTATTATTATTTTCTTTAATCATGAAAAATCCAAAAATATTTTACTTATTATTTATACTTATTCATTTTATTTACTTATGAGACAAAAATATTAAAAACATTTTCTTTTAACAAATTAATTTATCTTTTAAATAATTAAATATTTAGACTTGGTTTTAATAATTATTTTATTAATTAAAATTAATTTAGAATTTAGGTTTCTTTTAATTATTTAATTTTTATTTTCATTTTTATTTTAAAACCCCTTTTCTTCATAAAAAACCCTAAAAAATCTATTTTAGTTTAATTTCTTTTCTCAATTATTTGAAGTTAATTTTATTTTAATTTTAACTAATCATTTTTCTTAATTAGGTTTAGGTTGAACCCTTTTTATGAAAACCAAACAAAAATCATCTTTTTTTTTATTCTTGTATTTATATATTACCATTTATTCAATTATTTGTACATGTTCAATATGGCTGTAATAGATAATCAGGTTTAATTTTCTTGCAAAATTCCCATTTGTAATTTGTATACCCCCTCCCCTAAAGTATTGTAATAGCGTAGTAATTTTAAATTCTGCAATTTATCGCTTTATATACAAATGTTAGTAATTAGGGTTTTGTATGGAAACACTAAAACCAATAAATTAGCAAACCCTAATCAAAGATAAATCAAGCATGAAAATCAACACACTTACACACATACACCCTAGGGTAAACCCACTTGGTTGCCTTACAAAAATGGTCATATTACGCATGTGAGGTATCTTAGCAAAAACAAATACAAGATCATAGTCCCTCGATGACGCTATCATAGTTGCCTTTCAAAAATGATCTTAGTCCCTAAAGAATATGCTAAGATACCTTGCAACATTGCTAATCATGGTTATACAATGACCCACGCCTGTCCCGTTTACATCCAAAGATAGGGTTACTTACCAAATCAATGGTAAGATAACAATGTCAAAGGAAAGAGGAAATGAACACGAAAGACTTTGAGTAGGTAGAATATTCCTAGGTACTTGCTCCATTTCAAAACAAAAACATCCTTGCTATTTTCAAAACAAGCACCTACACTTTCAAAACACTTTTTCAAACCTGAAAACATTTTCAAAAGATCAACACCTTTGTATACATTCTTACGAACGAGAATCATTACAAAGTTCGTCTAAACAATGGCCTCTTTACAAAATACTTTCAAAAAATCACACAAAGCACATTTTCAAACAATATCAAGTGATCTAGCAAGTAACTAAGAGCCCATGGAAAACCATGGATGAAAAGGGTGCTAGCACCTTCCCTTTTCATAATCTACCCCCCGAACTCAAGAAACAATCTCAAAGGTTTTTCCTGTGCTTTTTCACCTTTCCTTTTGGATAAAAGAAAAGTCGGTGGCGACTCTTGATAACCGCAACATTTGCGATCAAACACAAAACGCCCAAGTCAGTTCTCCCACCGTATCATAGAACTGGCGACTCTGTTGGGGAGAATTTTAAAAATGGGGTTACCTTAGGGTTAGATCACATTTACTTGCTTTCATTGTTTGACTTGTATGCTTTACATTATAGTTCTTTGTTTGGGTTTAAATCCTCTACCCAGATTTGGGATACCTTATAGGTAAGTAGTAATACGTTATGGAAACTGTGTGAGGTATACTAACATGGTCTAACCAATAGCTATGTTAGTGCGACATATTTGTGGGTACCGGTAGCCCTTGAGTAGTCAAGGAGAATACGGGGACGGTGAGTGATGTCATGAAGTACTAATGAACTTTTAGAATCTTTACTTGACCAACTTGGCCTTTAGGACATAGTGAGATGACCGGCTTTGGTGCAGTCCGAAGTTGGTAGATACTCGATACTACACTCATTAAAGTTTGGTTTTTTGGGATATTTCGGTCGCTATTAAAGAGACTTGCACTGAAACAATGCCCAAAGAAACAAACCAGTGATATTGAGCTCCTTAGAACCCTGTTACTATTAATAGGACAAGTTTGAGCCAACTAAACTTCAAAAGGGTACTTACCTATGAGACTCCATGCAAGCCTAAACCTAAGGACTCATTTTCTTTGTTTGTATATATATACTTGTACATAATATCATAAACATCATAACATCATACTCATATTCACTAACCATTTCAAGGATCTTGGGATTTATCTTTGTTCTATTTTGTAGGACATGGATTCTATTCACAGGAAAACTATTCAAGTCAATCTTGTAAGGAACCTTCCTCAACTTAAAGAGCTAGCATCAAGAATTCCTGAAAACTCTCCATTTACCGAAAGACATGGTCTCCTACTAAACTTGGTCACCTCCAACACTGATGAGGACATGATGAAGGTGCTCTTCCTGTTCTTTGATCCTCTACATCATTGCTTCACATTTCCTGATTATCAACTTGTGCCAACTTTGGAAGAATTCTCCCAACTCTTGAGGATTCCCATTCTCAATCAACTACCTTCCAATGGTACATAAAGAGATCCAAAGCCAGAATAGATTGCTCAAGCTCTACACTTGTAATTATATGATATCCAACTAATTGGGAAACAAGGAGTGGTGTCAAGGGTTTCCTAGCAAAGTTCATGTTTGAGAAAGTCCAAAAATGTTGGAACTCTTTGGATTTGCAAGCTTTTGAGGAAATTGTGGCTCTCCTCATCAATGGGATGGTTCTATTTCCAAATCCTAACTAACTCATAGATGTGAACACCGTCAAAATCTTCATGTCTCGTAACCCGGTGCCTACTTTGCTAGGGGATATCCTACATTCCTTTCACACTTGCACTATGAGGAAAAGAGGTATCCTTATGTGTTGTAGTCCTCTTTTAGCAAGATGGTTTATTTCGCATCTTCCCCAATCTGTACTACATAACGAGCAAGGTTTAAGGTGGTCACATAGGTTGATGACACTCAAACATTCAGACATTTATTGGTGTTCCTGATCTATAGATAATGTTACTATTATCGACCGTTGTGGAGAATTCCCTAATGTCCCTTTACTTGGAATTAGAGGAGGCATCACCTACAACCCCTGTTTAGCCTTAAGACAATTTGGTTACGCCCGAAGGGATGGCCCACATGAGATGCTCATTCAAGGTTTGATATTTGACTACGAGAATGACGATCAAGGTCATCACCACAGATTTATCCGAGCTTGAAGGATGTTGAACAAGGTAGATAGCAAGACATTAGGGCATAAGAATTCAACCCCTCTTGAGCCTTACCTCAAATGGGTACGAGCTCGTGCTCAATGTCTTATAATGCCTTACCCCTCCATTCTCCCAGTAATCGTAGAGCCTATTATGGAAGGAGATATTCCATACAATATCCTGCATCCTGACATGCTTGCCTCTCTTGAAGACTTACAAAGAGATTGGTTACAGCTTAAAGGGGAGAGAGACGCTTTTGAGGCCCAGTTTTACGCTAATGAGAAGAAGGTTTTGGAACTCACTAAGAAACTTCATGAGGAGCGGAACCTGAACGCCTACATCGCACCAAAGAGGATGCGTATAACTTTTTTATCTTAGAGTTTTATATTTTCTTTGTAAGCCCAAAAGAGGCATGATGTACTCAATCTTTGATTTATTAATATAATGTGTGTTCCCATTTGGTCTAAAGCAAATTTAAATCTCTAATTTCCTTGAAATCATTGCATGTGCATTTACCATTCATCATAACATAAGCATGTTTTCTCACAACAAGTCTCCTCATCTTTATACTGTTTATTTGGGTAAGATGGATCTCGAGCAGACAATGAAAGACCTCCAGGCACAGAAACTCAGTTTCAACAGATGTTCTTGACTCTAGCCAAAGGACAAGAAGATTTGAAAACTTTTCCGATTGAAGAAAAGAAGAAGAAAGCAAAGAAAATAACCGGAGTTCTGAATATGGGAATAAGGTTCCAAGGATAAGCCAGATGGACCTTAGACTTTGCAACGTCATCTGGTGAAAAGGATAATAAAAAAGTGAAAGGCAAGGAAGCATTTGTCCAGCCAGAATCTGAAGAAGAAGAAGAGGAAGACTACTCTTAAGAGCAGTATCCCCCGGCCGACGACAAATACAAACATCTGGAAGAATGACTAAGTGCAATGGAAATTCAAAAAGTGTCTGGGTTGGACTTTGAAGAGCTGGTGTGATACGGTGGGAAGAGAACTGACTGTTTTTGGAATGTTGGTTCGCGTTTTGCGTTTGTTTTTGCAAAATGTCGCGGTAAGCAAGAGTCGCCACCGTCTTTTATTTTATCCAACAAGGAAAGGAAAAAAGCACAGAAAAATTCCTTTTTTCAAGATGTTTCTCGGGTCCGGGGGGTAGATTATAGAAAGGGAAGGTGTTAGCACCCTTTCTATCTGTGGTTATCCACAGGCTCTTAGGTACTTGCTCAAAGTGTTTTCAAAATTTTCTTTTCTTTGTGTTTGTGGGTTTGAAAGAAGTTTTTGTTTAAAAGGAGTGTAAGTGCGAAAAGTTTTGTTTTGTTTTAGAATGAGCAAGTACTTAAGAACCATCTACCTACTCGAAAAACGAATTAATTTGTGCTAATGTCCTTTAGACAATGCTATCCCACTATTGAGGAGTAGGTAGCACCGTCGTTGGAGTTTAAGGGTCAATTCGATTAAGGGACGTGTGGTCACTAAAGCAATGTTAGGACGCCTTAGCGGTAACCCTAATGTCTTAGATCATTTTCTCGAGGCAACCGTTTCGAGGCAACTTATGATCTTTGGACAAGAGGGCGATCTCTAAAACTTCCTATACTTAATGACCACGTTCGAAGGCAACCAAGTGAGGTGTACCCTAAGAGTGCGCATGTGCGAGTGTTTTATTTCGGTTAATATTATCTTTGTACATGTCATGGGTGATCTATGTTGATTTTAAGTTCATACATTTGATCTTGTCATGCATTCCCTATTATCAAACATCTAACAGTGTATAGTTGCGGAATTTAAATTACGGGAATTAAATCTAAACTATTACAAGGCGTCGAGTATTTACATCGCCAAAAACAACCCTTGAAATTTAAATTGCGAAAAATAAAATAAAGCGATAAAAATGTCCTAATTAAAAGCTATTACAAACCGGAGGCAAGTACATTAATATGATAAAAATAAACAAACGCGTGCGGGAAATTAAATCGAGCGCAAAGTTCTAGGGTTTTGACCCTTTTTGTTAAATAAAAGATTTTTTGTTTGCTTTTGAATTTTAAGAAATAAATTATCTAAGTTAATTATTAAACTACATTAAATTAATTAATTAATGAAAATAAATATTTTTGGGTTTTTTGATATTTAAAGAAAGAAAATAAAATTGATCAATGTTAATAAAACCTAATTATGTCTAAATTAATTTTATTATTTACAAAAATATATTAAAGATATTGTCTAATTAAAGCCTAAATTAATTACTAAATTAAATTAATTAAATTAATGAATAAAAATAAATTATTTTGGTCTTTTGGTATTTTAAGAAAGAAATCAAAATTAATGTTAGTAATTAAAACCTAGATTAATTCTAATTGAATTTTAATTATTTACAAAAATGTGAAAGTTATTCTAATTAAAATTCTAAATCAATTAATTAATGTTTATTAACAAAAATAAAAGTTAGAATTTAATTTGATAAAGAAAATGTTTTGTGGTTTTGTTTTAATATTTTAAGAAAGAAATAAATCTAAATTAATCACTACATTAAATTAAATTAATTAATTAAAGGAAAAAAAAAGGTTATTTTTGGATTTTTGGTTATTTAAAGAAATAAAATGGAATGGTTAAATTAGTGATTAAACCTATTAAATTCTAATTAGTTTTATTTATTTACAAAAAGAAATTAAAGTTTCCTAGAATTAAAAACCTAATTAATTAATCGGAATTTATTAAAGAAAAATAAAGTTCTTAATTTTAATTGGACAAAATGATATTTTTTGTGATTTTTTGGATATTTAAGGAAATAAAAATAATTTTGGTCAAAGTTAATAAAAACCTAATCGTCTAAATTAATTTTAATTATTGCAAAAATATTAAAGTTATTTCCTAATTAAACTAAATTAATTGAATTAATATTTATTTACAAAAATAAAGTGCTGAATTTAATTTTAATAAATGAAATATATTTTTTGGTTTTTGATTTTATTAAGAAAAAGATTAATTAGTTAGTGATTAAATAATAAAAATAATAAAAACAAGCAATTAAATAAAAAAAGAAAGAAATAGAGAAAGTTAGAGATTTGGGCATGTAAGGAGGTGTAAAGAGCATTTCTGAGCCGGGATCTTCGAAAGCTTCATGCTCTAACTATGGTGTTTTTTTATTCTTGCATGGAACCTATGATTCAACCATCCATAACTGTTCTATATAAACTCAAACAAACGTTAGCATACCATAAAATGTGATTAAAATTAGAGATTCGAAATTTAAAATTTTACCAAACCGGTGGGTGTGCTAGGCGTGTGATGAATTGCTCTTGGGCCTTGTAAGACTCATGAGGACTTCAAGAGTATGGTTTGAGACTTGATGTCAATTGTGAGAGGCCGGAACCTCGAGATATGACTTGCACCAATTCTTTGATTTCTGGAGAGCTTTTTGAAGAGCTTTTAGAGAACTTTTTGAAGAGCTTTTTGAGAGCTTTTTAGAGAGGACTTTCGTGTCTTTTAACCTTGTGTGGCTCTCTATTTATAGAGGAGAATGAGGAGACAAGAAAGCATGGAAATAATCTCCCTCATAATGTTGTGTTTTAAGACCATGATCAAGATTTGAAAAAAATTCCATATTTGATGATTCTCCATTATTAAACCTTCCAATTTCATTCCAAATACAATATTTTGTGCATGATATGGCTTGATTCTAGTTTTATCTTGTCCATGATGATAATAAAGACCTGTATCAATAAAAAAGATACCAAGTTATCAATATTTAGATTTTATTTGGATTTAAATTGATTTAAAATTAATTAATTCAATAAAAATAAAATAAAATAGAAAAATTAATGAATGGATATAAAACTGAAGATAGGACACTTGTGTAGTGTGACAAGATCAAATCAAGTGGAAAAAAGTGGGCCCATTTGACAAAATTTGAAGTTTTGGGGATAATTGACTTTTGGCAATTTTGGAAAAATGCCCAACTTCAACAATGCATAACTTCTTTAATTTTGAACTTTTGGAGGTGTTCTTGGACTTTTTAGAACTCTTGAGATGTACTCTAACCAACCCTTTTGGTCTCATCTCATTTTGATATTCTATTCTCAAGTTACAAGCTTTGGCAAAAAAGGTGTTTTTGTTGACTTTCAAAAATAACCTATAATGTCCAAATTTGTAACTTCTTGTGAGTGCATTTTCTGATCTTGGGGTATGAATATGGATTGTAGGAAATTGCATCCTCTTCATAATGAGCTTTGGGTGGGTCATTTCTCATAAGTTATGAGAAAGTTATGCTTGTCAAAGTTGAGTTGACTTTTCCTGTAAAACCCTAATTTAGCAACTTTTGAATCTTGATGAATTTTGAGCAATTCTTGATGAATCATGATCAACCCTTGATCAAATGATGAAATATCCTTCAAAATGAGAATGTTGACAAAAAATATTGAGGTTTGACTGTATTTGGGTCACAGTTGACTTTTGCCCTAGCACAGTCGTTTTTTGGAGTTCTTGAGCAATTGACTGACCAAACTTTCTCTGCAAGGCTTGAAATTTGAAATGGATGAACTTGAGAACATATCAGGACATTGGGGAGAACTTTAGGTCATTTTTATGCAAGGACCTTGATGCAACACAAAACCCTAATTTGAGATTGACTGCCTTAGCAGATGACTTGACTGTCCAACTCTTGAGCCATCTTGAGCAACTTGGAGATTATTCTTGCAATGTCTTGAGAAATATGGGAGGGAAAATTTTGGGGTACAACTGTTTCCCCTGTTCAATCTTCTTAAACCTGAGGATATAGATTGGCTTTCGGGTATTTCTTGATCCGAAGGTGGAAGATGATTGAACACTAAAGTGCCCAGAAATTTGCACTCGCATGATGTAGTATCAGCATTATGATGTCGGCAATGGGCTTACAGATGCCATTTGGAGATTGTTGGTAGGTGGTTCTGTCTTCTTTGACGGGTTTGGTATCAGAAAAATCTTTAGGAATCGATTTAAATGGACTAGAGGGGGTTTTGTCTCTTTCGACAGGTTATCTCTTTTGACGGGTTGTCTCCTTTGACGGGTTGTCTCCTTTGATGGGATTGGTATCAGAAAAATATTTAGGAATCTATTTAACTGGACCATAGGGGGTTTTGTCTCTTTTGACGGGTTGTCTCCTTTGACAGGTTGTCTCCTTTGACGGGTTGTCTCTTTTGACGAGTTGTCTCCTTTGACGGGTTGTCTCTTTTGACGGGTTGTCTCTTTTGACGGGTTGTCTCTTTTGACGGGTTGTCTCTTTTGACGGGTTGTCTTCTTTGACGTGTTGTCTCTTTTGACGGGTTGTCTCCTTTGACGGGTTGTCTCCTTTGATGGGTTGTCTCCTTTGACGGGTTGTCTCCTTTGACGGAGGAAAACATCAAGATCTAGAAACTGACTAGTTTTCAACGTAGTATACAGTTGAGATTATAGCACACGTCCACACTTTGACGTAGGGAAACATCTTCATCAAGATCTAGGAACTGTCTGGTCTTTAACGCAGTATACCGTTGAGATTGTAGAACTCGTCCACACTTTGACGGAGGAAAACATCAAGATCTAGGAACTGACTAGTATTCAACGTAGTATACCGTTGAGATTATAGCACTCGTCCACACTTTGACATAGGGAAACATCTTCATCAAGATCTAGGAACTGTCTGGTCTTCAACGTAGTATACTGTTGAGATTGTAGAACTCGTCCACACTTTGACGGAGGAAAACATCAAGATCTAGGAACTGACTAGTATTCAACATAGTATACCGTTGAGATTATAGCACTCGTCCACACTTTGACGTAGGGAAACATCTTCATCAAGATCTAGGAACTGTCTGGTCTTCAACGTAGTATACCATTGAGATTGTAGAACTCGTCCACACTTTGACGGAGGAAAACATCAAGATCTAGGAACTGACTAGTATTCAACGTAGTATACCGTTGAGATTATAGCACTTGTCCACACTTTGACGTAGGGAAACATCTTCATTAAGATCTAGGAACTGTCTGGTCTTCAACGTAGTATACCGTTGAGATTGTAGAACTTGTCCACACTTTGACGGAGGAAAACATCAAGATCTAGGAACTGACTAGTATTCAACGTAGTATACCGTTGATATTATAGCACTCGTCCACACTTTGACATAGGGAAACATCTTCATCAAGATCTAGGAACTGTCTGGTCTTCAACGTAGTATACCGTTGAGATTGTAGAACTTGTCCACGCTTTGACGGAGGAAAACATCAAGATCTAGGAACTGACTAGTATTCAACGTAGTATACCGTTGAGATTATAGCACTCGTCCACACTTTGACATAGTGAAACATATTCATCAAGATCTAGGAACTGTCTGGTCTTCAACGTAGTATACCGTTGAGATTGTAGAACTCGTCCACACTTTGACGGAGGAAAACATCAAGATCTAGGAACTGACTAGTATTCAACGTAGTACACCGTTGAGATTATAGCACTCGTCCACACTATGACATAGGGAAACATCTTCATCAAGATCTAGGAACTGTCTGGTCTTCAACGTAGTATACCATTGAGATTGTAGAACTCGTCCATACTTTGACGGAGGAAAACATCAAGATCTAGGAATTGACTAGTATTCAACGTAGTATACCGTTGAGATTATAGCACTTGTCCACACTATGACATAGGGAAACATCTTCATCAAGATATAGGAACTGTCTGGTCTTCAACGTAGTATACCGTTGAAATTACAGAACTCGTCCACACTTTGACGGAGGAAAACATCAAGATCTAGGAACTGACTAGTATTCAACGTAGTATACCGTTGAGGTTATAGCACTCGTCCACACTATGACGTAGGGAAACATCTTCATCAAGATCTAGGAACTGTCTGGTCTTCAACGTAGTATACCGTTGAGATTGTAGAACTTGTCCATGCTTTGACGGAGGAAAATATCAAGATCTAGGAACTGACTAGTATTCAATGTAGTATACCGTTGAGGTTATAACACTCGTCCATACTTTGACGTAGGGAAACTGTCGAGATTGAGAACCTTATCTGAAATTCAACCGAGGATAATTCAATTGAGATTTAAGAACCGGTCAGGTCTTCGACGTAACTGAGAACTTTAACTGTATCTTTCCTGAAAGGTAAAGGTCAGTCATATGCAATGCATGATATGGATCAGGCAATGATGTTCTCAAAATAAATGAGATTGTATTTGTATGATGCGTATATGCATGTATCATGATGTATGGGAATATAATGTTTTAGTTGGGGAAAATAAATCCCGGAGTTGCTGGAGAATAGAGTTGAATGCTTTGCTTCCGCCAGGGATGGTGAACGAAGATAATAAACGTGCATGAGAAGAGGACTCCGTTGGGGAATAAACTGATGAATAGATTACTCTGAGGGGAATTACCCTGTGGGGAAGAGATTTTCTGCTGAAGATTTTGACGATAAACTCCGTCTGGGGACTCCGCTGATAAGCTCCACTGGGGATAGATTACCGTTGCTGGTGATATTGGATCTGTGGAGGATTTAATTCCTATTTATGAAAGGAAAGAACTTCGTTGGGGATGATCATTCAGTTGCAACTTGCTGGGTATAATCCTGTTAGACTCTTGTGGGGATAATCCTCTGGATTCTGCCGAGAATGATCCTTTGAACTTGGCTGGGAGATTTATTTTGTACTCTGCTGGGGATAGACTTCCAGAGTCTATTGGGGATGATGATTCAACTCCGTTGGGGAAGCTTTTTCAGACCGTGCTGGGGCAATATTGACTCCACTGGGGGTATCTTGTATTCTGCCGGGGAACATTTTTACACTCCGTTGGGGAATATTCCTATACTCCGCTGAGGAATATTAAGACCTTCTGGGGATACCAAGCCTTTTTAGGGCTGATGGTAGATTAACTCTGCTTGGGGAGAGCATTGCTGATTCGTTCATAGTTGCAAGGCTCAGCTGGGGAGAGATACCATTACTGTCTTACTCTGAGGGGAGTGAAAGTACCTTAGCCGTATTCTTCAGTTGAATCTACTTTTGTACCTGATGGACAAAGCAACTATACAGCTTAGACAATTCTTATTGCCCCTGTTTCTACGGGAGAAGGTGCCTGCGGAGGCCTTGTGGATCGAGTATTATCCCACCCTATGAGGTGTTTGGTATCTTTCGATTGAAATGACAAGTCTTCTTCTGGTAGGCAAGTGACGAGATGACGGGACATAGTCGTACGCTTTGATCCCTAATTTTTGCCTGGACTGCCCTTTCGGGTTTTCAGTCCATCGGGATACCCTTTTTTGCCCAAGCCGCCTTTTCAGGTTTTCGACTTGCCGGGTGTACATATTTTTTTCCATTTTTATCCCTAATTTTTTTTCCCGAACCCTTTTGGTTCGCCGGGAAGCCCTTATTTTTGCCTAGGCCAGTCAACCTAGCGGGTCTTTGGTTATGTGTAGTACTTTTTTGACTATGTCCACGCTCTCAGAGATGTAGAGAGGTGTCACTGTCGGTAGTGTTGTGTTGCCATACTACCAGAAGATCTTCGTTTGATCATGCAAGATTCGTTGCGGGAATCCATGTTTAATGCCCCAAGTGACTCAGATGGAGATTTGCCCCTGGCTATTTGGCATTTTGAGAGATTCCTTGAATCTTGACTTGACTGCCCCAGATGATGGATAATGATCATATCTGCCCCTTGGTTGAAAGTGTTTTTCCACTTGAGGTGATCCTTTTTAAAAAGGTTTTTGCTCACTAGATATTCGTCGTGCGAATTTCTCTGCTATTGAACAAATAGTCATATGCAAACAATATTATTTTAAGAATGCAAAGCTTATGTCTGTTTTGAAATTTTTGAAAATGCATTTTTCTAGCAAAACAGGCAATTTTTTTGTAAAATGTGATGTCAACTCAGGATTTACAGCAAGCCCTACAGGAGTCAGGATACCTTTGTAACAGTATGCTTTCGGACTAACCCATGCTTCAGCTAGGACTTTTAAGGGTTATAACGTGGTCTGGTTCACGGTTTAAGAAACAAAGGATAAAGGCTCAAATTTTATTTGTACCCACCCATTCTTTGTGATGTTATTCGATCCTAAACTCAGCTAATCGTGCATTAGATCTCGTTTGAGTCTTTGCTCTGATATTCCAGTGATGGTTCAGATACTGACAATTTATTTTGAACAGGCAGTCATTTTTGTTGAGAGTTTTTAGGACCTCTTTTTGATTTTATTATCCCTGTCTTTTGCCTGAACTGTTTCTTTTTGTATTTGCAGTCAGCGGGATGCCCCAGTTTTGTAAGTCTCCTTCATAGGTTTTGACTTATTGGGCTCTTATTTTAAGAAATAATGACTGCCTGTTCTTACGATTATACGGAACCAACACCGTCTTTTGTTACAGAAGGACTTCTTTGATGTCATTCATTGTGCACCTGGATCAACTGAGAAAACTACCCTGCCCCAGGTTATAATTAAGGGTTTTAATTTGTGAAAAGAAAAACTCCAACTTCTTTGGCTCAAAGGGGTTGACTAGGGATTATCTTCCTTATAACTCCACTGTTTAGGATTTGAAACAATGCCTGTACCTCGTAAGCGGGGTCTGTTCAAAAGCATACTGTAGATATTTTGATATCATTTTCGTCATCCTCCCTCTAAAGGCTTAGAATTTTTTAATCGAGAGTTAATCATCACAAAAATGAAAGAAATTTGAATATAGTGAATACGAATGGATTGATTCAAGACAGACATATGCAATGTACTGATAAAGTAACAAAGTTTGACATGAATAAATGTTTGAACAATCAAAAGAAAATTACAACTTGAAAATTCTAATGAACAAAAAGTCTTCTCGTCTAAGTACTTGTAACTTTAAATGGTGGACCTTGGGGGGATGGCAAAAGAATTCAATCTGACTGTCTTGTGTGAGTTCCAATGCTCCTTCATCAATCAGGTCTTGAATTTTGTTGCTCAACGCCCAACATATGTTAGTATCATGCCCCGGGCTGTTGGAGTGATATGTACACCTTGCATCAGGATTGTACTTTGGGGAGGCTGTGTTGGGATTCTTAGGAGGGTCCCTTAACGTCACCAGATTCAATCTCAATAGGTGTTGTAAATCTTGAGACAGCGGCATGTTGAGCTTGGTAAATTGCCTCCTAGGCATGTTTGGCTTACTCTGATCAACCCGTTGTTCTTGGCGAGGTCGTTGTTGGACCCGTGAGGTAGTAGCAACTTGGAGAGGTCTATTCTTCATCAAACCAAACCTTTGACTTCTCGGACGTTGATTAATGACTTGGTCCCCGACCTTGACTGTTTGCTTCATGTTGTTGTATCTGTCTTGATGAAGCTGGTTGATAATGGTTCTCAGATCTTCTTGTTCCTGATCTAAGCCTTGGATAAGAGCCATCTGCCCCAACATCTGGGTTTTCATGGCACTGAACTCAGCTTGCAGTTGTTCCAGCCGTTCTTCCTTATTGTCTTCAGGACTTTTCTTGACCAAGTTCCCAACGAGGAGTGTTTTCAACTCTTCCTGCCCCTTGGATAGGTTTAGGAATACGTCCCTGAACTGAGCTTCTCGAGTTTGAAGATCTTGGTTGTCTGGTTGGAAAGCCATTGCTGAAATAAACAGCGAGAACATGAGAGACCCGTACTGGGAGACCTATTATGCAATGATATGTATGTATGCAATGTTTTCAAGGATCCCGCGGGGTAAACAAGAAACTTGTTAGAATTTGAATTTTGCAGCTTTGATTGAAGAAACTTCATGTTGTTAAGACTCCTTCTTCAAGAGTCAAGCTCACCATATCGAGTGGGTCATAGCCCCTGACTCAAGTTATCATGTTTTGATTTCTAGACAACCTTGGCTAGAGGAAAATAAATCCTCTTTGCCCCTTGCTAGACATTTGATTTACCATAACCTGCATCACAAACGCTTGAGATCCTTGAAATGGTTAAGGAAATGTTAAGGCATGATGTTATGATATGTATGCTATGCGTTTAAGCAAAAGTGTGAAGTGATGTAAGTAAACCCTGCAATAAATCCAAAGATAAAGACTGTAAACAAAACCTGCAAGGAACTCATGTTGTCAGATAACAAGAATGTGCAAGTAGTTCAAGTTTGAAGGCACACAAGTCACACAAACAACCTTAAGTTTAGGCTGGCATGGAGTTTAAGTACTACCCTCTTTCAGTTCAGTTGGTTTAAACCTGTCCTAAAAATAGTAACCGGGTTCTAGAGGATCTCAATATCACTGACTACCCTCAATCGGTCATAATTCCAGTTTAGCAACCTTTTCTTGCGGCCGAAATCATCGCGAGAGTTTAGTCTCAATGAGTGTAGCATACTGCTACTGTTCTATGGCCAAGTTGGTCAATTTAAAGGTTCTAAGGTCAGTTGGTGCTTAATGACCCCTTAGAAGACCCATATTCTCCTCGTTCCAACACAAGGGATATCGGTACAGACTAAAGTGCCACACCAACGTAGCTACTGCTTCAACCGTGTCGGTCTACGCCGGACAATTCCCTCACAGTTTATTGCTACTTACCTAAAGGGTATCCCTAGATCCGGGTTAGGATCTATAGAACTCCGATACAAGCCCACAAATATAAATCATACAAAGCATACAATTCAAAACACAATGATCTAGTCCTAAGGTACACCTCACTTATTAATCTCCCCAGCAGAGTCGCCAGTTTTGTGATACGGTGGGAAGAGAACTGACTGTTTTTGGAATGCTGGTTCGCGTTTTGTGTTTGTTTTCACAAAATGTCACGGTAAGCAAGAGTCGCCACCGTCTTTTATTTTATCCAACAAGGAAAGGAAAAAAGCACAGAAAAATTCCTTTTTTCGAGATGTTTCTCGGGTCCGGGGGGTAGATTATAGAAAGGGAAGGTGTTAGCACCCTTTCTATCCGTGGTTATCCACTGGCTCTTAGGTACTTGCTCAAAGTGTTTTCAAAATTTTCTTTTCTTTGTGTTTGTGGGTTTGAAAGAAGTTTTTGTTTGAAAGGAGTGTAAGTGCGAAAAGTTTTGTTTTGTTTTAGAATGAGCAAGTACTTTAGAACCATCTACCTAATCGAAAAAGGAATTAATCTGTGCTAATGTCCTTTAGACAATGCTATCCCACTATTGAGAAGTAGGTAGCACCGTCGTTGGAGTTTAAGGGTCAATTCGATTAAGGGATGTATGGTCACTAAAGCAATGTTAGGACGCCTTAGCGGTAACCCTAATGTCTTAGATCATTTTTTCGAGGCAACCGTTTTGAGGCAACTTATGATCTTTGGACAAGAGGGCGACCTCTAAAACTTCCTATACTTAATGACCATGTTCGAAGGCAACCAAGTGAGGTGTACCCTAAGAGTGCGCATGTGCGAGTGTTTTATTTCGGTTAATTTTATCTTTGTACATGTCATGGGTGAGCTATGTTGATTTTAAGTTCATACATTTGATCTTGTCATGCATTCCCTATTATTAAACATCTAACAGTGTATAGTTGCAGAATTTAAATTGCGGGAATTAAATCTAAACTATTACAAGGCGTCAGGTATTTACATCGCCAAAAACAACCCTTAAAATTTAAATTGCGAAAAATAAAATAAAGAGATAAAAATGTCCTAATTAAAAGCTATTACAAACCGGAGGCAAGTACATTAATATGATAAAAATAAACAAACGCGTGCGGGAAATTAAATCGAGCGCAAAGTTATAGGGTTTTGACCCTTTTTGTTAAAGAAAAGATTTTTTTGTTTGCTTTTGAATTTTAAGAAATAAATTATCTAAGTTAATTATTAAACTACATTAAATTAATTAATTAATGAAAATAAATATTTTTGGGTTTTTTGATATTTAAAGAAAGAAAATAAAATTGATCAATGTTAATAAAACCTAATTATGTCTAAATTAATTTTATTATTTACAAAAATATATTAAAGTTATTGTCTAATTAAAGCCTAAATTAATTACTAAATTAAATTAATTAAATTAATGAATAAAAATAAATTATTTTTGGTCTTTTGGTATTTTAAGAAAGAAATCAAAATTAATGTTAGTAATTAAAACCTAGATTAATTCTAATTGAATTTTAATTATTTACAAAAATGTGAAAGTTATTCTAATTAAAATTCTAAATCAATTAATTAATGTTTATTAACAAAAATAAAAGTTAGAATTTAATTTGATAAAGAAAATGTTTTGTGGTTTTTTTTTATATTTTAAGAAATAAATAAATCTAAATTAATCACTACATTAAATTAAATTAATTAATTAAATGAAAAAAAGAAGTTATTTTTGGATTTTTGGTTATTTAAAGAAAGAAAATGGAATGGTTAAATTAGTTATTAAACCTATTAAATTCTAATTAGTTTTATTTATTTACAAAAAGAAATTAAAGTTTCCTAGAATTAAAAACCTAATTAATAAATCAGAATTTATTAAAGAAAAATAAAGTTCTTAATTTTAATTGGACAAAATGATATTTTTTGTGATTTTTGGATATTTAAGGAAATAAAAATAATTTTGATCAAAGTTAATAAAAACCTAATCGTCTAAATTAATTTTAATTATTGCAAAAATATTAAAGTTATTTTCTAATTAAACTAAATTAATTGAATTAATATTTATTTACAAAAATAAAGTGCTGAATTTAATTTTAATAAATGAAATATATTTTTTGGTTTTTGATTTTATTAAGAAAAAAATTAATTGGTTAGTGATTAAATAATAAAAATAATAAAAACAAGCAATTAAATAAAAAAGAAAGAAATAGAGAAAGTTAGAGATTTGGGCCTGTAAGGAGGTGTAAAGAGCATTCCTGAGCCCAGATCTTCAAAAGCTTCATGCTCTAACTATGGTGTTTTTTGATTCTTGCGTGGAACCTATGATTCAACCATCCATAACTGTTCTATATAAACTCAAACAAACGTTAGCATACCATAAAATGTGATTAAAATTAGAGATTCAAAATTTAAAATTTTACCAAACCAGTGGGCGTGCTAGGCGTGTGATGGATTTCTCTTGGGCCTTGTAAGACTCATGAGGACTTCAAGAGGATGGTTTGAGGCTTGATGTTAATTGCGAGAGGCCGGAACCTCGAGATATGACTTGCACCAATTCTTTGATTTCTGGAGAGCTTTTTGAAGAGCTTTTAGAGAACTTTTTGAAGAGCTTTTTGAGAGCTTTTTAGAGAGGATTTTCGTATCTTTCAACCTTGTGTGGCTCTCTATTTATAGAGGAGAATGAGGAGATAAGAAAGCATGGAAAGAATCTCCCTCATAATGTTGTGTTTTAAGACCATGATCAAGATTTGAAAAAAATGCCATATTTGATGATTCTCCATTATTAAACCTTCCAATTTCATTCCAAATCCAATATTTTGTGCATGATATGGCTTGATTCGAGTTTGATCTTGTCCATGATGATAATAAAGACCTGTATCAATAAAAAAGATACCAAGTTATCAATATTTAGATTTTATTTGGATTTAAATTGATTTAAAATGAATTAATTCAATAAAAATAAAATAAAATAGAAAAATTAATGAGTGAATATAAAACTGAAGATAGGACACGTGTGTAGTGTGACAAGATCAAATCAAGTTGAAAAAAGTGGGCCCATTTGACAAAATTTGAAGTTTTGGGGATAATTGACTTTTGGCAATTTTGGAAAAATTCCCAACTTCAACAATGCATAACTTATTTAATTTTGAACTTTTGGAGGTGTTATTTGACTTTTTAGAACTCTTGAGATGTCCTATAACCAACCATTTTGGTCTCATCTCATTTTGATATTCTATGCTCAAGTTACAAGCTTGGGCAAAAAAGGTGTTTTTGTTGACTTTCAAAAATGACCTATAATGTCCAAATTTGTAACTTCTTATGAGTGCATTTTCTGATCTTGGGGTATGAAAATGGATTGTAGGAAATTGCATCCTATTCATAATGAGCTTTGGATGGGTCATTTATCATAAAGTATGAGAAAGTTATGCTTGGTCAAAGTTGAGTTGACTTTTCCTACAAAACCCTAATTTAGCAACTTTTGAATCTTGATGAATTTTGAGCAATTCTTGATGAATCATGATCAAACCTTGATCAAATGATGAAATATCCTTCAAAATGAGAATGTTGACAAAAAATCTTAAGGTTTGGCTGTATTTGGGTCACAGTTGACTTTTGCCCTAGCATAGTCGATTTTTGGACTTCTTGAGCAATTGACTGACCAAACTTTCTCTGCAAGGCTTGAAATTTGACATGGATGAACTTGAGAACATATTAGGACATTGGGGAGAACTTGAGGTCATTTGGATGCAAGGACCTTGATGCAACACAAAACCCTAATTTGAGATTGACTGCCTTAGGAGATGACTTGACTGTCCAACTCTTGAGCCATCTTGAGCAACTTGGAGATTATTCTTGCAATGTCTTGAGAAATATGGGAGGGAAAATTTTGGGGTACAACAACTGGGTTTGGTGTCTAGGATTGTCATTCCACCAAAATTCAAGGCACCAATATTTGCTAAGTACAACGGAGTTTCGTGTCCCAAGATGCATCTCCGATCCTATGTGAGGAAGATACAGCCTCACACTGCTGACAGAGATTTGTGGGTACACTTCTTTCAAGACAGTCTATCCGGAACTTAGCTTGATTAGTTCTATCAACTGGAAAGTGCCAATATCCATAATTGGGAAGAGCTTTCCGCTTCTTTCTATAAACAATATCAGTACAACGCAGATCTTGCTCCCACCTGTACTCAGCTCTAGAGTATGTATATGGTTTCAAGTGAAGGTTTCAAAGACTACGCTCAGAAATGGAGGGACTTAGTAGGAAGAGTCCAACCTCCCCTTTCTGAAAGATAACTAGTAGACATGTTTCTGGGTACCGTGTCTGGTCCTTTCTTTAATCATTTAATTGGAAGCTCCTCAGTAGGCTTCACTGAATTAATCCTGACCGGGGAAAGAGTGGAAACTGGGATTAGGAGTGGAAAGATTCAAAAGGAAGCATCATGTGCTGCTGTAACAAAACCATTTATTGGGAAGAAAGAAGTTGGTGTTGTGTATCCTCAAAGGAATCAAGAAAGAACTGAACACCTAACGGTGGTAGGGGCTGTCATGATCCCAAATCCTGCACCTACTCAACAAAGGAATGATCAGCCTAGAACAGAAAGACTAGTAAGACAATTTACCTGGATTAATATGACACTATCTCAAGTCCTGCCGCATTTGTTGAGATCTAATCTGGTAACTTTGAAAGAAGCTCTAAAGAATCCTAACATAACCTCTCCTCATTACCATCCTAACGCTCGTTGTGCATACCATTCAGAAAGTCCAGGCCATGACACTAACAACTGTTGGGCTTTGAAAAACAAGGTGCAAGACCTTCTTGAAGCAAAACAAATTGAGTTTGATGCTCCTGAAATCCCAAATGTTATCACTGCTTCTATGCCCAAGCATGGTCGTGGTGTCAACGTTGTTGAAGATGATATGTTTGTTACTACTGTTTATGAACTTGTTACTCCTCTCCTGACCGTCAAGAAGAACCTATTGAAGGTCAGTTTATTTCCGGGTTATGATGAAGGCTGCCACTTCTGTCTATCCCTACCAACTGGTTGTCATTTATTGAAAGCGGATGTTCAACTCCTAATGGATGACAAAGAGATTTTGTTTGAAAAAACTCTCGTTCCAACCATTTCCTACAATGATGTTTCGATAGTAACTATTTCTGCCAATCCTTCCAGGGTCTCCACCAAAAGACCCGCTAGGATTACATCAGTTCCTAAAGTAGCTCCACTGATAATTACTATGCCAGGTCCAATCCCGTACTCATCAGATAAAACTGTCCCATGGAATTATGGGTGCAATGTCTACTATCACGGTGTTAAGCAGGATTAGTCGGCTGTTGAAGACTCAATTTCTGAGAAGGCTAACCCCGACATTAGCAAAATTGCAGGTACCAGCAAGATAACCCGAAGTGGCAGAGTATTCTTCCTAGAGATTGCTCCTTCGAAGACTGTTACCGGTCCTGTGATCATCCCTGTTTCTGTTCCCTTTGACACCACTACAACTACAATTCCTATAGTCACACCTGCTGATACTCCTACCACTGATTCGACCGAGACTCGGGGCAAAGGCATTATGGTTGAGCCTGTTTGGATGAAGGCACAATCAGGATCTATCCCTGAGGCCTCCCAAAAGGAGATGGAAGAAATTTTTAAAATTATAAAGAGAAGCGACTACAACGTAGTCAAACAGCTAGGGCATACTCCGTCAAAGATTTCCATACTGGCTTTATTTATGTGCTCTGAGGCTCATGCGGAATCCTTGGTGAAATTCCTTAAAACTGCCCATGTACCACAAGAAACCTCTGCTGATCAGTTCCAAGATTGCGTGTCCAGTTTAACCGTTGATAATGGTTTAGGCTTTTCTAATGCTGACTTGACACCTAGGGGGAGGAAGCACATCGAGGCATTTCATGTCCCTGTCGAATGCAGGGGCACAACTTTGGCCCATGTCTTGGTTGATACCGGTTCGTCTTTGAATGTGCGGCCTAAGAAGGCTCTTGATAGACTTGACTACGAAGGTTTGACCTTAAAACCCAGCAACATAGTGGTAAGGGCTTTCGACGGTTCAAAGAGAATGGTGCATGGGGAGGTGGACATCCCCATAAAAGTTGGAACCCAAACCTTTAATTCAACTTTTTACGTGATGGGCATTCGCCCTTCTTATTCCTGCTTGTTGGGCCGACCATGGATTCACAATGTTGGTGCCGTTACCTCTACATTACATCAGATGCTGAAATATCCAACCGAGGGGAAAATCATTATTGTCCATGGAGAAGAGGAATATATGGCCAATCACTTAAACTCCTTCAGGTACGTGGAATTGGATGGCGAATTCATTGAAACTCCATTTCAGCACTTCGAGGAAGTCCTACAAACCGTGGACGTAACCAAGGCTGTTTCCCAAGTCCCAAAGATTACAAGACCTCCACTAAAGATGTCTTCTCTGAAAGATGCCAAGGTCATGATGGAAGAAGATGGGTGTACTATTTGGGGTCAACTCCCGGATATCCCATACAAATCTGACAAATTCGGTTTGAGTTTCACTTCAGGAGCCTAGAAAGTTGTACGCTATGCTCGTGCCTATGGACCACCCTTGAAGATCAGCAACCACAGAATCAACGCAGTAGAGGATGATAAGGACAACTACGACCTGGATGAATGTATTTTCCCAACTGTCAATGGAGGACTCAAAAACTGGGAAGCTAAAGATTTTGTCCCAATTACTCTTATCCCACAGTAATTGTCTTTAAATTTTGTTGGACATGTAATAATTAAACAATTCATACTTTTTAAACCGTGTGTCTTACCCGAGGCACAACGATCAATTTGTAAGGGATGTTACCTCATTTTCATATGTCATCAATGAATCATGGACGCTTTTGCATACAAACTTTGTGCTCTTTGTCTTTATTTTTACATTTTTATTTCTTTCAAAGATAGATATACTCTTACACACACTCACATTCAAAATGCAGATCTACATCCATTCGGGATCCCATGGGTAATGATTTTGCTATGGATTTCTGTGACTCTGAGAATCTAATCTACCAAGGCAAAGACGAAGGTGAGGAAGATTGTGAAGTCCTAGGGGAATTAGCCAGGTTACTACAACAAGAAGAGAGGACCATACAACCCCACGAAGAACCGGTGGACACAGTTAACCTAGGTACCGAAGAGGACAAGAGAGAAGTCAGAGTGGGTGCCAATCTAGAATCCAGTGTCAAGAAGCGCCTGATTCAGTTGCTACATGATTATGTTGAGGTCTTTGCCTGGTCGTATGAAGACATGCCAGGACTTGATGCTGATATCGTGGTACATCGTCTGCCAACAAAATAAGATTGCCCTCCGGTAAAATAAAAGGTCTGTCGCATGCGACCAAACATGTCAGAGAAGATCAAAGCTGAAGTCATGAAACAATTCAACGCCAGACTCTTGGCCGTCACCTCCTATCCGCAATGGGTCGCCAATGTTGTTCCAGTGCCTAAAAAAGACGGCAAGGTGCGAATGTGCATGGACTACAAAGATTTGAATAGGGCAAGCCCTAAGGATGATTTTCCACTTCCCCACATTGATATTTTGGTTGACAATACAACACAACATAAGGTGTTTTCCTTCATGGATGGTTTCTCAGGCTACAACCAGATCAAAATGGCACCTGAGGACATGGAAAAAACAACCTTTGTCACACAATGGGGCACTTTCGGTTACAAGGTTATGCCATTCGGGTTGAAGAACATTGGGGCAACCTATCAGCATGCCATGGTAGCTTTATTTCACGACATGATACATCACGAAATAGAGGTCTATATGGAAGACATGATAGCCCGATCTCAAACCGAAGAGGAGCATCTTGACCATTTACAGAAACTCTTTGAAAGACTGAAGAAATACAAGTTGAGGTTGAACCCGAATAAATGCACATTTGGGGTGAGGTCCGGTAAACTACTAGGCTTCGTCGTCAGGGGTAAGAGTATCGAAGTGGATCCTGCCAAGGTGAAAGCAATACAAGAAATCCCTGCTCCTCATACTGAGAAGGAAGTCAGAGGATTCTTGGGACGGCTAAACTACATTTCCAGATTCATTTCTCACTTGACAGCTACTTGTGAACCAATCTTCAAATTACTGAAGAAAGATCAAGTAGTCAAATGGAATGATGAGTGCAAAACTTCCTTCGACAAGATCAAAGAGTACCTACAAGAGCCTCATGTTTTGATGCCACCAGTCGAGGGAAGACCCTTGATCATGTATCTAATGGTTTTGGAAAAAATTCGATGGGGTGTGTGCTGGGGCACCATGACGAGTCTGGCCGAAAAGAGCATGCTATTTATTACATGAGCAAAAAGTTTACCGATTGTGAAACAAGATATTCACTGCTCGAGAAAAGTTGCTGCGCTCTGGCATGGGCTGCTCGTCGGCTAAGACAATATATTCTAACCCATACTACCTTATTGATATCCAAGATGGATGCAATAAAATACATATTCGAGAAGCCTGCCCTCTCTGGGAGAATAGCGAGATGGCAGATGATCCTGACGGAATATGGCATTCAGTATACTACCAAAAAAGCAATAAAGGGCAGTGTATTAGCTGATCACCTTGCTCATCAAGCTGTGGATGACTACCAGTCCATGAAGTTTGAATTCCCAAATGAAGACATCATGATGGTAAGTAACTGTAAAGAATTCAGACCATATGACGGACCTGAACAAGGGTCCCGATTGACCCTAGTTTTTGATGGAGCGTCCAACGCACTCGGCAATGGTATAGGTGTTGTACCCATATCCCCTGAAGGATGTCACACTCCCTTCACTGCAAGACCCTGATTTAACTGTACAAATAACATGGCAAAATACGAAGCATGCATTTTTGGTCTCAAAGCTGCCATAGGTTTGGGGATCAAGTCCGTAAGTGTATTCGGAGATTCAACTTTGGTCATCAGTCAGATCAAAGTAGAATAGGACACTAAACACACTAACATCATCCCCTACAAAGAACATGTGTCGACATTAATTCCACATTTCGAGAAGATTACCTTCGAGCATTTCCCGCGAGAAGAAAATCAACTAGCAGATGCGCTAGCCACAATGTCATCCATGTTTAAACTTAAATGGGATAACGAGGCTCCCCATATCACCATTAAACAAATGGATGAACCTGCTAACTGTCACGAGATCAATACTAAAGAAGTAGTGGACCGGCCTTGGTTTCACGAAGTCAAGAGGTATCTCGAGGCTCAAGAGTATCCAGAAGGAGATTCAATCAACGATAAGAAGTTCCTAAGGAGATTCTCTGCTAAGTTCTTCCTTAGTAATGGAATTCTCTACAAACACAACCATGACTCTGTATTGCTTCGTTGCATAGACAAGGTTGAGGCTAAAAAGATCATGGATGACCTACATGAAGGCACTTTTGGCACCTATTCTAGTGGGCATACGATGGCAAAGAAGATCCTACGGGCAGGTTATTACTGGTCTACCATGGAAGCAGATTTCTATCAACACTCTCGAACCTACCACAAGTGTCAGATCTATGCTGACAAGGTGCACGTGCCTCTGTTTCCTTTGAATGTCTTGACAGTTGCTTGGCCCTTTGCTATGTGGGGCATCAACATGATCGGGGAAATCAAGTCAACAACCTCTAATGGACAGCACTTCATCTTGGTGGCCATTGACTATTTTATAAAGTGGGTTGAGGCAGCTTCTTTTGCTTTCGTTACCAAGAATGTTATCGCCCGGTTTATCAAGCAGAACCTCATCTGTCAGTACGGTATCCCAGAGAGGATCATCATAGAAAATGGTACGAATCTCAACAATACTATGATCACCGCATTGTGCGTGAAATTCAAGATCCAGCACCATAATTCTTCTCCTTACCGACCAAATATGAATGGTGTTGTCGAAGCCGCAAATAAGAACATCAAAAAGATCATATTGAAAATGACAGTTACATACAAAGACTGGCATGAGATGCTACCATCCACCCTCCACGGTTACCGTACCATGGCGCGTACATCAACCAGGGAAACACCTTACTCTCTGGTATATGGAACGGAGGTTGTCTTGCCTATTGAGGTCCAGATCCCTTCTCTGAGAATCATGAAGGATGCAGGGTTGAATGAAGACGATTGGATCCAAACTCAACTTGATCATATGAACTTGATTGACGAGAAAAGACTTATTCTTGTCTGTCATGGCAAAATGCATAAAAAACGGATGATCAAGGCTTTTAACAAAAAGGTCAGACGCCAAGTATATCAAGTCGGGGATTTGGTGATCAAGCACATCATACTGACACAGGGTGATCCCATGGGCAAATGGAATCCTACATATGAATGGCCATTTGTGATCAAAAGCATATTCTCTGGTGGAGCAATGATCTTAACCATTATGGATGGCAACGACCTGCCGCACCCTATGAACGTGGACATAGTCAAAAGATACTACGCATGAGAGACCTGATAGGTTGACACACCTAAGCAAAACAAGGGCATCCCGACGAACTATAAAGGTTCGTGCAAAAATTAGGGATAAAATTAAAAAAAAATTGTACACCCGGCAAGTTGAAAACCCGAAAGGGCGACTTGGGCAAAAAAGGGTATCCCGGTGGACTGAAAACCCGCAAGGGCAGTCCGGGCAAAAGTTAGGGAATTAAGGCGTATGACTATGTCTCGTTTGGATCACCTTACAGACAACCTTTGGCTTCGACTGACAAACTCAACGGGTCTAATCAATCCAATCAACTTCGGACAAGGCAGCAAGTGGACAAGACGCCCAGAGACATGAAGGCTATAGTAGAATGGGAACCCCGTGGGATTATTGCACATAGATATCTTTTCTTTGTATCAAATTTTCATTTTTTTTACGACGACATTCTCTTACTACAATGTTCGTCTCATTGTACAAAACAGACTTATTTAAGTTAATACAAAGATACCCCTTTGAAAGTAAAAAACTATATGTTGTTCTTTATTCCTTTTGTTTTGTTTACAAAAAATATCCAATGATTTATTTTTGAACATATGCATTTGAATGTAACCACTGGTTACAAATGAATAAAAAGGAACAAAAAATAGAAAGACAATCGCTAATGGATTTAAGAAATAGGATAATATCTTTAGACTATTCCATAAAATCCCCCACAGTGGGCAGCTTAATCCCCAGCGGAACAAAACTTCCAGTTATCACTCCCCGGTAGAAGTCGCCAAATTTCTCAGGATTCTCCAACAAGGTTTCACAAGCCATACACGACGTTTCCCTTACAACAGAGTTTATTTATCTAAACAAATAAAAGCTCATCAACTCATCAACACTTCAAATCATGAAGACTTGCCTCCACATTTTTGCTCAGTCAATTAAGCAGTTGACCTAAAAATCAATTGTATTGGGGAAAAAGTTAACTGTGGCCAATTTACAGTCAAACTTCATAATTTTTGATCCATAGAAACATTATAAACTCATATGTATCATTTTATCAAGTTTGGATCACAATTTCTCAAGAAATCTGATCAAATCATCAAAAGGGCAAAATGGTCAAAATTAGGGTTTTGACTGAGGAAAGGCAATTTCTGATTTTTGACCTAGCAAATGGTTAAGTGGTTTGAGGCATGATCTCAAGAGTTAAATTGAATCATTTTTACCTAATGGCATGACCAAAAACATTGCTCAAGATCATTTGGATTGATAGTGAATTTTCAGTCAATTGATCAAAAGTCAACTGTACACTGAAAAGTCAAACTTTGACTTTTTGGTCAAAATCAAATGTAAAAGATCACAATTCATCAAAAAATGTCAAAATATGAAACTTATTCATCAAGAAATCAAAAAGTCAAGATTTCATTTTGAAAAGTCAAAAGTTTTCTAACTTAGAAAATTTTTCTAAGTGTTTAAAACTTCATGTTTTTCCACAACTTTGAGCAAATTTTTCACCATGATGCAAGATAATTCAGAAGAAACTTTCAACATGAAAGTTGTAGATCTCCATGATATATGCAATATTTATTTATACAACTTCTTCTAAAAATTCTTAGATCTCAAGTTATTAATTCATAA
This sequence comes from Vicia faba, assembly GCA_948472305.1. Lineage (NCBI taxonomy): Eukaryota > Viridiplantae > Streptophyta > Magnoliopsida > Fabales > Fabaceae > Vicia > Vicia faba. The sequence continues at coordinate 823,558,178 of OX451741.1, forward strand.
AGTCATGGTCTTGAAATTAAACAGTGAAATTTTGCCCTAGTTTTCGTCAGGATTTTGACCTAACTTCTGACCCAAGTTTCACCTAGTTCCAAGGGGAATTTTCAAAAGTGATTCAAAGAGGGTTTGTATAGCACATTACAAGCTTTCCAAAATTTCCAAGAACTCCTTGAGATCATTTGTGAGCAAGGAGAATCGAAGGTCATAAGTTGGGGTTTCAAGTTGTTTTGCAAGGCAAAATTTGTGATGCACAATGAACCAAATCCATAGCCATGCTGAATAATCTTCACTTTGCAGGCCTAAAACTTGTAATTCAATCCTTAATTAAATGTTTACACAACATATGGAGCCATTGTCCAAGCATTTGAATCATTACCCAAGTTGTATTTCCATTTTTGGAAGAAAGGCACCATTGTTATTCTTGAAAAGTGACTTTAATCACAAAGTCAACTTGTATGGAGCTTTGCACTTGTTCTTTTTGCACAAGCATACTCTATAAACTCATAACAAACATTTTTAAAGTTGCTAGCCACTCTACAAGACATGTACCTTGCATTGAAACCATGTTTGTCAAGATAACTTCAAAAACAAGTCAAGAACTCATAACATGTGATTCTTTGTTTCTGTCATTTCAAACCTCAAAACCTTTCCTCTATAAGTAGAGATACTATTTGTAAGAGAACACATGAATACACAAGCTCCAAAACTTCCCCAAACTCAGAACTGCATCATAAACCACCATTGTTGCATATTCTGACTAAGAACTTCAAACTTCCATTTCACTTGTGCGTTTCTTGGCCTTTTGCTTCCAAAAGCTTACAAACATCATACATAAGCCATCCCTATCCCTGTTACACGACTGTAACACCATCTTCATCCATTTTCAAGTTCAAAAATAGAGCATCACAGTTGGACTTCTCCAGACCATTCCAGCCACCTCCAGCTCAAGCCAGCCATTGCATTAGCTTCCTAGAGGTCCAAGGAAGCTAACCTGATCATCACCATCACCTGAAACAAGCTCAAACTCATTTCACGATTTCCAGTTTTGAGGTATTTTCTTGAATTTCTATCTCATTATTTAGGCATTGTTAGGTTTTCATTGTGAAGATAAAATGTAGACATCATTGCCCCGAAACTATACATGTCCATAAATTTCATTTATTTTGATTGAGCTAGGAGAATTTTGAGTTTGAACTTTCTGAAATATTTAGGTCAAAATTTGGTACTTTTAGAAATTCTCATTCATCTTTAATTTATAGCTTATGATATTTATATGGTTGGATTCGTGTGAAAAAATGGAGCAATTTTCATGTTTACATTTTTGCAAATGGTTGAGAAATGAGCAAGTTACAGATCCTTTGGCTGGAGGTTGAAGATGAAGTACAGTCAGGGCACATTTTATGTTATGTATTTATCATTTCATACAAGTTAACGAATGTATCACCACCCCAGTGGTTAAAGTGCGCGTTTGTCACTATGAGGTCCTGGGTTCAAGCCCCAGCGTGACCTTTTTTCCATTTTTCCATTTTTTTGACATTTTTTGTGTTTTTGCAGCGCTGGGCCTCCCCTTCTTTGGGCTTTGTTGTTTTTACTAACTTCTGACCCCTGTTTCATTAATCCACCTCCCTGACTTATTTTTATTTTCTTTTATTTTTTACTTTTTCATCTTTTATTTATTTATTATTATTTATTATTATTATTATTATTATTATTATTATTATTATTATTATTATTATTATTATTATTTTCTTTAATCATGAAAAATCCAAAAATATTTTGTTTATTATTTATACTTATTCATTTTATTTTCTTATGAGACAAAAATATTAAAAACATTTTCTTTTAACAAATTAATTTCTCTTTTAAATAATTAAATATTTAGACTTAGTTTTAATAATTATTTTATTAATTAAAATTAATTTAGAATTTAGGTTTCTTTTAATTATTTAATTTTCATTTTAATTTTTATTTTAAAACCCTTTTTCTTCATAAAAATCCTAAAAAATATATTTTAATTTAATTTCTTTTCTCAATTATTTGAAATTAATTTTATTTTAATTTTAACTAATCAATTTTCTTAATTAGGTTTAGGTTAAACCCTTTTTATGAAAACCAAACAAAAATCATCTTTTTTTTTATTCTTGTATTTATATATTACCATTTATTCAATTATTTGTACATGTTCAATATGGTTGTAATAGATAATTAGGTTTAATTTTCTTGCAAAATCCTCATTTGTAATTTGTATACCCCCTCTCCTAAAGTATTGTAATATCGTAGTAATTTTAAATTCCGCAATTTATCGCTTTATATACAAATGCTAGTAATTAGGGTTTTGTATGGAAAGACTAAAACCAATCAATTACAAACCCTAATCAAAGATAAATCAAGCATGAAAATCAACACACTTGCACACATACACCCCTAGGGTAAATCCACTTGGTTGCCTTACAAAAATGGCCATATTTTGCATGTGAGGTATCTTAGCAAAAATAAATACAAGATCACAGTCCCTCGATGACACTATCATAGTTGCATTTCAAAAATGATCTTAGTCCCTAAAGAATATACTAAGATACCTTGCAACATTGCTAATCATGGTTATACGATGACCCACGCTCGTCCTGTTTACATCTAATGATATGGTTACTTACCAAATCAATGGTAAGATAACAATGTCAAAGGAAATAGGAAATGAACATGAAAGACTTTTGAGTAGGTAGAATGTTCCTAGGTACTTGCTCCATTTAAAAAAAACATCCTTGCTATTTTTAAAACAAGCACCTACACTTTCAAAATACTTTTTCAAACCTGAAAACATTTTCAAAAGATCAACACCTTTGTATACATTCTTACGAACAAGAATCATTACAAAGTTTTCCAAAACAATAGCCTATTTACAGAATACTTTCAAAAAACCACACAAAGCACATTTTCAAACAAAAGCAATTGATCTAGAAAGTAACTAAGAGCCCATGGAAAACCATGGATGAAAAGGGTGCTAGAACCTTCCCTTTTCATAATCTACCCCCCGAACTCAAGAAACAATCTCAAAGGTCTTTCCTGTGCTTTTTCACCTTTCCTTTTGGATAAAAGAAAAGTCGGTGGCAACTCTTGCTAACCGCAACATTTGCGATCAAACGCAAAACACCCAAGTCAGTTCTCCCACCGTATCACACTCACATTCCTTCCTTCACAACCTGCTTTAGAGGTACACACTGCAAATAGAACTCCCTTATCACATATGGTTGAGCAACAAAAGCACAAGTTAATCCTTCATCATATTAGGCAGACATGAAGAATATCTACACCATAGATATCTCCAAACTTGGTCAGATACTGGACTTCACACTTCATCGCCATGAATTCCTTTTTTGGAATCCAATGGTGATCAGAAATACTCACACCATGATCTTCAAAACAAGTTTCCCTCTCCTAAAAGGCAAACACATGAGATGATGTTCCAACATCTTTTCAGACATCAATCTCAGTCACATGAATTCCACCATTTACTATGATTCTGAAGATAACACACATGGTTATTTAAACAAATCTCTTGAGGGAGAACACAAGAGAACACATACATGTCCAGACCTCTTGTCTGACAATAAGGAGTTAAATATCATCCTTCTGCACCTGAAGATGAGATTCCCTCTAACAAGTATCTAGAGCAGACAAAAAACTGTAGGGTATAGAACCAACATCATACCATAAACACGTCTACTTCTTCAAGATCCTCCACAACTCACTGATGCACTTGAGTCCTTGCATAAACAAGTGTTCCATTATGTGAGAATACCACAAGACTGGTTAATAACCATAAGAGGACATCCCTTGAGTATACACACCTTCCACCAATAAGGCTTGATCAATAAACTCCTCTTTACTCAAGACATAAATCTGAAATGATCACCATCGATGGTTTGGATGACATTTCACCACTGCAGGCACCAATCAACAACTTAACTCAGGTTGACACATCTCCATAGCACATAGCCCCTTGTATTTCTTTCCACTACAACAGAACATGAGTTCCATGCTCTCATAGACTTGATAATATCAAGTTAGAGTAAACAACCTCGATCCTATTTAAGAGAAACACCAACCAAACATGTTGAGAAAAATAAATTCTCAGCACTAAGATATCAAGACATTACGTCTGACATATCTTCAAGGTCTTCCAACTCTAGAGTCGCAGGGACTCCCCCTCAAACAAAATTTGTTCCATGGCCACAAACAAGATTCCATGGAATCCGCCTCCTTTGATCAAAAGGATCAGCCAGATGACAGAGAGAAGGTCCTTGACATTTGAGCTTGACCTCTACATAGAGTTTGGTTGGCATAACAAATCTCCAAAAATAAATCATCCTCTGTACTCCTATATATTATGATCAGAAATAAACCAATCCAAGGATAAAATAATATGCTGATCATCCACCAAGATTAGCACAATTATCTAAGACATGTTTCCTGGATAAACATCTTAGATACACAGCCCAGATGCCTCCTCTTCCAAATCAGGAGTAGGTTCCGAACATATGTCATTATTACACATTTTTTCAGCGCACCCAAAGCATATGTTATGCAACAAACACATTTTGTTGATGTGATGTTCCAACATCCCGTAGAACATCTTTCTAATGAACATATTCTTGCTCTTTGTTCTGGATCCACTACTTCTCTCAGAAACTCAGCATACTACTTGATCATCTTCAAGTTCTTTAATGAATGTTCATCTTCCAGCTAAACCAGGGTAGCAATATCAGGACCACTTTCCTGATAATGCTGTGAGTCTGGAAGCTTCGTGTAGATGCAATTAACCACAACATCCAAAATAAATCTTTCCTAAAGCCTCAACACCAGAAACAATACAAAACCACAAGGAGTTTTCCATCAGATGCAATGAAAATAAATAAAGACTCCTTAACAACCTTCAAGCACAACATAACAACCCTTGCACAAACATACCACACTCCAGGTGAAGCTGTTGCAACTGGTTTTTAAATCAGAGTCGCCACCCTTAATTTTTATCCTAAAAGAAGGGAATATAAAGGGATAACCCTAAAAATTAGAGATTCTAGGTTTTCGGACTCAGTTCTAGATGAAGGGAAGGTGTTAGGCACCCCCTCATCTATCTTGTTCACATGGATATTAGGTTTAGAAGCGTAATTTTAGGAAAAAAAGTTTTGATTATTTTTTGGGGAAAAGGGTTTGTTTTAGTTAAGGGGACTCGCCACGATTTTAATCGTATGCCTACGTATCCTCTTAGGTGGAATCAGAGTCCCATTTCGTAGTTCGCAGTTGATTTATGTTTTTTATGGATTTAGAAATATATTCACATTTTCCGCACGTTTAGTCTAGCTGTCATGAATAGCAGAAATTGTTAGACTAAACATGCAGTCGATTTGAATAAATTCGCAATTCTTTTTGATAGTTGATTATTGAATTAATTTAATTTTAAAAATGAGTTTGTAATATGTTAAGTATTTTTTAATATGTTAATTATTTAAAAAAAAGGAATTCTATTTAAATGCATAAAAATAAGCTTTAATGCAATAAATAAAAATAATGTTTTCAATGAATTTAGAAAATAATATATTTATGTAATAATTAATAATAGTAAATATGAAATTAAATATATTAAATACATTAAAAACAAATATAATAATTATTAAAGTAAAAAATATAACATATAATAAAAATATGTGTAATCATTATTATAATAAAATTAGAAAATATAAAAGTTAAAAAAATGATAAAATAAAATGACATATTAAAAAACGTTGGGCGGTGGGGTTTGAAGTGTATATGACTAGTAATAAGTGGGGGTTCTAATAGAAAGGGCCTGAATTCAGGCCCAAAAGCGTAGGGGGTGCAAATTAAAATTGAGCAGTAAAACAGGGGGGGGGGGTTAGGAGTTAGGGACCCAAGTCCAGCTTTTGGACTTGGCCCGTTTGGCTTGGGGGTGAGTTTTTTTATTGATTAGAAAAAACAAAAATAAAGGGGTATGTGACCAGCAATTGGGTCTAGGCTAAAAGGTTGGGAGTCCGTCAGGACTCCATATGCGGGGGTACATCATAAGGCCGTGGACTCGCGCGCGAGGGGTCGTACGATTGGGATCAAGGGGTGATGGTTGAGGAAGCACAGTAATGCAGTGGGGTGACACGCATGGAATTATTAAGCATGTTATTATTTTGTTTTACACAACAATATTTTCATTTTTCAATTACTTCTCTCTCTCTCTCTCTCTCTCTCTCTCTCTCTCTCTCTCTCTCTCTCTCTCTCTCTCTCTTCACCTCCCATCTCTCTCAAACCTGCATCCACACGAAAAAACCCTATTGTCTCTCTCAACCACAAAACAGAAGCGGAAACCCTAACCCTTTCCAAATCACGGCAGCACCATTTTACCCCGGCCAAAACCCAACTCACAACAACTCCTTATCTTCTCCCTTCTGACCAACAAGACCTAATCGCGAAGCAAACAAACAGACAAGGAAAAAATTCTAAGTTCAAAATTACCTCAAAATCGTACTTTGTGCTTTCGTTTTATCCGCTTCTCCGATCTTTCTTTTCTGATTCTCCCTTTTCTTTTAGAAATGAAGGTGGGTAGTAACAAACCAGGTGGTGGCAACTCAAGGCTAGCGGTGGCTTAAGAGGTTTTTAGGATTTTATATTTTTAAGCCCTAAATTCCTCTTCCTCTTCTTCTCCGTAAAAGCTTATTTGTTTACTGTAATTTTATCTTTTTTTCTGCTACTGTGATTCTTCCTCCTCGTTCCCGTCCCCTTTCTGTAGATTGTTTTGGTTTTTATAGTTTTTTAGAAAATCATAATTTAGGAAAGTTAGTAATTAGGTTTGAATTAGTTTAGGAATTTATTTGAATTTCGTCTGTATTTTAAGAACAATGTAATTAGCTTCCATTTCTGCATTTGATTCTGTAATAAAATTGTTTTTGTTTCTAGTTTGATCTCATACTGTTTTTGTTTTGATTCTATTGAACATTCATTAATCCTCTTTAATTTGTACATTGACTGCTTGAGACAATGAAGCGTGTATTTTTTTTGTTTAATCCAAACAGTTGTCGTTTGTGAGGCTAGGATGTGCGCATTTGATTTATTTGGGTCAATCGTTCTACTTTGGGCCTAAAAAAAGGGTCATTTGCGATGGCCTTTCATGTCTCTTTCTCAGCTCAATTAAAAAAAATAAAGAGAAACAATAATACCGTTAAACCAAACCAATAATTCTGTTAAACAAAACCATTTTAAAATAACAGAGTATAATGATTAATAATAATTAAAATTAAAATAAAACAATTCAAGACAAAGCAGAACTGAATGGGTCACAACCGTTTTAGTATTGGGCATGATGATTTTAAACAAAAGCCAATCCAATTTTAATGGACTCTTAAAAATGGGTCATACGAAAATGACTTGATGGGACAAAAGATTCAAATGTGTCCTTTGAATTTAGGCAAGTGTTTGTGACCAACCATGTAAGGGAAGACCTTTGAAAACATGAGAGGGAAAATTTTGGGGTACAACAGCTGCCCCTGTTCAATCTTCTTGAACCTGAAGAGTTAGATTGGCAAGTTTGCCTTTCGTGACTCGAAGGTAAAAGAGGATTGGACACTACAGTGCCCGTAAATTTGCACTCGTCAAGACATAGATGTGGGAATGGGCTTAAAGATGCCATTTGGAGACGGTAGAGTCTTGCTGGAGATGGGCTTAAAGATGCCATCCAAGAATGTTTGTTGACCCGCAATGCTGTAGGCCAAAAGAATGAGTATCGAAATGGTATTCGTGTCTGGAATGCCATTGAACTGCATCGGGGGACTGAGTTTGTATGAGCAAAAGAATGGCGTCCGTGTCTGGTGCGTATCTGAGTTGTAACTGAAAGCTGAATCTGAATGAGTATCAGGATGGCATCTGTATCAAGAGCATATCTGAACCAGATCTGAGAGTTGAATCTGGATGATTGTCAGATTTGCGTCTGCATCTGGAGCGTATCTGAAATGTATTTAAATGAGTGACAGAATGACATCCGAATCTGGATCATATCTGGACTGTAATTTGAATGAGTGACATAATGACATCTGAATCTGGATCGTATCTGGACTGTATTTTGAATGAGTGACAAAATGACATCCGAATCTGGATCGTATCTGAACTGTATTTTGAATGAATCTGGAATAAGTATCAGAATGTCAGCCATATCTGGATCGCATCTGAACTGTCTCTAGAAGGGATCTGGAATAAGTATCAGAATGTCAGCCATATCTGGATCGCATCTGAACTGTCTCTAGAAGGAATCTGGAATAAGTATCAGAATGTCAGCCATATCTGGATCGCATCTGAACTGTCTCTAGAAGGAGTCTAAAATAAGTATCAGAATGTCAGCCATATCTGGATCGCATCTGAACTGTCTCTAGAAGGAATCGGAATAAGTATCAGAATGTCAGCCATATCTGGATCGCATCTGAACTGTCTCTAGAAGGAATCTGGAATAAGTATCAGAATGTCAGCCATATCTGGATCGCATCTGAACTATCTCTAAAAGGAATCTAGAATAAGTATCAGAATGTCAGCCATATCTGGAAGGCATCTGAACTGTCTCTAGAAGGAATCTGGAATAAGTATCAGAATGTCAGCCATATCTGGATCGCATCTGAACTGTCTCTAGAAGGAATCTGGAATAAGTATCAGAATGTCAGCCATATCTGGATCGCATCTGAACTGTCTCTAGAAGGAATCTGGAATAAGTATCAGAATGTCAGCCTTATCTGGATCGCATCTGAACTGTCTCTAGAAGGAATCTGGAATAAGTATCAGAATGTCAGCCATATCTGGATCGCATCTGAACTGTCTCTAGAAGGAATCTGGAATAAGTATCAGAATGTCAGCCATATCTGGATCACATCTGAACTGTCTCAAGAAGGGATCTGGAATAAGTATCAGAATGTCAGCCATATCTGGATCGCATTTGTACTGTCTCTAGAAGGAATCTGGAATAAGTATCAGAATGTCAGCCATATCTGGATCGCATCTGAGCTATCTCTAGAAGGAATCTGGAATAAGTATCAGAATGTCAGCCATATCTGGATCGCATCTGAACTGTTTCTAGAAAGGATCTCAGAAGATGATGATCTTTGCCTGCTGATTGATCTTTCCTGAAAAGGTAAAGAGTTAGTTGTATGCAATGTCATGATGTATGCATTGTGTAATGATGTTCTCAAAATAAAATGAGATTTGTGTCATATGTATTTTGTATGCATATGTTATGAATGTTATTGAAGTGTAATTTTGTCTTGGACTTTGCTCAAAATGTTTCCACCGGGGATCCCTGCTTTGTTGTTTGAGGAGAACTCCGCTGGGGGATATTGAAAACTATGTGGGGAGTATGTTTATTTCTGCTTGGGAAAAGAGTTTAAGAGTCTTAGTCGTCCTTTGCTCTACTGGGGAGTCGAAGTTGAATTGATATCTGGTCGGGTCCAGGTTTCGCAGTAACTTGTTGGGGATTGTAGAGTAGTCTACTGGGGAACAAGAGTTGTGGTCCTTTGATTTGTAGTAGTCGGAGAGGCAAACTCAAGCTGGGGAATCCTGGTGTTGTTGGGGAAATAAACTCTGTCGTCAGTCCGCTAGAGAGGTGACATCTTCGTTGGGGGAAGTCCTCGAGGATTCTTGAGGTTGGTTCAGCTGGGGAAAGGTTTTCAGAGATTAAACCCTTGCTGGGAGTCATCCTATGAGAAGGATTTTGGGAAGATTTGTCATTTCCCCTAGTAGCAAGTGTTTGTGACATTGCCAGAAAATGTTTAATTGTACGTAACCATTCACTGAGATTGATGTTCAATGCCCCAAGTGACGCAGATGGAGACTCGCCCCTGGTTACTCTGCACTTCTTCAGAGATTTCTTGAAATCTTGACTAGATTTCCCCAGGTGTGCTGGATAGTGACATGTCAAGTCCCCCTGTTGATAGGAGATTCGTCAATGGAAGTGTCATCCTTCTTGAATTGATTTTGTTCACTGAGAGAGATTTTGTTCATTGGATATTCATTGTGTGAATTTCTTCGCTGTTAAACAAATAGCCATATGCAAACAATGATATTCAAGTAATGCAAAGTTTATGTTTGTCTTGAAGTTTTTTTGAAAATGCGTTTTAGCGAGTAAAGAAATTTTGCTAAGAAAATTCAAACTCAAGATTTAGAGCAAAGCCTTACAGGAGTCAGGATACCTTTTGTAACAGTATGCTTCCGAACTAACCCATGCTTCAATTAGGACTTTTGAAGGGTTGTAATGTGGCTTGGTTCACGGTTTAAGAAGCAAAGGATAAAGGCTCAAAGTATATTTGTACCCACCCGCTCTTCGTGATGTTCTTCAATCCTAAACTCAGTTAATTGTGCATTTGAACTCCTAATGAGTCTGGAACGACGTTTTTGGTGATGGTTCACACAAGTTGAATTTGTTGGAAGGCAGTCATTTTTGCAACATTTTTCATGTTGTTGAGGATTTGTAGCGACCTCGTTCTTTTGATTTGTTATCCCTAACTTTTGCCTGACTGTTCCTATTTTCGAGATTACAGTCAGCGGGATGCCCCAACTTTCTTAAGCCTCCTTTATAGGTTTTGGCTCAGTGGGCTTTTCTCTTTTGAGAGATTGACTGCCTATGAGATAAGGAACCACCACTGTCTTTTGATTCCAGAGGAATGCTTTTGATGTCGTTCGTTGTATTATGAGCTGAGAGTTTTGCGACTTCAATGCACATCTTTTGAATTAACTGAGAGACTACCCTGCCCCAGGTTTAAATTAAAGGTTTCAATTTGTGTTTAAAACAGAAAACTCCTACTTCTTTGGCTCGAAGGGGTTGACTAGGGATTATCTTCCTTATAACTCCAGTGTTTAGGATTTGAAAGAAACGCCTGTACATCGTCAGCAAGGTCTGTCCAAAAGCATACTGTATGAGATTATGGCATTGTTTCGTCATCCTCCCTCTAAAGGCTTGTAACTTTTAGCAAGAGTTGAATGTCATAAAGTGAGTAAAAAACATAGTTTAAATGTAATGAAAATGAGTGGATCAAATCAAGACAAACATATGCAATGCATTAATGAAACAAAGTTTGACATTAATAGATAATTGTTCGAATAACAAAGAGATTACAACTTGAAAATTCAAATGAACAAAAGCTTTTAATGATTCGTCATAGGAGCAGTGATTATGTTTGGAGTCTCCGAAGGGTCAAACTCGATCTCCTTGGCATCAATCATGTCTTGAACCTTGTTCTTCAGAGCCCAACAGTTGTTTGTGTCATGTCCCGGACTGTCAGAGTGGTATGCACACCTTTCATTGGGATGATAGGTAGGAGCCGAAGTATTTGGGTTCCAGAGAGGAGCCTTTAATGTAATCAGCTCTGCCTTCAACATGTGTTGTAGCGCTTGAGTTAGTGACATGTTGATCTTAGCAAATTGTCTTTTAGGTGCAACCTCCTTACGCTGATGCCCCTGTCTTTGTTGAGCAGGCGTAGGATTAGAGATCAAGATTTCTCCTACGTGTTGGTCATGACGACTCATTTGACCATACACATCATTGGACTCTTTCTTCCCATTGTAGGGCTTTTTCTGAGCATCAGAAGGTGTAGCTTCTTGAATCTTCCCACTTTTGATGCCAACTTCGACACTTTCGCCGGTCAGTATTAGCTCGGTGAACCCGGCTGAAGAGCTTCCGATCAAGTGTTTGAAGAAAGGCCCTGTTAATGTTCCCATGAAGATGTCAATCAGCTCCCTGTCAGTTAAAGGGTGTTGCACTCTACCATCCAGATCTCTCCACTTTTGGGCGTATCCTTTGAAGCTCTCGTTGGAACCCATGGTCATGTTCTGCAATTGCACACAAGTTGGTGCAATATCAGCATTATACTGATACTGCTTATAGAAAGTAGCAGCTAAATCCTCCCAGGTGTGGATGCGAGAACTCTCCAATTGATAGAACCATTCGAGTTGAGTCCCTACTAGGCTTTCTTGGAAGAAATGGATCCAAAGCTTCAGATCAGTTGTGTATGGTTGAATCTTGCAGACATAAGACTTTAAGTGCATCTTAGGGAAAAAGACTCCATCGTACAGGGCAAAAGTAGGGACTTTGAATTTTGGCAGGATGACCACTCTAGAAACCAAACCCATGTCTCCTAAATCCAAGCCAGGTATCTGTTGAATCTCCATAGCACTGAGGCGATCCTCCAACTATTTGTACTTGTCATCAGTGGGAGGATATTGTTCCTCGGAGTAGTCAGCTTTAACTTCATCAATCTCCAAATTATGGTCTTCTTCAAGACTATCCCCTATGCTAGATGAAGTTGAAAGATCTAGGGTTTTAGGTCTTCTTCTCAAGTTCAGGACGCCTATTTTCTTCTTGGACTTCTTCTTCTTGTCTTTGAGAAGGAGAGCTTTCAGGTCCTCTTGCCCTTTACCCATAGCCAGAAGCATTTGTTGGAACTGAGCATTTTGAGCTTGGAGATCTTTCACCATTTGTTCCATATCCATCTTACTGAAATAAACAGTAGGAAGATAAGGAGACTTGTATGGGAGAAACCTGTCATGATATGATATGTGGATGCATGTTTTCAAGGATCTCGCAGGGTAAACACAAGAAAATGTTAGAGGTTAAACTTTGATCAACATCTTTGATTGTAGAACTTCGTATCGGTGGATGTCTTTCCACGAGAATCAAGCTCACCATGTCAAGTGGGTCATAGCCCCCTATTCAAGTTGTCGTGTTTTAATTTCCAGACAACCTTGGCTAGAGGGAAATAAATCCCCTTTGCCCCTTGCTAGATATTTGATTTACCATAACCTGTATCACAGACCCTTGAGATCCTTGAAATGGTTAAGGAAATATTAAGGCATGATGTTATGATGTGTATGCTATGTGTTTAAGCAAAAGTGTGAGGTGATGTAAGTAAACCCTGCAATAAATCCAAATTATCGGATAAGGACTGTAAACAAAACCTGCAAGGAACTCATGTTGTCAGATAACAAGAATGTGCAAGTAGTTCAAGTTTGAATGCACACAAGTCACACATATAGCCTTAAGTTTAGGCTGGCATGGAGTTTAGGCATTACCCTCTTTCAGTTCAGTTGGTTTAAACCTGTCCTAAAAATAGTAACCGGGTTCTAGAGGATCTTAATATCACTGACTACCCTCAATCGGTCATAATTCCAATTTAGCAACCTTTTCTTGCGGCCGGAATCATCGCGAGAGTTTAGTCTCAATGAGTGTAGTATACTGCTACTGTTCTATGGCCAAGTTGGTCAATTTAAGGTTCTAAGGTCAGTTGGTGCTTAATGACTCCTTAGAAGACCCACATTCTCCTCATTCCAACACAAGGGATATCGGTACAGACCAAGGTTCCACACCAACGTAGCCACTGCTTCATCGGTGTCGGTCTACGCCGGACAGATCCCTCACAATTTATTGCTACTTACCTAAAGGGTATCCCCAGATCCGGGTTAGGATCTATAGAACTCCGATACAAGCCCACAAAATTTAAAGCATACAAAGCATACAATTGAAAACATAGTGATCTAATCCTAAGGTACACCTCACTTATAGAATTCCCCAGCAGAGTCGCCAGTTCTGTGATCGGTGGGAATGAGAACTGACTGTTTTGGAATGCTGGTTCGTGTTTGCGTTTGTTTTTGCAAAATGTCGCGGTAAGCAAGAGTCGCCACCGTCTTTTATTTTATCCAACAAGGAAAGGACAAAAGCACAGAAAAATTCCTTTTTGAGATGTTTCTCGGGTTCGGGAGGTAGATTATAGAAAGGGAAGGTGTTAGCATCCTTTCTATCTGTGGTTATCCACGGGCTCTTAGGTACTTGCTCATTGTGTTTTCAAAATTTGCTTTTCTTTGTGTTTATGGGTTTGAAAAGAGTTTTTGTTTTGAAGAGAGTGTGAGTGCGAAAAGTTTTGTTTTGTTTTCAAAAGAGCAAGTACTTAAGAACCTCTACCTACTCAAAAAGGAATTAAGCTGTTCAAATGTCCTTTAGACAGTGCTATCCCACTATTGAGGAGTAGGTAGCACCATCGTTGGAGTTTTCGGGTCAATTCTATTAAGGGACGTGTGGTCACTAAAGCAATGTTAGGACGCCTTAGCGGTAACCTTAATGTCTTAGATCATTTTTCCGAGGCAACCGTTTCGAGGAAACTATGATCTTTGGACAAGAGGGCGACCTCTAAAACTTCCTATACTTAATGACCACGTTCGAGGCAACCAAGTGAGGCGTACCCTAAGAGTGGCATGTGCGAGTGTATTGTTTTTCAGTTATATTATCTTTGTACATGTTATGGTGACCTATGATTGATTTTAAATTAAAGGTTAATCTTGTCATGCATTGCCTATTGTTCAAACATCTAACAGTTAATGATTGCGGAAAATAAATTGCGGAAAATAAAGCTAAGCTATTACAAGGCGTCGGGTATTTACATCGCCAAAAACAAACCCTTAAAATTAAATGCGAAAAGTAAATAAAAGCGGTAAATAAAATCCTCAGTTAAAGCTATTACATCCTCAGAGCAATTACAATTATATGGATAAAAAATAATATGCGCGCGAGAAAATTGAATCGGAACGTCCTAGGGTTTTGACCCTTTTTTCATTAAATAAAGCATTTTTTTTGTTATTTTTGATTTAAGAATTAAGTCTAACTAATAATTAATTAATTAATTAAAAGAAAATATTTTTTGAGTTTTATTTTAATTAAGGAAATAAAATTAGAAAGGTAAAAATATATCAAAACCCTAATTCTAAATCAATTTTAATTTAATGCAAAATATGTTAAAATTAAACCTAATTAAAAAACTAAATTAATTTGTTAATGGTTTATTTACAAAAATAAATAATAAAATTAATGATGAAAATAATATTTTTTATGATTTCTGATTTTTATATAAAAAAAAGGTTAATTTGTTAATTAGTTAAAAAATAAAAATAAAACAAATTAAACAAAAGAAATATAGAAAAGAGAAAGAATAAACCAAATGGGGGTTTGGGCCTAGAAGGGAGGTTGATTCAGCAATTCTAGGCCCAGATTCAATCAGCCTTGTTGGACTTTTCCAGATTGCCTATGCGCCTGTTGACCAGAGTGTGTGGTAGGCGTGCAATCTGGATCCTTGAACCTGCCTAGTGGGCCACTTGGCATTTGATGAGATGGGAAGTATGATGATCCACACTTTGGGGCGCTGCACCTGAGTACCTGAAAAGAAAAACCAAATAATTGTTTGGGGGACATGGGATTCGAAGGAGCTTGGGTTGCCCTTCGATCCAAGGGGCTGATTGAAGGTGCCCACGAGACTGCACGTACGGGGCGTTCGATCTGGATATGACATCCTCCGATCTAGAATTCTGCAAGGAAGTTTGTTAGAAACACAAAATATATGACCTGGGTATCGAACCTAGGTCCTTTTCGCTGCAACAACTCTTCCTCACCAACCTAGTTGAAATATATTTATTGGTACAAACGAATCCACAGGGGGTTGTATGAGGGATGCTTCACGATTCAAATGTTAGTCTGGATAGAGACTACGCGCAAAACCAGCTTTTAGTGTGACAATCTTTGGCAACTTTATGGAATCTCGTGGGGTAGACAGCGTTTTCTTCTAAGGCAACCTCCGTGCGTTTTTTCCATCCTTTTTTCTTTGTGAGCATGAGGTTTATATAGACAAAGGAATTTAGGTCAATATTTGTGTATCAAATCTTGGCCCATTATGATGAAGAGATTTGATTTGATTTCTTCATAAAGACTTGCTATATTTGATTCAATCACGTGCCAATCTGCTTTTATGCGTTACTGCCAGCCTGTTATGAGTTGTTTGGGCCTCCAATATGATGAAAATCTAAAGCTGACTTGCCCTTTGTAGATCCACTTCCCTTCTAATCTACTCTCTTCGATAGCTCTAAGCTCCACTTCGAATTAATCCAGCTTCGATGTCACAACCCCTTCGATTGAGACTCCTTCTGCTTCGACTACACGTTTGCAAGGACAACATGCCATTTTGAACTTGGGGTGGACCTGGAAAGGTTAGGATATTTTTTCGAATGAGCCTCTTGCCTGGTGTGCTGGCAAGTTGAGGGGCCTTTTCCTTTGTGAATCGAAACAAACTTGTAGGAGATTCTTGCCTCGTGAGTCGATGGTAAGCCTGAAGTAGTTAATGCATAGTCGAAGTATTGTGAAATTGACTTGATCGAAGGGGGTCCAGCGCTCGATCGAAGACTTGTGAACCAAAGCTTGATCGAAGGGTTCCAAACACCTAATCGAAGCTTACTAATCCAAGCCCGATCGAAGAGTGCCAAATTCCCAATTGAAGACTGGTGAGTCAAGCCTGTATCGAAGGATTTTGGATACCCAATAGAAGACTTTTCCCATATGCCAATCGAAAGACCCTTTGTTCATCTTCAAAAAACTTTATTTTCGTTAGGCAAGTGTTTGTGACCAACCATGTAAGGGAAGACCTTTGAAAACATGAGAGGGAAAATTTTGGGGTACAACAGCTGCCCCTGTTCAATCTTCTTGAACCTGAAGAGTTAGATTGGAAAGTTTGCCTTTCGTTACTCGAAGGTAAAAGAGGATTGGACACTAGAGTGCCCGTAAATTTGCACTCGTCAAGACATAGATGTGGGAATGGGCTTAAAGATGGCATTTGGAGACGGTAGAGTCTTGCTGGAGATGGGCTTAAAGATAACATCCAAGAATGTTTGTTGACCCGTAATGCTGTAGGCCAAAAGAATGAGTATCGAAATGGTATTCGTGTCTGGAATGCCATTGAACTGTATCGGGGGACTGAGTTTGTATGAGCAAAAGAATGGCGTCCGTGTCTGGCGCGTATCTGAGCTGTAACTGAAAGATGAATCTGAATGAGTATCAGGATGGCATCCGTATCTAGAGCGTATCTGAACCAAATCTGAGAGTTGAATCTGGATGATTGTCAGAATTGCGTTTGCATCTGGAGCGTATCTGAAATGTATTTGAATAAGTGACAGAATGACATCCGAATCTGGATCGTATCTGGACTGTAATTTGAATGAGTGACAGAATGACATCTGAATCTGGATCGTATCTGGACTGTATTTTGAATGAGTGACAGAATGACATCCGAATCTGGATCGTATCTGGACTGTATTTTGAATGAATCTGGAATAAGTATCAGAATGTCAGCCATATCTGGATCACATTTGAACTGTCTCTAGAAGGGATCTGGAATAAGTATCAGAATGTCAGCCATATCTGGATCGCATCTGAACTGTCTCTAGAAGGAATCTGGAATAAGTATCAGAATGTCAGCCATATCTGGATCACATCTGAACTGTCTCTAGAAGGAGTCTGGAATAAGTATCAGAATGTCAGCCATATCTGGATCGCATCTGAACTGTCTCTAGAAGGAATCTGGAATAAGTATCAGAATGTCAGCCATATCTGGATCGCATCTGAACTGTCTCTAGAAGGAATTTGGAATAAGTATCAGAATGTCAGCCATATCTGGATCGCATCTGAACTGTCTCTAGAAGGAATCTGGAATAAGTATCAAAATGTCAGACATATCTGGATCGCATCTGAACTGTCTCTAGAAGGAATCTGGAATAAGTATCAGAATGTCAGCCATATCTGGATCGCATCTGAACTGTCTCTAGAAGGAATCTGGAATAAGTATCAGAATGTCAGCCATATCTGGATCGCATCTGAACTGTCTCTAGAAGGAATCTGGAATAAGTATCAGAATGTCAGCCATATGTGGATCGCATCTGAACTGTCTCTAGAAGGAATCTGGAATAAGTATCAGAATGTCAGCCATATCTGGATCGCATCTGAACTGTCTCTAGAAGGAATCTGGAATAAGTATCAGAATGTCAGCCATATCTGGATCACATCTGAACTGTCTCAAGAAGGGATCTGGAATAAGTATCAAAATGTCAGCCATATCTGGATCGCATCTGAACTGTCTCTAGAAGGAATCTGGAATAAGTATCAGAATGTCAGCCATATCTGGATCGCATCTGAACTGTCTCTAGAAGGAATCTGGAATAAGTATCAGAATGTCAGCCATATCTGGATCGCATCTGAACTGTCTCTAGAAGGGATCTCAGAAGATGATGATCTTTGCCTGCTGATTGATCTTTCCTGAAAAGGTAAAGAGTTAGTTGTATGCAATGTCATGATGTATGCATTGTGTAATGATGTTCTCAAAATAAAATGAGATTTGTGTCTTATGTATTTTGTATGCATATGTTATGAATGTTGTTGAAGTGTAATTTTGTCTTGGACTTTGCTCAAAATGTTTCCACCGGGGATCCCTGCTTTGTTGTTTGAGGAGAACTCCGCCGAAAGATATTGAAAACTCTGTGGGGAGTATGTTTATTTCTGCTTGGGAAAAGAGTTTAGGAGTCTTAGTTGTCTGTTGCTCTACTGGGGAGTCGAAGTTGAACTGATATCTGGTCGGGTCCAGGTTTCGTAGTAACTTGCTGGGGATTGTAGAGTAGTCTACTAGGGAAGAAGAGTTGTGGTCCTTTGATTTGTAGTAGTCGGAGAGGCAAACTCAAGCTGGGGAATCCTGGTGTTGTTGGGGAAATAAACTCTGTCGTCAGTCCGCTAGAGAGGTGACATCTTCGTTGGGGGAAGTCCTCGAGGATTCTTGAGGTTGGTTCAGCTGGGGAAAGGTTTTCAGAGATTAAACCCTTGCTGGGAGTCATCCTATGAGGAGGATTTTTGGGAGATTTGTCATTGCCTCTAGTAGTAAGTGTTTGTGACATTGCCAGAAAATGTTTAATTGTATGTAACCCTTCACTGAGATTGATGTTCAATGCCCCAAGTGACGGAGATGGAGACTTGCCCCTGGTTACTCTGCACTTCTTCAGAGATTTCTTGAAATCTTGACTGGACTGCCTCAGGTGTGCTGGATAGTGACATGTCAAGTCCCCCTGTTGATAGGAGATTCGTCAATGGAAGTGTCATCCTTCTTGAATTGATTTTGTTCACTGAGAGAGCTTTTGTTCAATGGATATTCATTGTGTGAATTTCTCCGCTGTTAAACAAATAGCCATATGCAAACAATGATATTCAAGTAATGCAAAGTTTATGTTTGTCTTGAAGTTTTTTTGAAAATGCGTTTTAGCGAGTAAAGAAATTTTGCTAAGAAAATTCAAACTCAGGATTTAGAGCAAAGCCTTACAGGAGTCAGGATACCTTTTGTAACAGTATGCTTTCGAACTAACCCATGCTTCAATTAGGACTTTTAAAGGGTTGTAACGTGGCTTGGTTCACGGTTTAAGAAGCAAAGGATAAAGGCTCAAAGTATATTTGTACCCACCCGCTCTTCGTGATGTTCTTCAATCCTAAACTCAGTTAATTGTGCATTTGAACTCCTAATGAGTCTGGAACGACGTTTTTGGTGATGGTTCACACAAGTTGAATTTGTTGGAAGGCAGTCATTTTTGCAACATTTTTCATGTTGTTGAGGATTTGTAGCGACCTCGTTATTTTGATTTGTTATCCCTAACTTTTGCCTGACTGTTCCTGTTTTCGAGATTACAGTCAGCGGGATGCTCCAGCTTTCTTAAGCCTCCTTTATAGGTTTTGGCTCAGTGGGCTTTTCTCTTTTGAGAGATTGACTGCCTATGAGATAAGGAACCGCCACTGTCTTTTAATTCCAGAGGAATGCTTTTGATGTCGTTCGTTGTATTATGAACTGAGAGTTTTGCGACTTCAATGCGCATCTTTTGAATTAACTGAGAGACTACCCTGCCCCAGGTTTAAATTAAAGGTTTTAATTTGTGTTTAAAACAGAAAACTCCTACTTCTTTGGCTCGAAGGGGTTGACTAGGGATTATCTTCCTTATAACTCCAGTGTTTAGGATTTGAAAGAAACGCCTGTACATCGTCAGCAAGGTCTGTCCAAAAGCATACTGTATGAGATTATGGCATTGTTTCGTCATCCTACCTCTAAAGGCTTGTAACTTTTAGCAAGAGTTGAATGTCATAAAGTGAGTAAAAAACATAGTTTAAATGTAATGAAAATGAGTGGATCAAATCAAGACAAACATATGCAATGCATTAATGAAATAAAGTTTGACATTAATAGATAATTGTTCGAATAACAAAGAGATGACAACTTGAAAATTCAAATGAACAAAAGCTTTTAATGATTCGTCATAGGAGAAATGATTATGTTTGGAGTCTCCGGAGGGTCAAACTCGATCTCCTTGGCATCAATCATGTCTTGGACCTTGTTCTTCAGAGCCCAACATTTGTTTGTGTCATGTCCCGGACTGTCAGAGTGGTATGCACACCTTTCATTGGGATGATAGGTAGGAGCGGAAGTATTTGGGTTCCGGAGAGGAGCCTTTAATGTAATCAGCTCTGCCTTCAACATGTGTTGTAGCGCTTGAGTCAGTGACATGTTGATCTTAGTGAATTGTCTTTTAGGCGCAACCTCCTTACGCTGATGCCCCTGTCTTTGTTGAGCAGGCGTAGGATTAGAGATCAAGATTTCTCCTACGTGTTGGTCATGACGACTCTTTTGACCATACACATCATTGGACTCTTTCGTCCCATTGTAGGGCTTTTTCTGAGCATCAGAAGGTGTAGCTTCTTGAATCTTCTCACTTTTGATGCCAGCTTCGACCCTTTCGCCGGTCAGTATTAGCTCGGTGAACCCGGCTGAAGAGCTTCCGATCAAGTGTTCGAAGAAAGGCCTTGTCAATGTTCCCATGAAGATGTCAATCAACTCCCTGTCAGTTAAAGAGGGTTGCACTCTACCATCCAGATCTCTCCACTTTTGGGCGTATCCTTTGAAGCTCTCGTTGGAACCCATGGTCATGTTCTGCAATTGCACACGAGTTGGTGCAATATCAGCATTGTACTGATACTGCTTATAGAAAGCAGCAGCTAAATCCTCCCAGGTGTGGATGCGAGAACTCTCCAATTGATAGAACCATTCGAGTTGAGTCCCTACTAGGCTTTCTTGGAAGAAATGGATCCAAAGCTTCAGATCAGTTGTGTATGGTTGAATCTTGCGGACATAAGACTTTAAGTGCATCTTAGGGCAAGAGACTCCATTGTACAGGGCAAAAGTAGGGATTTTGAATTTTGGCGGGATGACCACTCCAGAAACCAAACCCATGTCTCCTAAATCCAAGCCAGGTATCTGTTGAATCTCCATAGCACTGAGGCGATCCTCCAACTGTTTGTACTTGTCATCAGTGGGAGGATATTGTTCCTCGGAGTAGTCAGCTTTAACTTCATCAATCTCCAAATTGTGGTCTTCTTCAAGACTATCCCCTATGCTGGATAGAGTTGAAAGATCTAGGGTTTTAGGTCTTCTTCTCAAGTTCAGGACGCCTATTTTCTTCTTGGACTTCTTCTTCTTGTCTTTGAGAAGGAGAGCTTTCAGGTCCTCTTGCCCTTTACCCATAGCCAGAAGCATTTGTTGGAACTGAGCATTTTGAGCTTGGAGATCTTTCACCGTTTGTTCCATATCCATCTTACTGAAATAAACAGTAGGAAGATAAGGAGACTTGTATGGGAGAAACCTGTCATGATATGATATGTGGATGCATGTTTTCAAGGATCTCGCAGGGTAAACACAAGAAAATGTTAGAGGTTGAACTTTGATCAACATCTTTGATTGTAGAACTTCGTATCGGTGGATATCTTTCCACGAGAATCAAGCTCACCATGTCAAGTGGGTCATAGCCCCTGATTCAAGTTGTCGTGTTTTGATTTCCAGACAACCTTGGCTAGAGGAAAATAAATCCC
The DNA here is from genome assembly GCA_948472305.1 of Vicia faba. Taxonomy (NCBI): domain Eukaryota; kingdom Viridiplantae; phylum Streptophyta; class Magnoliopsida; order Fabales; family Fabaceae; genus Vicia; species Vicia faba. The sequence goes on from OX451741.1 coordinate 823,579,959, forward strand.
CTTTGCCCCTTGCTAGACATTTGATTTACCATAACCTGCATCACAGACCCTTGAGATCCTTGAAATGGTTAAGGAAATATTAAGGCATGATGTTATGATGTGTATGCTATGCGTTTAAGCAAAAGTGTGAGGTGATGTAAGTAAACCCTGCAATAAATCCAAATTATCGGATAAGGACTGTAAACAAAACCTGCAAGGAACTCATGTTGTCAGATAACAAGAATGTGCAAGTAGTTCAAGTTTGAAGGCACACAAGTCACACATATAGCCTTAAGTTTAGGCTGGCATGGAGTTTAGGCATTACCCTCTTTCAGTTCAGTTGGTTTAAACCTGTCCTAAAAATAGTAACTGGGTTCTAGAGGATCTCAATATCACTGACTACCCTCAATCGGTCATAATTCCAGTTTAGTAACCTTTTCTTGCGGCCGGAATCATCGCGAGAGTTTAGTCTCAATGAGTGTAGCATACTGCTACTGTTCTATGGCCAAGTTGGTCAATTTAAGGTTCTAAGGTCAGTTGGTGCTTAATGACTCCTTAGTAGACCCATATTCTCCTCGTTCCAACACAAGGGATATCGGTACAGACCAAGGTGCCACACCAACGTAGCTACTGCTTCATCCGTGTCGGTCTATGCCGGATAGATCCCTCATAGTTTATTGCTACTTACCTAAAGGGTATCCCCAGATCCGGGTTAGGATCTATAGAACTCCGATACAAGCCCATAAAATTTAAAGCATACAAAGCATACAATTGAAAACATAGTGATCTAATCCTAAGGTACACCTCACTTATAGAATTCCCCAGCAGAGTCGCCAGTTCTGTGATCGGTGGGAATGAGAACTGACTGTTTTGGAATGCTGGTTCGCGTTTGCGTTTGTTTTTGCAAAATGTCGTGGTAAGCAAGAGTCGCCACCGTCTTTTATTTTATCCAACAAGGAAAGGACAAAAGCACAGAAAAATTCCTTTTTGAGATGTTTCTCGGGTTCGGGAGGTAGATTATAGAAAGGGAAGGTGTTAGCACCCTTTCTATCCGTGGTTATCCACGGGCTCTTAGGTACTTGCTCATTGTGTTTTCAAAATTTTCTTTTCTTTGTGTTTGTGGGTTTGAAAAGAGTTTTTGTTTTGAAGAGAGTGTGAGTGCGAAAAGTTTTGTTTTTGTTTTCAAAAGAGCAAGTACTTAAGAACCTCTACCTACTCAAAAAGGAATTAAGCTGTGCAAATGTCCTTTAGATAGTGCTATCCTACTATTGAGGAGTAGGTAGCACCGTCGTTGGAGTTTTCGGGTCAATTCGATTAAGGGACGTGTGGTCACTAAAGCAATGTTAGGACGCCTTAGCGGTAACCCTAATGTCTTAGATCATTTTTCCGAGGCAACCGTTTTGAGGAAACTATGATCTTTGGACAAGAGGGCGACCTCTAAAACTTCCTATACTTAATGACCACGTTCGAGGCAACCAAGTGAGGCGTACCCTAAGAGTGGCATGTGCGAGTGTATTGTTTTTCAGTTATATTATCTTTGTACATGTTATGGTGAGCTACAGTTGATTTTAAATTAAAGGTTAATCTTGTCATGCATAGCCTATTGTTCAAACATCTAACAATTAATGATTGCGGAAAATAAAGCTAAGCTATTACAAGGCGTCGAGTATTTACATCGCCAAAAACAAACCCTTAAAATTAAATGCGAAAAGTAAATAAAAGCGGTAAATAAAATCCTCAGTTAAAGCTATTACATCCTCGGAGCAATTACAATTATATGGATAAAAAATAATATGCGCGCGAGAAGATTGAATCGAAACGTCCTAGGGTTTTGACCCTTTTTTCATTAAATAAAGCATATTTTTTTGTTATTTTTGATTTAAGAATTAAGTCTAACTAATAATTAATTAATTAATTAAAAGAAAATATTTTTTGAGTTTTATTTTAATTAAGGAAATAAAATTAGAAAGGTAAAAATATATCAAAACCCTAATTCTAAATCAATTTTAATTTAATGCAAAATATGTTAAAATTAAACCTAATTAAAAAACTAAATTAATTGGTTAATGGTTTATTTACAAAAATAAATAATAAAATTAATGATGAAAATAATATTTTTTATGATTTCTGATTTTTATATAAAAAAAAGGTTAATTTGTTAATTAGTTAAAAAATAAAAATAAAACAAATTAAACAAAAGAAATATAGAAAAGAGAAAGAATAAACCAAATGGGGGTTTGGGCCTAGAAGGGAGGTTGATTCAGCAATTCTAGGCCCAGATTCAATCAGCCTTGTTGGACTTTTCCAGATTGCCTATCCGCCTGTTGACCAGAGTGTGTGGTAGGCGTGCAATCTGGATCCTTGAACCTGCCTAGTGGGCCACTTGGCATTTGATGAGATGGGAAGTATGATGATCCACACTTTGGGGCGCTGCACCTGAGTACCTGAAAAGCAAAACCAAATAATTGTTTGGGGGACCTGGGATTCGAAGGAACTTGGGTTGCCCTTCGATCCAAGGGGCTGATTGAAGGTGCCCACGAGACTGCACGTACGGGGCGTTCGATCTGGATATGACATCCTCCGATCTAGAATTCTGCAAGGAAGTTTGTTAGAAACACAAAATATATGACCTGGCTATCGAACCTAGGTCCTTTTCGCTGCAACACCTCTTCCTCACCAACCTAGTTGAAATATATTTATTGGTACAAACGAATCCACAGGGGGTTGTATGAGGGATGCTTCACGATTCAAATGTTAGTCTGGACAGAGACTACGCGCAAAACCGACTTTTAGTGTGACAATCTTTGGCAACTTTATGGAATCTCGTGGGGCAGGAAGCGTTTTCTTCTAAGGCAACCTCCGTGCGTTTTTGAAGGAAATTGCGATCAAAAGCGCAGCGGAATTTAAAATTTCCTTTAGCGATCCTTACGAATGAGCATGGTCAGTGATAGAAACATTTACCTCTTGTGGCGATTCAGACCTTTGATGTTGTGATCACGAGCGTTGATGAAGAACAACACCTCTACTCAGTCCACACGAACAGATCGCTTCCGGTCACAGTGCTAGCTGATCACGAACGGAAACTTTGAGTGAGAGAGAGAATCAAAAAACAAAATTGCATCAAGTGAAATTGCTTCATCACAAGGGATCTATTTATAGAATCACTCGTGTGGGCTACAAGCTAAAAGCCCAATTAAGGCTATAAGCTAAAAGCCCAATTAAGCTTATGGACATCATACCTTATGACGTACCATATATCACTTATCCACGTGGTACCTTACCACTTTCCGTATTACACTTAAGTGCACTGTACCTTACGATGTTCCTTATTTATTCTATCTCTTATCAACCTGTTCTTATGTGTGTGACCCTGTAGGTTTTCGCGACGTTGGCAATTATATTAAATCACACATTTAAATATAATAAACAGTGAGCTGTATCTAGCAACACATCACTGTTACCCAAGTCACAAAAATGTCATGTGATCTGACCAAACCTTTTCCGTGATAATATTTGTGTTGTACAATTACCCTTTTGCCCTCATGTCTATATTGAACACAAGGCATACACTGTGTCACCCTTGTCCAGTTCAATATTGGGCCCTTAGACATTTATCCTGTTATGCAGGATGAGCAAATTCCATCTAGGTCACTCATGTCCCTTAGCATGCTTTGTGAAGTACCCATCAACCGTCTTTACAGTCATCCAGTTACGGATGACGTTTGATCAGCAATAAAGTACTTGACTCTACATCTAGGGTCCATAGTGGTTTCAGGTCGAAGGGTGATATACACCATTATCATCATGAGAATAACTTATGACACTTTGCATAACATTCTATGTAGTATTCTCATAGCGGGTCAATCCAGTATAAATATTACTCCTAATATTCATACCTATGTCAAGACTTGATAACTCCTTATCTATGATCCATGAGATGTGAGCATCAATCTATCTTCATAATAATCTTAATGCTTTAATGCTATCCCACTTCACATTAAAGCTTGACTACGGATACTTTAAGAATAGTGTCTTATGTTTAATGGGATCTCATGATTAAGTCACACTTAACATTTCATTAAACAAATAAACCATTCTAGGGACTTTATTATTTTGGAAAGCAAACATAATAAAGAAATGCCTTTTATTATTAATAAATAATTCGATACAAGTACCAAAAGTATTGGCCTCTAGGGCTTACATCAACAGTTTTTTCCGTCCTTTTTTCTTTGTGAGCATGAGGTTTATATAGACAAAGGAATTTAGGTCAATATTTGTGTATCAAATCTTGGCCCATTATGATGAAGAGATTTGATTTGATTTCTTCATAAAGACTTGCTATATTTGATTCAATCACGTGCCAATCTGATTTTATGCGTTACTGCCAGCCTGTTATGAGCTGTTTGGGCCTCCAACATGATGAAAATCGAAAGCTGACTTGCCCTTTGTAGATCCATTTCCCTTCTAATATACTCTCTTCGATAGCTCTAAGCTCCACTTCGAATTAATCCAGCTTCGATGTCACATCCCCTTCGATTGAGACTCCTTCTGCTTCGACTGCATGTTTGCAAGGACAACATGCCATTTTGAACTTGGGGTGGACCTGGAAAGGTTAGGATATGTTTTTCGAATGAGCCTCTTGCCTGGTGTGCTGGCAAGTTGAGGGGCCTTTTCCTTTGTGAATCGAAACAAACTTGTAGGAGATTCTTGCCTCGTGGATCAAAGGTAAGCATGAAGTAGTTAATGCATAGTCGAAGTATTGTGAAATTGACTTGATCGAAGGGGGTCCAGCGCTCAATCAAAGACTTGCGAACCAAAGCTTGATCAAAGGGTTCCAAACACCTAATCGAAGCTTACTAATCAAAGCCCGATCGAAGAGTGCCAAATTCCCAATTGAAGACTGGTGAGTCAAGCCTGTATCGAAGGATTTTGGATACCCAATCGAAGACTTTTCCCAGATGCCAATCGAAAGACACTTTGTTCATCTTCAAAAAACTTGATTTTCGTTAGGCAAGTGTTTGTGACCAACCATGTAAGGGAAGACCTTTGAAAACATGAGAGGGCAAATTTTGGGGTACAACATGATGCAATAAGTTATATCGCGGATTTCACACATTGGTGCATGGAGACTGACGCAGTGGGTTATATCACAGAGAAAGCTTGATAACAACATTGCTGCATGGAGACCAATGCAATAAGTTATATCGCGGTTTTCACACATTACTGCATGGATCCTGATGCAATGGGTTACGTAAATTTATTTCGCATATCTATCACAACCTAGGGGATAAATATTCGAGAAGAGCTTGATAACTACATCGCTGCATGGAGACTGGGGTAATGAGTTATATTGAGGAAGAAACTTGATAACAACATTGCTGCCTGGAGACTGATGAATGGGTTATATTGTAGAAAAAGTTTTTATAACAACATTGTTGCATGGAGACTGATGCAATGGGACAAGTTTGATAAAACATCGCTGCATGGAGACTGATACAATGGAACAAGTTTGATAAAGACATCGTTGCATGGAGACTGGCGCAATAAGTTGAATTGTTGATTCCGTACGTTGTTGCATGGAGTCTGACAAAATAGAGAAAGTTTTGATAATAACATTGTTGCATGGAGACTGATGCAATGGATTATATTGTAGATAAGGAAATGCATTGTTGCATGGAGACTGACACAATGGGTTAAACCGCAGATTTCATATATTGTTGTGTAGAGCCTAACACAATGAGCTAGATTATGAAGAAAGAACATATTGTTGCATGGAGACTGACACAATAAGTTAAATATAGAAAATTTCACACATTATCACATAGAGACTGTCACAATGGGTGGAATTGATAATTTCGCAACATTACTGCCTGGGGTCTGACACAATGAGCTAGATCGCTAGGAAAGAACATATTGCTACGTGGAGACTCACACAATAAGTTTAATATAGAAAATTTTCACACATTGTCGCATAGAGACTGACACGATGGGTGAAATTACTGATTTCACAACATTGTTGCATGGAGTCTACCACAATGAGCTAATATTGCAAAGAAATAACATATTGCTGCATGGAGACTGACACAATAAGTTAAATACAGAAAATTTCACACATTTCCGCATAGAGACTGACACAATGGGTGGTGTGATACGATGGGAGAACTGACTTGGGTTTTGCGTTTGTTTTCGCAAATATTTCGGTTTAGCAAGAGTCGCCACCGACTTTTTATTTTATCCTAAGGAAAGGTCAAAAAGCACAGGAAAGACCTTTGAGATGTTTTCGTGGGTTCGAGGAGTAGATTATAGAAAGGGAAGGTATTAGCACCCTTTCTATCCATGGTTATCCATGGGCTCTTAGCTACTTGCTTAGATCACTTTCCTTTGCTTTTCAATTGTTTGAAATGGTGCTTTGTGTGTGTGGTTTTTTGAAAATGTTTTGAAAAAGATGCCTTGTCTAGGCAACCTTTGTAATGACTCATGTTTGAGTATATACAAAGATGTATGTCTTTTTGAAAATATGTTTCAATATTTTGAAAGTTTGTTTTGAAATTGTGTGGAGATGTGTGTTTGAAAAATGGCAAGTGTGTTTTGCAAGTTTGATCAAGTAACTAAGAGCTATCTACCCTAATTTACTCAAAGATCTTTCTTATGTTTTTAACCCTTTTAACAGTGTTGTTTCACCATTGTATTTGGTGAACAACCTTGCGTTAGGATGTTAACGGGACGGGCGCGGGTCATCGTTTAGACCATAGAGGCAATAATGTCAAGTATCTTTGGCAATTTTCTTAAGGGACTTGATCATTTTTGTTTAGGGAACTTGATAGCGTCATCGAGGGACTATGATCATTTGATTTGTTTTTGTTTTGCCAAAGACACTTAACATGCAACCATGGCCCATTTTTGAAGGCAACAAGTGGAGTAACCCTAAGGGTGCAAGTGTGCATTGTGTTTGTTTTTCATGCATGTTTATCTTGGATTTAGGTCAGACTACTTGTTAATTTTATTTGCATACAAACCCTAAGTCTAAGCATGGCATAATTGAAAGCTTTTAAATGCGAAAATTTAAATGCTAAGCTATTACAACATGATATAGGGAGGGGGGGTACAAATTTGCATTGGGGATATTTGACAAGGAAATAAAATCTAAGTTATTACAACCATATCGAAAGTATAGGATACAAATATTTAATTGTACAATATTTAAGTAAATACAATAAATAAACAAAATGTATTATGCACAAAAATGATTTTTTTTATGTATGTGAAAAGAGTATTTTTAATGTGAAATATAAACAAAATAAAATAAAAAAAAAGTCAAATTTAATTACTTTGGTCATTTAGGGCAAAACCCTAATTTTTAAGTAAATAGTAATATTTATTAATTATATACAACATATATTAATTTATACAAAAATAAAAAGTATATTGTAAAAAAGATATTTTTGGTATCAAATATTAATAAAGATAAAAAATGTATTATTTCTATATTTTTGCCCTAAGTATTTAATAAAATATGTATAAGTATATATTATATATATTTAATATGCTAAATATGTACAAAAATAAAATATTAATTATTTACAAAAATGTATATTTTAGAAAATGTTTTCAAAATGTAAATAAAAAAATAATAACTAAAAATAAATATTTTTTTGTATTATTTTTAGGGTTTTAAAATGAAAAGGAAATATATTTATTTACATACATATATTTTAATGAAGCAAATAAATGCCAAATAAATGTAAAAAAATGTGGAAAAATATTTGTGGAGTTTTTTATGCTTGAGCAAAAAATATAAAATCAGAATAAAAAAGAAAAATGCAAAAATGTCAAATATTTCACATAATGGGCCAGGGGGGTGCAAATGGAAAAAAAGGGTGCAAAAAGCAAGCTGACTCAGGCCCAGCCCAAACCAACTCTGTCTTCAACCTCCAGCTCTGTTCGAACAACAAAAAACGCGCGTTTTCCTTGCTTCATACAACCTCCTGATTCCTTGATTTTTTGCCAAAACTCATAACACAAACAATGTAGAGTATCAAACCACGATTTCAAACATATAAAATACTTGATCTAACTCTAAGAAACCAGGGAGAATTTCATCACCCCCAATTTTTGACCTAGTTTTTCTTCAATGTTCATGGCTAAAATTCTCACAGCATGCTTAATATAAATGAAAAGTGAACACATGTATGGCTTCAGGGCTATGAGTAGAGCATGTTTCATTCACAAACCTAAGCTTAATCATGCCTGGATAGAGAGATAGAAGTCCATAGATTACCTGTTTCAGCTTGACTTGAACAGAGCAATATAGCAACTTTCAATGGAGTTTGAGCTTTTGTTGAGCTTGCCTGAAGTCCAATGATGCTTCCCAAATGCCTAGCTTGCTTTGAAACCACCTGTATCGTGCTGTAGAAGTTCACCTGCACAGCTTGAAAGTGAAAATGGAAAACGAGGTTAGGGGTGTTACAGCTTGAGTTTAAGGCTTGGAATAGTTTCAATGGATGGTATGGAATGTGTTTGAACAAGTTTTAGCCAAAGCGCACGAGTAGAATTTATTATGGAACTCAAGTTGCAGCGGATGCCCTGTTTCTGCAGCAAGGTGGTGTTTTGGTGTATTAGGAGGTATGAGGGGTGGTTTAGTCGTGTTTTAGGTTAGTTGGGATGTGTGGAAGATGAGTACAAAGTTTGCTTAAGCTTGTGTTTGCAGGAAATCAAAGTTGGATATGTTTTGCCATCTTTCCTGTTTTTGAAGTAAGAAAACTCAAGTTGCAATGCAGGCCTGTGTACTCTATGTCTCTATGCTGCAGAATTTGCTCTTGATAAATGGGATTTGTGCACAAAGCTTTGCCTCAAAGATCTGGCCTGTACCTCAAGGATTTGGAACTTGACATAAAGTATCACTTTTCCAAAATGGCAATTTTGCTTTTTCCAATTAAGGGTTAATTTAGCATGTATTGTCCAAATGAATGAAATAAAGCCTTAACACAATGGTTAGGAATTAAATTATTGAGTGTGAAGAGGTTTAGAGGCCTGCAAGCTATCATAAACCCTGCTGATTTGAAAAATGCAATTGTTATGAACATGCTTTGGCCATGAACAAAAGTGAGTTTTGGCCAACTTTGCAAATTCGATTCTCTTTAACCACAAGGGTGTTTGAGAAGTTCTTGGACAATTTGGAAAGCTTGGAATGTGTAATATAATCCATCTTTGTAATGAAAATTGAAACTCCAAGTGGAACCATGTGAAAAATGGCCAAGAAGTTGGACAAAAATCCTGCCTAGAATAGGGCAAAATTTCTCTAAGTTAAAAATGTTTTGTACCCTTGTTCCAAAAATCATAACTTGAGATACAAGCTTCCTTTGAGAAAACTTTGTGAATCAAAGTTGTAGATTTTGAAATGGACTACAACTTTCAAGTTTCAAGTTTTGTTTTAATCCATTTTCATCTTGGTGAAAAAATGGGACAAAGTTAGAAAAAAAATAAGAAAATTTCATAACTTATAAAATTTATAAGTTATGAAATTTTTTCATTTTAAACCCTAATTTACAATTTTGGGTTTCTTGATGAACAAGTTTCATAATTTGACATGTCTTGATGAAAAATGAATCTTGGCACTTGATTTTGACCAAAAAGTCAAAGTTTGACTTTTCAGTATACAGTCAAATTTTGATCAGCTGACTGAAAAATTCATCTGTCAATCATGTGCATTTGAGATCTTTTGAACTTGTTGAATGGGTCAAGACAATGCCATTGAGCCCTTGAGTCCATATGTGAGCTTGGTTTGCCATTGGTTAGGTCAAACAGTTAAAAATTGCCTTTGTGCAGTCAAAACCCTAAAAATGACCATTTTGCCCTTTTGGTGATCTGATCAAATTTCTTGTGGAGTTGTGATCCAAACTTGACCAAATGGTTCACATGAGTTCATTATGTTGATGTGGGTAAAAATTCATGAAGTTTGACTGTCGATTGGCCACAGTTGACTTTTTCCCCAATACAGCTGATTTCTAGGTCAATTGTCCAATTGACTGGGCAAAAATTTGAATCAAGGCTTGAAACTTGGTATGGGAAAACTTGTGATCCAAACATGAAGCATGAAAGTAAATTTGGGTATTGTAGGCCAAAACATCATTGTGAAAATCCAAACCCTAATTTGGGTCAATAGTGCAAGGAGGGGTCTTGAGCAGAGCACACCCTAGTTTGACCTTGAACTCCAAGAGTCTTGTGATGAAAAAATGTTGATGAAATGAGAGGGAAAATTTTAGGGTACAACAGTTGCTCCTGTTCAATCTTCTTTAACCTGAAGAGTTAGATTGGCAAGTTTGCCTTTCGCGTCTCGAAGGTAAAAGGAGATTGGACACTAGAGTGCCCATAAATTTGCACTCGTCAAGACATGGATGCGGGAATGGGCTTAAAGATGCCATTTGGAGGGGGTGGAATCTGGCTGGAGATGGGATTAGATATGCCATCTGGAGAGGTGACAAAATCTTGTCGGGGATGGGCTTAAAGATGCCATCGGGAGATTGTTTGTTGAACTGTATGTCGTTTGGTGAGTGAGGTAGTATCAGAAAGGTATCCATGTTTGGAACATCTCTGGACTGGGGGTCTGAATAAGCAATAGATTGACATCCATGTTTGGAGAATCCGTAAACTGTTTTCAGAAGTCTTGGAATTGAATAAGCAATAGATCAGCATCCATGTTGGGAAGCATCCGTAAACTGTTTTCAAAAGTTGAAGTTGAAGCTTATTAATCTTATCCTGAAAAGGGTAAAATATTAGCTGAAACACAAAGCTATGTTGCATGAGATGTATGATGCAATATATATGTTATATCAATGTTTATGATATATGAATGTAGTGAATGCGCATGTAAGCTGATGAGCTGTCTTGCTGAGGGTAGATGAATCCTGGATGGCCGTAGATAATAGAATCTTGACTGCTGCCGGGGAAAGTGAGTCTTTGACTACTGCAGGGGATTGCAAGAATCTTTTGATCGTTGAAAATGAGAAGTCCTGGGACCACTGTTGGGGAATCAAGAGCTTGGGTTGTATGCCAATCTACTGAGGATTCCTGTTTTGAGGAGATCTTCACTGGGGAATATCTGAATACTCTGTGAGGAATTGAGAATGAGAGTCTTCATTCTGCTTAGGGGATAAGAATTCTGTGGGGAATAGCCATATTGTTGAGAAGTAGCTATCCTGTTGAAGAGTAAAAATCAGGATTTTGGAAAAAGCTTATTCCTGTCTGGAAGAAGTTCAGGTTTAGGTTGTATGCCACTTTAAGAATGAGAATCTTCACTCTGTCGGGAATATCAGGAGGTTGGGTGTATGCCAATCTGCTGGGGAGGCCAAAATGAGAATCTTCATTCAGGTCTTGGGTCAGAAGATTGGGTGTATGCCAATCTACTGGATTTTCAAGGATGAGAATCTTCATTCTGTTAAGGGTCAGGAGGTTGGGAGTATACCAATCTTCTAAGGTTTCAAGGATGAGAATCTTCATTCTGTTAACGGTTAACTGTTATCTGGTTGATCTCCAGGCTTTCACAGAAACTCGTATTGCTATCTGGTCATAATCCAGGCTTCACAATAACTTGTTGAGCTGCTATCCGGTCGAATCCGGGTTTTTGGCTTGTGTTAAAGATATACCACTATCTGGTCGACTCCAGGCTTTGTAGTATTCTTGGCTGCTCTCTGGTCGTAATCCAGGCTTCACAGAAACTTGTATTGCTATCTGGTCGTAATCCAGGCTTCACAATAACTTGTTGAGCTGCTATCCGGTCGAATTCGGGCTTCACGGCTTGTGTTAAAGATATACCACTATCTGGTCGACTCCAGGCTTCGTAGTATTCTTGGATGCTATCTGGTCGTAATCCAGGCTTCACAGAAACTTGTATTGCTATCTGGTCGTAATCCAGGCTTCACAATAACTTGTTGAGCTGCTATCCAGTCGAATCCGGGCTTCACGGCTTGTGTTAAAGATATACCATTATCTGGTCGACTCCTGGCTTCGTAGTATTCTTGGCTGCTATCTGGTCCTAATCCAGGCTTCACAGAAACTTGTATTGCTATCTGGTCGTAATCCAGGCTTCACAATAACTTGTTGGGGATTAAACTATTATCCGGTCGAATCCGGGCTTCATAGCTTGCTCTTAGGAGATACCACTATCTGGTCGTAATCCAGGCTTCGCGGTAGTCTGATACTGTTATCCAGTCGTAATCCGGGCTTCACAATATGCTGTAGAGATCAAGATACTATCCGGTCGAATCCGGGCTTCATAACTTGAATTTTATGAGAATTTGATCTTTGACGACCGTAACTTCCAACAGGTGATGAAGGAACTTTTGAACGACCGATCAATTTGAAATGTAATTTGTTTTGGAGAATAAATCCTTGACAAACGTTGGGGAAATAAACCCATAATCGAAGCCGGGGATTGAAAATCCTTGGTGACTTGTGGGGAATGAGAATTCCGACGATCTCTACTGGGGAATTTAAAACCTGGGAGACTTATGCTGGAGAAGTGAGACTGAGAATCTTCAACCTGATGGGAAGTATCTCTGTGGGGAGAATGTTCACTGATCTGGTTCCGCTGGGGATTGATAGTTGGAAGTTTTAGCTCCACTGGGGATTTCTTCTGAAAGGGTATCAAGATATCTACCTATACGTTCAATCTATCAGCAATCATCTTTTCTTAACTTTGTAAGCAAATGATTATGTTTAAATGCATATGCCTATTTAACAAAACATTGGACGTTTCTCAAATAAAACATAAGTGTGAAAAAGAAAAAAGAAGACAAAGCAAATTTATGTATTTGGAAAAGTATTTGTATTAACTTTTTATGAGTATCTTTGTACAAAGGAGACAGACATCCTAGTAAGAGAATGTTGTCGCAAACATTTGAAAAATTTATACAAAAGAAAGATGGCTATGTGTAACAATTCCATGGGATTCCCATTCTGCTATAGCCTTCACAACTCTGAATATCTTGTCCATTCACTGCTTCGTCCGCCGATGATTGGATTGATCAGAAGCTCGAAGCTTGTTGATGAAGAGATTGTTCTTTAAAATGATCCGACGAGACATAGTCATACGCTTAATTCCCTAACTTTTGCCTGAATCACCCTTTCGGGTTTTCGATCCACCGGGAAACCCTTTTTTGCCCAAGCCACCCTTTCGGGTTTTCAACTTGTCGGGTGTACAATTTTTTTTTGTTTTATCCCTAATTTTTGCCTGAACCGCCCTTTCGGGTTTTCGGTTCACCGGGATGCCCATTTTTGCCCAAGTCGCCCTTTCAGGTTTTCTACTTGTCGGGTTGTTTCATGCGTAGTATCTTTTGACTATGTCTGCGTTCGCAGGGTGTGGCAAATCGTCGCCGTCCATGGTGGTCAGAATCATTGCACCACCGGAAAAGATGCTCTTGATTACAAACGGTCCTTCATAAGTAGGAGTCCATTTTCCCCTGGGATCACTTTGCGGCAAGATAATTCGCTTGATTACAAGATCTTCGACTTGATATACTTGACGTCTTACTTTCTTGTTGAAAGCCTTGATCATCCGTTTTTGGTACGTCTGACCATGGCAAACAGCAGTGAGTCTTTTCTTGTCGATCAAATTGAGTTGATCAAGTCGGGTCTGAATCCAATCGTCTTCACTCAAACCAGCGTCCTTCATAATCCTTAAAGAAGGAATCTAAACTTCCATGGGTAAGACAGCTTCCATGCCATACACCAAAGAAAATGGGGTTTCCCCTGTTGAAGTACGGGCCGTGGTACGGTATCCATGCAGAGCAAATGGTAACATCTCATGCCAGTCCTTGTAGGTAACTGTCATTTTCTGAATGATCTTCTTGATGTTTTTGTTCGCAGCTTCAACAACACCGTTCATCTTCGACCGATAGGGATATGAATTGTGATGATAAATCTTGAACTGTTCGCATAGAGCGGTGATTATAGTATTGTTCAGATTTGTACCGTTGTCTGTGATGATCCTGTCGGGGACACCATACCGGCATATGAGCTTCTGCTTGATGAAGCGGGCAACCACATTCTTCGTAACAGAGGCAAAGGAAGCTGTTTCAACCCACTTGGTGAAATAGTCAATAGCGACCAGGATGAAGCAATGTCCATTGGACGCTGTGGGGTTGATCTCTCCAATCATGTCAATGCCCCACATTGCGAATGGCCAAGGAGCTGTCAGAACGTTGAGAGGAACAGGAGGAATATAAACCTTGTTGGTGTAGACTTGACATTTGTGGCAAGTACGGGAATGTTGATGGCAATCAGCTTCCATGGTAGACCAGTAATAGCCCGCCCTTAGAATCTTTTTAGCCATCGTATGTCCGCTCAAGTGGGTGCCAAATGTGCCACTGTGTATCTCAGTCATGATTAACTCTGCTTCAGCTTTGTCTACACATCGGAGTAAAACACAATCATGGCTGCGCTTATAAAGGATGCCATTGCTTAGGAAGAACTTGGCAACAAATCTCCTTAAGAATTTCTTGTCATTGACTGAAGCTTCTTCAGGATATTCTCTAGTCTGGAGATACCTTTTGATTTCATGAAACCAGGGTTGTTCCACTACTTCTTCGGTATTAATCTCATGACAATGCGCATGTTCATCCATTCGCTCGATGGTGATGTGGGGAGCCTCGTTATCCCAGTTGAGTTTAAACATGGAAGACATTGTAGCCAGAGCATCGGCTAGCTGATTTTCTTCTCGCGGGAAATGCTCTAAGGTGATCTGCTTGAAATGAGGCAACAATGTTAGGACATGTTCTTTGTATGGGATAAGATTAGGATGTTTGGTATCCCACTCTCCTTTGATTTGACTGATAACCAAAGCCGAGTCCCCAAATACGACCAAAGATTTGATTCCCAAGTCTATAGCATCCTTGAGACCAAATATGCAAGCTTCATATTCGGCCATGTTATTGGTACAGCTGAAACAAAGTCGGGCAGTGAAAGGTGTATGGCAACCTTCTGGGGAAATGAGTACCGCACCGATACCGTTTCCAAGTGCATTTGAAGCACCATCAAAGGATAGGGTCCATCGGGATCCTTTTTCAGGTCCGTCATACGGTCCATTTCCTTCAATGTTGTCCAATGTCATGATGTCCTCGTCCGGGAAGTCGAATCTCATGGATTGATAATCTTCGATAGCTTGATGAGCTAGATGGTCAGCTAGTACACTCCCTTTTATAGCTTTTTGGGTAGTATACTGGATGTCATATTCAGTCAGGATCATTTGCCATCTAGCAATTCTTCCAGATAAAGCAGGCTTCTCGAAGATATATTTGATCGGGTCCATTTTGGAAATCAGCAAAGTGGTATGAGTCAACATATACTGCCTTAGTCGGCGAGAAGCCCATACCAAAGCGTAACAAGTTTTCTCGAGCAATGAGTAGCGAGTCTCACAGTCGGTAAACTTTTTGCTAAGGTAATAAATGGCATGCTCTTTTCGACCAGACTCGTCATGTTGGCCCAGTACGCACCCCATTGAGTTGTCCAAAACAGTCAGATACATGATCAGCGGCCTTCCTTCGACGGGTGGCATCAGAATAGGAGGTTCTAGCAAATACTCCTTGATCTTATCAAAAGCAATTTGACAATCATCGTTCCACTCGACTACCTGATCTTTCTTTAATAGTTTGAAAATTGGCTCACGGGTAGCCGTCAGGTGAGAGATGAACCTGGCGATATAGTTCAAGCGTCCCAAGAATCCTCTAACCTCCTTTTCAGTACGGGGGGCAGGCATTTCTTGTATAGCCTTTAATCTTGCTGGATCGACCTCAATGCCTTTGTTGCTGACAATAAATCTCAGAAGTTTACCAGACCTAACTCCAAAAGTGCACTTACTTGGATTCAGCCTGAGTTTGTATTCCTTCAACCTGGAAAATAGCTTTTGCAAATGTTCAAGGTGTTACTCTTCTGTTTGTGACCGAGCTATCATGTCGTCTACGTAAACTTCAATCTCATGATGTATCATATAATGAAACAAAGCTACCATGGCGCGTTGATAAGTTGCCCCTGCGTTCTTCAGTCCGAACGACATCACCTTGTAGCAGAAGGTAACCCATTATGTAACAAAGGTTGTTTTCTCCATGTCCTCGGGGGCCATTTTAATCTGGTTGTAGCCCGAGAATCCGTCCATGAAAGAAAATACTTTGTGCTGAGCTGTGTTGTCAACCAAGATGTCAATGTGTGGCAGCGGAAAATCATCTTTAGGGCTAGCCCTATTCAAATCCCGATAGTCTACACACATTCTGACCTTGCCGTCTTTTTTAGGTACTGGCACGATGTTAGCAACCCATTGTGGATAGGATGTAACAGCCAGAAAGCCAGCGTTGAATTGCTTCATTACTTCAGCTTTAATCTTCTCAGACATGTCGGGCCTCATTCAGAGGACTTTTTGCTTGATCGGTGGACAATCTTCTCTTGTAGGGAGACGATGAACCACAATATCTGTGTCTAACCCCGGCATGTCTTTGTAAGACCAGGCGAAAATTTCAACGTATTCATTCAACAGTTGTACTAAGCGTTCCTTGACACTTGGTTCCAAGCTAGCACCCACTTGTACTTCTTTCCTGTCTTCCTCTGTCCCTAAGTTGATGGTTTCTAACAACTCTTCATGAGGTAAGATGGCCCTCTCTTCTTGTTGTAGAAGTCTGGATAACTCTCCCGGTACTTCACAATCTTTGCCATCTTCGTACTCAGCCTGATTGACCAAATCTTCAGAGTTTTTGAAGGATAAAACAGAATAGTCACCCATGGAATCCGGAGTGGATGGGTACCTGTATTTGTGAGTGTGGGTGTGTGTAAGGGATAGCCATCCTTAAACAAACAAAAATGCAAAAGGAAAGAAAATGAACACAACAGTTTATAAATGAAAAACGTCCAATGATTCATTAAACATGGCATATGATTATGAAGAGAATCAAGCCCTTACAAATGGACCTACATGCCCCGGGAAAGGCATGAGGTGAAAAAAAGTGTGCAGATTGTTTTAGTAATTATTACAGACCAACAGGAAATGTTCGAAAGATAAATTACTGATTGATGAAAGTAATGGGAACGAAGTCTTTCGCCTCCCAGTTGTGCAGTCCCCCTTCAATGGTTGGGAAGATCCAATATTCAACGTTACCCTCTTCGTCTTCGTCTTCTAAAGCATTGATTCCATGAGGAGAAATCTTGATGGGTGTCTTTTCAATTTTGGAGCGACGCATAGCTTTTTGCCCCGCAGCGGTGAACCCCTACCCAAACTTGTCCGTCTTGTGAGGAAAGTCAGGCAACTGTCCCCACACTGTGCTCTCCCCCTCCTTCATTGCAGCCTTTGCGTCTTTCAGAGATGCCATCCTAGCCACCTGCTTGGGTACCTCAGCTACTGCCTTGGCCACTGCAACTTCGGGAGAAACTTGCTCGAAGTGTTGAAAAGGTGTTTCAATGAATTCGCCATCCACTTCCACATATCGAAAGGAATTCAGATGACTGATCATGTACTCCTCCTCACCGTGTACAGTTATGATTTTACCCTTAACAGGGTACTTCAGCATCTGATGTAGAGAGGAAGTGACTGCCCCAGCATTATGAATCCACGGTCTTCCTAGCAAGCAAGAGTATGATGGACGGATGTCCATCACGTAGAAGGTTGAGTGGAACACTTCAGTGCCTACCTTGATGGGAATGTCGACCTCTCCATGCACCATCCTTTTAGACCCGTCAAAGGCCCTGACAATGATATTACTCGGTTTCAGCTCCAAGCCTTCACAATCCAACCGGTCCAGAGCTTTCTTAGGGAGCACATTTAGAAAAGAACCAATATCGACCAAGACATGGGCGAGAGTGGTTCCTTGGCATTCAACTGACACATGCAGTGCGTCATTATGCTTTCTTCCCTTAGGAGTCGGGTCAGCATCGGAGAAACCCAGACCGTTGTCGGCGGTGAGACTGGCTACACAATCCTGAAATTGGTCGGCTGAGGTCTCTTGGGGCACATGGGCCGTCTTCAGAAATCTTATCAACGCTTTGGCATGAGCCTCCGAACAAAGCAACAGGGCCAACATGGAGATCTTTGAGGGGGTTTTCCCCAGTTGCTCTACCACATCATAATCACTCTTTTTGATTATTCTCAGAATCTCCTCCATTTCTTTTTTAGAGGTTTCGGGGATAACCAATGGCTGAGCCCTCGTCCTGATGAGCTCTTATTGGATCCCTTTCCCTTTATCATTAGCAGCAGCAGAAGGGACAACCACAGGAGTTTCTACTTCTTCAATCACTAGAGTTCTTGCAGATAGTTTTACCGGTGCAGGGGTAACCTTGGGAGTAGCTGAGGGTCCAAAGATTGCCTTTGGAGGCGCAATCTCTGGAGAGAAAATTCTTCCACTTCGGGTAATTTTGCTCGTTCCGGAAATGTTTCCAATGTCGGAAGTCTCTTCGTCAGAGCTTTCTTCGGTTAATTCAATTTGTTTAACACCGTGGTAGTATATTTCTCCACCATAGTTCCACGGTATTTATTTGTCAGATTTGTATGGGACGGGCCCAGGCATGGTTATCTTCAAGGGTACAGTCTTCGGAGCGGATGTAATCTTAACAGGCCTTTTGAGGACCTTGGAAAGATTGGCGGAAATGGTTATTATTGAAACTTCATTGATAGGAGTTGGAGTAACAAGAGTCTTTTCGAAAAGAATTTCTTGGTTGTCCATTAGACGCTGGATGCCTAACTTCAACAGTGGACAGTCGGTTGGTAAGGAGGAACAAAGGTAGCAATCTTCTTTACAACCTGGGAAAATCCCAGCTTTCAGCAAATTCAGCTTGATTGTCAGTAGTGGAGTTATCAGATCATCAACAGTAGAAACAAACAGATCTTCTTCAACAGCATGGACATTGCGACCATGCTTTGGCATTGGAGTGGAGATTACATTCGGCTTCTCAGGGGCGTCGAACTCAACCTCTTTAGCATCTATCAAATCCTGAATTTTATTCTTAAGCGCCCAACAATCGTTGGTGTCATGCCCGGCGCTGTCAGAATGATAGGCACACTTAGCATTGGGATGATAGTACGGAGATGTGGTGTTAGGGCTTTTCGGCGCCTCCCTTAAACCAGTTAGATTTAGCTTCAACAAATGGGGAAGAACTTGTGCAGGCGTCATGTTGATGCGGGTGAACTGCCGTTGTGGCCGTTCTACCCGTTGCTGATTAGGTCTAGACTGATTATTACGAGGCTGATCATTTGAAGAATTTTGAATCATCACGGCCCCTACATTTGGCCGGCGCTCAGTTCTTCCCAATCCTTTCTGAGAGTGTATAGCAGCTGCTTCTTTCTTAGCTGAGAAAGGTTTCTTAACAGCTGTGGATGCAGAGGCATCCCTTTGAATCTTCCCATTCTTAATACCAGCTTCCACCCTTTCGCCAGTCAGAATCAATTCAGTAAACCCTACAGAAGAGCTCCCGATCAAATGGTTGAAGAAAGGGCCAGATAGGGTCCCCAAGAACATATCAACTAGTTCCCTATCTGAAAGCGGTGGTTACACCCTACCGGCCAAGTCGCGCAATTTCTGGGCGTATTCTTTGAACCCCTCATTTGAGGCCATCCCCATACTTTGTAGCTGAGTACAGTTTGGCGCCAAGTCGGCGTTGTATTGATACTAGTGATATAAGGCAGCTTCCAAGTCCTCCCAATTATGCACTTTCGACCTCTCAAGCTGGTAAAACCTATCTAGCTGTGTACCAGACAAGCTGTCCTGAAAGAAGTGTACCCAAAGATTTCTATCGGATGAATGAGGTTGAATTCTTCTGACATATGACCTCAGGTGCATCTTTGGGCAAGACAGACCATCATATTTCGCGAAAGTTGGTACCTTGAATTTGGGAGGGATAACAATCCCAGCAATCAATCCCAATTCTTCAAAATCTAACCCGGGAACCCTTTGCAGCTCCATAACTGCCAGTCTATCCTCCAGATTTTTGTATTTGTCGTCCGCTGGCGGGTATTGCTGCTTTGAATAATCTTCATCTTCCTCAACCTCTTCCTCTTTAGCCTCAGACTCCGAAGGTAATGCAGCTCCTTTTCCTTTGCCGGTCCCCTCGTCAGATGTGGAGGGGAATTCAAGAACTCTCCTAGCTTCATTCTCAAATCTTCTTCCCAGTGTAGCTACCCCAACTCTTTTCTTTTTATTTTTTCCTTTTTCTTGCTCTTTATTCCCTAACAGTGCTTTAAGATCCCCCTGACCCTTTGCTAAGGTCATGAGAAGCTGTTGAAACTGCGAGTTTTGTGCCTGCAGATCTTTGACCGTCTGCTCAATATCCATCTTACTGAAATAAACAACAGGAAGATAAGGAAACCTGGTGTGAAGACCTGTTTATGCATATGATGAATGATATGTTTATTCATGTAATGCATTCAAGGATTTAGAAATTCAAAATTGTTGCAGACAAAAAGAACACACGTCATATTAATAAGAAGAAATTTTGTCAGTACATAAATGCCCCATGGGCCAAATATTACAAAAACTTCTTAGGGTAAAAAGACGTTACGCATCCTCTTTGGTGTGATGTAAGTGTTGAGGGTCTCCTCCTCGTGAAGTCAGCGGGTAAGCTCCAAAACCTTCTTCTCACTGGCGTAGAAGTTGGCTTCAAAAGTATCCCTTTCTTCCTTGAGTTGGATCCAACTCTTCTGCATTTCCTCCCATGATATTGGCATGTCAGGATGTAGGATGGTGTATGAAACCTCTCCTTCCTTAACAGGCTCTTTGATCAAAGGGAGAATGTGAGGGTAAGGCATCATAAGACTCTGGGCTCGGGTTCGTACCCACTTGAGGTAAGGCTCAAGAGGGATGGAGTTCTTGTGTCCCAGTGTCTTTCTATCTACCTTGTTAGGCATCCTCCAAGCTCTGATGAACCTTTGGCGAAGTCCTTGCGCATCGTTGTCGAAGTCAAAAACTAGGTCAGGAATCAGCATGTCATGAGGGCCATCCCTCCGAGCGTATCCAAATTGTCTCAAAGCTAGACATGGGTTGTAGGTAATGCCTCCCCTAATGCCAAGTAATGGAACATTAGGGAACTCACCATAATGATCGATGATGATGACATTTTCTCTGGACCGAGAACACCAATGTACATCAGAATGTGTGAGGGTCATCAATCGTTGTGACCACCTTGAACCCTGCTCGTTCTTCAAAACTGATTGTGGAAGGTGAGAAATAAACCACCTTGCAAGGAGAGGAGTACAACACATGAGAACACCTCTCTTTCTCATTGTTCGCGTGTAAAATGAGTGGAGGATGTCCCCAAGCAATGTAGGTATGGGATTCCTGGATATGAAGATCTTGACAGCATTCATATCTATAAGTTGGTAAGGATTTGGGAACAAGACCAACCCATAAATGAGGAGTGCCACAATCTCTTCAAAGGCTTGCAGATCCAAAGAATTCCAACACTCTTGTGCCTTCTCAAACAAGAATTTTGCCAAGAAGCCTTTGACACCACTTCTGGTTTCCCAATGCCCCTTGATGTCAGATGGTTGCAAGTGTAGTGCTTGAGCAACATCTTCAAGTTTTGGTTCTTTTTCCGTACCGTTGTAGGGTAGTTGATTAAGAATAGGAATTCTCAGGAGTTGAGAAAATTCCTCCAAAGTAGGCACCAATTGGTAGTCGGGGAATGTGAAGCAGTGGTGAAGGGGGTCAAAGAATTGGAACAACAATTTCACCATGTCTTCTTCAATGTTGGTGTTGACTAGGCTGAGCAGTCTACCATGTCTTTCACTGAAGAGAGAGCTTTCTGGAATTCTGGATGTAAGCTCCTTGAGTTGAGGAGGGATTCTCACAAGGTTGACTTTGATAGTTTTCCTGCGAAGAATTTCCATGACCTACAAAACAAGAACAAAGATGAAGATCCAAACCCTTGAAATGGTTAGTGGATGCATATGATGCTTTATGATGTTCATGATGTATGCACAAACACATGTACAAGCAATTCACACAAAACTCTAGTTTCAGGCTTGCATGAGGTTTCATAGGTAAGTACCCTCTTGAGTTTAGTTGGCTTAAAACCTGTCCTAAATAGTAACCAGGTTCTAAGGAGCTCAATATCATTGGATTGTTTTCTATGTTCATTGTTTTGGTTTAGCCACATAACTAGCGACCAAAATATTCCAAGAAAACAACCCTCAATGAGTGTAGTATCGAGTATCTACCAACTTCGGACTGCACCAAAGCCGGTCATCTCACTACCCCTAATAAAAGGCCAAGATGGTCAAGTAAGGTTCTAGGTCATTAGTGCTTTATGACATCACTCAGCGGCCCCGTACTCTCCTTGATTGAACTCAAGGGTTACCGGTACTCACAAATATGTCGCACTAATATAACTATTGCTTCAACCGTGTCGGTATACCCCGCACAGTTTCCACAACATATTGCTATCTATGAATGTTTCCCAAATCTGGGTGGAGGATTTCAAGCCCAAACAAGAGAACCAAAATGTAAAGCAATCAAAGCAAACAATTAATCATGCAAAAGGTGATCTAAGCCCTAAGGTTACTCCACTTTTAAAGATTCCCCAGCAGAGTCGCCAGTTCTGTGATACGGTGGGAGAACTGACTTGGGTTTTGCGTTTGTTTTCGCAAATGTTTCGGTTTAGCAAGAGTCGCCACCGACTTTTTATTTTATCCTAAGGAAAGGTCAAAAAGCACAGGAAAGACCTTTGAGATGTTTTCGTGGGTTCGGGGAGTAGATTATAGAAAGGGAAGGTATTAACACCCTTTCTATCCATGGTTATCCATGGGCTCTTAGCTACTTGCTTAGATCACTTGCCTTTGTTTTTCAATTGTTTGAAATGGTGCTTTGTGTGTGTGGTTTTTTGAAAATGTTTTGAAAAAGATGCCTTGTCTAGGCAACCTTTGTAATGACTCATGTTTGAGTATATACAAAGATGTATGTCTTTTTGAAAAGGTGTTTCAATGTTTTGAAAGTTTGTTTTGAAATTGTGTGGAGATGTGTGTTTGAAAAATGGCAAGTGTGTTTTGCAAGTTTGATCAAGTAAATAAGAGCTATCTACCCTAATTTACTCAAAGATCTTTCTTATGTTTTTAACCCTTTTAACAGTGTTGTTTCACCATTGTATTTGGTGAACAACCTTGCGTTAGGATGTTAACGGGACGGGCGCTGGTCATCGTTTAGACCATAGAGGCAATAGTGTCAAGTATCTTTGGCAATTTTCTTAAGGAACTTGATCATTTTTGTTTAGGCAACTTGATAGCGTCATCGAGGGACTATGATCATTTGATTTGTTTTTGTTTTTCCAAAGACACTTCATGCAACCATGGCCCATTTTTGAAGGCAACAAGTGGAGTAACCCTAAGGGTGCAAGTGTGCATCGTGTTTGTTTTTCATGCATGTTTATCTTGGATTTAGGTCAGACTACTTGTTGATTTTATTTGCATACAAACCCTAAGTCTAAGCATGGCATAATTGAAAGCTTTTAAATGCGAAAATTTAAATGCTAAGCTATTACAACATGATATAGGGAGGGGGGTACAAATTTGCATTGGGAATATTTGACAAGGAAATAAAATCTAAGTTATTACAACCATATCGAAAGTATAGGATACAAATATTTAATTGTACAATATTTAAGTAAATACAATAAATAAACAAAATGTATTATGCACAAAAATGATTTTTTTTATGTATGTGAAAAGAGTATTTTTAATGTGAAATATAAACAAAATAAAATAAAAAAAAAGTCAAATTTAATTACTTTGGTCATTTAGGGCAAAACCCTATTTTTTAAGTAAATAGTAATATTTAATAATTATATACAATATATATTAATTTATACAAAAATAAAAAGTATATTGTAAAAAAGGTATTTTTGGTGTCAAATATTACTAAAGATAAAAAATGTATTATTTCTATATTTTTGCCCTAAGTATTTAATAAAATATGTATAAGTATATATTATATATATTTAATATGCTAAATATGTACAAAAATAAAATATTAATTATTTACAAAAATGTATATTTTAGAAAATGTTTTCAAAATATAAATAAAAAAATAATAACTAAAAATAAATATTTTTTTTGTATTATTTTTAAGGTTTTAAAATGAAAAGGAAATATATTTATTTACATACATATATTTTAATGAAGCAAATAAA
This sequence comes from Vicia faba, assembly GCA_948472305.1. NCBI lineage: Eukaryota > Viridiplantae > Streptophyta > Magnoliopsida > Fabales > Fabaceae > Vicia > Vicia faba. The sequence continues at coordinate 823,604,085 of OX451741.1, forward strand.
TGCCAAATAAATGTAAAAAAATGTGAAAAAATATTTTTGGAGTTTTTTATGCTTGAGCAAAAAATATAAAATCAGAATCAAAAAGAAAAATGCAAAAATGTCAAATATTTCACATAATGGGCCAGGGGGGTGCAAATGGAAAAAAGGGGTGCAAAAAGCAAGTTGACTCAGGCCCAGCCCAAGCCAACTCTGTCTTCAACCTCCAGCTCTGTTTGAACAACAAAAAACGCGCGTTTTCCTTGCTTCATACAACCTCCTGATTCCTTGATTTTTAGCCAAAAATCATAACACAAACAATGTAGAGCATCAAACCACGATTTCAAATATATAAAATACTTGACCTAACTCTAAGAAACCAGGGAGAATTTCATCACCCCCAACTTTTGACCTAGTTTTTCTTCAATGTTCATGGCTAAAATTCTCATAGCATGCTTAATATAAATGAAAAGTGAACACATGTATGGCTTCAGGGCTATGAGTAAAGCATGTTTCATTCACAAACCTAAGCTTAATCATGCCTGGATAGAGAGATAAAAGTCCATAAATTACCTGTTTCAGCTTGACTTGAACAGAGCAATATAGCAACTTTCAATGGAGTTTGAGCTTTTGTTGAGCTTGCATGAAGTCCAAGGATGCTTCCTAAATGCCTAGCTTGCTTTGAAACCACCTGTATCGTGCTGTAGAAGTTCACCTGCACAAATTGAAAGTGAAAATGGAAAACGAGGTTAGGGGTGTTACAGCTTGAGTTTAAGGCTTGGAATAGTTTCAATGGATGATATGGAATGTGTTTGAACAAGTTTTAGCCAAAGCGCACAAGTAGAATTGATTATGGAACTCAAGTTGCAGGGGATGCCCTGTTTCTGCAGCAAGGTGGTGTTTTGGTGTATTAGGAGGTATGAGGGGTGGTTTAGTCATGTTTTAGGTCAGTTGGGATATGTGGAAGATGAGTACAAGGTTTGCTTAAGCTTGTGTTTGCAGGAAATCAAAGTTGGATATGTTTTGCCATCTTTCCTGTTTTTGAAGTAAGAAAACTCAAGTTGCAATGCAGGCCTGTGTACTCTATGTCTCTATGCTGCAGCATTTGCTCTTGATAAATGAGATTTGTGCACAAAGCTTTGCCTCAAAGATCTGGCCTGTACCTCAAGGATTTGGAACTTGACATAAAGTATCACTTTTCCAAAATGGCAATTTTGCTTTTTCCAATTAAGGGTTAATTTAGCATGTATTGTCCAAATGAATGAAATAAAGCCTTAACACAATGGTTAGGCATTAAATTATTGAGTGTGAAGAGGTTTAGAGGCCTGCAAGCTATCAACAACCTTACTGATTTGAAAAATGCAATTGTTATGAACATGCTTTGGCCATGAACAAAAGTGAGTTTTGGCCAACTTTGCAAATTCGATTCTCTCTAACCATAAGGGTGTTTGAGAAGTTATTGGATAATTTGGAAAGCTTGGAATGTGTACTATAATACATCTTTGTAATGCAAATTGAAACTCCAAGTGGAACCATGTGAAAAATGGCCAAGAAGTTGGACATAAATCCTGCCTAGAATAGGGCAAAATTTCTCTAAGTTAAAAATGTTTTGTACCCTTGTTCCAAAAATCATAACTTGGGATAAAAGCTTCCCTTGAGAAAACTTTGTGAATCAAAGTTGTAGATTTTTCAATGGACTACAACTTTCATGTTTCAAGTTTTGTTTGAATCCATTTGCATCTTGGTGAAAAAATGGGACAAAGTTAGAAAAAAAAAAGAAAATTTCATAACTTAGAAAATTTCGAAGTTATGAAATTTTTTCATTTTAAACCCTAATTTGCAATTTTGGGTTTCTTGATGAACAAGTTTCATAATTTGACATGTCTTGATGAAAAATGAATCTTGGCACTTGATTTTGACTAAAAAGTCAAAGTTTGACTTTTCAGTATACAGTCAAATTTTGATCAGCTGACTGAAAAATTCATCTGTCAATCCTGTGCATTTGAGATCTTTTGAACTTGTTGAATGTGTCAAGACAATGCCATTGAGACCTTGAGTCCATATGTGATCTTGGTTTGCCATTGGTTAGGTCAAACAGTCAAAAATTGCCTTTGTGCAGTCAAAACCCTAAAAATGACCATTTTGCCCTTTTGGTGATCTGATCAAATTTCTTGTGGAGTTGTGATCCAAACTTGACCAAATGGTTCACATGAGTTCATTATGTTGATGTGGGTCAAAATTCATGAAGTTTGACTGTCAATTGGCCACAATTTACTTTTTCCCCAATACAATTGATTTCTAGGTCAATTGTCCAATTGACTGGGCAAAAATTTGAATCAAGGCTTGAAACTTGGTATGGGAAAACTTGTGATCCAAACATGAAGCATGAAAGTCAATTTGGGTATTGTAGGCCAAAACATCATTGTGCAAATTCAAACCCTAATTTGGGTCAACAGTGCAAGGAGGGGTCTTGAGCAGAACACACCCTAGTTTGACCTTGAACTCCAAGAGTCTTGTGATGAAAATTTTTTGATGAAATGAGAGGGTAAATTTTGGGGTACAATAGGTGGAATTACTAATTTCAAAACATTATTGCCTGGAGTCTGACACAATGAGCTAGATCACAAAGAAATAACATATTGTTGCATGAAGACTGATGCAATGAGTTAAATTGCAGATGAAGTTGTTTTGGATGATCCAAATCTTAGATAACTAAATCAAAGATGAGATTGGATTTTTTTGCCAGTTGTATATGTTTTTAACCAAGGTAATAATCTGATCGAGAGCCCAAAGACATTGGTTCTGCCCAAAGCGTGTTTTGAGAAATGCCATGTGTGATGTATGTGTATGATACGTGTGTATGGAAATATGGACTTTGGAATGCATATGTAACAAATGTGTGTATGCCTTAATATATATTGGTGAAAACTATGTATACATATCCTAAATGTTGTGGGAAATGCTTTTGTATTCTCCTTTTTACAACATTGGCTTTGAGTTACCAACCCCCCGTCATTATGTGTTGCAACGTCGTTGTTTCTTTTAAATTTGATTTGAACATAGATCTTGAGGTTTGTATCGTAGGCGTAGGCGTAGCATAGGTGCAGGCGTAATCGTGGAGACAAACATAGACATGGACACAGACGTGGATCTTCTTTTGATATTTTCTAACAAAAATGTTTTTCGATATTTTATCAAGTGTTTTTTACTTATCAAATCCTTGAAATGATTTCAACACAATATTCAAAAGAAACAAAGGTAGTATTTTGCAAACAAGTCTGAAAAAGAAAAAAAAACACGATTCGCGAGATATGAAGGGAAATACAAGTTTTATTGATATGCCTTTGAATAGGCGTGAGCACAAGATGCAATTCCTGAAAGGAGGTAATTACATAAAATTTTAAAACTGTAAATGGAAATTAAAATGATAATTGCTACTGTTGTCTTCCCAATATCCTTTGATAGCTTCCAATCTTCTTCGCTTCTGAGTTGGATGATTTCGATCTAACTCTTTCTTCGTGGTTCGTGGTTGTACTTCTTAGATCGCAGTTTTTTTGTTCTTTATTCCTTTTGGATAAGATTCCTTATTTTTGTTTGGATCTCCCTTTCAGGTTTTCAATCCACCAGGATAAATTTTTTGTCTATGTCCCTAATTTTTGCCTGGATCGCCCTTTCGGGTTTTCAATCCATCGGGATGCTCCTTTTTGCCTAAGTCTCCTGTTTAAGGTTCGAGCTTAGCGAGCTTTCTTATACATAGTATTTATTTACTACGTCTGTATTTTCTGGATGCGGTAGTTCTTCCCCATCCATTGTTGTGAGGATGAGACCACAACCGAAGAATGTTGTTTTCACCACAAATGAACCTTCGTAGTTGGGTGTCCATTTACCACGTGAATCGAGACGAGGTAGCAGGATCATTTTAAGCACTAGATCTCCCTCTTTGAATATGTGAGGATGAACTTTCTTATTGAAGGCTTTCTTCATCTGTTTCTGATATAATTGACCATGGCACACAACTGTCAAACGTTTCTCTTCAATGAGGTTGAGTTGATTAAGTCGTGTTTGAACCCACTCGACTTCTTCGAGATTTGTTTCCATTAGCACCCGGAGTGATGCAATTTCTATCTCAACTGGGAGTACTACCTCCATGCCATATACCAGAGGAAAAGGAGTTGCACATGTTGATATGCGTACAGAGGTACAATATCCATGTAAAGCAAAGGGAAACATTTCGTGCCAATCTTTGTATGTCTTCACCATTTTCTGAATGATTTTCTTGATATTTTTGTTTGCAGCTTCGACGGTCCCGTTCATCTTGGGTCGATATGTTGAAGAATTATGATGCTCGATCTTGAAATTGTTGCATAATTCTTTCATCATTTTGTTGTTTATATTAGACCCGTTATCAGTTATGATCTTGTTTGGAACCCCATATCTACATATGAGATTTTGCTTGATGAATCGAGTGGCCACCTGGCTTGTCACATTTGCATATGATGTTTCTTTTACCCACATTTGCTTGATAAATCGGTGTCCATTAGATGCTTTCGGTTCAATCATGCCTATCATATCAATTCCCCACATTGAGAATGACCACAGGGAGCTCGTGACATTTAAAAGAGTAGGTGGTACATTCATTTTGTCGGCGTAGATATGGTATTTGTGACAATTTTTGTGTAATGATAGCAATCTGCTTCCATTGTTAACCAAGAATACCCTGCCCGTAGAATTTTTCTTGCCATAGCATGCCCACTTGTATGGGTTCCGAAAGTGCCTTCGTGGATTTCCCTCATAAGCGTATCTGCTTCTTGTTTCTTCGCACACCTGAGTAGCACCATATCATAATTTCTTTTGTACAAAACATTACCACTCAGAAAGAATTTTGAGGCTAGCCTTCGCAGAGTTCGTTTGTCGATGATAGAGGCATTTTATGGATATTCTTGTTTCTCAAGATACCTCTTGATGTCATAAAACCAGGGCTTGTCATATGGTCCTTCCTCAATAGCGAAGCAGTGTGCAGGTTCTTCAAAAATGGCTGATAGTCATGCCAACTCATGGTTGGGTCAGGTTGCTTTAAACATGGCTGAAAAGGTTGCTGGAGCATCTGCCATTTGATTTTCTTCTCGTGGGATATGGTTGAAAGTAATCTCAGTGAATTCCATAGCTAGCTTCAAGACATAATCTTGATATGGAATAAAGTTGGGGTCCTTAGTGTCCCATTCATCTTTGACCTGTTATATGACTAACGCGGAGTCCCCGAATACTTCAAGATACTTTATTCTCAGATCAATGGCAGCTTCCAGGCCTAGGATGCAAGCTGAATATTCGACGATATTGTTGGTGCAGACGAAATATAGCCTTGTGGTATAAGGTTTATGATAACTCTTTGGAGAAGTCAAGACTGCCCTGATACCATGCCCCAACGTGTTTGAAGCTCCTTCAAACACGAGTGTCCAACGTGCCCCTGGTTCAAGTCCTTCATCGGGTCCTGGTATTTCGTAGTCATCTGTAACCATAACATCTTCGTCTAGAAAGTCAAACTTCATGGGTTGATACTCTGGCAACGGTTGATAGGCCAGATGATTAGCTAGCATACTATCTTTGATGGCCTTTTGAGTAACATATAGTATGTCGTACTCTGATAATAACATCTGCCATCGAGCAATCCTCCCTGTAAGAGCTGGTTTTTCGAACACATATTTTAAGAGATCCATCCTTGCTATTAGCCACGTGGTGTGTGTTAACATGTATTTCCTCAATCTTTTAGTATCCCAAGCCAATGCACAACAAGTCTTCTCGAGGAGTGAGTACCTGGTTTCGTAGTTAGTGAATTTCTTGCTAAGGTAGTAGATTACATGCTCTGTTCTACTTGTTTCGTCTTGTTGGCCCAATACACATCCCATCGATCCTTCAAGTATTGTTAGGTACATAGTGAGCGGTCTCCCAGGAACTAGTGGCATCAATATTAGTGGCTCTTGCAAATATTTCTTTATCATCTCAAAAGCTATCTGGAAATCATTATTCCATGTTACTGTTTGATCTTTTCACAGTAATTTGAATATAGGCTCACACGTAGCAGTTATCTATGATATGAACCTTGAAATGTAGTTCAATCGCCCTAAGAAACCACGAACCTCTTTATCCGTCTTTGGCGCTGGCATTTCTTATATAGCTTTTACTTTGGAAGGGTCCACTTTGATACCACCTTGGCTTACAATAAAACCCAGTAACTTGATTGACCTGACACCAAAGGTACATTTGTTTAGATTTAACCTTAATTTAAACCTTCGTAGTCAATCAAATAACTTCTGTAGATGTATGATATGATCCTCCTCTTTATGAGATTTAGAAATCATATCATCTACGTATACCTCAACCTCTTTGTGAATCATATCATGGAACAGTGTCACAATTGCCCGTTGATAGGTTGCCCCTGCATTCTTTAGGCCGAACGCCATTACTTTGTAGCAAAAAGTCCCCCAAGGTGTCATGAAGGTAGTCCTCTCCATATCTTTAGGTGCCATTTTGATTTGATTATAGCCTGAGAAGCCGTCCATGAATGAGAATACCGAAGCTTGAGTCGTGTTTTCCACAAGAACATCTTTGTGAGGTAACGGGAAATCGTCTTTAGAACTTGCTTTGTTTAGATCCCGATAATCCACACACATATGTACTTTTCCATCTTTCTTGGGTACTGGCACGATGTTAGCTATCCAAGGTGGATAGTTTACCACTGCTAATAACCATGCATCGAACTGTTTAAGAACCTCTTCCCTAATTTTGTTGGACATATCTGGAAGAGTTCTTTTGAGCTTTTACCTGACCGGGGACAACCTTCTTTAAGAGGTAGTTTGTGTACTACAATGTCTGTATCTAACCCTGGCATATCTTTTATAGGACCAGGCGAATATATCCACATACTCATGTAACAACTTGATCAGCCTTTCTTTGACGCTTTCTTCTAACGCTGCCCCTAGCTTGATATCTTTCGGATCCCCTTTTGTGCCAAGGTTAATGGTCTCAATAGGCTCTTGATACGGTTGTATACTATCAACTTTTTACTCTATGCTTTTTCCAATTCTTAAGAAAGTCAAGATCCTCATCATCCTCTTCTTCAGCTTGGTTGATGGAAGCATCAAAATCATATCGGATACCAGCAATAACATTATCGACTATTTTGGGCATAGATCTGCACATTTATCATGTTTTGGCGTAGTTTTTGTTTAGTACGTGAATTTGGAAAATGCATATGAGAGGAAGTATTGCCATTTTAAATATGTAGTATAAATGCAAAAAAAAAAGAAAAACAAGGATCTTAGTTGAATACAAAACATATTTTTATTAATTATGAATATTGATTGAAACACGGGAACCCTTACAAACAACCCTTATGCCTCGGGCTTGACATAGGTTCTTTCAAAAACAAAGAAAATTACTTTGGAAAGAAAATCTCAGGAATCTCCACAACTGTCCAATTCTTCAATTATTCTCCTGGGGCACATTCAAGGATTTAATCTGATGCCCTTTTGATGTTGTCTTTGTGGAACATCATTGTGATCGGTGGATCTGGAACTGACTGTTTAACGCTGGTTCGCGAAATGTCGCGGAAGCAAGAGTCGCCACCGTCTTTTATTTTCTCCAAATGGAAAGGACAAAAACACAGAAAAATTCCTTAAAGAGATCGCTCTCGGTTCGGGAGGTAGGTTATAGAAAGGGAAGGTGTTAGCACCCTTTCTATCCATGGTTATCCATGGGCTCTTAGATACTTGCTCACTTGTGTTTTCAAAAATGGTTTGTTCGCTTTTCAACTGTGGGTTTTAAAAAGTTTCTTTGAAAATTTCAGTTCGACTCTTGTATCGGTCCTCAAGAGTGTTTGAAAAGTTGCTTTCGAAAGCTTTTTGAAAAGGTGTCGATGTGAAAAGTATTTTTTGATTTGTTTTTTGAATTTTAGAGCAAGTATCTAGAGTCGTCTACCTACCCTAAGGAATTCGTCTGTGTAAATGTCCTTTAAAGTAGTGCCATCCCACCATTGAGAGGTAGGTAGCACCACCGTTGGAGGTGTTCGGGTCAATTCGAGGTTCGGGACATGGTGATCACCGAAGCAATAGGAAGACACCTTAGAAGCTACCCTCATGCCAGGTTCCCGGATCATGAGGACTTACTAAGACATCCTCTACTCGACGATCACCTTTCGAGGCAAGGCAACAGTGAGGTGTACCCTACGGGTGGTGTGTGATTTGTGTGTCGTTTTCATTTGCATTTATCTTGTCAGGTTATTGGTGTTCTACGCTTGTTTTTATTTTTGTCCATACATTCTTTCATGCCATTTGTTAACAGTTAAAAATATTGCGGGAAAGTAAAAATTCTAAGCTATTACAAAAGGCGCGGGTCCACATCGCCAAAATTAAACCAGGACCCGATTTTGACAGAAAAATAAAGAAAGTAAAGAAAAGTGCGAGAAAATTAAAAGGTTACACGGCCTTGGGAGAGATACATAAATATTATAAAGAAATAAAATAAATATGCGCATAAGAATTAAATCGAAACGAGGGCGTTGAACCCTTTTTGCAAAATTAAACTAATGAGGAGTTAATTAAAATTAAAAGAAAGAAAGAACTTGTTTTTTGGTATTTTTTAGTATTTTAGGGTTTAATATGAAAAAAGAATTAATTAAAATAAATACTAACCCTAATTCTAGTGGCTTTTAATTTATTAAGAAAACATTGAATTTTAACCTAAATTAACCCTAATTTTTATATGCAAATTTAATTATAAAAAATAAATATTTAATTATTTACTTATTATGGGAGAAAAAGAAAAAAAGATAAAAAATTAATATGAACCCTAGTTCTACGTTTTTTAGATTTTTTTTATTAAAAGAATTAAAATTAAAACCTAATTTAAAACTAAATTTAATTATATGCAATTTAATTACAAAAAATACTATTAAATAAAATATTTATTATATTTTCTCTTTTCTGATTTTTTTATTGTGTTTTTTTTATATTATGCAGATATTAAATTAATTAATAAAAACAATAATCAAAAAAAGAGTAAAAGTGAAAAAAAAATAAAGAAATTAAAATATTTGCAAACCTAGGGGGGTTTCAGTCCCCAAAGTGGAGGTATAGCCTTGACAATTCAGGCCCAATGACCTTCAGGCCTGGTTGACTTGGGCGCCAGCGTGGATCTTTGTTGACCAAGTGAACCATACTCTTCAGATTGTGGCCGTTGATGGGATGCCTTAGGACGCGTGGATAACTGGATTTGGTAGGTGCACGATGGACACCCTGTATTACAACTGCACACGAATATGTTTAAGAGAAAAATATAATGAAAGGAGTGAAGACCTGGGGCTCGAACCCAGGTCATGTACTTTACCAACAACTATGCTTGCCACTGAATCAACCCATACGCGTTTAATATATAATAGATAATAAATATTATAAAAGGAAACAAAAGCCTTAGTGCTTTTTAGCGCGAAAATTCAAAAGGGCCAATGGTTGCTGGCCACCACATCATCTTCTTCGTTGGTTTTTTATTCCTGAAACATGTAAAACATTGGCAACGGTTTTCACGTGTTGCTACAGGTATGATACAAGAAAATAGCGAATAGGCCATAAGGCCTCATAAATTAGGCGCGACATATGGTTCCTCTTCGTCTGAGTGTGCCTGATGCAATGGTGCTAGTCGCGTGTCCTAATTTTGCAGGGATAAGAAACGCCTAATTTGAAAACCTGAAAACCCTAAGCATCTCTAATGGCAAATCCTTATATAAGGCATGAAAACAAAATTAAACCATATAGGTAGCATCAGAATTGCATAAAGAATGTAAATCACATATCAAAAAGTGCAAAAAGCGCATGAATTGAGATGCAAGAGTATGAAAATTTTTCGGTACAGGGCCTGTTCGTGTTACCAATTCTTTGAGTTTTGATGAATGATTTTGATTGGAAATCGTTCAGTGAACCTCCAGGAAGATGTTTGAACAACTATTATGCCTTGAATCGCCTTAGAATGTGATTTTCAGAATTGAGTTTCTTGCAAAAAAATTCAAGTTTGATAATGGGGTTTTGCGCAGTTTTTCTGGTCCATCTCATTAGGGTTGTGTTCTATGCTTATGTAGGAATGAATTAGGTCAAAGAAAACAATCCAAATCTTGTGTATTCATGGTTTTTGAAATTTGATTTTCAAAGATCTTTTTCAATCTTTTTCCATGTGTTTTTGTACAAATCATGATCAATTCTCTCCAAATCTTTCCCTATTTGAATATGCACGAATTATTGAGTAGATTTCATGCAAAAAAAGATTGTAAAACTTAGGTTAAATATTTTCCATGTATTTAATTTGATTTAAATGAATTATTATAAATAAAAATTCAAATAAATAAATAAAAAATGAAGAAATACTTCCCTTTGGGCCAAGTGGTCGTACACATGCTTGGGATGATGAATTGTGGAAGAAAAATGGGCCCATTAGCAATTTTAGGTCATTTGAATCAATGTTGACTTTTCAAAATATCCAAAAATTTCCCAACTTCCACAAGGCATAACTTGCTTAATTTTTAAGCTTTTCTCATGTTCTTGGACATTTTGGAAAGGTCTTTGAGTCCTCTAACCAATGACTTTAGTCCCATGTCATTTTGATTTACCAATCTCATGTTATGGCCTTTGACTTAAAGTCCCTTTTTGTTGACTTTTGAAAATGACCTATAATGTTGAAATTGATAACTTTTTGTGAGAGCATTTCTTGGACTTGAAGTATGAAGATGAGTTGTAGGAAATGTCTTTCTCTTCAAAATGAGCTTTGGATGGAATTTTTCTGATAATCCATGTGAAAGTTATGCCCTGGTCAATTTACAGTTGACTTTTTCAACTGTCCAAATAAGGAAACTTTTGCATCTTGATGATTTTTGAGCCAAACTTTGAGAATCATGATCAAGCATTGATCAAATGATGTTTGTGGCTTCAAAATGAGATGTTGACCAAAAGTTTGAACTTTTGACTGTCAAATGACCATTTTGCCCCTACAGTTGACTGTAGTGCAATTAGGGTTTTTGACTGTGCAATTTTGTGCTGAAAGTCTTGAAACTTGATATGAGGATGCTTGACCATATTTGTAGGCATATGGGATTTGATTGGACCTTTGGAAACTTCATTTTCTTGATCAGAATGAAAACCCTAATTTTGACTGCTTATGAGGCTCTTGCACTGTGCAACCCTTGGGGAATTTTGAAGCTTGACTTGGCAAATCTTTGAAGAATATGGGAGGGCAAATTTTGGGGTACAACAGTTGCCCCTGTTCAATCTTCTTAGACCTGAGGATGCAGATTGGCTGACGAGCCTTTCGTAATCCGAAGGTGGAAGATGATTGAACACTAGAGTGCCCAGAAATTTGCACTCACATAGTGGAAATGGGCTTATAGATGCCATTTGGAGATTGACGGGGGATGATGGGCTTATAGATGCCATCTGGATGTTGATCGCGTAAGAGATTCCTTAGCGAGAACCTGCATACCTGCAAAAGAAAAAAATGAGTACCCGACATGTTGCAGGAGCTGGTTTTCAAATGCTTGATATAGATATGTCCTGACTGGTTACAGGAGCTGGATCTGGAGCTTCAAACGGTGATGAACGAACCAGGGGTGGTTACTACCTTAGCATGAACGGTAAGAGAACCTTGGGTGACTTTAACCTCAACAACGCTCGTTGAGAAAATCTTGGTAGGAATTACCATCTTCGCAGTATCGGGAAGAGAACCATAGGCAATTATAATCTCAAAAGCGGACGTTTGAGAAAAACCTGAGTTGGAATTATCATCTCACGCACCGTCGGGGAGAGAACCAATGGGAAATTATAATCTGAAATGGAATTATCATCTCACGCACCGTCGGGGAGAGAACCATAGGGAATTATAATCTGAAATGGAATTATCACCTCACGCACCGTCGGGGAGGGAACCATAGGAAATTATAACCTGAAATGGAATTATCATCTCACGCACCGTCGGGGAGAGAACCATAGGAAATTATAACCTGAAATGGAATTATCACCTCACGCACCGTCGGGGAGGGAACCATAGGAAATTATAACCTGAAAGGGAATTACATCTCACGCACCGTCGGGGAGAGAACCATAGGAAATTATAACCTGGAAGGGGATTACATCTCACGCACCGTCGGGGAGAGAACCATAGGAAATTATAACCTGAAAGGGGATTACATCTCACGCACCGTCGGGGAGAGAACCATAGGAAATTATAACCTGAAAGGGAATTACATCTCACGCACCATCGGGGAGAGAACCATAGGAAATTATAACCTGAAAGGGGATTACATCTCACGCACCGTCGGGGAGAGAACCATAGGAAATTATAACCTGAAAGGGAATTACATCTCACGCACCGTCGGGGAGAGAACCATAGGAAATTATAAGCTGAAAGGGAATTACATCTCACGCACTGTCGGGGAGAGAACCATAGGAAATTATAACCTGAAATGGAATTATCATCTCACGCACCGTCGGGGAGAGAACCATAGGAAATTATAATCTGAAAGGGAATTACATCTCACGCACCGTCGGGGAGAGAACCATAGGAAATTATAACCTGAAATGGAATTATCATCTCACGCACCGTCGGGGAGAGAACCAATAGGAAATTATAATCTCAAAGAAAAACCTAAAATGGAATTATCATCTCACGCACCGTCGGGGAGAGAACCAATAGGAAATTATAATCTCAAAAGCGAACGTTTGAGAAAAACCTAAAAACTTCTACTGAGTCTTCATCAGAAAAATCTGTTGGGAGTCGATTTAGCTGGACTGGAGAAGGCCTTGGACTGGATAAGAAGTCTTTGGAGTCGATTAACTGAACCGGTCTAGGTCTTGAAATATGATTGAGGATTTAACTGAATCTTTCCTGAAAGGTAGAGGTCAGTCATATGTAATGTATGATATGGATCAAGCGGTGATGTTCTCAACATAAATGAGATTTGTAAGATATGATGCTAAAATGATGTATGAGAATGTTTCAGGAATGTATGTTTTTCGTCTAGGAAAATAAATCCTTGACGGGTGCCAGGAAGTCACTCCTGGGCTGATGTTGGATAATAGCTTTTGCTTTCGCTGGAGATGATAGTTGCAAGAATGCCGGTAGGAGAAGATGACTCCGTTGGGGAATGAACTTGGCGAATGGAAGATTCTGCGGGGAGAAAAGTACTCTAGTAATCTTGTTGGGGAGCAATACTCTGTGGGGGATAGAGATGCTTTGCTGAGTCGTTGATAGTAACTTGCTGAGGATACTCTTGTTGTGTTGGAAGTGTTGACAGACTTCGCTGGGGGTAAGAGAACTTCGTCGGGGACGCTCTTTCCATGGCTTTTGGCTGAGGATAACCCAGTTATATCCGGTTAAGGAAATAACTCTTTGAATAAAGCCGGGCGACGCGTTCGTGCTTTGCGAGGGATAAACTTCCAGAATCTACTGGGGATAAGCTTACTGCTTGGGGAGATGGGTTCCAACTTTCCTGGGGAACTGGATTGGACTCTCCTGGGGAAGTTTTGAACTGCGAGGGAAGTGACTTCATTGAATGTTGATATGCCGCAGGGGAACAATCTTTAGACCAAGACTGCCGGGGATGCTTGTTTAAGAATATATGTACTGCTGGGGGAATGTTAAGATCTGCTGATAGGGTACTCAACTTCCTTAAGACTGATAACTTTGCTTGGAGAAGAGTGTATTGACTGCTTACTCTCTGGGGAATTAAGATGTACTGGTTATGTTCTTTAGCTGAACCTACCTTGGTACCTTGGAGGACAGAACAATTAGATTGCTTAGACAACTCTTTTATTGCCCCTGTTTCTAATGTTACCTGTAATAAATCCTTTATTTCGTATGCAAATATTTATGAGTTAGCAAATTATTGTCAATGCATATATCACAAATTGAACCTTGGACGTTCTTCGCAAAACAAAACAGAAAAGAAAAAACAATTTGGCACTTTTAACTGAAAATATATTTGTATTGATTTTTGAAAGGCCTGAACATAGGCGTTTATGTACAAGAGGCCGACGTCCTAGTAAGAGAACGCCGCCGAGCAAAAGAGTTTATACAAATTTTGTACAAAAGAAAATAAAACAGCTGTGTGAAATGAATGATCCACTGGGTTTCAACTCTGCTATTGCCTTTATAACTCTGAGCGTCTCATCACTTGATGACCTAAACGAAGATGAAGCTGACTGATTGATGCCGTTTGAACTTGATGCCGATACCGGATTCTGGATGCAAAGTGATCCAATGAGACATAGTATTACGCTTTTATCCCTAATTTTTGCCTGGACCGCCCTTTCGGGTTTTCAGTCCACCGGGATACCCATTTTTGCCCAAGCCGCCTTTTCAGGTTTTCGACTTGCCGGGTGTACAGATTTTTTCATTTCATCCCTTCATTTTGCCCGAACCCTTTTGGTTCGACGGGAAGCCCTAATTTTTGCCTAGGCATGTCAGCCTAGCGGGTCTTTTTTTCATGCGTAGTATCTTTTTACTATGTCTGCATTGGCGGGGTGAGGAAGGTCGTCACCATCCATGTTGGTTAGAATCATGGCTCCTCCTGAGAATACATGTTTAACCACAAACGGCCCTTCATATGTAGGGGTCCATTTGCCCCTTGGATCACTCTGAGGAAGGATGATTCTCTTGATTACCAGATCCCTAACTTGATATTCCTGTGGTCTGACCTTTTTGTTAAATGCCCTGATCATCCGTTTCTGATATGTCTGACCATGGCAGATAGCAGCAAGTCTCTTTTCCTCAATGAGGTTTAGTTGATCAAGTCGTGTCTGGATCCAATCATCTTCGTTCAGATTTGCATCCTTCATTATCCGGAGAGAGGGTATTTGCACTTCGATCGGTAAGACTGCCTCCATACCATAAACCAAAGAGAAGGGAGTTGCCCCGGTTGACGTCCTAGCTGAGGTACGGTACCCATGTAGAGCGAACGGTAACATCTCGTGCCAATCTTTATAAGTCACTGTCATTTTCTGCACGATCTTCTTGATGTTCTTATTTGCTGCTTCTACAGCCCCATTCATCTTCGGTCTGTAAGGAGAAGAATTGTGGTGTTGTATCTTGAACTGCTCGCAGAGCTCAGCGATCATCTTATTGTTCAGATTGGTACCGTTGTCTGTAATAATTCTCTCTGGGACGCCGTATCGACAGATCAGGTTATGCCGAATGAACCGTGCCACAACAGTCTTGGTTACCGTAGCATAGGATGCTGCTTCGACCCACTTTGTAAAATAATCAATCGCCACTAGGATGAAGCGATGCCCATTAGATGCCGTAGGTTTAATCTCACCGATCATGTCTATGCCCCACATTGCAAATGGCCAAGGCGCAGTCAGAACATTCAGAGGAACCGGAGGAACATGCACCTTGTCTGCATAAATCTGGCACTTATGGCATGTCCTGGAATGTTGGTAACAGTCAGCTTCCATTGTGGACCAGTAATATCCTGCCCGTAGGATTTTCTTAGCCATAGTGTGTCCACTGGAATGTGTACCAAAGGTCCCTTCGTGTAGCTCTTCCATGATCTTTTCTGCTTCAGTCTTATCCACACAACGCAGTAAGGTTGAATCATGGTTTCGCTTGTACAAGATGCCGTTGCTAAGGAAGAACTTTGCTGCGAATCTTCTCAAGAACTTCTTATCATTGATAGATGCACCTTCAGGGTATTCCTGAGTTTCCAGATACCTCTTCACCTCATGGTACCAAGGCTTCTTAGTTACCAATTCAGTTTCGAGATCGCAACAGTATGCCGGTTCGTCCAGTTTCCAGATGATGATCCGGGGAGCCTCATTGTCCCATTTGACTTTGAACATAGAAGACATTGTAGCTAACGCGTCCGCCAGCTGATTCTCTTCTCTTGGAAAGTGTTCAAAGGTTATCTCTGTGAAGTGGGGGATCAGGGCCAACACACATTCTCTGTAAGGAATCAGGTTTGGATGTTTCGTATCCCACTCTCCTTTGATCTGATTGATCACAAGAGCGGAATCTCCGAAGACACTCAGAAATTTGATCCTTAGGTCGATCGCAGCTTGAAGACCCATGATGCACGCCTCATACTCTGCCATGTTGTTGGTACAATTGAAACATAGCCGGGCAGTGAGCGGAGTATGAGTGCCTTGAGGAGATATGATTATGGCGCCGATACCGTTTCCCAAAGCGTTGGAGGCTCAGTCAAAGTGCATAGACCATCGGGATCCTGGTTCAGGTCCTTCATCCGGTCCAGGTACTTCACAATCAGTCACAATCATGATACTTTCATCTGGAAACTCGAAGTTCATTGACTGATAGTCGTCTACGGCCTGATGTGCCAAGTGGTCTGCCAATACGCTCCCCTTGATGGCTTTCTGGGTTGTGTACTGAATGTCGTATTCCGTCAAGATCATCTGCCATCTTGCTATTCTCCCAGACAGAGCAGGCTTTTCGAATATGTACTTTATAGGATCCATCTTTGAGATCAACAAGGTAGTGTGAGTCAGCATATACTGTCTCAGCCGGCGAGCAGCCCATACCAAAGCGCAGCAAGTTTTCTCAAGCAGTGAGTATCGGGTCTCACAGTCGGTAAACTTTTTGCTAAGGTAATAAATGGCATGCTCTTTTCGGCCAGACTCGTCATGCTGCCCCAGCACACACCCCATTGAGTTGTCAAGCACTGTTAGATATAATATCAGAGGTCTCCCTTCAACCGGTGGCATAAGGATAGGTGGTTCTTGGAGATACTCTTTGGTTCTGTCGAAAGCAGCCTGACATTCGTCGTTCCAACGTACTACCTGATCTTTCTTCAGCAGCTTAAAGATTGGCTCACAGGTAGCAGTTAGATGTGAGATGAATCGAGCAATGTAATTCAGGCGTCCTAGAAAGCCTCTGACTTCCTTCTCTGTCCTAGGAACTGGCATCTCTTGAATAGCTTTAACCTTAGCCGGGTCCACTTGAATACCCTTATCACTGACCACGAAGCCTAGCAACTTCCCAGATCTTACCCCGAAGGTGCACTTGTTCGGGTTCAATCTCAGCTTGTACAGTTTCAATCGGTCAAACAACTTCTGCAGATGATCTAGGTGCTCTTCCTCAGTCTGGGACCTTGCGATCATGTCGTCAACATACACTTCTATCTCATGATGGATCATGTCATGAAATAAAGCAACCATGGCGCGTTGGTAGGTTGCCCCAGCGTTCTTTAGTCCAAAAGGCATGACCTTGTAGCAGAAAGTGCCCCACTGCGTAACAAATGTAGTCTTTTCCATGTCTTCAGGTGCCATCTTGATCTGATTGTAACCTGAAAAGCCATCCATGAAAGAGAATACCTTGTGCTGAGCTGTATTATCAACAAGGACATCAATGTGAGGTAGAGGGAAGTCATCTTTGGGGCTGGCCCTGTTTAGATCCCTGTAGTCGACACACATTCTGACCTTACCGTCCTTCTTTGGTACCGGCACCACATTAGCAACCCACTGAGGGTAAGAAGTTACAGCAAGGAACCCAGCGTCAAATTGTTTCATGACCTCGACTTTAATCTTCTCAGACATCTCTGGACGCATCCGACGGACCTTTTGCTTAACTGGAGGGCAGTCTTCCTTAGTTGGCAAGTGATGGACCACAATATCGGTATCAAACCCGGGCATGTCTTCGTAGGACCAAGCAAAGATCTCCATATAATCATGCAGCATCTGAGTCAACCGTTGCTTCACGCTGAGTTCTAGGTTGGCACCGATCTTTACCTCTTTCCTGTCTGCCTCAGTACCCAAGTTTATTGTTTCCACTGGCTCTTCGTGGGGTTGAATTGCCCTCTCTTCCTGAAGTAACAGTCTTGCAAGCTCGCCAGGCACTTTGCAATCATCTTCACCTTCGTCTTCGGCTAAGTTGATCGGATTTTCGAAGTCATAACTGGCAGTAGCAGAGTCGTTACCAGTGAGATCCAGAGTGGATTGAAACCTGTATGAGTGAGTGTGTGTGTAAATACAGCTGTTTTGAAATATATGAAAAAGAAAGAAAGGCAGAAAAGGAGCATAAGATTTGCAATGCGAGAAAACGTCCAAGATTTTCATTCATGATATATGAAATGACAATTTATATGCCCTCACAAATAGAACCACGGTGCCCCGGGTAAGACACCGGGCCATAAAGTTCAATTTATTGTTTATTACAGATACCAAAAACATAGGAATTCATTACTTAGTAACAAGAGAAACAGGTAGATTGTCCTTTGCACTCCAATTGTTAGGTCCACTGTCGGTTGCCGGGTAGATCCAGCTATCAAACTCAGCATCATCCACTTCTTCCTCGTCCCCAATAGCATTCACTCCATGAGCAGGCAGGGGAGCTGTCACTACATTAGGCTTCTCAGATGCCTCAAACTGTACCTCCTTGGCGTCAATGAGGTCCTGCAGCTTGCTCCTTAATGCCCAACAGTCATCAGTAGAATGCCCCGGGCTATCTGAATGGTAAGCACAACGAGCATTTGGGTTGTACTTAGGAGATGCAGTATTTGGAAACTTCGGCGCCTCTCTGACAGTCACTAAGTTGGTTGAGAGCAACTGCGGTAAGATCTGCGACAAGGTCATACACAACCGGGTGAATTCTCTCCGGGGTCTTTCAGCCCTTTGAGGATTGGTCGGCCGAGGAGCGGCAGCAGGCTTAACAATCATTACCGCACTGATAGATTGGCGGCGCTCAAATCTTTCTGATCTCCGGGAACCATATACAGCACTAGCCTCCTTCTTGAAGGGTTTCTTCTCAGCACTAGACGATGCACCCTTCGGGATCTTACCAGACTTTAACCCAGCCTCAATTCTCTCTCCAGTCAGAATCAGATCAGTGAACCCTGCAGACGAATTCCCAATGAGATGGTTGAAAAATGGCCCAGATAGGGTCCCCAAGAACATGTCTACCAACTCCCGATCAGTCAATGGTGGCTGCACCCTGCCAGCCAGGTCTCTCCACTTCTGAGCGTACTCCTTAAAACCTTCACTTGAACCTAACGACATACCCTGGAGTTGGGTACGTGTAGGGGCAAGGTCGGCATTATATTGATACTGCTTATAGAAAGCATTAGCCAACTCCTCCCAGTTACGAACCTTGGTCCCATCCAGCTGATAGAACCATTCGAGATGAGTCCCTGAAAGACTTTCCTGGAAGAAGTGGATCCACAAATTCTTATCCGCAGAGTACGGTTGAATTTTCCGAACATAGGACCTGAGATGTAGCTTGGGACAAGACGCCCCGTCATATTTAGTAAAAGGTGGTGCTTTGAACTTCCGAGGAATGACTACACCAGTTGACAAACCCAGATCTCCAAAATCCAGCCCAGGTACCTGTTGTATCTCCATAGCGTTCAGCCTATCTTCCAGCTGCTTGTAACGGTCTTCTGCCGGAGGATACTGCTCTTCATCAAAATTAGTCTCGTTGTCGGAGACTACCGGACTAGGACCCTTTTCTGCTTGAGGAGTACTCCTGCCAACAGAAGAACCAGCCTCTTCATGCTGCAGAGCATTGCCAAACCTTCGGCCCGAGTTGAACAGAACAGTTCTTCTCTTCTTCTTCTTCTCCTTCTTCAGGAGCATAGCCTTCAGCTCTTCTTGGCCTTGAGCCAAACCCTTGATTAATTCCTGAAACTGCGCATTCTGCGCCTGAAGAGCTTTGATGGATGTCTCAGTTGATGACGAGTCGGGATTCATGATGCTGAAATAAACAGCGAAGAACTGTAAGCAACCTGAAAAGAGGAAAAAACCTGCTATGCACATGATGAATGAGATGTGTTTATGCAATGCATTCAAGGGTTCGAAAGTTCAAATTTGTTGTAGACAAAAAGGAACACACGTTATCATTAAGGAAATAACTTGTTTAGTACATCAAAGCCTCATGGGCAAAATAATACAACAGCAAATCAATCCCAGAATATACTACGCATCCTCTTCGGAGCTATGTAAGTGTTGAGATTCCTCTCCTCATGCAACAGGCGGGTGAGCTACAAGACCTTCTTTTCACTGGCATGTAGACTAGTCTCAAGAGAATTCCGTTCTTCCTTAAGCTGGATCCAGCTCTTCTGCATCTCTTCCCAGGATGTGGGCATATCAGGGTGCTGAATAGTATAGGACACTTCTCCTTCCAAGACTGGCTCTTTGATCACAGGGAGCATATGGGGATAAGGCATCACTAACTTCTGGGAGCGGGCGCGTACCCACTTGAGATAAGGTTCCAATGGGATGGAGTTCCTGTGCCCCAGTGTCTTGCTGTCTATCCTACTGGGCATCCTCCAGGCTCTGATAAATCTCTGGCGAAGTCCTTGAGTATCGTTGTCGAAGTCAAAAACTATGTCAGGAATTAACATGTCATGAGGACCATCCCTCCGAGCATAACCAAACTGCCTCCAAGCTAGGCATGGGCTGTAAGTAATACCTCCTCTGATTCCAAGTAAAGGAACATTAGGGTACTCCCCGCAACGATCAATGATAGTGACATCTTCTCTGGACCTAGGGCACCAATGTATATCTGCATGCGTAAGAGTCATCAATCGTTGTGACCATCTCAAACCCTGCTCATTCTTCAAAACTGATTGTGGAAGGTGCGAAATAAACCACCTTCCCAGGAGAGGAGTGCAACACATAAGGACACCTCTTTTTCTCATGGTTCGAGTGTAACATGAGTGAAGGATGTCCCCCAGCAACGTAGGTATAGGATTCCGGGATATAAAGATCAGGACATCACTGATATCAATAAGCTGATCTGGGTTAGGGAACAACACCAAACCATAGACAAGGAGGGCCACAACCTCTTCAAAAGCTTGCAAGTCAAGGGAGTTCCAACATTCATGGGCCTTTTCAAACAGAAACCTGGCTAAGAACCCTTTGATACCACTTCTAACTTCCCAATGTCCCTTGAGGTCAGATGACTGTAGGTGCAAGGCTTTAGCAATCTCTTCAAGCTTAGGTTCCTTTTCCGTACCGTTGTAGGGTAGTTGATCAAGGATAGGGATCTTCAGGAGCCGGGAGAACTCCTCCAATGTAGGTACCAACTGATAGTCCAAGAAGGTGAAACAGTGATGCAGAGGGTCAAAGAATTGGAACAGGACCTTTATCATATCTTCCTCAATGTTGGTATTGACCAAGCTGATGAGACTTCCATGTCTTTCACTGAATGATGAGTTCTCGGGAATCCTGGATATAAGTTCCTTAAGCTGAGGAGGGATCCTTACAAGACTGATTTGAATTGTCTTTCTACGAACAGTTTCCATGTCCTACAAAACAAGAACAAAGATGAAAATTCGAACCCCTGAAATGGTTAGTCAATGCATATGATGCTGGATGATGTCATGATGCTATGATTAAACACACCACAGATATTTACAAAGACAAACATGTAAGGCACACAAGGCACACAAGACAAGCCCTTAAGGTTAGGCCAGCATGGGGTCTGGGTAGTACCCTCTTGAAGTTAGTGGGTTCAACCTGTCCTATCAAAGTAACCGGGTTCTAAGGGTCCCAATATCACGGGATTGCTTTCATTGTTCATCGTTTCGATTTAGCCACTGAACTGGCGACCGAAATATTCCAGGAAAGCAACCCTCAATTGAGTGTAGTATCGAGTATCAACCAACCTCGGACTGCACCAAAGTCAGTTATCTCACTACCTTAAAGAGGCCAAGATAGTTCAATTAAGGTTCCTAAGGTCTGTTGATGCTTCACGACACCACGCGGAGGCCCCGTACTCTCCTTGACTGAACTCAAGGGTTACCGGTACACACCAAAGTGCCACATCAACGTAGCAGACTGTTTCAACCATGTCGGTATACCCCGCACAGTTCCCTCACAGCCTTGTTGCTACTTTCTAAGAAGGTATCCCCCAGATCCGGGTTAGGATCTATAGAACTCCCAAGACAGTCCCACAATTTAAAGCAAGCAAAGAAAGCAATTGAAAACACAGTTATGAACTATCCCTAAGGTACACCTCACTTTAAGTTAAATGTCCCCAACAGAGTCGCCAGTTCTGTGATCGGTGGATCTGGAACTGACTGTTTAACCCTGGTTCGCGAAATGTCGCGGAAGCAAGAGTCGCCACCGTCTTTTATTTTCTCCAAATGGAAAGGACAAAAGCACAGAAAAATTCCTTAAAGAGATCGCTCTTGGTTCGGGAGGTAGGTTATAGAAAGGGAAGGTGTTAGCACCCTTTCTATCCATGGTTATCCATGGGCTCTTAGATACTTGCTCACTTGTGTTTTCAAAAATGGTTTGTTCGCTTTTCAACTGTGGGTTTTAAAAAGTTTCTTTGAAAATTTCAGTTCGACTCTTGTATCGGTCCTCAAGAGTGTTTGAAAAGTTGCTTTCGAAAGCTTTTTGAAAAGGTGTCGATGTGAAAAGTATTTTTTGATTTGTTTTTTGAATTTTAGAGCAAGTATCTAGAGTCGTCTACCTACCCTAAGGAATTCGTCTGTGTAAATGTCCTTTAAAGTAGTGCCATCCCACCATTGAGAGGTAGGTAGCACCACCGTTGGAGGTGTTCGGGTCAATTCGAGGTTCGGGACATGGTGATCACCGGAGCAATAGGAAGACACTTTAGAAGCTACCCTCATGCCAGGTTCCCGGATCATGAGGACTTACTAAGACATCCTCTACTCGACGATCACCTTTCGAGGCAAGGCAACAGTGAGGCGTACCCTAGGGGTGGTGTGTGATTTGTGTGTCGTTTTCATTTGCATTTATCTTGTCAGGTTATTGGTGTTCTACGCTTGTTTTTATTTTTGTCCATACATTCTTTCATGCCATTTGTTAACAATTAAAAATATTGCGGGAAAGTAAAAATTCTAAGCTATTACAAAAGGCGCGGGTCCACATCGCCAAAATTAAACCAGGACCCGATTTTGACAGAAAAATAAAGAAAGTAAAGAAAAGTGCGAGAAAATTAAAAGGTTACACGGCCTTGGGAGAGATACATAAATATTATAAAGAAATAAAATAAATATGCGCATAAGAATTAAATCGAAACGAGGGCGTTGGACCCTTTTTGCAAAATTAAACTAATGAGGAGTTAATTAAAATTAAAAGAAAGAAAGAACTTGTTTTTTGGTATTTTTTAGTATTTTAGGGTTTAATATGAAAAAAGAATTAATTAAAATAAATACTAACCCTAATTCTAGTGGCTTTTAATTTATTAAGAAAACATTGAATTTTAACCTAAATTAACCCTAATTTTTATATGCAAATTTAATTATAAAAAATAAATATTTAATTATTTACTTATTATGGGAGAAAAAGAAAAAAAGATAAAAAATTAATATGAACCCTAGTTCTACGTTTTTTAGATTTTTTTTATTAAAAGAATTAAAATTAAAACCTAATTTAAAACTAAATTTAATTATATGCAATTTAATTACAAAAAATACTATTAAATAAAATATTTATTATATTTTCTCTTTTCTGATTTTTTTATTGTGTTTTTTTTATATTATGCAGATATTAAATTAATTAATAAAAACAATAATCAAAAAAAGAGTAAAAGTGAAAAAAAATAAAGAAATTAAAATATTTGCAAACCTAGGGGGGTTTCAGTCCCCAAAGTGGAGGTATAGCCTTGACAATTCAGGCCCAATGACCTTCAGGCCTGGTTGACTTGGGCGCCAGCGTGGATCTTTGTTGACCAAGTGCACCATACTCTTCAGATTGTGGCCGTTGATGGGATGCCTTAGGACGCGTGGATAACTGGATTTGGTAGGTGCACGATGGACACCCTGTATTACAACTGCACACGAATATGTTTAAGAGAAAAATATAATGAAAGGAGTGAAGACCTGGGGCTCGAACCCAGGTCATGTACTTTACCAACAACTATGCTTGCCACTGAATCAACCCATACGCGTTTAATATATAATAGCTAATAAATATTATAAAAGGAAACAAAAGCGTTAGTGCTTTTTAGCGCGAAAATTCAAAAGGGCCAATGGTTGCTGGCCACCACATCATCTTCTTCGTTGGTTTTTTATTCCTGAAACATGTAAAACATTGGCAACGGTTTTCACGTGTTGCTACAGGTATGATACAAGAAAATAGCGAATAGGCCATAAGGCCTCATAAATTAGGCGCGACATATGGTTCCTCTTCGTCTGAGTGTGCCTGATGCAATGGTGCTAGTCGCGTGTCCTAATTTTGCAGGGATAAGAAACGCCTAATTTGAAAACCTGAAAACCCTAAGCATCTCTAATGGCAAATCCTTATATAAGGCATGAAAACAAAATTAAACCATATAGGTAGCATCAGAATTGCATAAAGAATGTAAATCACATATCAAAAAGTGCAAAAAGCGCATGAATTGAGATGCAAGAGTATGAAAATTTTTCGGTACAGGGCCTGTTCGTGTTACCAATTCTTTGAGTTTTGATGAATGATTTTGATTGGAAATCGTTCAGTGAACCTCCAGGAAGATGTTTGAACAGCTATTATGCCTTGAATCGCCTTAGAATGTGATTTTCAGAATTGAGTTTCTTACAAAAAAATTCAAGTTTGATAATGGGGTTTTGCGCAGTTTTTCTGGTCCATCTCATTAGGGTTGTGTTCTATGCTTATGTAGGAATGAATTAGGTCAAAGAAAACAATCCAAATCTTGTGTATTCATGGTTTTTGAAATTTGATTTTCAAAGATCTTTTTCAATCTTTTTCCATGTGTTTTTGTACAAATCATGATCAATTCTCTCCAAATCTTTCCCTATTTGAATATGCACGAATTATTGAGTAGATTTCATGCAAAAAAAGATTGTAAAACTTAGGTTAAATATTTTCCATGTATTTAATTTGATTTACATGAATTATTATAAATAAAAATTCAAATAAATAAATAAAAAATGAAGAAATACTTCCCTTTGGGCCAAGTGGTCGTGCACATGCTTGGGATGATGAATTGTGGAAGAAAAATGGGCCCATTAGCAATTTTAGGTCATTTGAATCAATGTTGACTTTTCAAAATATCCAAAAATTTCCCAACTTCCACAAGGCATAACTTGCTTAATTTTTAAGCTTTGCTCATGTTCTTGGACATTTTGGAAAGGTATTTGAGTCCTCTAACCAATGCCTTTGGTCCCATGTCATTTTGATTTACCAATCTCAAGTTATGGCCTTTGACTTAAAGTCCCTTTTTGTTGACTTTTAAAAATGACCTATAATGTTGAAATTGATAACTTTTTGTGAGAGCATTTCTTGGACTTGAAGTATGAAGATGAGTTGTAGGAAACGTCTTTATCTTCAAAATGAGCTTTGGATGGAATTTTTCTGATAATCCATGTGAAAGTTATGCCCTGGTCAAGTTACAGTTGACTTTTTCAGCTGTCCAAATAAGGAAACTTTTGCATCTTGATGATTTTTGAGCCAAACTTTTAGAATCATGATCAAGCATTGATCAAATGATGTTTGTGGCTTCAAAATGAGATGTTGACCAAAAGTTTGAACTTTTGACTGTCAAATGACCATTTTGCCCCTACAGTTGACTGTAGTGCAATTAGGGTTTTTGACTGTGCAATTTTGTGCTGAAAGTCTTGAAACTTGATATGAGGATGCTTGACCATATTTGTAGGCATATGGGATTTGATTGGACCTTTGGAAACTTCATTTTCTTGATCAGAATGAAAACCCTAATTTTGACTGCTTAGGAGGCTCTTGCACTGTGCAACCCTTGGGGAATTTTGAAGCTTGACTTGGCAAATCTTTGAAGAATATGGGAGGGCAAATTTTGGGGTACAACAATCATTTTCACTTGTTCTCTATGCTCTACCCCTTTGTTGATGAAGGTTTCCTGGATTGGTGGAAACTGTGCCTTCCCTTTTAGAGTAGCCTTTGATGATTCATAACCCAAACCAAAATAGTTCTTCTTCTTAGATATTTCGGGGAGTTTTCCCCAGCCTTTGGAGTCATCATTCTCCATTGCTATTTGTAAATATCTCCATGAACTCACGGTAGGCTTCTTGACCTTTTATACCTGTAAGGTTATCGTTGAAGCAACCTCCAATATTTGAAATGGTGTAGCTATGCAATCTTCTCCAACACTGATATACCTGTATGACTCAACGTGACTTACAAAGATGTATTCCTCTCCACCAATTATGACCAATCTTCCTTCAATAAAGAACTCCAATTTTTGATGTAAGGTTGAAGTGACTGCCCCTGCCACATGGATCCAAGGTCGTCCAAGTAAACATGTATATGCCGGTTCTATGTCCATGAATTGAAAGGGGATATAGAACATGTGTGGAACTATCTTGATTGGAAGGTCTACTTCTTTGAACATTGTGCTCTTAGAACCATCGAAATCCTTGACTATTGTGGAATTTGGTTTTATCACGACACCGTCTAGTGTTAACTTCATCAGACTGGATTTGGGCAATACATTGAGGGTAGAACCAATATCGGTGAGTACCCTGGATAGACTTGTAGTACCTATCTGTATTGAAATGTGTAATGCTTGTTTGTAAGCTTGGCCTTGCGGAGGTAATTAAATGTCGTTGAAACCTAAATAGGACCTAGACGTCAGATTTGCTACCACATTATCAAATTGGTTCAGAGTAATTTCTTCTGCAACATGAGTAGAACTTAAAACTTTCACCAGAGAATCTCGATGCACTTCTGAATTGATGAGCAACGAGAGTATGGAAATCTTGGCTGGAGTTTGGTGAAGTTGGTTCACCACCCTATATTCACTTCTCTTAATTATCTTCAAAAATTTGTCAGACTCTTGGTTAGTGAACCTTTTGTTTGTAGGCTCTTGATTCACTTCCTCTACCACTTTTCCTTTTTCTTTTGTTAACAAGTCATTTTTATTTTTCAAGCTATTGTCATTCTTCTTCGATGGTTTAGATCCGAACACCCGGCCACTACGGGTTATGCCCCATATCGCTGCTATATTTGAAATTGCAAGTTCTTGACTTGATAATGACTCACATTCTTGTTTCGAGCATTGATATATACAGTCAGATCATAATTCTATGGTACTTCCTTGTCAATTTTGTAAGGGGTGGGAGATGGTCTCTTAATTACCATCTTATTCTTTGGTGCTATTGGTATTCTTAGAGTTTGCTTTATTTGTTGGAGTTTACGTTGAATCTCCCCACAAGATCACGAGTGTCTTCTTGTCATGGTTTGGACTTTGATAAGGAATTACCAATGGATTCTTCACACTTCCTTCAATTGCTGCTATATACTCAACTTTAGGGTATGGTTCAAATTGGACTATCCCCTGATCCACAAATTGTTGTATGGTCTTTTCGAAAGCTTCATTATGTTCCAGAAGGAATCCACATTCCAACAGATATTCTTTCAACATATTTATTGGAGACTTTGCTTGTTTTCCTGCCCCACAGTCGGAAACTACTTCGATTGCATTTATTGTCGGACAACCATGCGGAGGCATAGGGTTTGATTTGATGTTTGGATTTTCAAAAGTAAAGCCCAACATTGATCTGTGGTATGCCCCGGGGAATTGGCATGGTATTTTCATTTGGCATTAGCGTTGTACTTGGGAGGCAGTGGCCCAACTGGAGGAGCTAAAGGTTTCAACTTTATTGAAGACGCCTTAATCAAATGTTGTAATAATTGGCTAGGTGACATAGGTAACGGATCCAATTTTCTCAATGGCCTTTCAAATTTGTTTTGTTGTTGTCCCCATAGGATGATTAATGGTTGTTATGCTCGTGGTTGTGATGCCACGACATTAACTGCACCCTCCTTCCTCTTTGTAAAATTGGGAACCAGTCTTTTAGCATTGAAAGGGGAATTTGATGACCCCCATTGAATCTTTACATTCTTTATTCATGTCTCAATCCTCTCTCCAATAGTTACTAGGTCAGAAAATCTCGAAGAGATGCTTCCAACCATCTTTTCATAGTATACCCCTTGCAGTGTTCCCATGAACATGTCGACTAGCTCTTTCTCCATAAGTGGTGGTTGCACACGAGATGTCCTCTCTCTCCACCTTTGAGCATACTCTTTGAAGGGTTCTTATTTCTTCTAGGATAAGTTCTGGAGTTATATGCGGGTAGGCTCCATATCCATATTGTATTTATACTGCTTCAGGAACGCATTGGCAAGATCTGCCCATGTTTGTATGTGTATCCTCTCCAACTGCATATACCAATCTAGAGATGCCCCACTCAAACTATCTTGAAAGCAATGAATCATTAACTTCTGGTTCTGAGTGTAAGCATGCATTTTCCTATAATACATGCACATGTAGTTTCTCAGACAAGTGAGTCCCTTGTATCTTCAAAAGTCAGGTATTTTGAATTTCGACGGGATTATTACATCCGGAACGAGACCCATTTCGAGGGCATCGATGTCAAAAGCATCATATCCTTCCACAACTTTTAACCTTTCTTCTAAAGCTTTGTATTGATTCAGCTCCAATGGGTTTTCAGTAACAAGAGTATTAGTCACCTTCTGCGATGCCTGATTGACATCCTCCAGATCGTGATCTCCATATTGCAAGTCCAAGTAATTGTCAGCATTATTAACCCGAATCTGCAGGGTATGAGATGTCCCTGACTTTGGAGGAGGTGGGATAAACCCTTCAGTCTTTTGTCTTCTCTCGTGTTGAGCCATGACAAATTTTTGTGGCCCTTTCTCCAGTCCTTTTTTGAGTTTGTGACCGCTTGATGCACCAATAGCTTGGGTTATTTCCTTGAAGGATACGCTGGGAATTTTTTCTTGTCTATCAATGATGTTTTTCAAAGCTATAAGAACCTGACTCATATCTCCCCTCATTGAGCCGACGTTGCTCTTAACTTGTTCCATGTCCACTTTGAAAGCTGCTTGATTCTCTTCGATTTGTTCCATGGCTCTTAGTTGGTGAGCTCTTGTTTGATATGGCAGCCAGGGAGGTGGTGGTTTCCTTTTACCAATGGTTCAACTGGAGAAGGTTTTGAAAAAATGAGTTCTTGAGTTACGAGCTTATGAGGTGCGAATGTTTTTATGAATGTATGATTATGTATGAATGATGTTAAGAATTATGATTTGAATATCTTATTCACTTGGATATATATTTTTTAATATCATGTATTTTTTTTTTAGGTTTTGCTTTTTTTTATTGGTGAGTATCTGAAAAACAAATACACAAACAAGATAGGGAACACAATGCTTTTATTGAAACACCAATTGTCTTTAAAATATAACACATTTCAGATACTGGAAAATTACAATTTTTAAAGCGATAAATCTGCTAGAAGGGAAATAGACAAAAGGAAAAACAATCTCCTAGGACCGTTTGCAAATGTCTTCTCTGAAACAATCGACCATTATCTTGCATAGCTTGATAAAATTGTCAACGTCCTCCAGAAGAGGGACCATTACACTTTCTGCGTCCTTTAAGCTTCTGGGAATGTCTTCAATGAGGTTGTTGGCCAAGAAAGTGAGCCTCTCATGCTTATCTTTATAGTATCGGTATTCTCGGTAGAGGTTGAGAATTATCTTGTGGTTATCCCTTACTGCTTAGGAAATCTTTGTGTATTGTTACTCCCAATACATCTTTTCAGCCCTCAGCTCCGTATAAAGTCTTCGTTGTATCAAGAAGTCTTTTCAGTGGCCTTCCAGCTCAAGGCATACTTGCTCGTACTCTTCAGTTTTCTGGGCCAGATGTCTTTCTACCCTCATTTTTGCAAGGAGATCCCTTACTTCTGATTCTTGGCTATCCTGAAGCCTGGTGGTGAGGTATTTCAATTACTCTTCCTAATCTAAAGATACTTGGGCCAAGCTTTGGATTTGAGCCCTTAATTCTTCCTCTAATACTTTCTTTTCTTGCATAGCTTTTTCATACCATCTATTTAACTTTCCGATTTCATTAGCAGCATCATCCAGCCTCTGATTTTGGGAATCTAGATTAAAAGTAGAACTTAAAAACCCTTCGGTCGAACGCTTCCTTTTCAGACTTTCCTTTTCAAATGCTTCACGTTCTTTTTGAATTTGTTGGTCTTCCGATTCGAGTATGCGCTACATTTGTCTTTTTTCTTTGGTCAAGTTAACGAGATTGAGCTCTAACTCTTCCTTCTCCCTCTAAGCTTGCTTCAGTGCTTTCTTCAGATCATCTACCTCTTCTAAAGACACAAGAGGAGTGACTGGGACCTCTTGCTTGTATTCGGGATCTGTATCAAAAGGAAGCTTGATAATTTGTACCATGTCTAGAACCCATTGAGTGTAGGGTTCTTTTTCTACCACATTCTTCCTTTTTGTTTTCCTATTGTTAACCCTACTCAAAGCCCGAATAATTTTGTTGAGTAGTTCTCAGTCATTTCTAAGCATGTCATGAACGACCAATTGTTGGAGTTGTTCATCCGAAGGCTTGTCTTCCAAAGGATACCCTAGTTGTCGTAGGGCCAAGGTAGGATTGTAGTTGATGCAGCCTTGTGACCCGACTAACGGAACATTAGGAAAATCCCCACAACTGTAGACAATATCACCAATATCTAACTTTCTGGCATACTATAACACATAGCTAGCAGTGAGAGACCGTAACTTCTGAGGCCATTCATACCTTGTCAAATTCAGAATCAAGTAATCTTCCTTATAAAGGTGAGTCATGAACCAGGAGTATAGCAATGGAATACATCAATTTAGGGCACCTCTTTTCTTTTCGTACCGTGTATGAATGGTGTAGTAGATATGAGCAAGGAGAGTTGGAGTTAGATCTGTATTGAAAGTCTTCATACCCCTAAAACACATTGATGGTTGCAGGGTCAATGTAGTCTATAGTGCATGGAAATAAGACAACACCAAATAGTAGACCCAGACAGTCGATACAAGATTCCCATTCTTTTCAATTTTCCAGATCAAGAGCTTTATTTTCCAGATAACACCTTTTAATTCCTCGTACCTCTCCTTCTTTTTTATAATTAACAGAAAACTTAGGATAAGGGATTTTTAAACCTTCGGCTAGTATTTTGACGTCGACGGTTTTCCCAATGCCCATATAAGCCTTCTCTTTAGAGAAATTCAGAATTCTATCCAATTCTTCCAAGGTCGGAGGCAACTGAAAATCTTGAAATGTGAAGCATCTCAACGTAGGGTCATAAAATTGCACCAAAGCAGAAATAGCGTCCAACTGTACTTCTACTTTGGTTAAGTCCAGAATATCCCCATAGCCATGAGTAAACGTTTTTAGAGCTCTTTCAGATAATCTTTCCCTTATATCCTTGATTTTGGTCACATCTGGTTTGGTAGCATTGATACGAACAAGTTGTTTTCCTTTAGTATTCATTTCAAGATACTCACAAAAAACCTTTGATATATATATATATATATATATATATATATATATATATATATATATATATATATATATATATATATATATATATATATATATATATATATATATATATATATATATATATATATATATATATATATATATATATATATATACACACACACACACTGTGAATAAGACAAACAAAAGCAAACGAAAGATGATGAATATATGAAATGTAAAAAATGTATGAATGCATGAGTATGTGGCTAAATGACGGGATTTGATGAACAATACCCCTTAGAAGGTGGGCTCTTAGCTTGGTTTTATGGATATTCTAACCTCCCCATAAGGTGGTTTCCTTAAGGGTATCATGAATGACACTAGAGGGAAAGGCACAGGGGTCTCCCTTAAGTGAAGTCTCTTTGTAGAATGAAACTTTTGTCTCTAGGTCGTGAAAGGTCTCATCATGAGATTTTAGTTTGAGGTTTATACAAAGAACCATAAGCGTTATTCCAAAGTCCTATTCCACAAGAGGATGTCTCTTGAGACGTATTTCTTTTGCGGAATTCCACCGACTCTAGGCAAAGTCGTCACATAAACTCATAAGAATGATGTATCCCCTTGGCTAATAGACGAACCTTCTTTCTAAGGGTTTTTGAAAAATATATATATATATATATATATATATATATATATATATATATATATATATATATATATATATATATATATATATTGTAAAATTTAAATCCCACCATAGATACATAAATATAATGAATAATAAAACGACATAAGCAAGAAATAAATAAATAAATAAGAAAGGATAATACCCAAAAAGATTTAAAAATAACCCTAAAACCTAAAGGAGATGCTTCTAAACCTAGGGTTGAGTCCCTAACAGAGTCGCCACCTGTTGCAACTGGTTTTTAAATCAGAGACGTCACCCTTAATTTTTATCCTAAGGAAGGGAATATAAAGGAATAACCCTAAAAATTAGAGATTCTAGGTTTTCGGACTCGGTTCTAGATGAAGGGAAGGTGTTAGGCACCCCTCATCTACCTTGTTCACATGGATACTAGGTTTAGAAGCGTAATTTTAGGAAAAAGGGTTTTAATTATTTTTTGGGGAAAAGGGTTTATTTTAGCGAGGGAGACTCGCCACGATTTTCATCGTATGTCTACGTATCCTCTTAGGAGGAATCAGAATCCCATTTCGTAGTTCACAGTTGGTTTGTGTTTTTTATGGATTTACAAAGATATTCGTATTTTCCGCACGTTTAGTCTAGGCGTCGTGAATAGCAAAAATTGTTAGACTAAACACGCAGGCGATTTGAGTAAATTCGTAATTCTTTTTGAAAGTTGATTATTGAATTGATTTAATTTTAAAAACGAGTTTGTAATATGTTAAGTATTTTTTAATATGTTAATTATTTTAAAAAGGAATTCTATTTAAATGCATAAAAATAAGCATTAATGCAATAAATAAAAATAATGTTTTTAATGAATTTAGAAAATAATATAATTTATGTAATAATTAATAATAGTAAGTATGAAATTAAATATATTAAATACATAAAAACAAATATAATAATTATTAAAGTAAAAAATATAACATATAATAAAAATATGTGTAATAATTATTATAATAAAATTTAGAAAATGTAAAAGTTAAAAAAATGATAAAATAAAATGACATATTAAAAAACGTTGGGGGTGTGGTGTGTATAGTCTAGTAATAAGTGGGGGTTCTAATAGAAAGGGCCTGAATTCAGATATTGAATTCAGGCCCAAAAGCGCAGGGGGTGCATATTAAAACAGAGTAGAAAAACGGGGGGTGTTAGAAGTTAGGGGCCCAAGTCCAGATTTTAGACTTGGCCCGTTTGGCCTGAGGGTTAGTTTTTTTTAATTGATTAGCAAAAACAAAAATAAAGGGGTGTGTGACCAGCAGTTGGGCCTAGCCCAAAAGGTTGGGAGTCCGTTAGGACTCCATGCAGGGGCACATCATAAGGCTGAGTACTCGCGCTCGAGGGATCGTACAATTGGGATCAAGGGGTGATGGTTGAGGAAGCACAGTAACACTGGGGTGACACACATGGAATTATTAAGCATGTTATTATTCTGTTTTACACAACAATCTTTTCATTTTTTAATTACTTCTCTCTCTCTCCCTATCTCTCTCTCTCTCTCTCTCTCTCTCTCTCTCTTCACTCCCGTCTCTCTCAAACCTACGTCCACAAAAAAACCCTATTGTCTCTCTCAACCACAAAACATAAGCAGAAACCCTAACCCTTTCTAAATCACGGCAACACCATTTTACCCCGGCCAAAACCCAACCCCCAACAAATCCTTATCTCCTCCCTTCTGACCAACAAGACCTAATCACAAAGCAAACAAACAGACATGGAAAAAAATGCTAAGTTCAAAATTATCTCAAAATCGTACTTTGTGCTTTCGTTTTATCCGCTTCTCCGATTTTTCTTTTCTGATTCTCCCTTTTCTTTTACAAGCAAAGGTGGGTGATAACAAACCAGGCGGTGGAAACTCAAGGCTAGCGGCGGCTTAATAGGTTTTTAGGGTTATGGATTTTGAAGCCCTAAATTCCTCTTCCTCTTCTTCTCCGTAAAAACTTATTTATTTACTGTAATTTTATCTTTTTTTCTGCTACTGTGATTCTTCCTCCTTGTTACCGCCCCCTTTCTGTAGATTGTTCTGGTTTTTATAATTTTTTAGAAAATCAGAATTTAGGAAAGTTAGTAATTAGGTTTAAATTAGCTTAGGAATTTATTCGAATTCTGTTTGTATATTAAGAACAATGTAATTAGCTTTCGTTTCTGCATTTGATTCTGTAATAAAATTGTTTCTGTTTCTAGTATGCTCTCATTTTGTTTTTGTTTTAATTCTATTGAACATTCATTAATCCTCTTTAATTCGTACATTGACCGCTTGAGACAATGAAGCGTGTATTTTTTTGTTTAATCCAAACAGTAGTCGTTTGTGAGGCTGGGCTGTGTGCATTTGATTTATTTTGGCCAAGCATTCTACTCCGGGCCTAAAAAAATGGTCATTTGCGGTGGCCTTTCATGTCTCTTTCTCAGCTCAATTAAACAAAAAATAAAGAGAAACAATACTACCATTAAACCAAACCAATAATGTTGTTAAACAAAACTATTTTAACATAACAGAGTATAATGATATTGATAATAATTATAATTAAAACAAAATAATTCAAGATAAAGTAGAACTGAATGGGCCACAACCTTTTTAGCATTGGGCCTGATGATTTTAAACAAAAGCCAATCCAATTATAATGGACTCTTAAAAATGGGTCATACGAAAATGACTTGATGGGCCAAAAGATTCAAATGGGTCCTTTGAATTTGGGCCATAAAAAACCCTTTTTAGTCATTCTTACCAAATAGTAACAATAATTTTAAGAACAACAAAAAATGATTTTTTTTTTCAAAACTGAATGGGCCTATTTGTTTTTAAATATTGGGCTTTCAAAAAAATGATTTGTTTTATACACCTTGATTTAAAACAATACACCTCCCATTTTAACTTGAAATGGATTCCTTTTCTAAAACCTAATGGGCCATCAGATATTGATGGTCCATTTTGGATCGATATAACCCTTTTTTTCTTTTAAACACCCTCATGGAAATAAAACCTAACAGTATGAAAATAGAAACTTTACATATGATATAAAGGTAGGGCAAATTTGGGGTAGGACAACAACATGTCAACATAGGTTTGAAAATAAACCATACCACACACTACAACTCACCACCAAAGCTACACGCCTGCAAACTTCAACAAGGCCAGACCATACCTTGTCACAAATGGTCGATCCTCCATTTCAAGGGACCATTCAAACAACCATATGAGCTACCCAAGTTCAAACAACTTTTCAGTAAAAACCTCCTTCCTTGCCAAACCAAAAAGTATCTTCCCAGGATCTCACTGAGAAATAGAACATAATGCTTTCTCTAATACCAATTGAAATTCCGGTATGTCAGGCTTCAGATGTCCTATAGAATACCGAGACATCTGATCCAACTTAAAACACATAGGCAAGATATAAACATACAAAAACAGTATTGAAAAGTAAAACATCACACATAATTATTAACCCAGTTCGGTGCAAATCAACACCTACTCTGGAGGCTACCAAACCAGAAAGGAAATCCACTAGACAGTATTAATTCAAAGCTAAAATAATCCCAAGTTTAAAACTTCTCACTTAATCACTACCCTATGCAACTTCTACCTAGGTCCTCCCTATATATGAGAAATCTCATCTCACCTCTAATCACCGCAATGATGTCTAACATTTTCAATTCCAGTTACTGTATCGACGACCTTTCGCCTAAATGAAGATCACACTTCAAATACAAAACAAACACCCTAATCAAGACACCACTTGATTAAGAACAACATACTTGATCTTGCTTCACAACTTTGATCAAGAACAAATACTTAGAGTTGCTTAACAGCTTCCTCCAAGAACAATACTACCTCTTGCTTAAAAGCTTCCAGGAGAACACAACATTCTATGCTTCACGACTTAAGAATAAACAATAATAGAGACTTACTGTAGCGGTAGAAATGTTCAAGACTAAGCCATTGGATTGACTAGACTTTATACAAATCAAAATCAAAATCTCCACCGCGCTTTATTGTTTCCAAAGGAATGGGAAAAGAGCGAATAACCCAAAAAGGGGGAAAGATTCAAGGTAAGGGGGTTGGTTATGCAAAGGGAAGGTATTAGCACCCTAAACATCTATGGTAATCCGCAGGAACCTCTTTGAAAAATCTGTATATTTTGGTTATGAAAATGTGTTATATGTAAAATGGATGGTGGAGGTGAGAAAAGAAATATTTTTTATGATTTTTGCACCCGCCGTGGTTGCGAACCTTTAGTGCCTACATACCACCTTTCGTGCAATAGGGGATCAGGGTATACGTAGTTCCTCTTTTAAAAATTTGAAACTACAAGTGTGTTGGTAAATTTTATGAGATAAGGCATCATCGTCATTGTCCGTGTGGAAAACGTACTTACTACCCACAATCATGAGAAAGGAGAATTTGCATCATCTAAAAATGGAGGATATGGCTTGGATTTTAAAATCAACAATGCCTCACTCAACACCCAAGTGGAAAATATATCTCTTTACTACATATTGTAGAAGTATATTTGTTTTCATCACTACAAGGATTGACAAGAGTCTACTCTCTTAAGAAAAGTTTTAAAATGAAAAGCCAAAGTGGCAAATATGGTTTAAAATGAGATTGATTGACTTTTAGTCTTCTCACAAAAAAATGTCAAGATATTATTAAATTGATTGAAATTTATTCATGAAAATGCATGGATCTAAGTCCAAGTTTATTTTGAAAAAATATTTCAAGTTTAGAAATAAGAAGAGTTTTTAAAAGGAGGGAGAAGATTTTTGAAATAAAAGAAGGTGGGAGGAGATGAAGAGATTATCCTAAAGCATAAGGTAAAAGCTAGGGATAAGAACTATCTAACCAACAAGAAGCCAATACTTGACATTATGAGTCAATATAGAATTCCCATTCTTTGGATTGAAACCAAGCAAGCAAAGATACTAGACCTCTTTGAGAGAACCAAACTTCAAGTATATTAAGTCTTTGAAAAAATTGGGCAGAGTAACGGCTGTATACGAGTGAAGTCCAAATTATAAACAAAGTATGTAATCACAATAACCTGCACACAAAACAAACAAACAACTCAATGTCTCGAGGTAAACCTCAAGAACTGCATACAAAATATCAAATAAAATCGCAAAGGTATCCAAGATAGGCCAAGGTCTCTAATCCTAAGTCCAAGAAGTCCAATGCTCCATAATGCCAAGGATAGTAACCAAATAGTCCAAGTATAATTAAAGATTTGTATGGTTCATGTTGATTATTAGGTGTCTTTAAAAGGAAAAGAAAAGCTCAAGTGAGCAAAATAAAAATGACATAAAAGTAAATGCTCAAATGAGCAAAGATGAAAATAACATGAAATGTAAAATGCTAAAAGTAAATGGTACATAAAGCATAAAAATAAAAGCATAAAGTAAAGTCAATTGTTAGTAATTAGTGATTAGTTGGATGACCATCTTGAAACTTGCATTTGGAACTCATTAGAGGATTGGTAGAACCAAAGCCTCTACACAACAAGTTGCAATTGCTTTTTGTCAAGTATATCATCCATTTCGGAATTCTCAAAAACTAATTTTTAATGATCAACGATGTTTAAGTGATCCGCGTTGACCAAAAGTGTTGTAGATCCATTATAGGATTGGTAGAACCAAGCCTCCACACAATGAATCTCAAGGTTATTGGATCAAAGAGATCAAATTAACGTACTTGGGCTTCCAATCATAAGTTTGGGCCACGAATGATCATTTATTCGAATCGGCATAAAATTTAGCACTATGTTAAGCAATCGTAAGTGGACTTATGTAGAAGTCGCACCTATTTTGAGGCCGATCAATAGCAATATATTTACTTCATGTTTGGATAAATGATATAGAGATCACCATCCCTTAACATGTAGCACAATTAAAAAAAGAAAGGGATAAGATGAAGAGGGAGGGGAATGATAAGATAATTTGGATTACCATTTCAAAATTCTTTCATCTTTAAATTCAACCACTCCTCTAGATGGATTAAAGTACTAAACATATCATTAATCCAAAGCACCAAAAATGAATTAAATAATTCACTCTTAGGTAGATTTGAATTGATGAACATTTATCCAACTTCATCTACATCACAAAGTACATCGAGTTTAAAAACAAATTGGACCTTTAAAATTGCAATCCAAATTATCCATCAAAGAGAGTGCAGAAAATATTTGAGTCAAAACAGTCCTAAAATAAGGCAGCAAAAGTATTTTTTGGCACTAGTACAATCAATTGCTTAGACAGTAACCTATTGCATCAATGCAGTTTTTTATCAAATAAATTTTCTGTGATAATCAATTGCAATGTTACAACAATTGATTGCAACCTGTAAAAAAATCAGTAGAAAACAACATTTTAAAGATCAAATTCTTATTCCAACTTTTTATCAAACACCTTATGATCATGGATCCAATTGAGCATCAAAATTCCAACAAATTTTGAGAAAATAGCACTCATAGAGTTATAAAACAATGCTCAATGAATCAAAACCAGAAATCCACAAGAGATCACATTGTGAAAGATGATGATCCAACTTACCAAAGGTAGAATTTGAGAATTATCAAACAACTTCAGAATTTGCTTCAATTCGACAACAATAATCAATCACCAAGGCTTGGATGTAGGGAATTGATGGAGAAAAAGTGTTTGGATGAAGGTTTAGCTCAAAGATTAGTAAGCTTCAATGCAAAGCTTACTAACTTTTTTGAAAATGGAGCTTTGAGTGAATTTGGTAAAATGGAGAGAATTGAGAGATTTTTTAGCAAGATGATTTTGGCTATCAAAAGCTTGTCATTTGAATGAAATGAGGTCTCTATTTATAGGGTTTTATGATTGGGATTAATGGTAATTTGGTAATTGATTCTTGGAGCCAAATTTGAATTAATGATATAATTTCAAATTATGCAGAAAAAATTGGAGCCAAAAATGATCACAGTTTGAATTTGCTGTCTTTTTTCAAAAAAAACACGTGCATTTTGCCATTATGAGTCGATACATAAGGGATATGTATCGATACATCCTAGCTGCATAACACAGCATGTGTCGATACATGCTTCTATGTGTCGATACATACTGTTGTTTCAACTCATTACAAAACCACACAAACTGCATGAGTCGATACATAACATATATATGTCGACACATGCTGGTTTTACAAAGAGGATGAGTCAATACATACATGCATGTGTCGACACATGTTGGTTATTTAAGCAGGATGAGTCGATACATACATGCATGTGTCGACACATGCTGGTTGTGCACAACAAAATGAGTCAATTCATACCTTTATGGGTCGATGCATGCTGGATTTTTGCCACAATAAGATCAATCAACTTGCATAACCTCATTTGTTGGATGCTTTGACTTGGTACCTACAAAACACAATTTTTTTGCAAAGACAAGGACAAATATTTTTTGTATTTTGATTAGAAGTTAGTCAATAACACATATACAAAATACACAACCAAGGTGCTTGGAGATTCCTCAAGAGCCAACTTAAAGATAGGAGATAGAAAAAGAGGAAGAACAAACCCTAATGTGATCTTGTCATGATTGAGTTAATATGATATGATAGAGGAATCTTAGGGGAAAAAATTGGGGTACAACAGCTGCCCTTATTTAAGTGTCTTCTATCCGGAGATACGAAGGTTAGAAATATTCGTGTCGACGCGATTGAAGATACTTAAATATAAAACAAGCCTTATTTTTGTCTCTAAGATGCCATGCAATGCTTATAATGATGAATGCATATGAGCAGAACAAAAGAGACACAATGTATCACTGGGGATGCAACCAAATTGAAGAAACAAAGGAGCAACCCCCACCGGGAAAATAAATCCTTGGTGGACCAAAAGAAATGAATCAGATAGGATGATAACAAGCATCGACGTTCATTGCCGATATCTACCGACATTCACTGAAGGTAGATTGAAAAAAGATATACCGACTCACAGATAACGGTAAACTACCAACTCCATAGTTGAAGGTAGAAGAGAAAATATATCATGCCATCGCCGTTCACTGATGAGGAACTATCACTGTTCACTGATGATAGCCAAAAGATAAGAAACACTAACGTTCACTGCCGATGCACTACCAACGTTCACTGAAGGTAGATTTGAAAATATCATCCCATCGCCGTTCATTGATGAGGAACTACCACCGTTCACTAATGATATCAAAAAGATAAGGAACACTGACGTTCACTGCCGATGTACTACCCACATTCACTGAAGGTAGATTTGAAAATATCACACCATCGCCGTTCACTGACGAGGAACTATCACCGTTCACTGATGATAGCAAAAAGGTAAGAAACACCGACGTTCACTGCCGATGTATTACCAACGTTCACTGAAGGTAGATTTGAAAATATCACACCATCGTTGTTCACTGACGAGGAACTATCACCGTTCACTGATGATAGCAAAAATATAAGAAACACCAATGTTTACTGCCGATGTACTACCCACGTTCACTGAAGGTAGATTTGAAAATATCACACCATTGCCGTTCACTGACGAGGAACTATCATCGTTCACTGATGATAGCAAAAATATAAGAAACACCTACGTTCACTGTCGATGTACTACCAACATTCACTGAAGGTAGATTTGAAAATATCACACCATCGTCGTTCAATGGCGAGGAACTATCACCATTCACTGATGATAGCAAAAAGATAAGAAACACCGACGTTCACTGTCGATGCACTACCAACATTCACTGAAGGTAGATTTGAAAATATCACACCATCGCCGTTCGCTAACGAGGAACTATCATCGTTCACTGATGATAGCAAAAAGATAAGAAACACTGACGTTCACTGCCGATGTACTACCAATGTTCACTGAAGGTAGATTTGAAAATTTCACACCATCGCCGTTCACTGACGAGGAACTATCACCGTTCACTGATGATAGCAAAAAGATAAGAAACACCAACGTTCACTGTCGATGTACTACCCACGTTCACTGAAGGTAGATTTGAAAATATCATCCCATCGCCGTTAACTGACGAGGAATTACCACCGTTCATTGATGATAGCAAAAAGATAACAAACACCGACGTTCACTGCCGATGCACTACCAATGTTCACTGAAGGTAGATTTGAAAATATCATCCCATCTCCGTTCACTGACGAGGAACTACCACCGTTCACTGATGATAGCAAAAAGATAACAAACACCAACGTTCACTGCCGATGCACTACCCACGTTCACTGAAGGTAGATTTGAAAATATCAAGTTTTCCCCAAAATTCTGGTGTTTCACCTAGAACGGGTCTCAACTTCTTCTTTGACCAAGGCACTCTGACTGGAAAGGGTAATATGCAAGCTTATCTCAAATAAAGAGAATTCCACTCATTGTCAAGGGGAAATGCAAAGAAAGATGACTTTCTGGGGATAGAAATATGGCTTCCTGGGGAAATATGACTTCCTGGGGAGAGAGGTACGACTTCCTGGGGAAAGAGATATGGCTTCCTGGGGAAATAGATATGGCTTCCTGGGGAAATATGACTTCCTGGGGAAATGCCACATTATTCCTGCTGAGGAGATAAAGTCTTCTCGTGCAAAATAAATGCACAAACCAAAACTCGGAGTTCTCAGAAATCCAAAGTGAATAATATCATCATGCAACCACGAATCCAACTAGAAACAAACTGGAGCAAGACGGCCAACGAAGATACATCCTTTGAGAAATAAACTCAAGAGGGAAATCCAAATCCATCTAAGCAAGGAGCGCTGCAGGAAGGTTAGAACACAATGTCAATAAAAAATGATTTATAGCAATGCATGATGCATGTATGAATGTATGAGTGATATCGTGCATATGCTGGTAAAAGGATACATAATCAGACAAAACCGCCTCAGGTACCAACAACATTGGGATAAACTTCAACCAGAAATAATAAATCCAAGAGAGGTAAAAGCAACTGCGGAAACCAAACCTATTTCATGTCCTAACTTCACTTGAGGAGAAACAAAATCTGGATGTAACTAAATCAAACAGATACCGGGATAGAACATCTTTCTTCCGGTTTCAACGGAGAAATCAGTTTTCAAAAGCAACATATGCCTACTGGAGATTGCAAGACTAGCCTCAAATAAAGCAGACTGACGCCAAGACAATCAAACCTCACTGGGGAATTCAAACCTACCTCCCTGGAGAAAAAACTGTAGATTGAAAACTTTTTCATCATGAATACTCATTCCAGTAAGAGATGCCCTGGGATAACCTTCCCGGGGAATAGAACACAAACTTCACTGGGGAAAACAAATGTTTCACGGTCCGTACTCCTATTGGGGATTTCAATACTGATCTTGAATAAGGCAGATGGAAACCAAATTGTCAAAACATTCACTGGGGAATTCAGACCCACTTTGAAGGAAGAAAAACATACGGACTTCACTAAGGGAAACAATGCTTCATCATCGAGACATCTACTGGGGACTTCATGCTGACTTCAATGGGGAGGTCAAAACCATATCATCGAGGGAA
This sequence comes from Vicia faba, assembly GCA_948472305.1. Taxonomy (NCBI): domain Eukaryota; kingdom Viridiplantae; phylum Streptophyta; class Magnoliopsida; order Fabales; family Fabaceae; genus Vicia; species Vicia faba. Next base: position 823,646,517 of record OX451741.1, read on the forward strand.
AACCAAGATACGTTCTTCACTGAGGAACCGAAGATATGTACTTCACTGGGGAAACCGGAGATACGTTCTTCGCTGGGGAGACTGAAGATACGTTCTTCGCTGGGGAGACCGAAGATACGTTCTTCACTGGAGAAAGCAGGGATACATGCTTCACTGGGGAAAGCAGAGATACATTCTTCGAGAGTAATTATTGCACCAATTTCTTTGGGGAGAAAGGACTTCTATCAAATAAACGAGGCCTTCACTGGAGAATATTGGCTTGAGTCTTCAAATCATACAAACCTATTCCAACACAAGATGCCCTGGTATAGTCTTCCTTTCATCATATGAGGGAAATCTGGGACGGAGGCTTCTGACCATGCAAACCCAAAATCAAAAGCGAACCAAGACTTGGCTGGGAATAATGGGATCACAACCTAACACTACACCTTGCACCCACTGGTATCATCTTCAACTATCTGAGAAACACAAAGATTGCACACCAAAAAGATGACCTGAGAAAAACCTTCATGAAGGAAGTAAATCTTTTTAAAGCAACCGGAGTTTGTTCATTCCTGTGATCTCCATTTTTATTGTCATTGTTTCATCACAAATCCCAAAGTAAATTGAATTGTAAAGATGTCTTTCTTTTTGAAAAGTCAAATTTGCTTTTTAATCTTTTTGCTTTGAAAATTATTATCAGTAATAAATGGAGTCTTTGCAAGCTAAATAAAAATAAGAACACGAAGAATTGGGCAAAAGCTCGAATTTTATTAATAGAATGGTAGTCTGCAAATGGAGAGACTCCATGGATGATTACAAAGTTTGGGAAATGGTAATATATATAATGGAAAAGATACATTGAGATACAATGACCACTATTCTCCCTAACAACTTTTGAAATCCTGAGCAACAGCTTTTGTTGAAGTATGATGAGGATCCGAGAAGATTGTTGCTTCAACGATCAAGTCTTGTCTGACGTAGTTACTTACCAAGAAAAATCCCTAACTTTTTCCTAAGCTTCCCTTGCGGGTTTTCAACTTAGCGGGAAATGTATTCTGTTTATGTCTCTAATTTTTGCCTAGACCGCCCTTTCGGGTTTTCAGCCTACCGAGACGCTCTTTTTTGCCTAAGCCGCCCTTTCGGGTTTTCAACTTAGCGAGCTGTTCTTTTATTTCTTTAGGCAAAGTATTTCTTGACTGCGTCAGCATTCATAGGACGTGGGAACTCCTCACCATCCATAGTTTCAAGAATTAATGCACCACCATAGAAGGCTTTCTTGACAACATATGGGCCTTTAAAATTGGGAGTCCACTTGCCCCTAGAATCAGTGTTGAAAGACATGATCTTCCTGAGCACGAGGCCACCTTCTCTGAATTCACGGGGTTTGACCTTTTTATCAAATGCTTTCTTCATTCTTTTCTGATATAACTGCCCGTGACACAAAGTTGTCATTCTCTTCTCTTCAATCAAATTCAATTGGTCAAACCTGTTCTGGACCCATTCAGCCTCTATCAACTTGGCTTCCATTATCACATGCAACGAGGGAATCTCTACCTCAATATGGAGTACAACTTCCATTCCATATACCAGGGAAAACGGGGTTGCTCCTGTTGAAGTGCAGACAGATGTCTGATATCCATGCAGAGCAAAAGGGAGCATTTCATGCCAATCCTTATAAGTAACAACCATTTTCTAGATAATTCTCTTGATATTCTTATTAGCAGCTTCAACGGCCCCATTCATCTTTGGCCTGTATGGAGACGAATTGTGATGGACAATCTTGAATTCTTCACACAGTTCTGTCATCATCTTGTTATTCAAATTCGAGCCATTGTCAGTGATGATTCTACTCGGCACACCATACCGGCATATCAAATTGTTTTTGATGAAACGCACAACCACCTGTTTGGTAACATTGGCATAAGAAGCAGCCTCTACCCATTTGGTAAAGTAGTCAATTGCTACCAAGATGAAACAGTGTCCATTCAAAGCTTTGGGTTCTATCATCCCAATCATGTCAATACCCCACATAGAGAAAGGCCACGGGGAGAAATCACATTGAGAAGTGTCGGAGGCACATGAATCTTATCTGCACAAATCTAGCACTTATGGCACTTCTTCGCAAATTTGTAACAATCAGATTCCATTGTCAACCAATAGTAACCTGCCCTTAGCATCTTTTTAGCCATCAAATGTCCATTAGTATGAGTTCCAAATGAACCTTCATGAATCTCATGCATCAACATGTCTGCTTCGTGTCTATCCATGCATCTGAGCAAGACCATGTCAAAATTTCTCTTGTATAGCACATTTTCACTGAGGAAGAAACTGCCTGCCAATCTTCTTAGTGTCTTTCTATCTTTCCTCGACGCACCAATCGGGTATTCCTGAGTCTGAAGAAAATGCTTGATGTCATAATACCAAGGTTTTTCAACTGCTACCTCCTCTATTGCAAACACATGAGCGGGCCTATCCAGCCGTCGAACTGTAATACGAGGTATATCATTCCAAGTATTCACTTGATACATGGAAGCTAGAGTTGCCAGAGCATCCGCCATTTGATTTTCATCTCTAGGAATGTGATGGAATTAAACTTTATTAAAGAAGGGTAACAATCTTCTAACATAATCTTTGTAAGGGATCAAGCCAGGGTGACGAGTATCCCATTCTCCTTTAATCTGATTTATTACCAAAGCTGAATCACCATACACATTTAGAATTTTGATTCTGAGATCAACAGCTTCTTCGAGACCTATGATGCAAGCCTCATATTCTGCCATATTATTAGTGCAATCAAATGTCAACCTTGCAGTAAAAGGAATGTGCGATCCATGAGGAGTGACGATCACATCACCAATTCCTTTACCATAAGCATTCACCGCTCCATCAAATACCATACTCCAACAAGATTCAGGGTCATGGCCTTCCTCAGGCAACGATTCATCACAATCTTTCACTTTCAAGAACATCACATCTTCATCGGGGAATTCATACTCTGCAAACTGATGATCTTCCACTGGCTGGTGAGAAAGGTAATCTGCCAACACACTACTTTTGATAGCTTTTTGAGTGAGGTATTCAATATCATATTCAGATAACAACATCTGCCAGCAGGCAATTCTCCCAGTAAGAGCAGGCTTCTCAAAAATATACTTGATTGGATCCATTTTGGAGATCAACCAAGTGGTATGATTCAACATATACTACCGCAAACGCTTTGCCGCCCAGGCCAAAGCACAACACATTTTTTCTAGCGTGGAATACCGCGACTCACAATCAGTGAACTTTTTGCTGAGATAGTAAATGGCGAACTCTTTCTTTTCTGTTTCATCATGTTGTCCCAGAATACAACCCATGGATTTATCTAACACTGTTAGATACATAATCAACGGTCTTCCTTCTATGGGAGGGAGCAAGATAGGAGTTTCAAGCAGATACTCTTTAACACTCTCAAATTCCCTTTGGCAGTCATCCGTCCACACACAACCTTGATATTTCTTTAACAACTTAAAGATTGGTTCACACTTTGCAGTCATGTGGAAAATAAATCTAGAGATATAATTCAAACGCCCGAGGAAACCCCTGACTTGCTTTTCAGTTCTTGGTGCTGGAATTTCTTGAATTCCTCTGACTTTATCAGGGTCAACTTTAATTCCTTTCTGGCTAACAATAAAACCCAACAATTTCCCCGATATAACTCTGAAGGTGCATTTATTTGGATTCAAGCGGAGACGATACTTCCTCAAACACTGAAACAACTTCAACAAATATTTTATATGCCCTTCTTCGGTTTGGGATTTGGCAATCATATCATCAACATATACTTCAATTTCCTTGTGCATCAGATCATGGCATAGGGTTGTCATAGCCCTCTGGTACGTTGCACCAGCGTTCTTCAACCCGAAGGGCATCACTCTGTAACAGAATGTTCCCTAGGGTGTGATAAATGTTGTTTTTTCCATGTCCTCTGGAGTCATTCTTATTTGATTATACCCGGAAAATCCATCCATGAACGAGAATACCTTGAATTTTGATGTGTTGTCCACTAACATGTCAATGTAAGGCAATGGAAAATCATCTTTTGGACTAGCTTTATTTAGATCTCTGTAATCTACGCACATGCGGACTTTTCCGTCTTTTTTCAGTACTGGGACAATATTAGCAATCCATTGAGGATACTCTGACGTCACAAGAAAACCATCATTAATCTGCTTTAGGACCTCCTCCTTGATCTTTACTGTCATATCTGGGTGAGTTCTTCTCAGCTTTTGTTTAACTGGCGGACACTCTGGCTTCAACGGTAAATAATGCTCAATAATGTCTGTATCTAGACCAGACATATCTTGATAAGACCAAGCAAAAATATCCACATACTCTTTCAACAACTCAATCAACCCGCTCTTTACATCATGATGCAATGATGCTCTAATCTTAATTTCCTTCAGATCTTCTTCTGAACCCAAATTAATCATTTCCAAAGGCTCCTTATATGGCTGAATGGTATTTTCCTCGTGCTCAAGCAACCGTGAGACCTCTTCTGGAATCTCACCATAATATTCTTCTTCGGCCCCAAACACAGGACAATCAAAGTTGGGAGAGGGTGCAAGGTCATTGTATTCAACAGGTTTTTTAATTAGTCTGCACATGTGATTTATGATTGCTTTTAGAAACTGACAAATATAACAAGTGATCATGCAGATTAATTTTCAGTTATTATTTATTTTGAAAAGGTTTTTTATTTGATTACCATTTCCCAAGAAAAAGCAGAAAATAAAGACATAATTTTGGAAGCAAAGACAACTTTTATTAAAGATCTTAATAGTCAAATTAAACAGATAAGCCCATACAATACTTTCACCTTGGGCAGAGTGAAAGATTTTCAAAGGAAAGAAACAGATTAACAAAACAAATTATTTTGAAATATGTATGCAAGAAGGAACATCAATGGTGACCCAGTTCTGAACTCGGACTCCATGCGTCACAAAATTTGGTACTTCCTGCTCTGCTTCATCCTCTTCAACAACATTAATTCCAGAACCAATTGGATGGAGGTAGCCTCCACTGCGGAAAACATTATGATAACTGTTCACAGAAGACTTTGACTTCAAACTTTCGCCTTTGCCAATCTTCGAAGAGAAACCCAAACCAGTTCTGTTTTTGTTCACGGGTGGATCCACAAGTTGTCCCAAACTGCATTATGACCATAGCGCACAACCTGTTGCGCGTCCTTCAGCGAAACCATAGAATTCTCATTCCTCCTTATGTTGTCAATAGATAGGGCTTGGAACTGGGTTCCAACAGCAGCCTCATCCGCTTCTACAATACTGAAAGAGGATAGATGGGATATCAACAACGCCTGCTCCCCATTTATGATCACTACCTTCCCTTCACGCACAAACTTTAACTTCTGATGCAGAGTTGAAGTGACAGCCCCTGCTTCGTGTATCCATGGCCGTCCTAGAAAACAACTATATGCGGGAATAATGTCCATAACCTGGAAGGTTATCAAGAACAAATGTGGTCCTATATGGATGGGAAAATCCACTTCACCGATGACAGATTTCCTCGACCCATCAAAAGCCTTCACAATGATGCCACTCGGGCGCATAGATGCTCCTTGATACTTTAACTTCAAGAGGGTACTTCTTGGTGTAACATTCAGCGCGGATCTGTTATCAATTAGCACATTGGACAACGAATCATTCTTGCAATTCATAGATATGTGGAGGGCCAGGTTGTGATTCCTCCCTTCATCTGGTAACTCATCATCACAGAAGCTCAAATTGTTACATGACGTAATGTTTCCAATTACGCTGCTGAACTGATCTAACGGCACGCCATTCTCCACAAAAGCTTGGTCAAGTACTCTCATCAGTGATTCTCTATGAGTAGAGGAATTCATCAACAAATCTAGGATAAATATCTTTGAAGGAGTCTACAATAGTTGATCTACAATCTTGTAGTCGCTCATCTTAATTATCTTCAAGATATCATCCATTTCTTTCTCTAGTGTAGCTCCACTAGTCCCTCCTGCAACCTTCCTAGGCTCATCGTTTTCAGCAATTTTCTTTCCAGCAACCACATCTCTTCGGATAACCGGTGCAAACATACGACCGCTACGGGTCACCCTGCTATCATCAGCTATATTTCCAACATCTGGCATTGGCTGGATGGGAATCTCCACCCCGTCTTCCAAGATTGTAGTGTTGTATTTGTAAGGCACAACCTTATCTGATTCATAGGGAACGAGACCTGGCAGACTAATTACCAATGGGGTAACAGCTGGTTTGCTATGGTACACCACCTCAAGATGAGTGGGTGCACCGAAACAAGGTACAATGACATTCACCCCTTCCTCAACACAATCAGCCATCAAAAAGTCATTTCCTTCAAACAAATCTTCGTCTGAAGAGAAATACTCATCTGCGGAGGCATACTCTTCCTCTGACTCTTCTTCCATCAAATAAACTTCAACTATATCAATCTCATGATAATCATCTCTCTGACCCGTGATCTTGATAGTTCCATTGTCTAACAGCAACTGAACACCTTCCCTCACAATTTAACATTCTCGGGGATTTCGATAACAAACTATGCAAGATCCATATTGGTGTTCTACTTGACCAACAGTACGACAGAGAGTAGCATGCAACTGCACTAGATCCTCATTCAAATGATCCACATCAAAAATTATGAATTCACCCAGACATCCAGAAACCATATTCACTTCCTATTCATATTCTGCCCTAGGCCTGATTATATGGATTAAACCTTCATCCATCATCTCCTGTAAATCAGTCTTTATCTTCTCGCAACCCTGTATATTTATACTACAAATAGCACAACCGGCATGGTCATGCATATAATAACTGAATTCAGAGGTCTGCGTGCATCTTCACTAAATCTCCTATAACTAGATTAATGTCACAAATCCGGAAGTCACTTGGACAACCGGCCACCATATTTACAGCATTCACTCCCCCGTGCTTGGGTAAAAGATTGTCTTTCACATTAGGTCCCACGTCTTTGAAAGATAAAATTCCAGACTTCACCAACCTTTGCACTTCAGTCCTTAAAGGATAATAATTCTCAACACTATGCCCTGGTGCTCCCTGATGAAAGGCACACGTCTGGTCTGCTTTATAATACCACGGCAATGGTGATGGTACAACGGGAGGTGGTCGTGTCTGGACCAACTTCTTATGAATCAATGCTGGTAGTAGCTCTGCATAGCTCATGGGAATAGGATCATAGTTCTCCCTTCTCTGATTATACCCTTGATTCCCCTGCTGGGATGGTCTCTGATAAGCAGCAGTAGTCGGAGCGGCGTTCATAACAGGATTAACTGAGGCGACTTGCTGATGACGCTGATAATTCTTTCTAGGAGCTTTTACTCTTCTCTCTTGCATAACAACATTTGTATCCCCCTATTTCTTCTTGGTAAACCCATAAGCTGGCTTTTTCACCCCTCCGGATCCTTCACCCTTTGTCAAACGGCCTTCTCTTACTGCCTCTTCTAGGCGGACACCCATTCCTTCCATCTCTTTAAAATCACTTGGGGAACTTGCTACCATTCTTTCATAGTAGAAAGATCCTAGCGTCTTCAGAAAAATCTTAGTCATTTCTTTCTCTTCCATGGGAGGAATCACTTGTGCAGCCATCTTTGTGCATACTCTTTGAATGATTCTCTGTCCTTCTGAACCATGGCCCTAAGCTGGTCATGGTCAGGCGCCATGTCCACATTGCACTTGTATTGTTTAATGAATGCTTCTCCCAAATCATTAAAAGTATGGATGTTGACGCTGTCCAAGCTCATATACAATTTCAACGCTGCGCCGGTCAGACTATCCTGGAAAAGGTGAATCAGCAGACGCTGATCATCAGTATGGGTAGACATTCTTCTCACGTATATCACCAAGTGAGCACGAGGGCAAGTGTTGCCCTTGTACTTCTCAAACTCTAGGACCTTGAACTTAGCATGCACTTTAACATTCGGGACCAAACACAGCTCATTCACATTCTGCCCAAATAACTCTTTTCCCCTAAGAGCCTTCATCTCTCTTTGCATTCTATCAAACAGCTCTTGGAAATCATCCATTCTGTCATAAAGATCCAAGTCTTCACTCGGCGGAGGGAAAGGACGACACATATCTTCATTAACAAACGAAACCAAATTCACCGAAGGAGGTGCAACAGGAACATTATGCACCACGGGAGGTGCAGGAGTAACAACATTTTGAACCCTTGGAGCATCTTGAGGGCCAAGATTGAAACCTTCAGGGGCAAAATTCTCTGGCATTCCCCACGGGTAACCCTGAGGCACACGGTTTTGAACAACAGCCGGAGTAGCGGATACAGGAACAGCAGGAACTTCAGCATTTGCCCTTGTTGGTTGAGGTTGAACACTCAGTGGCTGATTTTGAGCAGCCACCAGAGCTTCCATCAGAGTAGTCAAGTTGGCCAAGCCAGCCTTCAAAGCGGAAACTTCTTCGCGCAACTCGCGATTCTCCTGTTCTAAGTTTTCCATCTTCTTTTTGAAGTTAGCCCGAGTGTTGTAGTGATGAGTCAGCTTGTTGAGTGAAGCAAAGAAACTGAGTAAGACACCTGGATATGCATAACAAATGCAAGAAATATGTGAAATATGATGCATGATATGCAATGCATACGATTTTTTATTTTATCATTTAATATTTCAAGGGATTTATGGTTTATAGACATATTGCAAACATCAGAATAATAACGCATTTGAAATACTGAAATTTTATTATTATAATAACTCCAAAATGGATTTCAAGTTTCAATGATCCCAAGTACAAGATGAAAATACAATATAAAATCCTGAGAAGAGGAACTAATGGAGATCAATCTGTACGCTGGCGCTTCTCTGTGAGCCTAGCGATCTGAGCCCTCAACCTCTGGTTTTCTTCCACCTGTCTGATGGAAACCTCCTTCCAATCATCTGAAGCAGGAAGTGAGTAATCAACACCTGTTTGAGGCCTAGGAGAAAATAAATCCCCTTGCCTCTCCATAGACTCCACTGCTCGACTCTCAAGGATCTCGATCAAATCATCTTTCTCCTTCAGGTCTGCTATGTAGGAACTCTCTAAAGTCTGGAACTTGTTCTTCCAAGCATCCCTTTCTTGTTGCATCCTAACCAAAGCAAGTTGCAGCTCTTCCAGATCATCTAATACAGGAGGAGTGGTATTTACAAACAAATCAGGCATGGGTGTCTCCCGAGTATACGGCATCTTCAACTGAATGGCTCTCGATTGGACCCACTGAAGATATGGCTCCATAGAAACAACACCTCTAGGTCCCAAATCCTTCCTAGTCTTCTTATGAATATGACGCCAAGCCTTCGCAATCTTCTCCTTAGCTTCCCTATGGTCTTCTCCTTCCTTCAGAAAGAAACTACTCAAATGAATACTATTCGGTTTATCCCTCATCGGGTAACCAAGCTGTCGTCGTGCAAGAACATGGTTATAGTTAATTCCTCCCTTTGTACCAAGAAGAGGCACATTGGGGAAACTACCACAACAGTCAATAATCTCCACATCCTGGTAAGCTCGATGATACCAATCAATATCCAAGTGAGTAAGTGACATGATCTTAGGAGCCCAACGAGGTTCCTTCTGGATATCCCAAAAAGCATCAGACTGAGGCATATGAGAGATGAACCACCGGTACAACAAAGGCGTGCAACAGATAATTATTCCCCCATGATAGGAACTCCGAAGATGAACAGAGTAATAAGCATCACCCAATAGTGTAGGAATCGGGTTTCCAATCATGAAAATCCTGATAGCGTTAATGTCGACAAACTTGTCCACATTAGGGAATAAGAATAATCCATAGGCGAGTAAAGCAAAGATGGCCTCAAAAGCAACCGTACTCTTCATCCTGGCAAAGTAACGAGCTTTCTCCAACAATAACTGAGCTGGTAATCCTCGAATCCCTCCTTTGGTAGTCATATGGGCTTCCACCTCAGACTTCCCTAGATGAATCAAAGCAGCAATCTCATGTGGTTTTGGCTCACCCTCAAACCAGTAAAGGGAACACGATCGGTAACAGATAAATCCAATAGATAGGAATACTCTTCCAATGTTGGCATCAACTGATAATCGGGAAAAGTAAAGCAGTGATACACTAGATCATAAAACTAGACCAAAGTTGAGAGAATACCCTCCTTCATCTTCAGCTTTATGAGAGGAATAATGGATCCATACTTCTTTCGAAAGTCAGCAGGACACTCGATCTCTGGAATTAGACTGATCAACTCATCTATCTTAGGATCCTTGAAACTGTATTTCCCGATCTTTATCTTTCAAGAATCCATGGTTTAAGGTACCTGAGATATTCACAAATAGTCAACCTTTAAATCCCTTGAAATATTGTTTTTTCTTTTCTTTCAAAAGATGCTTATGAGTGCATGGATGCATGATGCAACAATCACACACAAGATCACACATATAGGATTCATAGGTTCAACGTCACGAGCATGAGGCCGAAGGTACTACCCATAAGGTATTGGTCTAAAAAGTTATCACCTGCCGAACAAGGTTCTAAGAGGTTCCCAGAGTCTACATTCTTCCTTCGGATATTACCAACTTCCCGATTAACTCGGTAATTAGTAATATTCTCAAGAAAGACTCGTCCGAGCATAGTATCGCGTGACAACTACTTCCGAATTACTCCGTCATAGCTTCCGCACTACACCTAAAAGGCCAAGATGGGTTAGGTAATCCATGGTCCTCAGTTTCAGCAGGCTCCTAGGTTGAAAGCAGTACGTCTTCCTGATTACTCGGTAAACGACACTACAGTCAAAGGGGCCTCCACTGAGTGGGGGATCTCATGCCTCCTTTTTTGGGATTACTCCCTCAAAGTTAACATGACTATACCGCCCGTCCTATCTTAAAGTTTGCCCAAGTCCGGGTATAGGACTTACGAGTAATCACTAAGCACCCTGTAAACCAGGAAAGTCCAGACAAACATATATACAAAATATAACACATAAACATAATAACATATATATATATATATATATATATATATATATATATATATATATATATATATATATATATATATATATATATATATATATATATATATATATATATATATATATATATATATATATATATATATATATATATATATATATATATATATATATATATATATATATAAACAAAGATAGGCTCAACCCACTTAGGGATGGACCAGCAAGAGGTCAATCTGTCCCCAGTGAAGTCACCATTTTTCTGTAGCGGTAGAAATGTGCAAGACTAAGCCATTGGATTGACTAGACTTTATACAAATCAAAATAAAAATCGCCACCGCGCTTTATTGTTTCCAAAGGAATTGGAAAAGAGTGAATAACCCAAAAAGGGGGAAAGATTCAAGGTAAGGGGGTTGGTTATGAAAAGGGAAGGTATTAGCACCCTAAACATCTACGGTACTCCGCAGGAACCTTTTTGAAAAATCTGTATATTTTGGTTATGAAAATGTGTTATATGTAAAATGGATGGTGGAGGTGAGAAAAGAAATATTTTTTATGATTTTTGCACCCGCCGCGGTTGCGAACCTTTAGTGCCTACGTGCCACCCTTCATGCAATAGGGGATCAGGGTACACGTAGTTCCTCTTTTAAAAATTTGAAACAACAAGTGTGTTGGTTAATTTTATTAGATAAGGCATCATCGTCATTGTCCGTGTGGAAAACATACTTACTACCCACAATCATGAGAAAGGAGAATTTGCATCATCTCAAAGTGGAGGATATGACTTGGATTTTAAAATCAACAATGCCTCACTCAACACCCAATTGGAAAATATCTCTCTTTACTACATATTGTAGAAGTATAGTTGTTTGCATCACTACAAGGATTGACAAGAGTCTACACTCTTAAGAAAAGTTTTAAAATGAAAAGCCAAAGTGGCAAATATGGTTTAAAATGAGATTGATTGACTTTTAGTCTTCTCACAAAAAAACGTCAAGATATTATTAAAATGATTGAAATTTATTCATGAAAATGTTTTGAAAATGCATGGACCTAAGTCCAACTTTATTATGAAAAATATTTCAAGTTTAGAAATAAGAAGAGTTTTTAAAAGGAGGGAGAAGATTTTTGAAATTAAAGAAGGTGGGAGGAGATGAAGAGATTATCCTAAAGCATAAGGTAAAAGCTAGGGATAAGAACTATCTAACCAACAAGAAGCCAATACTTGACATTATGAGTCAATATAGAATTCTCATTCTTTAGATTGAAACCAAGCAAGCAAAGATACTAGACCTCTTTGAGAGAACCAAACTTCAAGTATATTAAGTCTTCTCAAAAATTGGGCAGAGTAACGGCTATATACGGGTGAATTCCAAATTACAAACAAAGTATGTAATCACAATAACCTGCACACAAAACAAACAAACAACCCAATGTCTCGAGGTAAACCTCAAGAACTCCAGACAAAATATCAAATAAAATCACAAAGGTCTCCAAGATAGGCCAAAGTCTCTAATCCTAAGTCCAAGAAGTCCAATGCTCCATAATGCCAAGGATAGTAACCAAATAGTCCAAGTATCATTAAAAAAATTTATGGTTCATGTTGATTATTAGGTGTCTTTAAAAGGAAAAGAAAAGCTCAAGTGAGCAAAATAAAAATGACATAAAAGTAAATGCTCAAATGAGCAAAGATGGAAATAACATGAAATGTAAAATGCTAAAAGTAAATGGTACATAAAGCATAAAAATAAAAGCATAAAGTAAAGTCAATTGTTAGTAATTAGTGGTTAGTTGGATGACCATCTTGAAACTTACATTTGGAACTCATTAGAGGATTGGTAGAACCAAAGCCTCCACACAACAAGTTGCATTTTCTTTTTGTCAAGTATATCATCCATTTTAGAATTCTCAAAAAGTAACTTTTAATGATCAACGATGTTTAAGTGATCCGCGTTGACCAAAAGTGTTATAGATCCATTAGAGGATTGGTAGAACCAAATCCTCCACACAATGAATCTCAAGGTTATTGGATCAAAGAGATCAAATTAACTTACTTGGGCTTTCAATCATAAGTTTGGGCCACGAATGATCATTTATTCGAATCGGGACAAAATTTAGCGTTATGTTAAGCAATCGTAAGTGGACTTATGTAGAAGTCACACCTATTTTGAGGCTGGTCAATATCAATCTATGTACTTCATGTTTGGATAAATGATATAGAGATCACAATCCCTTAACATGTATCACAATTAAAAAATAAAGGGATAAGATGAAGAGGGAGTGGAATGATAAGCTAATTTGGATTACCATTTCAAAATTCTTTCATCTTTAAATTCAACCACTCCTCTAGATGGATTAAAGTACTAAACATATCATTAATCCAAAGCACCAAAAATGAATTAAATAATTCACTCTTAGGTAGATTTAAATTGATGAACATTTATCCAACTTCATCTACATCACAAAGTCCATTGAGTTTAAAAACAAATTGGACCTTCAAAATTGCAATCCAAATTATCCATCAAAGAGAGTGCAGAAAAATATTTGAGTCAAAACAGTCCCAAAATAAGGCAGCAAAAGTATTTTTTGGCACTGTTACAATTAATTGCTTAGACAACAACCTATTGCATCAGTGCAGTTTTTTATCAAATCAATTTTTTGTGACAATCAATTGCAATGTTACAACAATTGATTGCAACCTGTAAAAAAATCAGTAGAAAACAACATTTTAAAGATCAAATTCTTATTCCAACTTTTTATCAAACACCTTATGATCATGGATCCAATTGAGCATGAAAATTCCAGCAAATTTTGAGAAAATAGCACTCATAGAGTTATAAAATAATGCTCAATGAATCAAAATCATAAATCCACATGAGATCAAATTGTGAAAGATGATGATCCAACTTACCAAAGGTAGAATTTGAGAATTATCAAACAACTTCAGAATTTGCTTCAATTCGACAACAATAATCAATCACCAAGGCTTGGATGTAGGGAATTGATGGAGAAAAAGTGTTTGGATGAAGGTTTAGCTCAAAGATTAGTAAGCTTCAATGCAAAGCTTACTAACTTTTTTGAAAATGGAGCTTTGAGTGAATTTGGTAAAATGGAGAGAATTGAGAGATTTTTTAGCAAGGTGATTTTGGCTATCAAAAGCTTGTCATTTGAATGAAATGAGGTCTCTATTTATAGGGTTTTATGATTGGGATTAATGGTAATTTGGTAATTGATTCTTGGAGCCAAATTTGAATTAATGATATAATTTCAAATTATGCAGAAAAATTGGAGCAAAAAATGATCACAGTTTGAATTTGCTGTCTTTTTTCAAAAAAACACGTGCATTTTTCCATTATGAGTCGATACATAAGGGATATGTGTTGATACATCCTAGCTGCGTAACACATCATGTGTCGATACATGTCTCTATGTGTTGATACATACTGTTGTTTCAACTTATTACAGAACCACACAAACTGCATGAGTCGATACATAACATGTATGTGTCGTCACATGCTGGTTTTACAAAGAGGATGAGTCGATACATACATGCATGTGTCGACACATGCTGGTTATTTAAGCAGGATGAGTCGATACATACATGTATGCGTCGACACATGCTGGTTATGCACCACAAAATGAGTCGATTCATACCTTTATGGGTCGATGCATGCTGGATTTTTGCCACAATAGGATCAATCAACTTGCATAACCTCATTTGTTGGATGCTTTGACTTGGTACCTACAAAACACAATTTTTTTGCAAAGACAAGGACACATATTTTTTGTATTTTGATTAGAAGTTAGTCAACAACACATATACAAAATACACAACCAAGGTGCTTGGAGATTCCTAAAGAGCCAACTTAAAGATAGGAGATAGAAAAAGAGGAAGAACCAACCCTAATGTGATCTTGTCATGATTGAGTTAATATGATATGATAGAGGAATCTTAGAGGAAAAAATTGGGGTACAACACTTACAACTCTATAAGACAATTCTACTCTCATATCAACATGATATTCGAGAGTCTCACAAATAACCAACTCTCATAGAGAGCGGCACAAAGACGAAACCCTAATACTTTTACATACTAGACCCGTCCCAACTTTAAGTTTATAACCTTCTATTTATAACCTTTTTCCCAACTAGATTTGGGCTTCAAAAACGCAGCAAGGAGACTGCACAAAGTCTGCAAAAACATCTCCAAGAAAATAGGTCTTCAATCATAACTTTCCTAAAAAGTCTCTATATTTAGAAAGTTTGAATATCTTGAAAAACCCATATAATATCTCTGATTTATCAATCTTGGACGCCACATAGGATTATTAAATATTTCCATAATATTCAGTAATTAAATCACAATAGTTGAATCCAAACTGTCGGCTGTATCAGACCTGATGTCCTATATTTCTGGTTAGGACATCCCTTTCGACACATTCAATCACCACGTTGAAAAAACTTCCAAAATGCAAAATTGTAACAGTTCATATGCCCTACTCTTCTAGTTAGGATATCACACTCGACATGTTGAAACTGCAAGTTGAAACATTTTCCAAACTGCAAAACTGTAACAGACTAGATGTCATATACTTCTGGTTATGACATCACATTCGACATATTGAAACTGCAAGTTGAAACATCTTGTTCAACATGTTACTGCAAAGTTAGTTTTATCTAAATTCATGCTAATTATAATTTTAGAGAAGTAACACCCTTGATTATTGGTTGTATTATCAACTATGCCTAAAATCATTTCTAAAATGTAACTGCAATTTATGTTGTTAATTTCTTAAAATTTACTTTGATTCTGATATTGTTAGCATTTGAAGAAATCTAAACCATCCAAATTATAAAATGAAATTTAAAACAAGCTTGCAAGCATCACGAATGGCTGACTTGAATTTGGAGATTAAAACCCACATGTTCATCGAAACCACCATTTACATCAAATTTTCTTATTCATTTAAAACTAACACGTGAAACTCAAAGCCATGATTAGTTAAGAGTCAAATCTTACACCAGCTTCTATAAAAGCTCTCCTAATATCTCGCATAGGCTCTATAATATTCTCTTTATTCAAAATATCTGCAAATTCAAATAAAATCCACAAATTTTAGCATGTAAACATTTCAAATCAAAACCTCTTGAGTTATTAACAGTTAATTGATTAAATAAAAAAAAGAAATGAAATAAAATACCTTCACCTTTGAATTTGTTCTAGGAAGATTCACGACCAGAAATTAGTTGTGGTGGTTTAAGAAGGAGAAGAGAAAAGAAGTTGACAACTAGGGTTTTTAAGAAGGGAGTATAAAAAGAGGAATGTGTATTAGCTTCAAAGTCATTTCTATCAAATAAATAATGGTTAATAAATTATAAATAACAGGTCAATTAAAACAACTCCATGTCATCTAATATAATACCAGCTGGAGTGCCACACATATATAAGTTAACATAATTTGACAAAATTTAACATAAAGGACCAATGTGATTAACGAAATGATATTTAAGGGACTTAAAATAAACGTTTATTAGATAAGGGACTAGAATGAAACGTGAAATTAATTTAAAGGACCAAATGATGCATTAAGCCATAAAATTAAAAGGAGATAAGAAAATAGAAGATTGTATCATGCTTTATACTTGTTCAACACATTTTTCCTCACTTTTCGCCTAATACAATCTCCAACGATGAACCATTGAAAAATCTTAGTCTTCTAATATTTTGACAAGCTTACAACGTGCATTTTATACAATCAAAGAACCAGATGCTGAAATTAAAATACAAAATTAACAACTTTTATCTGAATCTATCTTTCTTTTGTTGTACACAACCCACATAATTGAAATCCCTAAGAACTTCACTCAGACTTGATTGTCTTCTTACTCAGATCCAAGATCTACTTCAAGCATCAGTTATGCGTCGATCTTTACTTGATTCTACTAGTCCCTTGTCTGAGATGTTTGAATATTTGAAGGAACATAAACTTTCAACTTCATTATGCAACAACCTTTACTCAATTCTATCGAAGTCTTCAAAAGAAACCCTTTCTTTTTGCTCCTATTAGATTGTAAACCCAACAATACAACACAATATTAATATTAATTTGGAACTCAAGAAATACACAATTATTACCAATAAGTGAACTTCCTCTACAATATATCTCACACTCCCTAATAATTGAGACGCAACCAACTCATGGTAATCTTACTAGAGGTTGAAAATTGAATTCATATGCAATCGAAAAATTGTGAAAAGGTAAACTTTGAAAACTAAAACGCAATTTTGAAAAATTATTAAAGTTATGATTCTATGTTATATGGTTTCTAATTTTTCTAGAAAAAATGATACAAATGATTTACATATGTGCTTGAGAGGAACACTAAAATGAGTTAAAACACTTTTTTGATTTGAGTCTATGATTCAAGTTGAATGAGGAAATTATTTGTGACAAGAACTTAAACTCATATAATCTGTCCATTTGATTTCAATCAAAGATTTGAGATAGTGATTCGAGTCAAGGAATCTTGTGATTCGAATCAAGAAGACAAAATTAAAATTTAGGACTTTAGATGAATTATCGATTCAAATTAACCTTTAACTTTATTTGAATCACATTTCAAAAAATTGTTATTTTATGAAAAATGAAGTGTTTGATTGAATCTAAAGCTAGTATGATAGAAATCATACATTCATGTGTTTCTTGACTCAAATGTTCGAAAAATTTGACTTGTACCACTTTGCATTGACTTTTACCCAGGGGTTCGATTTAATGCATGCAAAACACTATTTAATACATGTAAAACACAATTTAAGGCAAAATATGATTTGATAAATTACACTCAATTGTAAGATACGTGCAATAACCTGACTTAGAGGAGATTCAATTAATGAAATAATAAAGGATAAATTATAATAAATGAGACAAGTAGTAAAACCCAAATTGTAGAGGGGTGGGCCAATTTTAGCTTCCCTCTTTTTTATGCTTGGAAATTGGCATAACTTGCATTTGAATTGAGTCAACTTCAGCATTAACCATTAAGTAAAGAATGATCCAGTCTTTTCTTTGTGCCCCCCCCCCCCCCCCCTCTTTGAAATATTACACCATGCCTTATTTGCATAAAATGACATGAATGGCTACATTGGACTCGTTACGACTTCTCCCCCTTTGAAAATATCCAAAATAGATATAGAAATCACTACTATACAAAGGATCTTTCATCATGGTTGGAAAAGAGATATCGTCACGATTGGTGACCATGGTAACCTAGGGTGTGGTAGTAGTATGTGCCTTATTTACCACCATGGGGTGGTATCCATCGTAAAAACCTTATAACGTGTAACATATTACTACGGTTGTAGAAAGAAACCGTAATAAAATATGGAGGTCAGGGGTACGATACCCAGCGTCTGCATTTTAAGAGATTTTTCAATGTTTCACCATGGTTGAACTGTTGTGAAAGACTTAACATACACCATTTCACCATGATTGCAACTATCAACTGTTATGATATGTTCATTTGAGTTTATTATATCTTACGTGAAATGCTTATTTCACCAACTGCTCATTAAACATATAACCTTTAATATGATTTAGAAATCAATAGTTTGACAAGTTAAGGTATATTAGAAGAACAAGTTACACTAACTAATGTCGTATGAGATTTATACAACCCATTATCCATATTTTACTCTTTAACGATTATAATTTGTTTCAATGCTTCTAATTTTTCAACTAACACTTCCTTCTCTACTAGTTCATTTTTCAAAGTATTAATTATTTTGAAGACAAAACTAGTAGTGAAGGAAGTGATAACAGAAGATTAGATGTATTGAATCAGATTCTAACCATTAAATAGTAAGATACGAATAATAGATTTCATAAACCTCAAAAAACATTGATTACACTGCTACGGAAAAGTGATACTACAACGGTTGGAGAAGTCTTACCACAATGGCTGACCAACTGTTGTGAGGTAAGGTGTGATTGTATGTATGATGTTTTACATTACAGTTGCACGACCTTTGTGATAAACTATGTAGCACACTACCTATCACAACGGTTTCCTTAAGCAACCGTTGTCATAAATATAGGTTCATGGGCTCGATATTGAGCTGCAATGAAAATTAAAGCGCTTAAAAATCACATTTCACTACGGCTATATGTCCAAATCATTGTGGTATATATAAGGGTTTATTATAAAATATGGGATTGCGTGTTTTTCGTTGCCCCTCATTAATCATATACAACAATTCAAATAGATTTTTAAGATGATAATATAAAAAATTAAATTATTCTTGAAAAACAACTGAAATGATCCAATGTTTTTTGAATTGCACGCATATTATAATTCATGATTTCCTCATTATAACCCATAAAATTTGATTCAATCCCAAATTCTCCAAAGTAATGATGATGAATGAATGTCTTCTAAGTCTTTCACACAAAGTTTAATTTCCTCTTTTTTCTAGTTTATTTTGCAAACATCAAGATTTGCATGAAAGACTTATATCCATTTATCAATATTGTTTTGAAGAATTTGTGGCATTGAATCAAATTCTAAAGGCTAAAGAGGAAATTATGATTTACAAGATGCATGCAATTTGAAAAAACATTGAATTGTCAAAGTTGATTTTCACGAGTAATTTAATTTATCTGATTATTAATTCAAAAATCTATTTAAATGAATGCACATTCAACGAGGGGTTAGTGAAACAAGAATTCACATATGATATACCATGTCATACCATACTTCCCCGTCTTCGTCTACGACAGAAACCGCGTCGAACATATAATCCATGGCCTCCTGAGACGAAGGTTGCATGACGTACCATTTATCCTTGAATTCACATACAGAATCCATGTACATCTGAAACAACCTCTTCGACTGTTTGAAAGAAACCCAACTATGTTTCCCACCCCTAGACTGTCTTTTAAGGTGGAAAACCTGAAGAACAAGGGAATGGTCACTATGATCCTCAAGAACCGGTGTTGTACCCCAAAATTTTACCTCCCATTTTCACACAAAACATACTCCTAGAGGTCCTCAATTGCTCAAGTTGACTAAGGATTGACCAGACAAATCCTCCTCCAAAGACAATGAGCCTCAAACTAGGGTTTCACTCCTCATCAAGATGGTTGAGTTCTAAGGACCCCAAATGTATTTCATTGCCCTAATATGTCCTCAATATCATATATGCCAAGTTTCATTCCTTGCACAAGAAGTTTGCTCAGTCAACTGCTCAAATGCATGAAAATCAACTTTACTAGGTCAAAAGTCAACTGTGACCCACATACAGTCAAACTTCAATATTTTTGGTCAACATCAACATTTTGGAGTGATATATATCATTTGATAAAGGGTTGATCATGATTCCTCAAGGAATGCTCCTAATTCATCAAAACTCAAAAGTTACTAAATTAAGGTTTCTATAGGAAAAGTCAACCAAACTTTGACCAGGCATAACTTTCTCATTCTTTATCAAAAAATTCTCATCCAAGGAATTCCCTACAATTCATCTCCAGACCTCAAGTTCAAGAAATGCACTCAAGAAAAGATATAAATTCATACATTGTAGGTCATTTCAAAAAGTCAATAAAAACACCTTTTGGGTCAAAGCTTCTTACATGAACATGGAAGATCCAATTGAGATGGAACCAATGAGGTTGCTTAGGGGACATCCTAAGCTTTCTAAAAAGTCAAATAACACCCTCTTAGGGTCAAAATTGATAGAGATATGCATTGTCAAAGTTGGCCGTTTTTGGAAATTTGCAAAGTCAACAGTGCCCAAAATTGCATTTTTCCACATGGGCCCATCTTTTCAAGATTGAATCTCAGTCCTAGCATGGTTCACGACCTATTGGACCCTCCATGCCTTATTCACTCATTTATTTAATTTATTTTGATTTTTATTCATTTAAAAATCAAATAAAATCACATAAATCATATAATTTGTTTTAAGATTGATTTTTTCATTGAAGGGAGATCTTATATGCTGTCAAATAGCCAGGAAATCGTGCAAGGCCAGATAGGACACAAAATCTTCATATATGGCAATTTTTCAAGATTTGATTTTATTCTAAAATCATGCCATAAATCTTTTGATTCTTTCCAATTATGATGACTTAATTTGATTCAGTACATATACACAATGCATTGCAACCCTAGAGAACAAGTTTTATGTGCAGCCTGCCTCAAGAGAACTAATATCAAGCTTCCAAAAATTCAAGAAAAAAACTCAACTTGGATTCCCTATTGCAGCCTTCCTCAAGGGGATTTGAAGATTGCAATACCTTCCTTGGTTCTCCCAGAGGCTTTTCTAATCGTTTCCCAGCATCAAAGCTTCCCGAATCGCACCATCCACGCCCACGGTTTGCTTCCTTTTTTCTCAAATTCGAATTCAATGATTCATGTACCATAAACTTGTTTTGACCATGTATTCTTGTTAATATGAATGTGTGCAAGCTTTCTGTATAGTTGAATTCATGTTTAGATGCAGGATGTGTGATACGCCATTGCTAGGGTTTTGAGGTCCCAGATTGGGAACTCTGTACACATGCGAAATTGGGCCAAATTAATGGTGCCATCACGTTCATGGATTAGTTTCGAGTAGAACCATGCCCTTGGTTGGGATTTATGTTGCTTGTATTGCATTTTTTATGTTTACATGTTTGTAGCCACGCACAAGAACTGTCACTATAGGCTATAGTGACGAATCTGTCCATAGGTAAAAGCCTAGTACCAAAAACTACAGTCCTGGGACGAAGACAATTAGGTGGCAGACTCCCATTGGGATATTTAAGTCACGCGCGTTTTTGGGACATACTGCTTTGTTTGCTTTATGTTTTATTTGATTTATTATATTAACGAATGAGCTCTCCAGCGCAGATGGTCAAGGAATGAACGTGTAAGGCAAACATCCTGGGTTCGATCCCAGGCGTGTGCTTTTGTATTTTTCTTGATATTTCCTTGCAGATCCAGTGGTATCATTCTAAACACGCTCACCATGTACCTCAACATCTCATCATTGGATCAATTTGTATCCAGATCCCACGCCTCAAGCATGTAGGTGCATGGTGGACTCTCTTGGCAAACTTCCCACTGGATCAGACGCGGCCTTGGGCCAGCTATTCTGGGCCTAGAGAATTTCAGCCATACACCCCCCAGAATTGATTCTAACATCAGGCCTATCCCAATTTTTTTGTTTTAAATTTCTTTAACTTTTTTGTTTTATTTATTTTTTAATTGCTTTAAAATATTTTTTAATTAAATCTCTGAATCATAAAAACACAAAAAAATAGAATTAGGTTTTTCATAAAATAGTTAATTTCATTAATTAATTAATTAGGTTAATTAGGATAACTTAAAATTCCTTTTTTTCATAATTAAAAATAGTTAGAAATTAGGTTAATTTGCAAAATTAATTATTTTTTCTCAAAAAATCAAAAAAAAAATATTTTCTTTATTTACTAAATTAAATATCTTTGAATATTGTCAATTCCCCATATTTAATATTTCCGCGCGCATTCATTTATTTATTTTTTCGATTAATGTAATTACTCCGAAGTTGTAATAGTTGATTAGGTTTATCATTATTTTAATTTACTATTTTCCCCAAGTTTTTAATTATGTAATCCCCCTCCCCAAAGCCTTGTAATAGTTAGGTTTAAATTTCTCGCACTTTTCCTTTCTGTCATTATAAACTGTTAGATGATTGATAATAGGATTGTATGCAAAAGATCATAGTTTAAAACGGTAGAAAACCCTAAATGTGCAAAGATTAAATAAACTGAAAATAAACACTTGCACATGCTCACTCCTAGGGTTTGCCCCACTTCGGTTGCCTTCGGTAAACGGTCATGAAGTATAAAGAGTTTTAGTGGTTGTCCTATAGTCCCAAAAGATAAAAAATGACCCATTCAAATGTTGCCTTGGAAAGATATTTAGGACTCTAGGGTAACTAATAAAGTTTCCTAATCATTGCTTTAGTGATCGTACTCGTCCCTTTCGATTGTCCCTTAAACTCCAACGATGGAGCTACCTACTCCTTAATAGTAGGATAGCATTGTCTAAAGGAAATAAGAAAAAGAACAAACTTTTTTGAGTAGGTAGAAACTCCTAAGTACTTGCTCAAACAAATTTTCACACTATACACTTTGAAAAAAACTTTTCAAACTAAAGTTTTCAAAAACTCTTTATCACACCCTTGAGGACTGATACAAGGGTTACCATAAAGTGAAACGCCGAACTAAGGAAAATTTCAAAACTTTTTCAAACACACAAACACACGAAATCAATTTAAGAATGAGAAAGTACCTAAGAGCCCATGGAAAACCATGGATAGAAAGGGTGCTAACACCTTCCCTTTCTATAATCTACCCACGTACTCAGAAACATCTCGAAAAAGGTTTTTTCTGTTCTTTTTCCCTTTTCCTTTGTTGGATGGAATAAAATATGGTGGCGACTCTTGCTTATCGTACATTTGCAAACAAAAAATGCAAAACCAGTAGTAACAAAAACAATCAGTTCTGCCACTGTATCACATAACTGGCGACTCTGATGGGGAATAAAAATAAAGTGGGGTTTAACTTAGGATATAGGTCATTCTTAATTGCTTATTTGGCTTGTCTTGCTTGATTTATTTTTAAGGGTATCTGTTTGGGTTATTTGGATCCTAAACCCAGATCGGGGAATTCCTTTTAGGTAAGTAGAAATAAACTGTGAGGGATCTGTGTGGGGTATACCGACACGGTTGAAAAAGTAGCTACGTTGATGCGATACTTTGGTATGTACCGGTAGCCCTTGAGTAATCAAGGAGAATACGAGGCCACTGTGTGGTATCATAAAGTGTCAACTGAACTTAGCACCTTAATTGACCAACTTGGCTTTTAGGACGTAGTGAGATAGCCGTATTTGGTGTAAACCCAAAGTCGGTTGATACTCGATGCTACACTTATTGAGGTTTGACTCTAAAGTTTTGTTTGGTGGAAAGTCAATTGTCTATCAAAACAAAATTTAGGGGAAATATCGGTGATATTGAGATCCCTTAGAACCCGGTTACTATATTTAGGACAGGTTGAACCAATCCAACTTCAAGAGGGTATTACCTTAAAATCCATGCAAGCCTTAAACCTAAGGTCTCTGTGTGATCTGTTTTTGTTTGCTATATATGCTATAACTGAGTATAATCATGAGATCATAACATAGCATATCATGCTAACCATTTCAAGGATTCTTAGGGTTTATTTTTGTCTTGTTTTGTAGGACATGGCCATCGCCCGCAGATTCACTATCCAAGTCAGTCTGGTAAAGGCACCTCCTCAGCTTAAGGAGTTGGTATCAAGGGTTCCTAAAATTTATCCTTTAACTGAAAGACATGGTCAACTTCTTAGCTTGGTCACCGCAAACCTCGATGAAGAAATGTTAAAGGTGCTCTTTCAATTCTTCGACCCTCTACACCACTTCTTCACTTTTCTGGATTACCAGTTAGTGCTTACTATGGAGGATTTTTCTCTGTTACTGGGGGTGCCTATCCGTAACAAGGTACCTTTCAATGTTATGGAAGGAGACCCTAAACCTGGAGATATTACTAAAGCTTTGTCCTTACAACAGTCTGACGTGGTAGCAAATTGGGAAACCAAGAGAGGTGTCAAGGTTTTTTTGGCTAAGTTCTTGTTTAACAAAGCTCATCATTTTTGGGATACCCTAGACTACAAGCATTTGAAGAGGTGTTAGCCCTTCTCATATATGGGTTGGTACTGTTCCCTAATTCGGACCAACTCATAGACGTGAATGCGGTTAAGGTTTCCTGTCACGCAATCCGGTACCTACTTTGATTGGAGATATCCTACATTCTCTGCATACTCACACTATAAAGAAAAGAGGGACCCTTCTGTGTTGCACTCCTCTTTTGGATAGGTCGTTTATTTCGCACCTACCCATATCTTTCTTGAAGAATGAACAGGGTTTGTGATGGTCTCATAGGCTAATGACCCTTACACATTCAGGTATTCATTGGTGTCCTCGATCCTCAGAGAATGTTACCATCATTGATCGATGCGGAGAATTCCCTAATGTCCCTCTCTTAGGCATTAGGGGAGGAATCACTTATAACCCTTGTTTGGCACTGAGAGTTTGGATATGCGAGAAGGGATGGTCCTCATGATACACTTATCCAAGGAATCACCTTCGACTACGAGAATGATGCTCAGGGTTACTGTAAAAGGTTCATGCGAGCTTTTGGCATGGTACATAGAGTTGAAAACAAGACACTAGGGTACAAGAATTCCATCCCTCTTGAGCCTTATCTCAAATGGGTACGAGCCTGTGCCCAAAGTCTTATGATGCCTTACCCTGCCACCCTACCTACGATTATGGAACCGGTTGCTAAAGGAGACACTTCTTATCTTGTTCTTCATCCTGACATGCCAATTAATCATGAGGAGTTACAAAGATCCTGGGTCCAACTTAAGGAGGAACGAGATACGTTTGAAGCTTAATTCTACGCCAGCGAGAAAAGAGTCCTGGAACTCACTAGGCTACTTCATGAAGAGAGGAATATAAACGCCTACATTGCACCAAAGAGGATGCGCTCATGGGAAACTTAATTTTCTTTTTGCTTTAAATTTTATTTAGTTTAATTGTAAGCCTAAAAGGCACTCTTTGTAATAATTCGAACTTATTAATACAATTAACGTGTGTTTCTTTTGGTTAAGCAAATTTGAGCCTTTAAGAATCCTTGAAATCATTGCATACGCATATCATCCATGACATTGCATAAACATGTTTCATAACAGGTTTCTCATCTTCTACGCTGTTTATTTCAGCAGTAATGGATTCTGAACAAAGTATCAAGGATCTCCAGGCACAAAATTCCCAATTTCAGCAAATGTTCGTAACTTTGGCTAAAGGACAGGAAGATCTGAAGGCCCTTATTCTGAAAGATAGAAAGGAGAAGGCAAAGAAGACCGCTGGTGTCCTGAATCTGGGCAGAAGATTCAGGGGACCGTTGAAGTAACCAGTTGATCTGACCTCTTCATCCAAAGAAGGGGAGAATCAGGAGGGTGAAACAGGGAGGAAGACCCTAATCCAAAGGTTTCTGAAGATGAATCTGATTACAATGATGAACAGTATCCTCCTGCTGAGGATAGATACAAATAGTTAGAGGATTGTATGAATGCAACGGAGATCCAAAGAGTACCAGGGATGGATTTTGAAGAGCTGGGTTTGGTATTTAGGGTTGTCATCCCACCGAAGTTCAAGGCACCGGTGTTTGCAAAGTATGATGGGGTTTCTTGTCCCAAGCTTCATCTTCGTTCTTATGTGAGGAAGATTTCACCTCACTGCTGATAGGAACTTGTGGTTCCATTTCTTTCAAGACAGCCTGTCCAGGAGTCAACTTGAGTGGTTCTATCAGCTAGAGGGAGTCAATGTCCGCAACTGGGAAGATCTAGCTACTGCTTTTTATAAGCAGTATCAATACAATACTGACCTTGCCCCTACCCGTACTCAACTCCAGAGTATGTCTATGGGTGCAAGTGAAGGTTTTAAGGACTATACGCAGAAGTGGAGAGATTTATAAGGGAAAGTCCTATCCCCTTTGTCTGATAGGGAGTTGGTGGACATGTTTCTTGGTACGCTGTCTAGTCCGTTCTTTAATCACTTGATTGGTAGCTCCTCAGCTGGTTTTACTGAGATGATATTAACTGGAGAAAGGGTAGAAGTTGGGATCTAAAGTGGCAAGATCCAAAAAGACATCTCTTCAAGTACAGTGAAGAAGCCACTCACGAGTAAGAAGGAGGTCAGTGTTATTTACAACCTAAGAGGTCAGAGCAGAACCGAGCATCGTACAACGGTAAGGGCTGTGATGATACCTAGACCTGTGGCTACTCAACAACGAAACGATCAGCCAAGGGTGGAAAGACCTCAAAGGCAGTTCACCCATATTAATATGACGTTGTTTGAGGTTTTACCCCATCTACTAAAATCTAAATTGACAACCTTAAAGGAGGCTCCCAAGAACCCGAACACTACATCTCCTTGTTACAATCCAAACGCTCAGTATGCTTACCATTCTGAGAGTCCATGCCACGATACAAACGACTGTTGGGCTCTGAGGAATAAGATACAAGATCTGATCAAAGCAAAGGAGATTGAGTTTGATGCTCCTGAGAAGCCTAATGTCATAACTGCTCCCATGCCCAAGCACAACCGGGGTGTTAATGCCGTTAATACTGATCTATTTGTTACTTTTATTGATGAAGTTTCTACTCCTCTCATGACCGTCAAGAAGAATTTGTTGCTAGCTAGTTTATTTCCGGGTTATGGTGAAGGTTTCCACATGTGTCTATCTCTGCCTTCTGGTTGTTATTTGCTGAAAGCATGTGTTCAACGCCTGATGGATAACAAAGATATTTTGTTCGAAAAGACTCCATTCCCAACTGTTCCACATGAAGATGTTGCTATCATAACCATTTCCGTCAATCCTTCCAAGGTCTCCTCCAAAAGACCTGTTAAGATTACACCTTCTCCAAGAATTTCTCCATTAATAATCACTTTTCTTGGCCCTGTACCGTACTCCTCGAACAAAGTTGTTCCTTGGAATTATGGTGCTGATGTTTACTACCATGGCATCAGACAGGATTTGAAGACTGAAGAGGCTGATCCCGATATCAGTAACATTGTCGGGACCAGCAAAATTACTCGAAGTGGAAGGGTTTTCTCTCCCAAGATCTCCCCAAAGACTATTTCTAAGTCTGTTATTATTCCATCTGTTGTTCCTGCTAGTACTTCTGCTACTACTCCCATCCTTACTCCAATTGTTACCTCTGTTAATGAGTCATCTGGGACTCGGGGAAAAGAAGCTATAGGTGAGCCTGCCCGGACGGAGGCACCTAGAAAAGTTGTTTTGGAATCCTCTAAACAAGAAATGGAGGAAATTTTAAAACTAATCAGGAAGAGCGACTACAATGTGGTCGAACAACTGGGGAAGACCCCTTCGAAGATATCAATGTTGTCCTTATTATTGTGTTCTGAGGCCCATGCGAAGGCTTTGATTACATTTCTCAAGACTGTACATGTGCTGCAAGAAACCTCCGCTGACCAATTCAAGGACTGTGTGGCCAGTTTGACTGCTGATAATGGGTTGGGTTTTTCAGATGTTGATTTGACACCAAAGGGGAGAAAGCATAATGATGCTCTGCATGTCTCGGTCGAATTCATGGGCACTACTATGGCCCATGTGCTAGTGGACACTGGATCGTCACTAAATGTTCTGCCAAAGAAGGCTCTTGATAGGCTAGATTGTGAAGGTTTGACCTTAAAACCCAGTAACATTGTGGTAAGGGCTTTTGACAGTTCAAAAAGAATGGTGCACGGGGAGGTGGACATCCCTGTCAAAGTGGGTTCCCAGACTTTTGAATCCACCTTCTATGTGATGGATATCAGGCCGTCTTATTCTTGTTTGTTGGGTCGTCCTTGGATCCATGAAGTTGGAGTTGTTACTTATACGTTGCACCAAATGTTGAAGTATCCAGTGAAGGGGAAGATTGTCATTGTGCATGGTGAAGAGGAGTACATGGTAAGCCACTTAAACTCTTTCAGGCATGTGGAGATGGACGGCGAGTTCATAGAGACCCCTTATCAAAATTTTGAAGAGGTTCCCCAGATTATGGCATTAACCGAGACTATCACCAGTGCGCCGAAGATCACCAAACCTCCTTTAAAGACGGCTTCTCTCACGGATGCCAGAGCAGTAGTTGAAGAAGGTGGGTGTATGATTTGGGGACAGCTCCCTGATTTTCCTCATAAAACTGACAAATTTGGTTTGGGCTTTACTTCAGGAGCTTAAAGGGCTGTTCGACGTGCTCGGGATGGAGGACCTCCCCTACGCATCAGCAATCGTGGGGTCAATGCTATATAAGACAATGATGAGGATTCTGATATCGACAATTGGATCTACCCTACTACCAACGGTGGACCTAGTAACTGGACGACCAAATATTTTGTGCCAATTACTTTTGTTCAGCAGTAATTGTCTTACTTGTTTTTCGAATTTGTAATAAACAATATAAACTCTATGGCCTTGTGTCTTACCCGAGGCACAATGGTTTATTTGTGAGGGTGATTATATGTCATCATCATTTGTCATCAATAAAACATTGGACGTTCTTGCATACAAATTTTGCGCTCTCTGTTTTTCTTTTCTGCTTTTCACTTTATCAATACAACTATGCTCTTACACACATCCACATATCAAACTACAGGTCCATATCCACTCTGGATCCCATTAATAACAGTTCTGCTATTACCAGCTATAACTTCGAAAATCCGATCAGCCAAGCCGAGGACGAAGGTGAGGAAGATTGTGAGGTACCTGGAGAACTTGCTAGAATGTTACAGTAGGAAGAGAGGGCTATAGAGCCTCATGAAGATCCACTTGAGACGATAAACTTGGGCACAGAGGTAGACAGAAAAGAAGTTAATATCGGTGCAAATCTGGAGCTTAGCATCAAAAAGCGGGTGATACAGATGTTGCACAATTATGTTGAGATATTTGCCTGGTCATATGAAGACATGCCTGGTTTAGACACTGATATTGTGGTTCATCGTCTTCCGACTAAATAATATTTCCCTCGGGTAAAGCAAAAGGTTTGTCGTATGCACCCTAAAATGTCAGAGAAGATTAAAGCAGAGGTTATGAAACAACTCAACGTTGGATTCCTAGCTGTCACCTCCTATCCGCAGTGGGTTGCTAACATGGTCCCCGTACCTAAGAAAGATGGTAAAGTATGAATGTGTGTGGACTACAAACACCTGAACAGGGAAAGCCCCAAGGATGACTTCCCGCTTCCCCACATCGATGTTCTGGTTGACAACACCGCATAATATAAAATCTTTTCCTTCATGGATGGTTTCTCTGGCTACAACTAGATCAAGATGGCACCCGAAGACATGGTGAAGACAACCCTCGTCACACAGTGGGGCACTTTCTGTTACAAGGTGATGCCTTTTGGGTTGAAGAATGATGGGGCAACGTACCAGCGAGCCATGGTAGCTTTGTTCCATGATATGATTCACCATGAGATAGAGGTTTATGTAGATGACATAATAGTCAGGTCTTAAACCGAGGAAGAACACCTTGATTATCTACAAAAATTGTTTGACAGGTTGAAGACATACAAGCTGAGACTGAATCTGAACAAGTGCACCTTCGGGGTAAGGTCTGGTAAACTTTGGGGGTTCATTGTCAGTGACAAGGGCATTTAGGTAGACCCTGAAAAGGTGAAGGCCATACGAGAGATAACGGCTCCCCGTACTGAGAAGGACGTTAGAGGTTTCTTGGGACGCGTAAATTATATCGCCAGGTTCATTTTACATCTAACTGCTACTTGTGAGCCGATCTTCAAACTCCTGAAGAAAGATCAAGTCATAAAAGGGAATGACGAATGTCGGACCGCTTTCGAAAGAATCAAGGAATACCTTCAAGAACCACTAATTTTGATGCCTCCGATTAAAGAAGACCTTTGATAATGTACTTAACAGTGTTAGACAATTCAATGGGGTGTGTGTTGGGGCAGCATGATGAGTCTGGTTGAAAAGAGCACACAATATACTACCTTAGCAAAAAGTTTATTGACTGTGAGACAAGATACTCACTGCTCGAGAAAACTTGTTGCGCTTTGGCATGGGCTGCTCGCCGACTGAGACAGTATATGTTTACCCACACTACTTTGTTGATATCTAAGATGGATCCAATCAAGTACATCTTCGAGAAACCCGCGCCCTCCGGAAGAATAGCAAGATGGCAGATGATCTTAACCGAATACGATATCCAATACACGACCCAAAAAGCAATCAAGGGAAGTGTATTAGCGGATCATTTGGCTCATCAGGCCAAGGATGACTACCAGTCCATGAATTTTGAGTTCTCGGACGAGAATATTATGCTAGTGACTGACTATGAAGAACCTGGACCGGATGAAGGACCCGAAGAAGGATCCCGATGGACTATGGTTTTTGACGGAGCTTCGAACGCACTTGGTAATGGCATTGGTGCTGTAATCATATCCAACGAGGGTTTCCATACTCCTTTCATTACTCGATTATGCTTCAACTGTACCAACAACATAGTGGAGTATGAAGCATGCACATGGGTCTCAAAGCTGTTATTGACCTGAGGATCAAGTTCATGAACATTTTCGGGGATTCAGCCTTGGTGATAAGTCAGATCAAAGGAGAATGGGATACGAAGCACCCAAATCAAATCTCGTACAAGGAACATGTACTGACATTGCTCCCACACTTTGAGGAGATAACCTTTTGTGATACGGTGGCCAGAACCGGGACTGTTTTTGGAATGCTGGTTTGCGTTTTGTGTTTGTGTTTGCAAAATGTCGCGGTAAGCAAGAGTCGCCACCGACTTTTATTTTATCCAACAAGGAAAGGAAAAAAGCACATAAAAATTCCTTTTTCGAGATATTTATGAGTACGAGGGGTAGATTATAGAAAGGGAAGGTATTAGCACCCTTTCTATCTGTAGTTATCTACGGGCTCTTAGGTACTTGCTCATTGTTTTCAAAATTGTTTTCTTTGTGTTTGTGGGTTTTGAAAAGTTTTTGTTTTAACTTCGATTTAACTTTTGCTTCTGTCTTCAAGAGTGTAATGAAGTGTTTTTGAAAACTTGTTTGTAAAAGATTGTAAGTGTGAAAAAGTTTTGTTATTTTTTTGATTGAGCAAGTACTTAAGAACTAATCTACCTACTCGAAAAAGGAATCATTCTATGTTTGTTTCCTTTAGACAATGTTATCCCACTATTAGTGAGTAAGTAGCACCGTCGTTGGAGATTGAGGGTCAATTCGAAAGAGGGACATACAGTCACTAAAGCAACGTTAGATTGTCTTAGTGGTAACTCTAATGTCTTAGATCATTTATCCGAGGAAACAATATCTGAGGCAACCTTTCTGAGGCAACTATGATCTTTTAGACAAGAGGACGACCTCTAAAACAACCTATACTCAGTGACCGTTTTAACGAAGGCAACCAAGTGGGAGTGTACCCTAGGAGTGCGCATGTGCGAGTGTGTTGATTTCAGTTTTTTATCTTTTCACATTTAGGGTGATCTAACTGTTTAAATTTAGTCATACATTCTTGTCATGCGAACCCTAATTATTCACATATCTAGCAGTTAAATAATTTGCAGAATTAAAATGCGGAATTTAAACTAAACTATTACAAGGCTTCGGGTATTTACATAGCCAAAAACAAACCCTTTGAAATTAAAAGCGGTAAAAATAAAATAAATGTCCTAATTTAATTATTACATATCGGGAGCAGATACAATAATTGGATAAAAATAAAGTGCGCGAGAAAATTAGATTGAATGAGGAACTAGGGTTTTGACCCTTCTAATTAAAAGAAAATGTTTTTGTTGTTTTTAATATTTTTTTAAGAAAAGGAATTAAGTCTTAAAATTAAAATGCAAAATTAATTGGTTATTAAATTAATTAATGAAAAATAATTAAATGTCATGTTTTTGGATTTTTGATATTTTAGGAAAGAAATAAAATGATTAAGTTAATAATAAAAACCTATTGATTCTAATTAATTATAATTATTTGCAAAATAAATTAAAGTTATCTAAAACATTAATAACCTAATTAAATTAATTGATTTTTTGATGAAAAATAAAATTCTAAATTTAAGTTATGAAAAATACTATTTTTATGATTTTTGATAAAAAGGAAATAATTTAATTTGTTAGTAAAAATAATTAAATGAAATAATAAAATAAAATGTAAAAAGGAAAAAGAGTGAGAAAATGGGCCTGAGTTAGGGGTGCCAATAGCTGAAATCTGGGCCCAATGATATGAGATCCATTTTGACTTTCTTGATCCTGCATGGCACGTTTGACTTGGTCTATGGTGCTCCTTCAGTGGTGACCACCAGATTTGGCCATCTGGCCATCTGGCACGTTGGATGAAGAGGGAGTATGATGGACATTAGGCTCATGCGTGCATGGGATCTTGAAAAAAAACATTATAGAGAATTTGGGGGGACCTGGGATTCGAACCCAGGCCCCAAGGGGAATTTCATGCCACGCTTACCACTGGACCACTTGTTGCTTGTTGTTATAATATTACAAGATAATAATAATATATAAAATAGATAAAATAATGGGAAATTCCGCGCGAAATTCAAACAGGCCAGTAGGGGAGTGACAACTCATCGTCTCCTTCCTCTCCCTGTGGCTAAAAGCTAAAGGACCTATACCCACGGACAACATCCGTTGCTACAAGCCATGCTCATTCCAAAATCTTTTACAGACCATATAAATGGAAACTAACGCCATGGTTGAGTTCGTCTCACCCTCCTGATCACAACTGTAACCATTACCAAGGCCAATTGTCCCTGAAATCGAAAGCCCTAAAACCAAACTCGAAAACCTAGCAATGGTGATTAACGCTACAGGCCATATAAATGAAATTGATTAATGCAGAAAGTTTGCAAATGTTATGGTGATCAAGAATGTACAATTATTTCAACCTAACAATGCATAAATCGCGAGTTTCGAATTCAAGAACAGGGGTGTAACGTGAACGACTTACAACGCGTTTAGGGACCGAAACAGACTTGTTCTTGATAGCTTTAGGTTGCTGAGAGTGCCAGGAAGCGATTGGAATAAGTCACGAGCCTTGAGAATGCTTCTAAGTGGGATTTTGATCTCACACTTTTTCTTTGATTTTTCAAATCTGATTCTTGTTCTAGCGCCTCTTTCCAACCTCTCTTTAGGTCTTCCTTGCCTCCTTATGTATCAAACAATGCATTAGGGTTGATCATTGTGTCCAAATCTTCCTTCTTCAATGCTTTTGATATTTGATTTGATTCCCTTTGAAAACCTTCCAAATTTGGCTTCTTTTCAATCTTTTTGTGCACATATGCCTTTACACGAGTTTGAATGCTTGCAATATGTAATTTAAGACCTGAAATGATCACAAAATCCTTAGTTTTCAATATTTTTGATTTGATTTGATTTGTTTTAATTTAATTTGAATTAATTCAAATAAAAACCAAAATAAATAATAAAAATAAAATATGGACAAGTGGCAAAGGCTAGAGCACGTGGGCTATGTTTCCAACTCAAAACAAGTGGAAAAGATTGGGCCCATTTGGCAAAATTTGAAGTTTTAGGGATAGTTGACTTTTAGCAATTTTGCAAAAACGACTAACTTCAACAATGCAGAACTCCCTCAATTTTGACTCTTTGGAGGTGTTCTTGGACTTTTTAGAAAGATTGAGATGTCCTCTAATCAACCCTTTTGGTATAATATCATTTTGATATTCCATGCTCATTTATGAAGCTTTGACAAAAAAGGTGTTTTTGTTGACTTTTCAAAATGACCTATAATGTCCAAATTCATAACTTCTCGTGAGTGCATATTTTGAACTTGGGAGATGAAGATGGATTGTATAGAATTTCATCCTCTTCAAAATGAGCTTTGGATGGGTCATTTCTCATAAAGTATGATAAAGTTATGCTTGGTCAAAGTTGAGTTGACTTTTCCTACAAAACCCTAATTTAGCAACTTTTGAGTCTTGATGAATTAAGAGCAATCCTTGATGAATCATGATCAACCCTTGATAAAATGATGAAATATACTTCAAAATGAGGATGTTGACCAAAAATCTTGAAGTTTGACTTTATGTGGGCCACATTTGACTTTTGCCCTAACACAATCGATTTTTGGACCTTTGAGCAATTGACTGAGCAAACTTCCTCTGCAAGGCTTGAAACTTGACATGGATGATCTTGAGAACATATTAGGACATTGGTGAGCACTTGGTATCACTTGTACTCAAGGATCTTGATGCAACATGAAACCCTAGTTTGGAGTAGACTGCCTTAGGAGAGAGCTTGTCTGGCCAACCCTTGGACTATCTTGAGCAATTTGGAGATCTTTCTTGCAATGTTTTGTGAAATATGGGAGGGAAAATTTTGGGGTACAACATCTGCCCCTGTTCAATTTTCTTAAACCTGAGGATGTAGATTGGCTTGCGTGCCTTTCATGATCCGAAGGTGGAAGATGATTGAACACTATAGTGCCCAGAAATTTGCACTCGCATGAAGTGGTAATTGTCTTGTGATGTCGGGAATGGGCTTACAGATGCCATTTGGAGATTGTTGACGAGGGGATGGGCTTAAAGATGCCATCTGTAATGGAATCCCCTACAAGCGCAACCATGACTACCTTATTGTGGTGTGTAGACAAGAGCGAAGCAGAGAGGATTATGGCAGATTTACACGAAGGTGCCTTCGGAACCCATTCAAGTGGACATACCATGGCTAAGAAGATCCTACAGGAAGGATACTTTTGGTCCACTATGGAAGCAGATTGTTATCCGTACTCCCGAACTTGCCACAAGTTCCAAATCTATGTTGATAAGATGCATGTACCTCTTGTTCCCTTGAATGTCTTGACGGCTCCTTGGCCCTTTGCAATGTGGAGCATTAACATGATCAGAGAGATTAGACCTACCGCTTCCAATGGGCATCGCTTCATCCTGGTGTCCATTGATTACTTCACGAAGTGGGTTGAAGCTGCCTCTTTTGCTATCATCACCATGAATGCTGTGGCGTGGTTTATCAAGCATAACTTGGTTTGTCGTTACAGTGTCCCCAAAAGAATCATCACGGACAATGGTACAAATCACAATACACGATGATCACCGGACTCTGTAAGCAATTCAAGATACAACATCATAACTCTTCTCCCTACCGGACGAAGATGAATGGCGCTGTTGAAGCTGTTAACAAGAAAATCAAAAAGATCATACAGAAGATGACGGTGACATACCAAGACTGTCATAAGATGTTACCATTTTCTCTTCATGGGTATCGCACCTCCGCACGAACATCGACTGGGGCATCGCCCTACTCTCTGGTATACGGCATGGAAGCGGTCCTACCTATTGAGGTCCATATACCTTCTCTTAGAATTATGAAGGATGCGGGTTTGAACGAAGACGACTGGATCCAGACCCAACTTGATCAACTGAACCTGGTCGATGAGAAGAGACTTACTGCTGTCTGTCACGGTCAAATGTATCAAAAACAGATGATCAAGGATTTCAACAAAAAGGTCAGACGCCAAACATATCAAGTCGGGGATCTAGTGATTAAGCGCATCATACTGCCGCGAGGTGATCCCAGGGGAAAATGGACTCCCACATACGAAGGTCTATTTGTGATCAAAAACATTTTTTTGGGTGGAGCCATGATTCTGACCACCATGGACGGTGACGACCTTCCTCACCCCGTCAATGCAGACATAGTGAAAAGATACTACGCATGATTAAAGACCCGCTAGGTTGACTGGCCTAGAAAAAAAGGGCTTCTCGGTGAACCAAAGGGGTTCGGGCAAAAATTAGGGATGAAAACAAAAAAATCTATACACCTGGCAAGTCGAAAACCTGAAAAGGCGGCTTGGGCAAAAAAGGGTATCCCGGTGGACTGAAAACCCGAAAGGGAGGTCGAAGCAAAAATTAGGGATTTAAAGCGTATCACTATGTCCCATTGGATCACCTCGCGACCAGATCTCAGTATTAACTATCCAGTTCAAACGACACCAATTAATCCAGCCAGTTTCAGACAAGCAGCAAAGTGATGAGACGCTCGAAGATATAGCGGCAATAGCAGAATTGAAAATTAATGGGATTCTTTCACATAATTGTTTTCTTCTCTTTGTATAAAATATTGTATATATTTCACTTTCACGGAGGCGTTCTCTTACTAGAGCGTCAGCCTCCTTGTACAAAAACGCCTGTTATAGGCCAACTTCAAAAATTAATACAAGTCATTTTTACAAAACCATTTTGTGATACGGTGGGAGAACTGACTTGAAGGTTTTGCATTTTATCGCAAATTTTGCGGTTAGCAAGAGTCGCTGTTGTACCCCAAAATTTTCCCTCCCATATTTCTCAACAAATGTCATGTGAGGTCCCCAAATTGCTCAAGGAAGTTCAAGAGTTAACTAGACAAACTCTCTCCTAAGGCCGTCTATCTCAAATTAGGGTTTCATTTTTCATCAGGATATATGAACCACAAAGGACTCAAATTCTTACCATTGTCCTAATATGTTCTCAAGATCATCCATGTCAAGTTTCAAGCCTTGCAGAAGAAGTTTTCTCAGTCAACTGCTCAAAGGCCTGAAAATTGACTATGCTAGGTCAAAAGTCAACTGTGGCCCACATGCAATCAAACTTCAATATTTTTGGTCAACATCCTCATTTTGAAGTAGTATCCATCATTTTATCAAGTATTTATCATGATTCCTCAAGGATTGCTCACAATTCATCAAAACCCAAAAGTTGCTAAATTAGGGTTTTGTAGGAAAAGTCAACTCAACTTTGACCAAGCATAACTTTCTCATACTTTATCAGAAATGACCCATCCAAATATCATTTTGAATAGGATGTAACTCCCTATAATTCATATTCATCTCCAAAGTTCAGAATATGCACTCACAAAAAGATAGGAATTTTGACATTATAGGTCATTTTGAAAAGTCAACAAAAACACCTTTTGGGTCAAAGCTTCATACATGAACATGGAAGACTCAATTGAGATGAGACCAAAAGGGTTGCTTATAGGACATCCTAAGATTTCTAAAAAGTCAAAGAATACCTCTCTAGGGTCAAAATTGAGAGAGTTATGCATTGGCCAAGTTGACCATTTTTGTAAAATTGCCAAAAGTCAAATGTGCTCAAAAATACATTTTTGTCAAATGGGCCTAGTTTTTCATGATTGAATCTTGCTTATGATATGGTCCACAACCCAAATACTCACTCACATTTTATTTGCTTCATTATTTATTTTATTTTGATTTTTTTATTTATTAAAAATTGAATTAAAACAAATAATTGGTAAATAATAGCAAAGATTTGTTTTGATTGGATTTTTTGACAAAATCACAAGCTCATTATGTTGGAAGATCAGAATCAAATCATATCAATGGCAATTGGAACAAAAAGAGCATGATTAGGCCAAAATTGGAAGGATATCATATACCATGAAAACCAAATCAAATCTTCAAGATTTGTAGTGAGACTAGTGGTTTTTACAACCCTAATTCACTCTAGTACATATAGAGAACACAACCAAGGCAAGAAAGAAGGTTAGAGGTCGTGCATAGTCAAGAACAAAACTGAAAAATTCAAGGAAAAGTGGTGACCCAATTTCCACCCTAGAGGCCAATTCAAGCCATTCTCACAATACCAACAGACTCCTTGACATCTCCAGAAGGGATCTCAATCAATTGCAAGCCTTTTCACGCATGGAATCATAAGTACAAAGGCCATGGTTTTTCCCAAAAACTTGATTTTGTTTTCATTGATTTACGCATCATTAGCATATTTGATTTATATATTCTTGTTTATCATTGAGTTTGCAAGCTTTTTGTATTGTTTAATTTCGTTTTTAGCACATGAATCATGATATGCCATTGTTAGAGTTTCTTGGCTTGTTTTAGGGCTTTGCAATATAGGCTAAATTGGGCTTGGATTCTGGTACCATGATACTCGTGAGGATGAGACGAGTTGATTGGTACCTTTGAATTTCATTTATATTGCTTGTATAGAATTTTTAAATGGCACAGGTTTGTAGCTACAACAAAGCAACCGTAGGTAAAAGTTCTGTCACCTAAAACGACGGTATGGGGAAGAAGATGAGGCGTGGCACTCTTGGATTGGTTGGTTTGAATTTTAGCGCATTTTTCTGAATATGTCCCATGATTTGCTTATATTAATTGCTTCCATTATATGTACAAACGAGAAAAATAGCATATATGGCAAGCAGGTACTGGGAGCGAGCGTGATGGCCTGGGTTCCTCTCCAGGTCCCAATATTTGTTTCATATAATTTTGCTTCACATAATCAGGTACACCACATGTCCAAACATCCACCATGCAACTCAAGATCCAACCATCAAATGCATCTTCAGCCAAGATCCAATGCCTTTCAGTTGAAGGTCCATCATACTCCTCAAGTCAACATACGCACTAGATCAGGCAGAGTCAAAAGGGCTTGGATCTGTTTGAGCCCAGAATTTCAACAATACACCCCCTCTTTCAGCATTACGACCAGGCCCATCTCTTCTTTTTCTTATTTTATTTTATTTTATTTAATCCTTTTAACTTTCCTTTTAATTATTTTAATTAGAAATTAATCTATTTTCCATAAAATCATAAAATCATAAAACTCAAAAAAATTAGAATTAGACTTTTTTTAATCAGAATTAATTTTGTTAATTTAATTTAATTTAGTTTAATTTAGGGAAATGTGATTTATTTTCATAAATAAAATCAAATATAAATTAGGTTAAAACTCTTGATTTAATTTTATTTTCTCTTTTTCTCAAATAGATGAAAAACACAAAAATAGGCTTTTAGGTTGAATTAATTTATTTTTCTTAATTTAAAATTAATTAGAATTAGGATTTTCCTTTAATTTAACTATTTCATTATTTTCTTAAAACATGACAAAAAAACATTTTTTAATCAATCGTCAATAGGTTTAGTCAAGGGTCAAAACCCTAGTCGCTTCGTAATTGATTCATCGCGCGCTTATTATTTATTTCGACAATATTTTTGTAACTACTCACTGGTTTGTAATAGTTAATTTAGGGCTTTTACTTATCGCTTTTTCCCCGGGGGTTTTGGCTATGTAATTAATCCCTCTCCCCGAAGCCTTGTAATAGCGTAGATTTACTTTCTCGCATTTTTAATTTCTGCAAATATTTAACTGTCTAGATGTATGCTAATAGGATTGTATGACAATAATGCATGACAAATTAATACGGTTAGAGAACCCTAAATGTGTAAAGATAAATAACTGAAAACAAATCACTCGCACATATCACTCTTAGGGTATACTCTCACTTCGGTTTCCTTCGGTAAACGATCATTAAGTATAGGGTATCTTAGTGGTTGCCCTCCTGTCTAAAAAGATCAAATGTCCCGTTCGAATGTTGCCTCGAAAATGTTGCCTCGAATGTGACATAAGACTCTAGGGTTATTACTAAGTTATCCTAACATTGCTTTAGTGATCGTACGTCCCTTTTGAATTGACCCTTACAACTCCAACGACGGTGCTACCTATTTCTCAATAGTAGGATAGCGCTGTTTAAAGGAAACAAGAATAGAAACGATATTTTTTCGAGTAGGTAGATGCTAGTAGGTACTTGATCAAATCAAAGCTTTTCACACTTACACTTTTTAAAACAATTTTCAAAACAACTTCGTCACACCTTTGAGGACTGATAGAAGGTGTTGTACCCCAAAATTTTCCCTCCCATATTTCTCAAGACATTGCAAGAAAAATCTCCAAGTTGCTCAAGGTTGCTCAAGGATTGACTAGACAAGCTATCTCCTAAGGTAGTATATCCCAAATTAGGGTTTTGTGTTACATCAAGATCTTTGAGTCCAAGTGACCCAAAGTTATCAACAATGTCCTAATATTTTCTCAATATCATCCATATCAAGTTTCAAGCCTTGCAGAGGAAGTTTGCTCAGTCAATTGCTCAAAAAGTCCAAAAGTCGACCATGCTAGGGCAAAGGTCAACTGTGGCCCACATACAGTCAAACTTCAAGATTTTTTGTCAACATTCTCATTTTGAAGGATATTTCATCATTTGATCAAGGTTTGATCATGATTCATCAAGGATTGCTCAAAATTCATCAAGATTCAAAAGTTGCTAAATTAGGGTTTTGTAGGAAAAGTCAACTCAACTTTGACCAAGCATAACTTTCTCATACGTTATGATAAATGACCCATCCAAAGCTCATTTTAAATAGAATGCTTACCTACAATCCATATTCATATTCCAAGATCAAAAAATGCACTCACAAGAAGTTATGAATTTGGACATTCTAGGTCATTTTTGAAAGTCAACAAAAACACCTTTTTTTTCAAAGCCTATAACTTGAGCATGTAATATCAAAATGAGATGAGACCAAAAGGGTTGGGTAGATTACATCTCAAGCTTTCTATAAAGTCAAAGAACATCTCCAAAAGTTAAAAATTGAAGAAGTTATGCATTGTTGAAGTTGGACTTTTTTGCAAAATTGCCAAAAGTCAACTATCCCCAAAACTTCAAATTTTGCCAAATGGGCCCATTCGTTTTCACTTGATTTGAGTTTGCATTATTGCCCATGTTCCCTAGCTTCAGCCATGTGTCCATATCACATTTTTATTATTTAATTTGATTTTTATTTGAATTAATCCATTTTAAATCAAATAAAATCACATAAAATCTAAAGAATTGATAACACATGATTTTTTTGCCTATTTCAGGCTCCAAATACAGCTATTATTTGAATCAAATTCGTATCAAAGGCATTGGTTACAAGAATATATGATTTGGATCAAATTTGGAAAGGTTTTCATGGAGAATCAAATCAAATATGTAATCATCATTGTGGGAAGATTTGGACCAAATTTTTTACCCTAATCCAATGTACAATACATAAGCAAGCAAAGCACACGAAAATCAGGGTTGGCAATCACTTGTAGAAGCAGAACAACTTTGCAAAAAATCACAAAAAAGTTGGAGATCGAAATCAAAGTTAGAGGCGTTTTCAGGACTTGAGACATATCCCAATCGATTGTTGGCCATCTCCACAAGCTAACTCGATCCAAACCAAGCATTCTCAGGCCCTCATACGCATTGTTAGTCCTACATGAATTTCCCCTGTTCTTGATTTCGTATCTCTGAAATTAGGAATTGTTTTCATGAACTAATTGCATAATTGTAATCCTTGCATCATTTACAAGCTTTTGGCATCATTTGATTTCATTTATCTGACCGGTATCAAGATCTACCATAGCTAGGGTTCTTTGTTCGTTTTTAGGGCTTTCTGTTTCAGGTGAAATTGGCCTTAATGGTGGTTATGGATATGATCAGAGAGATGATACGAAGCTAACCATGGTCGTGGATTCCATTTATATGGCCTGGAGAGAGTTTTAGGATGAACCTGCATTTTTAGCTGCGAATAGAAATCCGCAGGTAAATTTACAGGGGTTTGAGGAAGGGGATGAACTCGTGTAATCCATTCATGGGATCATTCAAATATTACGCGCTTTTTTTATTTTTTCTGGCATTGGAATTGTTTTCTTATATTATTATTGATACTTATTATTCTAACAAACAAAGCAGTGTGGCTTAGTGGTAACCTTGGCAATAAATATCCCTTCAGGACCTGGGTTCAAATCCCAGGTCCCCCCCTTTCTCAATGATTTTTGTTTTCAGGCTTTCCCATGCGCGCTCAGGCTTGATCCACACCATGCTCCCTCACCAATCCAAGAGCCAGATGGCCAATGGCCAGATCTGATGGTCAGTGAATGGAGGTCCACCAAGGTACCAGTCAACGCGTGTGTATCAGATCCAAAAAGTCAAACGAGCCAGCTTCAAATGGGCCAAGCAAAAATTGCTACCAACACCCTTCAAACAGGCCCAAATCTTCTACTTTTTTATTTATTTTGTTTATTTAATTTAATTGTTTTATTTCATTTAACTAATTTTCTAACCAATAACAAAAATCTTTTTTATCAAATAAAATCACAAAAATACTTTTTTTATCCAATCAAATTTTAAAAAAAAAATTATTTTTATTAATAAACTTATTAATTAATTAGGATATTAACTAGGAAACTCTAATTTATTTTTTGTAAATATCTAAAAGTAATTAGAATTAATTAGGTTTTATTTCATTTAATTACTTTATTTTCTTTCTTAAATAATCAAAAACTCCAAAAATAATTTATTTTTCATTTAATTAATTTATTAATTTAATTTAGTATTTAATTTAGGATTAATTTCTTTTCTTAAAATAAAAACAACAAAAAAGGCATTTTCTTTCAAAAGGGTCAAAACCCTAATTGTGCATCCGATTTAATTTTGCGTCGCGATTTACTTTTCCTTATCCAATTATGTATCTGCTTATGGATTGTAATAATTAATTAGGACCTTTATTTATTTATTTTATTTTCAAAGGGTTGCTTTTGGCGATGTAAATACCTGACGCCTTGTAATTTAATTTCCGCACTTTTAATTCCGCAAATTATAATTGTTAGATGTTTGATAATAGGGTTTGCATGACAAGACTGAATGCTTAATCTTAAAATCAAATTATATCACCCTTAACATGTGCAAAGATAAAAATAACTGAAAACGACACACTCGCACATGCGCACTCTTAGGGTACACCCCACTTGGTTGCCTTCGTACACGGTTATTGAGTATAGGTCGTTTTAGAGGTCACCCTCTTGTCTAAAAGATCATAGTTGCCTCGAAACATTGCTTTAGTGACCGTATGTCCCTCATTTGAATTGACCCTTAAAACTCCAACGACGATGCTACCTACTCATTAATAGCGGGATAGCATTGTCTAAAGGAAATTAGCATAGAACGATTCCTTTTTCGAGTAGGTATATAGTTCTTAGATACTTGCTCATTTAAAATAAAACAAATTTTTCACACTTACACTCCTTTTCGAACAAGTTTTCAAAACACTTCATTACACTCTTGAGGATAAAAGCAAGAGTTAAATCGAAGTTCTCAAACAAAAACTTTTTCAAAACCCACAAGCACAAAGAAAAACAATTTTGAAAACAATTGAGCAAGTACCTAAGAGCCCGTAGATAACTACAGATGGAAAGGGTGCTAATACCTTCCCTTTCTATAATCTACCCCTCGAACCCGAGAAATATCTCGAAAAAGGAATTTTTCTGTGCTTTTTTCCTTTCCTTGTTGGATAAAATAAAAGTCGGTGGCGACTCTTGATTACCACGACATTTTGCAAACACAAATGCAAAACACAAACCAGCATTCCAAAAAATAGTCAGTTCTTCCCACCGTATCACAGAACTGGCGACTCTGCTGGGGAAATTTATAAGTGGGGTGTACCTTAGGAATAGTTCATAATGTTTTAAATTGCTTGACTTGTATGCTTTATCTTTGTGGGTTTGAATCGGAGTTACTATAGATCCTAACACGGATCTGGGGAACACCCTTTAGGTAAGTAGCAATAAACTGTGAGGGAACTGTGCGGCGTAAACCGATACAGTTGAAGCAGTAGCTACGTTGGTGTGGCACTTTAGTTTGTACC
This sequence comes from Vicia faba, assembly GCA_948472305.1. Taxonomy (NCBI): domain Eukaryota; kingdom Viridiplantae; phylum Streptophyta; class Magnoliopsida; order Fabales; family Fabaceae; genus Vicia; species Vicia faba. The sequence goes on from OX451741.1 coordinate 823,690,662, forward strand.
GATATCCCTTATGGCGCAACGAGGAGAATATGGGTCTTCTAAGGGGTCATTAAGCACCAACTGACCTTAGAACCTTAATTGACCAACTTGGCCATAGAACAGTAGCAGTATGCTACACTCATTGAGACCAAACTTTCGCGATGATTCCGACCGCAAGAAAAGGTTGCTAAACTGGAATTATGACCGATCGAGGATGGTCAGTGATATTGAGATCCTCTAGAACCCGGTTACTATTTATAGGACAGGTTTGAACCAACTGAACTGAAAGAGGGTAGTACCTAGACTCCTTGCCAGCCTGAAATCTAAGGGCTATCTGTGTGACTTGATTGCCCTTACCATTTTTGCTATTTGTGGATACCTGTGATGTGTTTCTATCATAATATCATGCATCATGACATTGCATGCATATTGCATTGGACTAACCCATTTCAAAGATAGAGGGGATTCATCTTTGTTCTGTTTTGTAGGTCATGGCACCCATGCGTAGAAACACTATTCGGATTAACTTTGTCCAGATTCCCACTCAGCTTAAGGAATTGGTTGCAAAGGTTCCAGATACTTCCTCTTTTATCAGAAGACATGGTCACCTCCTGGGTTTGGTAACTTCCAAATTGGACGAGCAGATGATGAGTGTTTTGTGCCAGTTCTTTGATCCACTGTATCACTGCTTTGCTTTTTTGGACTACCAGATGGTCCCTACCTTAGAAGAGTTCTCTGATCTACTTGCTATCTCTATTTTGGAGCAGACCCCATTCACAGGTTGGGAGAAAGCCCTTAGGCCGGAAGAGATTGCTTCAGCCCTCCATCTGACAAAGGCTGAGGTAATGTCTAATTGGGAGACTCGAAGTGGGACAAAAGGCTTCTTGGCTAAATTCTTGGTTGATCGGGCTAATCAGTTCTGGGATAGTCTAGACTTTCAGGCATTTGAAGACATTCTGACTCTTCTCATATATGGTTTGGTGTTGTTTCCTAACTCAGATTCTTTCGTCGACGTGAATGCAGTGAAGATTTTCATGTCTGGTAATCCTGTGCCCACTCTCTTGGGTGACATATTGCACTCTCTTTATGCCTGTACTGCTCGGAAACGAGGAACCCTTATGTGTTGTGCACCATTGCTGGCGAGGTGGTTTATTTCTCACCTCCCCAAATCAGTTTTAAAGAACAAGGAAGGCATGGGTTGGGCCTACAGGATTATGTCTCTGGATCACACTGATATCATATGGACTATTAAAGGCATGGAAGACGTGGCTATTATTGATCACTGTGGGGAATACCCCAATGTTCCACTGCTAGGAGTCAATGGAGGGATCACCTATAACCCTTGTTTGGCCTTGCGACAGTTTGGGCGAGCTAGGAGGGAAGGACCTCATGAGTTGTTGGTGCCAAGTATTGTCTTTGACTTCCAAGGGGATAGCGACGAGCATCGTCGCAGGTTCATACGAGCTTGGGATAGGGTGCACATGTCTGATCCGCACGAGTTAGGTGTAAAGACTTCTCTTCCAATGGAACCATATCTCCGGTGGGTTCGTACCCATGCTCAGAAGCTAGGGATGCCCTACGAAGTTGTCTTTCATGTGATAGTTGAGCTTGTTGATGAAGAAGGGGTTCCTCCTACCATTCTCCACCCATACATGCCTACTGACATTGGGGCATTAAAGAGGTCCTGGATCCAACTAAGGGAAGAGCGGGATACTTACAGAGAAAAGTATCACGAGCAAGAGCGGAAGATTCTGAAGTTGACAAGGCAACTGGAGAGCGAGCAGATCCTCAACGACTATGTCCGCACCAACGGAAAGCGACCATGGAAGCGCTGATGTCTTTTGATTATTTCTAGTTTTGATTTACTTTTCAGTATTTCTTTTTGTAACGCCTTAAAGGCATTTTTTGAACAATTGAATTAAAAGTTTTATCTAATGAAAGTGTGTTTCATTTTGGTTTACGAATTTGAATCTCTAAAGTCTTTGAAATCATATCATACGCATTTCATTCCCATGCACTTCATCACAGGTACCCTTACAGGTTTCTCATCTTCTTCGATGATTATTTCAGCATCATGTCTTCTGAAACATCAACTGAACAAGCCATCAAGGCTCTGCAAGCTCAAAACGCCCAGTTCCAGGAATTGTTCATGAGTTTAGCCATGGGTCAGCAAGATCTGAAGACCCTTATCTTGAAGGATAAGAAGAAGAAGAAGAAGAAGAAGAAGACGGTCCTACTGAATATGGGTCGCAGATTCGGAAACAATTTGCGAGAAGAGGTTGATTTGACTCACTCATCTGGAGGGGGAGATAATTAGGAAGAAAGGAGGGCTCCTAGCCCTGTGGTTTCAGACAACGAGACTGACTTTGACGAAGACCAATATCCTCCGGCTGAGGATAGATATAAACAACTCGAAGACCGGTTGAACGCAATGGAAGTCCAAAAAGTGCCTGGTCTGGACTTTGGAGATTTAGGTTTGTCCTCTGGGGTAGTCATTCCCCATAAGTTTAAAGCACAAATCTTTGCTAAAGACGACGGGGTTTCTTTCCCAAAACTGCACCTCCGTTCGTATGTTAGAAAGATTCAGCCATACACCGCTGACAAGAACCTCTTGATCCACTTCTTTCAAGACAGTCTTTCAGGGACTCAACTTGAATGGTTTTACCAGTTGGAAAGAGCTAGTATCCGTAATTGGGAGGACTTGGCTGCTGCTTTCTACAAGAAGTACCAATATAATGCCGACCTCGCTCCCACGCGTACCCAACTTTAGGGTATGTCTATGGTTGCGGGCAAAGGTTTCAAAGACTACGCTCAGAAGTGGAGGGACCTTGCTGGAAGAGTGCAACCTCCCTTGGCTGACAGGGAGCTAGTGGATATGTTTTTGGGGACCTTGTCTGGTCCGTATTTCAACCATCTGATTGGAAGTTCTTCATCCAGGTTTACAGAGCTGATTATGACCGGGGAGAGAATTGAGGCCGGTATCAAATCTGGTAAAATACAGAAGGGTGCTTCATCAAGCACAGAAAAGAAGCCTTTTAAGAAGGAGTCAAGCGTTGTTTACAGTTCAAAAAGCCATAATAGACCGGAACGCCGCCAAGAAGTTAATGCAGTGGTTATATCAAGACCTGATGTTGCTCCTCAGCGCAACAATCAGCCAAGGGCCGAGATACCGCGAAGACAATTCACTCAGCTCAACATGACTTTATCCCAGATTCTGCCACAGTTATTGAAGACCAACTTGGTGATTCCGAAGGAGGCCCCGAAGAATCCCAATACAACATCACCTATGTATAATCCAAACGCCCGCTGTGCTTTTCACTATGATAGCCTAGGGCATGATACGAACGACTGTTGGGTCTTAAAGAATAAAGTGTAGGATCTGATTGATGCTAAGGAAATTCAGTTTGAAGCGCCGGAAAAGCCTAATGTCATAACGGCACCTATGCCTAAACATGACGCAGGAGTGAATGCCATTGAAGACGATGTTGAAGAGTCTGAGTTTGACAGTTGGATCTACCTGACTGCCGATGGTAGATTAAGCAATTGGACGGCAAAGTACTTCGTCCCAATTTCTTTTATTACCCAGTAATGAGACTTTTTGTTCGAATTTGTAACAGACAATTTTTTAAATTTTACGGCCCGGTGTCTTACCCGGGGCACCGTGGCTTTATTTGTGAGGGCTTTATGTGTGTCATCTATATATATCATTAATAAAAGCATTGTACGTTTCTTGCATTTCAAATTTTGCGCCCCTTGTTTTTCTTTTATTATATATTGCAAAACAGCTATTTTACACACACTCACATATACAGGTCTACATCCACTCTGGATCTCATTGGTAACGACTCTGCTACTGCCAGTTATGACTTCGAAAGTCTGATCAACTTAGCCGAAGACGAAGGTGAAGATGATTGTGAAGTGCCTGGTGAACTTGCAAGGCTGTTACTTCAGGAAGAGAGGGCCATACAGCCGCATGAGGAGCCCGTGGAAACGGTAAATCTGGGTACAAAGATAGACAAGAAAGAGGTCAAGATAGATGCAAATCTGGAACCTAGTGTCAAGCGACGGTTGATTCAGATGTTGCGTGATTACATCGAGATCTTTGCCTGGTCCTATGAAGATATGCCTGGGTTGGATACCGATATTGTGGTTCACCGCCTGCCTACCAAGGAAGAATGTCCTCCAGTGAAACAGAAAGTTCGCCGAATGCGCCCAGAGATGTCTGAGAAAATCAAGGATGAAGTGATGAAACAGTTTGATGCCGGTTTTCTAGCAGTTACTTCCTACCCGTAGTGGGTTGCCAACGTGATTCCTATGCCGAAAAAAGATGGTAAGGTTCGAATGTGTGTTGACTATAGGGATCTGAACAGGGCGAGCCCCAAGGATGATTTCCCTCTACCTCATATCGATGTTCTGGTTGACAACACCGCACAGCATATGGTCTTCTCCTTTATGGATGGTTTCTCCGGTTATAATTAGATTAAGATGGCTCCCGAAGACATGTAGAAGACAACTTTTGTTACTCAATGGGGTACCTTTTGCTACAAGGTCATGCCTTTTGGTTTGAAAAATGTTGGGGCAACGTATCAGCGCGCAATGATCGCTTTGTTCCATGACATGATCCATCATGATATTGAGGTATACTTCAACGACATGATTGCCAGGTCACAAACTGAGGAAGAACACCTTGACCATCTTAAAAAATTATTTGACAGGTTGAAGTTGTACAAGCTGAGGTTAAACCCGAACAAGTGCACCTTCGGGGTGAGATCTGGTAAGCTGTCGGGTTTCGTCGTAAGTGATAAAGGTATTCAAGTGGATCCTGCAAAGGTGAAGGCTATATAGGAAATTCCAGCTCCCCGAATAGAAAAATAAGTCAGAGGCTTTCTGGGACGTTTAAACTATATTTCCCGATTCATCTCGCACCTGACTGCTACTTGTGAGCCAATCTTCAAGCTACTAAAGAAAGATCAAGTGGTAAGATGGGATGATGAATGTCAGGCTGCTTTTGAAAGGATCAAAGAGTATCTCTAAGAGCCACCCATTCTGATGCCTCCAGTTGAAGGGAGACCTCTGATCTTATACTTGACAGTACTCGACAACTCAATATGGTGTGTGTTGGGGCAGCATGACGAGTCTGGCCGAATAGAGCATGCTATTTATTACCTTAGCAAAAAGTTTACCGACTGCGAGACCCGATACTCATTGCTTGAGAAAACTTATTGCGCTTTGGCATGGTCTGCTCTCTGGCTAAGACAGTATATGCTGACTCACATTACTCTATTGATATCAAAGATGGATCCAATCAAGTATATTTTCGAGAAGCCTGCCTTGTCCGGAAGAATAGCAAGATGGCAGATGATCTTGACTGAGTATGACATCCAATACACGACCCAAAAGGCAATCAAAGGAAGTGTATTGGCGGATCATTTGGCACATCAAGCAGTGGACGATTACCAGTCTATGAACTTTGAATTCCTGGACGAGAATATCATGTTGGTAACTGATTGTGAAACACCTGGACCGGATGAAGGACCTGAGGAAGGATCCTAATGGTCTATGTACTTTGATGGAGATTCAAACGCTTTAGGTAATGGCATTGGCGCCGTGATCATATCTCCTAAAGGCTCTCATACTCCATTTATCACCCGACTATGTTTCAACTGCACCAACAACATGGCGGAGTATGAGGCGTGCATTATGGGTCTTCGAGCAGCAATTGACCTAAGGATTAAGTTTCTGAGTGTCTTCGGAGATTCCGCTCTCGTGATCAGTCAGATCAAAGGCGAGTGGGATATGAAACACCCGAATCTAATTCCTTATAAGGAGTATGTATTGACGTTGCTTCCGCATTTCGAGGAGATAACCTTTGAACACTTCCCTAGAGAGGAGAATTAGTTGGCGGACGCGCTGGCTACGATGTCCTCTATGTTCAAAGTCAATTGGGACAACGAGGCTCCCCGGATTACCATTGAAAGGTTGGACGAACCTGCACATTGCTTTGATATTGTGACATAAGAGGTAACAGATAAACCCTGGTTCCACGAGGTAAAAAGGTATCTTGAGGCTCAGGAGTACCCCGAGGGTGCATCTGTTAATGATAAGAAGTTTCTGAGAAGGTTCGCGGCGAAGTTCTTCATCGGTAATGACATCCTTTACAAGCGTAACCATGATTCGACCTTACTGTGATGTGTGGATAAGAACGAGGCAGAAAGGATCATGGTAGATTTACATGAAGGTACTTTCGGAACTCATTCCAGTGGACACACCATGATAAAGAAAATACTTCGGGTAGGATATTATTGGTCCATTATGGAAGCCGACTGTTATCATCATTCTCGAACATGTCACAAGTGCCAAGTCTATGCTGATAAGGTGAACATACCTCCAGTACCTCTGACTGTCTTGACAGCTCCTTGGCCTTTTGCAATGTGGGGCATCTATATGATCGGCGAGATCAAACCTACAACGTCCAATGGGCATTGTTTCATCCCGGTTCATTCGGCACAATCTGATTTGTCGATACGGTGTACCAGAGAGGATCATTACGGACAACGGTACAAATCTCAATAATAAGATGATCACCGAGCTCTGCAAACAGTTCAAGATACAGCATCACAACTCTTCTCCCTACCGGCTGAAGATGAATGGGGCTGTTGAAGCGGCTAATAAAAACATTAAGAAGATTGTGCATAAGATGACAGTGACATACAAAGACTGGCACGAGATGTTACCATTTGCTCTACATGGGTACCGTACCTCAGCACAGACGTCAACAGGAGCAACACCCTATTCCTTGGTATATGGTATAGAGGCCGTCTTGCCCATTGAAGTTCAGATACCCTCTCTTCGAATCATGAAGGATGCAGCTTTGAGCGAAGATGACTGGATTCAGACCCGGCTTGATCAGCTGAATTTAATCGACGAAAAGAGACTTGCTGCTATTTTTCATGGTCAGACGTATCAAAAGCGGATGATCAAGGTATTTAACAAGAAAGTTAGACGACAAGAGTATCAAGTGGGGGATCTGGTAATCAAGCGCATCATTCTACCTCAAGGTGATCCCAGGGGCAAATGGACCCCTACTTACGAAGGGCCATTTGTGGTTAAGAACATTTTATCAGGAGGAGCTATGATTCTAACCACCATGGATGATGACGACCTTCCTCACCCCGTCAATGCAGACATAGTGAAAAGATACTACGCATAATCAAGGACCCGCTAGGTCGACTGGCCTAGGCAAAAATAAGGGCTTCCCGGCGAACCAAAAGGGTTCGGGAAAAAATAAGGCATGAAAATGAAAAAATATGTACACCCGACAAGTCGAAAACCTGAAAAGGCGGCTTGGGTAAAAAAGGGTATCCCGGTGGGCTGAAAACCCGAAAGGGCGGTCCGGGAAAAAATTAGGGATCAAAGCGTAACACTATTTTTCATTGGATCACCTTGCCACCAGACTTCGGTATCGACTATCAAGCTCGGACGACACTAATCAATCTGATATACCTTCATCCAAGTAGCAAAGTGATGAGATGCTCGAGGACATAAAGGCAATAGCAGAGTTGGAACCCAGTGGGATTATTCACATAGCTGTTTAGTTTAGTTTTTCACAAATTGTGTAAATTCTATCATTCGGCGGTGTTCTCTTACTAGGACGTCAGCCTCTTGTACAAAAACGCCTATTTACAGGCCAAACTTCAAAATCAATACAATTCATTTTCAGAGAAATTTCAAACTGTTTTTCCTTTTTCTGTTTTGTTTTGCAAAGAACGTCCAATGTTCATTTTTGATATATGCATTTGACATTAATTGATGCTCATAAAAATTTACATGCAAAACAAAAGACGGTTACTTGTAATATCAGAAACAGGGGCAATAAGAATTGTCCAAGCTTTAGAGTTGCTCTATCCACCAGGTACAAAGGTAGATTCAGCTGAAGAATATGGCCAAGGTACTTTCACTCCCCGCAGAGTAAGACAGTAATGACAGCTCTCCCCAGCTGAGACTTGCAACTGTAAATAAATCGGTAATATTCTCCCCAAGCAGAGTTTATTCACCATCAGCACTGAAAGGTCTTAATATTCCCCAGCGGAGTATAAGAATATTCCCCAGCAGAGTCACCAGTTTTGTGATAAGGTGGGAAGAAATGACTGTTTTTTGGAATGCTGGTTTGTGTTTTGCGTTTGTGTTTGCAAAATGTCGCGGTAAGCAAGAGTCGCCACCGACTTTTATTTTATCCAACAAGGAAAGGAAAAAAGCATAGAAAAATTCCTTTTTCGAGATATTTCTCGGGTTCGGGGGGTAGATTATAGAAAGGGAAAGTATTAGCACCCTTTCTATCCGTAGTTATCTACGGGCTCTTAGGTACTTGCTCAATTGTTTTCAAAATTGTTTTTCTTTGTGCTTGTGGGTTTTGAAAAAGTTTTTGTTTGAGAACTTCGATGTAACTCTTGCTTCTGTCCTCAAGAGTGTAATGAAGTGTTTTGAAAACTTGTTCGAAAAGGAGTGTAAGTGTGAAAATTTTGTTTTAAATGAGCAAGTATCTAAGAACTATCTACCTACTCGAAAAAGGAATCTTTCTATGCTAATTTCCTTTAGACAATGCTATCCCGCTATTAATGAGTAGGTAGCATCGTCGTTGGAGTTTTAAGGGTCAATTTGAATGAGGGACATACGGTCACTAAAGCAATGTTAGGACGCCTTAGCGGTAACCCTAATGTCTTAGATCATTTTTTTGAGGCAACAATATCTGAGGCAACCATTTCGAGGCAACTATGATCTTTTAGACAAGAGGGCAACCTCTAAAACGACCTATACTCAATGACCGTGTACGAAGGCAACCAAGTGGGGTGTACCCTAAGAGTGCGCATGTGCGAGTGTGTCGTTTTCAATTATTTTTATCTTTGCACATATTAAGGGTGATCTAATTTGATTTTAAGATTAAGCATTCAATCTTGTCATGCAAACTCTATTATCAAACATCTAACAATTATAATTTGCGGAATTAAAAGTGCGGAAATTAAATTACAATGCGTCGGGTATTTACATCGCCAAAAACAACCCTTTGAAAATAAAATAAAGCGGTAAAATAAATAAATAAAGGTCCTAATTAATTATTACAATCCATAATCAGATACATAATTGGATAAGGAAAAGTAAATCGCGACGCAAAATTAAATCGGATGCACAATTAGGGTTTTGACCCTTTTGAAAGAAAATGCCTTTTTGTTGTTTTTATTTTAATAAAAGAAATTAATCCTAAATTAAATACTAAATTAAATTAATTAATTAATTAAATAAAAATAAATTATTTTTGGAGTTTTTGATTATTTAAGAAAGAAAATAAAGTAATTAAAATTAATTAGGTTTTATTTCATTTAATTACTTTATTTTCTTTCTTAAATAATCAAAAACTCCAAAAATAATTTATTTTTCATTTAATTAATTTATTAATTTAATTTAGTATTTAATTTAGGATTAATTTCTTTTCTTAAAATAAAAACAACAAAAAAGGCATTTTCTTTCAAAAGGGTCAAAACCCTAATTGTGCATCCGATTTAATTTTGTGTCGCGATTTACTTTTCCTTATCAAATTATGTATCTACTTATGGATTGTAATAATTAATTAGGACCTTTATTTATTTATTTTACCGCTTTATTTTATTTTCAAATGGTTGCTTTTGGCGATGTAAATACCCGACGCCTTGTAATTTAATTTCCACACTTTTAATTCCGCTTATTATAATTGTTAGATGCTTGATAATAGGGTTTGCATGACAAGACTGAATGCTTAATCTTAAAATCAAATTAGATCACCCTTAACAAGTGCAAAGATAAAAATAACTGAAAACGACACACTCGCACATGCGCACTCTTAGGGTACACCCCACTTGGTTGCCTTCGTACACGGTCATTGAGAATAGGTCGTTTTAGAGGTCGCCCTCTTGTCTAAAAGATCATAGTTGCCTCGGATATTGTTGCCTCAAACAAATGATCTAAGACATTAGGGTTACCGCTAAGGCGTCCTAACATTGCTTTAGTGACTGTATGTCCCTCATTCGAATTGACCCTTAAAACTCCAACGACGATGCTACCTACTCATTAATAGCGGGATATCATTGTCTAAAGGAAATTAGCATAGAACGATTCCTTTTTCGAGTAGGTAGATAGTTCTTAGATACTTGCTCATTTAAAACAAAACAAATTTTTCACACTTACACTCCTTTTCGAACAAGTTTTCAAAACACTTCATTACACTCTTGAGGATAGAAGCAAGAGTTAAATCGAAGTTCTCAAACAAAAACTTTTTCAAAACCCACAAGCACAAAGAAAAACAATTTTGAAAACAATTGAGCAAGTACCTAAGAGCCCGTAGATAACTACGGATAGAAAGGGTGCTAATACCTTCCCTTTCTATAATCTACCCCCCGAACCCGAGAAATATCTCGAAAAAGGAATTTTTCTGTGCTTTTTTCCTTTCCTTGTTGGATAAAATAAAAGTCGGTGGCGACTCTTGCTTACCGCGACATTTTGCAAACACAAACGCAAAACACAAACCAGCATTCCAAAAAATAGTCAGTTCTTCCCACCGTATCACACAAGGGTTATCACAAAGTAAAACATTTTCAAAAATAAAGCACGCACACAAGCAATTTTAAAAAGATGAGCAAGTACCTAAGAGCCCATGGAAAACCATGGATAGAAAGGGTGCTAATACCTTCCCTTTCTATAATTTACCCCTCGTACTCAGAATATCTCGAAAAAGGATTTTTCTATACTTTTTTCCTTTCCGGTTTGATGAAATAAAAGTCGGCGGCGACTCTTGCTTACCACGACATTTTGCAAACACAAAACACAAAACGCAAACCAGTATTAAATAGTCGTTTCTGCCACCGTATCACAGAACTGGCGACTCTGCTGGGGAATAATAAGTGGGGTATACCTTAGGATCTAGTTAATCATAATTGCTTCTATTGATTGCTTTCTTTGCTTTACTTCTAAGGGTTTTGTTTGGGGTTACTATAGATCCTACACCTGGATCTGGGGAATACATTTTAGGTAAGTAGCAATAGATTGTGAGGGAATTGTAAGGCGTAGACTGATACGGTTGAAGCAGTAGCTATGTTGATGTGGCACTTTGGTTGGTACCGGTATCCCTTGTGGAGAAACGAGGAGAATACGGGGCCGCCGTATGGTGTCGTTAAGCATCATTTGACCTTAGAACCTTTAATCGCCCAACTTGGCCATTAGAAAGTAGCGAGATAGTCGGCCTCAGTGTAGAGCTGAGAACTGGTTGATACTCGATGGTACACTCATTGAGATCATACTCTCGGAATAATTTCGGCCGCAAGAAAAGATTGCGTGAGCTGAAACCATGACCGATGGAGGATGGTCAGTGATATTGAGATCCTCTTGAACCCGATTAATTTTTTCTAGGATAGGTTTGAACCAACTTAACTTCAAGAGGGTACTACCTGTGACCTCATGCAAGCCTTAAACCTAAGGGCTTTGTGTGATTTGACTGTTTTTGCAATATTTGTGTTTGCTATACCTGTGGTTTATCATGACATCATGCATCATAACATGGAATTAATTCTTCATTACACTAACCATTTCAAAGACCAAGGGAATTTATCTTTGTTTTATTTTGCATATCATGGCTTCCGTGCGTAGAAATACCATCCGAGTCAACTTTGTAAAAATACCTGCCCAACTTAAAGAGTTAGCATCAAGAGTTTCTGAAACGTCTACTTTCATTAAGAGACACGTTCAACTTCTCAGCCTGGTTACTTCAAACCTTGATGAACAGATGATGAGTGTACTATTTCAGTTCTTCGATCCCAAGCATCATTGCTTCACCTTTCCAGATTACTAGCTGGTACCCACCTTATAAGAGTTCTCTCATCTATTGGGCATATCCATTCTTGAACAGGTACCCTTCACAGGTATGGAAGAGGTTCCTAAGCCAGAAGACATTGCCTCAGCTTTGCATTTAAAACGGGCCGATGTGGTATCCAATTGGGAAACTCGAAGCGGGGTCGAAGGTTTTCTAGCCAAATTTCTGATAGACCAGGCTCATCTATTCTGGGATGATTTGGATTTTTAGGCTTTTGAAGATGTCTTGGCTCTTCTTATCTATGGTTTGGTTCTCTTCCCTAATCTGGATTCCTTTGTAGATGTGAATGCTGTCAAGATTTTCCTTTCTTGCAACCTTGTGCCTACCTTGTTGGGAGATATCTTGCATGCTCTCTATACTCATACTATGAGGAGAAGAGGGACTCTTATGTGCTGCATTTCGTTGTTGTCGAGGTGGTTTATTTCTCACCTCTCTAAGTCTATGCTGAAGAACGAAGAAGGTTTGGGTTGGTCATACAAAATAATGTCACTTGCTCATACAGATATTCTTTGGTGTTCCCAGGCTATGGAATACACTGTTGTTATTGACCTCTGTAGGGGATACCCTAATGTCCCACTACTTGGTATCAGAGGGGGTATAACTTACAATCCTTGTCTATCTTTGCGACAATTTGGTCGTGCTCGGAGAGATGGTCCCCATGAGTTACTTCTCGAGGACATTGTATTCGATTATAAGGAGGATGTTAAGGAGCATCGCCGGAGGTTTATACGAGCTTGGGGCATGGTGAAAAGATCTGACCCCGAAGAATTGGGATCGAAGACTTCCCTTCCTAAGCAGCCTTATCTCCAATGGGTCCGAGCTCGTTCCCAGAAGCTTATGATGCCTTATGAGGTCGTGTTGCCAGTCATTATGGAGCCCACTAATGAAGAATGTGTTCCTTACACGGTTCTCTATCCTTACACACCCACTGATCTTGGGGAGTTGCAGAGGTTTTGGATTCAGCTGAAGAATGAGCGGGATACTTACTGGGAGCAGTTCCATAAGCAATAAAGGAAGGTTTTGAAGCTCACCAGGCAGCTCGAGGAAGAAAGAGTGATTAATGACTATATCAGCACAAAGAGGAAGCATCCATGGGACTTTTGATGTTCTATTTCTATTTTTAGATTTTATTTTGTTTACTTATTTTGTAAAGCCTTAAAGGCATTGTGAACTTTCAAAGTTTAAGCTAATAAAGTTTTGTTTATTTTTGGTTTGTAAGTTTAAATCTCCCAAAGTCTTTGAAATCATTACATGCGCATCCCATTATCATGCACATCATTACAGGTACCACTACAGGTTTCTCATCTTCTTCGCTGTTTATTTCAGCAGAAATGTCTTCCGATCAAACCATCAAAGATCTTCAGGAGTAGAACGCCCAGTTCCAACAGATGTTCATAAATATGGCTAAAGGGAAAGAGGATCTGAAGGCCCTCATTCTGAAAGAGAAGAAGAAGAAGAAGAAGAAGAAGAAGAAGAAGAAGAAGACTGGTATTCTGAATATGGGTAGAAGATTTGGAGAAAGGTTGAAGCATCAAACTGATCTGACCTCTTCATCCAAGGACGGGGAGAACCAAGAAAGGGAAAAGGACCCTAGTCCTGCAGTTTCTGACAATGATATTGATTACGACGATGAACAATATCCTCCTGCTGAGGATAGGTACAAGCAGCTAGAAGACCGTCTGAGTGCTATGGAAGTTCAGAAGGTACCTGGTTTGGATTTCGGAGAATTGGGATTGGTATCGGGGGTGGTCATCCCTCATAAGTTTAAAGCTCCGGTTTTTGCCAAGTATGATGAGGTGTCCTACCCAAAGCTCCATCTCCGCTCTTATGTCCGAAAAATTCAACCCCACACCGCTGATAGAAATTTTTGGGTGCACTTATTTCAAGATAGTCTGTCAGGGACTTAGCTTGAATGGTTCTACCAGTTGGAGGGAGCCAGTGTCCGAAATTGGGAAGATCTTTCTGCTGATTTCTACAAGTAGTGTCAGTATAACGCCGACCTTCCTCCCACTCGTACTCAGCTCCAGGGTATGTCCATGGGTGCAGGTGAAGGTTTTAAGGACTATGCTCAAAAGTGGAGAGACTTGAGTGGAAGAGTCCAACCCCCTTTGTCTGATAGGAGTTGGTTGATATGTTTCTGGGGACGCTATCTGGTCCGTTTTTCAATCACTTAATCGGCAGCTCGTCATATGGTTTCACTGAGTTAATTTTAACTGGAGAAAGAGTAGAAGCTGGAATTTAAAGTGGTAAAATACAGAAGGATGCCTCCTTGAGTTCAACTAAGAAGCCTTTTACTGGTAAGAAGGAAGCCAGTGCGATCTATAGCCTGAGGGGCCAAAGCAGATATGAACACCGTCAAACGGTAAATGCTGTAGTGATACCAAGACCCGCAGTTGCTCCACAATGCAACAACCAACAAAGGGTGGAAAGACCACAACGGCAGTTTACCCGCATCAACATGACATTAGCTGAAGTGTTGCCTCACCTACTGAAATCCAACTTGGTAACCTTGAAAGAGGCTCCCAAGAATCCAAACACTACTTCTCCCAGATACAATCCTAACGCGCGATGTGCCTACCATTCTGAGAGTCCTGGCCATGATACAAACGATTGTTGGGCTCTGAGAAACAAAGTGCAAGATTTGCTTGAAGCCAAGGATATAGAGTTTGATGCCCCAGAAAAGCCGAATGTTATAACTGCTCCCATGCCCAAACATGGTCATGGAGTTAATGTTGTTGACACCGATTTGTTTGTGACCTCTGTTGGAGAAATTTCTACTCCTCTGATGACTGTTAAGAAGAATTTGATGTTGGTCGGTTTATTTCCGGGTTATGGTGAAGGTTTCCACATGTGTTCGATTATACCTTCTAGTTTCCGTTTGTTGAAGTCGGGTGTTCAGCGCCTGATGGATAATAAAGAAATTTTGTTTGAGAAGACTATGACTCCTATTGTTCCAAATGAAGATGTTGCCATTATAACCATTTCCGCCAATCCTTCCAAGGTTTCCTCGAGAAGACCTGTTAGGATTACACCTTTTCAAAGAATTGCTCTGCTAATAATCATTGTTCCTGGTCCCATCCCGTACACCTCAGATAAGGCTGTACCATGGCATTACGGTGCTGACGTGTATTATCATGGTATTAAGCAAGATTTAAAGAATGAGGAAGTTGATACTGATGTCAGTAATATTGTCGGGACTTGTAAAGTTACTCGAAGTGGAAGGGTCTTCTCTCCCGATATTTCCCTGAAGACTATCATCAAGCCTACTGTTATTCCAACCAGCACTCCTGACATTTCTCCTATTCCTACTCCAGTTAGTACACCTGCAACTATTCATGTTCTTACTCCAGTTATCACCCTTGTTGCTGAGCCATCTGGGACTCGGGGCAAAGAAATTATAGGTAAGCCTTCTCGGACGGAGGCACCTAAGAAAATCATTGTGGAAGCCTCTAAACAAGAAATAGAGGAAATGCTAAAAATTATCAAGAAGAGCGACTACAATATAGTCGAGCAGCTGGGGCAGACCCCATCAAAGATCTCCATGTTGTCCCTACTGTTGTGTTCGGAAGCCCATGCGAAGGCTTTGATTGCATTTCTCAAGACTGCGCATGTGCCGCAGGAAACTTCAGCAGATCAGTTCAAAGATTCCGTGGCTAGCCTGACTGCTGACAATGGGCTAGGCTTTTCAGATGCGGATCTGACCCCTAAGGGGAGGAATCATAATGATGCTCTGCATGTCTCGATTGAGTGCAGGGGCACCACTATGGCTCATGTGCTAGTAGATACCGGGTCTTCACTGAATGTTCTTCCAAAGAAAGCGTTGGACCGTTTGGATTGTGAGGGTTTGACCTTAAAGCCGAGCAACATTGTGGTGAGGGCTTTTGACGGGTCGAAGAGAATGGTGCACGGGGAGGTGGACATCCATGTAAAAGTGGGTTCTCGGACTTTTGGGTCCACCTTCTACATAATGGATATCAGGCCGTCGTATTCTTGCTTGTTAGGTCGTCAGTGGATTCACAAGGCTGGGGCAGTCACTTCCACACTCCATCAGATGCTAAAGTACCCAGTGAAGGGGAAGATTGTCACAGTGCGAGGTGAAGAAGAGTATATGGTGATTCATCTCAATTCCTTCCGCTACATAGAGATGGACGGGGAATTCATAGAAACTCCTTGTCAGAATTTCGAAGAGGTCCCTCAGTTCTCGGCATCAACTGAAGTTACTACCAACGAACCTCCGCTGAAGATGGCTTCTCTCAAGGATGCCAGGGCTGTAATTGAAGAAGGTGGGTGTACCAATTGGGGTCAGCTCCCTAATTTCACTCATAAAACTGACAAATTTGGTTTGGGCTTTACTACAGGGGCTCAAAGGGTTGTTAGGCGCGCGCGGGCTGGAAGACCTCCTCTCCACATCAGTAATCGGGGAGTTAATGCAATTGAGGACAGTGAAGAAGATTCAGACATTGACAGATGGGTCTACCCAACAACCAATGGTGGACCGAATAACTGGACGGCGAAGGACTTCATACCTGTTTCTTTTATTTCGCAGTAATTGACTTTTGTTTTAAGATTTGTAATAAACAGTTTGAAACTTTATGGTCCAGTGCCTTGCCCGAGGCACCTTGGCTTTTCTTGTGAGGGTTATTATTTGTCATTTCATATATCATTAATAAAGCATTGGACGTTTTTTGCATTACAAATTTTGCGCTCCTTGTTTTTCCTTTCTGTCTTTCACTTTATCAAAACAGCTATGCTCTTACACACACTCACGTATCATACTGCAGATCCATATCCACTCTGGATCACATTGATAACAGCTCTGCTACTGCCAGTTATGACTTTGAAAATTCGATCAACCAAGTCGAGGACGAAGGTGAGGATGATTGTGAGGTGCCCGGAGAACTTGCTAGACTATTACAGCAGGGAGAAAGGGCCATACAGCCTCATGAAGAGTCGGTCGAATTAGTGAACTTGGGTACAGAGGAAGACAGGAAAGAGGTTAAGATAGGTGCGAATCTGGATCCTAGTGTCAAGCAACGATTAATACAGATGTGACACGACTATGTTGAGATCTTCACTTGGTCCTATGAAGACATGCTTGGTTTAGACACTGATATTGTGGTATATCACCTGCCGACTAAGGAAGACTGCCCTCCGGTAAAGCAGAAGGTATGTCGTGTCCTCCCTGAGATGTCCGAGAAAATCAAGGCAGAGGTTATGAAACAGTTTGATGCAGGATTCTTAACTGTCACTTCTTATCCGCAGTGGGTTGCCAACGTCGTTCTGGTACCTAAGAAGGACGGTGAGGTACGGATGTGTGTGGACTACAGAGATCTGAATAAGGCAAACCCTAAGGATGACTTCCCACTTCCTCACATTGACGTTCTGGTCGACAACACCGCGCATCATAAAATCTTTTCCTTCATGGATGGTTTCTCTGGATACAACCAGATCAAGATGGCTTCTGAAGACATGTAGAAGACAACCTTCGGTACACAGTGGGGTGCCTTCTGTTACAAGGTGATGCCTTTTGGGTTGAAAAATGCTGGGGCAACTTATCAGCGCGCCATGGTCGCTTTGTTCCATGATATGATTCACCACGAGATTGAGGTTTATGTTAATGACATGATCGCCAGGTCCCAAAATGAGTAAGAGCACCTTGATCATCTCCAAAAACGGTTTGACAGGTTGTAGACGTACAAGCTGAGGTTGAATCCGAACAAGTGCACCTTTGGGGTAAGGTCTGGCAAACTTCTGGGTTTTATTGTCAGTGACAAAGGTATTCAGGTGGACCCTGCAAAGGTAAAAGCCATACAAGAGATGTCGGCTCCCCGCACAGAAAAAGAAGTTAAAGGTTTCTTGGGACGTCTAAATTACATCACCAGGTTCATTTTACATCTGACTGCTACTTGTGAGCCAATCTTCAACTACTGAAGAAAGATCAAGTGGTAAAGTCGAATGATGAATGCCAGGCCACTTTCGAAAGAATCAAGGAATACCTTCAAGAACCACCAATTTTGATGCCTCCAGTTGAAGGAAGACCTTTGATATTATACTTGACAGTGCTAGACAATTCAATGGGGTGTGTGCTGGGGCAGCATGACGAGTCTGGTCGAAAAGAGCACGCCATTTATTACCTTAGCAAAAAGTTTACTGACTGTGAGACCCGATACTCATTGCTCTAGAAAACTTGTTGCGCTTTGGCATGGGCAGCTCGCCGACTAAGATAGTATATGCTGACTCACACTACCTTGTTTATATCAAAGATGGATCCGATCAAGTATATTTTCGAGAAGCCCGCTCTCTCCGGAAGGATAGCAAGATGGAAGATGATCTTAACCGAGTACGACATCCAATACACAACCCAAAAAGCAATCAAGGGGAGTGTATTGGCGGATCATTTGGCGCATCAGGCCGTGGATGACTACCAGTCCATGAATTACGAGTTCCCGGATGAGAATATCATGTTGGTAAACGACTGTGAAGAACCTGGAATGGATGAAGGACCCGAGGAGGGTTCCCGATGGTCTATGTATTTTGACGGAGCCTCGAACGCATTGGGTAATGGCATTTGCGCTGTAATTATATCTCCTGAGGGCTGTCATACTCCGTTCACCGCCTGATTATGTTTTAACTGCACCAACAATATGGCGGAGTATGAAGCATGTATCGTGGGTCTTCGAGCTGCTATTGACCTGAGGATTAAGTTCTTAAGTGTATTCGGAGATTCTGCTCTGGTGATAAGTCAGATCAAAGGCGAGTGGGATACGAAGCACCCGAATCTTATTCCATACAAAGAGTATGTACTGACATTGCTCCCACACTTTGTGGAGATAACTTTTGAACATTTCCCACGAGAAGAAAACCAGTTGGTGGATGCGCTAGCTACCATGTCTTCTATGTTCAAAGTCAGGCGGGACAATGAAGCTCCCCATATTACCATTAAGAAATTGGATGTACCCGCACACTGCTGTGAGGTCGATACCGAAGAAGTGGCAGACAAACCATGGTTTCACGAAGTCAAAAGGTATCTCGAGGTTCAGGAATACCCCGAGGGGGCATCCGTTAATGAAAAGAAATTTCTGAGAAGGTTCGTGGCGAAGTTCTTTATTAGCAATGGGACTCTCTATAAGCGTAACCATGATTCAACCTTACTGCGGTGTGTAGATAAGAGCGAGGCAGAAAGGATCATGGCAGAGTTACATGAAGGCACCTTCAGAACTCATTCCAGTGGACATACCATGGCGAAGAAAATCCTACAGGCAGGATACTACTGGTCCACTATGGAGGCCGATTGTTATCAGCACTCTCGAACCTGTCTTAAGTGTCAAGTCTATGCTGATAAGGTACATGTGCCTCCAGTTCCCCTGAATGTTTTGACAGCTCCTTGGCCCTTTGCAATGTGGGGCATCGACATGATTGGTGAGATCAGACCTACTGCGTCTAACGGGCATCGTTTCATTCTGGTAGCAATTGATTATTTTACAAAGTGGGTTGAAGCAGCTTCCTTTGCTACGGTAACCAAGAACGTCGTGGCGCGGTTTATCCGACACAGTCTGATCTATTGATATAGTGTACCAGAGAGGATTATTACTGACAATGGTACAAATCTCAATAATACGATGATCACTGAGCTCTGCAGACAGTTTAAGATTCAACATCATAACTCTTCTCCCTAACGGCCGAAGATGAATGGCGCTGTTGAAGCGGCTAACAAGAACATCAAGAAGATTGTGCAGAAGATGACGGTGACATACAAAGACTGGCATGAGATGTTACCATTTTCTCTTCATGGGTATCGTACCTCAGCACAGACGTCAACAGGGGCAACACCCTACTCTTTGGTGTATGGAATGGAGGCAGTCCTACCCATCGAAGTCCAGATACCCTCTCTCAGGATTATGAAGGATGCGGGTTTGAACGAAGATGACTGGATCCAAACCCGACTTGATCGGCTGAATCTAATTGATGAAAAGAGACTTACTGTTGTTTGTCATGGTCAGGCGTATCAAAGGCTAATGATCAAGGCTTTTAACATGAAAGTCAGATGTCAAGAATATCAAGTCGGGGATCTAGTGCTCAAACGCATCATACTACCGCAAGGTGATCCTAGGGGAAAATGGACCCCCACGTACGAAGGGCCATTTGTGGTTAAGAACATCTTCTCGAGAGGAGCTATGATTTTAACCGCCATGGATGGTGACGACCTTCCGCACCCTGTCAATGCAGACATAGTGAAAAGAAACTACGCATAATCAAAGACTCGCTAGGTTGACTGGCCAAGGAAAAAATAATGGCTTCCTGGCGAACCAAAAGGGTTCGGGCAAAAGTAAGGGATGAAAATGAAAAAAAAATTGTACAACCAACAAGTCAAAAACCTGAAAAGGCGACTTGGGCAAAAAAGGGTATCCCGGTGGACTAAAAACCCGAAAGGGCGGTGTTGTACCCCAAAATTTTCCCTCCCATATTTCTCAAAAAATTGCAAGAAAGATCTCCAAGTTGCTCAAGGTAGTCCAAGGGTTGGCCAGACAAGCTCTCTTCTAAGGCAGTCTACCCCAAATTAGGGTTTCATGTTGCATCAAGATCCTTGAGTTAAAGTGACCCCAAGTGCTCACAAATGTCCTAATATGTTCTCAAGATCATCCATGTCATGTTTCAAGCCTTGCAGAAGAAGTTTGCTCAGTCAATTGCTCAAAGGTCCAAAAATCGACTATGCTAGGGAACAAGTCAACTGAGACCCACATACAGCCAAACTTCAAGATTTTTGGTCAACATCCTCATTTTGAATTATATTTCATCATTTTATCAAGTTTTGCTCATGATTAATCAAGGATTGCTCATAATTCATCAAGACTCAAAAGTTGCTAAATTAGGGTTTTGCAGGAAAGGTCAACCCAACTTTGACCAAGCATAACTTTCTCATACTTTATGAGAAATGACCCATCCAAAGCTCATTTTGAATAGGATAAAATTCCCTAAAATCCATCTTCATCTCCCAAGTTCAAAATATGCACTCACAAGAAGTTATGAATTTGGACATTATAGGTCATTTTTGAAAGTCAACAAAAACACCTTTTTGTCAAAGCTTCATACATGAGCATGGAATATCAAATTGAGATGATACCAAAATTTTTGATTAAAGGACATCTCAAGCTTTCTAAAAAATCCAAGAACACCTCCAAAGATTCAAAATTGAGGAAGTTATGCATTGTTGAAGTTGACCTTTTTTGCAAAATTGCCAAAAGTCAACTATCCCCAAAACTTCAAATTTTGCCAAATGAGCCCATTCTTTTTCACTTGTTTTAAGTTGGCATTATAGCCCACGTGCTCTAGCCTTTTCCACTTGTCCATATCATATTTTTGTTAATTATTTTGATTTTTATTTGAATTAATTTGATTTAAATCAAAATAAATCAAATAAAAATCCAAAACATTAATAACCAAGGATTTTGTGTTGTGTCAGGCTTCATTATACATCTATCATCCTTCCAATTCGTGCCCAGCCTTAGAGTGCACAAAAAGATTCAAAATAAGCCATATTTGGAAAGATCTTCAAAGGGTATCAAATCAAATCCAAAGTCATTGAAAGAAGAAGATTTGGACTGAATAAACAACCTTAATGCATTGTGTGATACATAAGGGGGCGAGGCAGATCAAAAAGAAGGTTGGAGACAGGCGCTAGAGAGAAAGCAAAATCTGAAAAAAAATACCAAAAAAGTGTGAGTTCGAAATCATCATTAGAGGCAATCTCAAAGCTTGCTATTGATACCAATCGCTTCCTGGCATTCTCCACAACCTAAAGCAATCAAAAGCAGGCGTTTTCGAGTCGTCTCACGCACTGTAAGTCGCTCACGGTATCACTATGTTCTTGAAATCGATTAACACTATTCTTGCATCCATAGCATAAAATAATGGCATAATCTTGATCACCGTGATGTTTACAAGCTTTTGGCATTATTCAATTTCATTTATGTGACCTATACCGTGAATCACCATTGTTAGGTTTTCTTGGAGTTTTTTAGGGTTTTTGATTTCAGGAATAATTGGCCCTAGTAATGGGTATGGTTGTGATCAGAAGAAGGAGACGAGTCTAACCATGATGTTAGAATTCATTTACATGGCCTATACGAGATTTTGAGAGTGGACATGTTTGTAGCGACGGACATTTGTCCGTGGGTATAGGTATTGCAGGTTTTTAGCTACGGAGAGAGGAAGGGGATGAAGGCGTGTCACCCCACCATTGGCTTGTTTAAACGAGCGCACGTTTTTTTTTAATTTCTGTCCACTAACTTTTGTTTTTATATATTATTATTACTTTGTATTATGATAACAATCAAAACAACGCAGCCTAGTGGTTGCCACGCGGGTCTTAAGGCATTAGGGGCTGGAGATCAGGGGTTCGATCCTTGCCTCCAGAATTTGTTATTTTTCCTTGTTATTTCAGGGAATCCAGTACATGCTCAAGCCAAACGTCCACCATGCTCCTTCCTCATCAACATGCCAGATGGCCAGATCTGGTGGTCATCATTAAAGGTGCACCAAAGGGTCAGTCAATGCACACGCACTGGATTGCAAAAAAGTCAAATGGACCTTACAAATGGGCCAAAATTCCTGCTTTCTACACCCCCTAAATCAGGCCCATTCCTCTATCTTTTTATATTTTGTTTATATTTTCATATAATTATTTTTAATTAATTACTAACCAATAATCAATTTTCTTTTTAGCAAAAAAATCAAAAAATATTTTATGTCCAATTAAATTTTAGAATTTTATTTTCATTAATAAATATTAATTAATTTAATTAGGATATTAATGTTAGATAACTTTAATTGATTTTTGCAAATATTTAAAATTAATTAGAATCAATAGGTTTTAACGCTAATTTAATTATTTAATTTCTTTCCTAAATTAACAAAAATCCAAAAATATGTCATTAATTATTTTTTATTAATTAGTTTAATAACCAATTAATTTAGCTTTTAATTTTAGGATTTAACTTCTTTTCTTAAAAATATTTGCAAATAAAAACAAAAACATTTTTATTTAATTAGGATGGTCAAAACCCTAGTTTCTCATTCAATTCAATTGTCTCGCGCACTTTATTTTTTCTTTATTCAATTATTGTATCTGCTCCCGGTTTGTAATAATTAATTAGGACATTTATTTATTTTTCCGCTTTTAAATTTCAAAGGGTTGTTTTTGGCGATGTAAATACCCGACGCCTTGTAATAGTTAGTTTAAATTCCGCACTTTAATTTCTGCAAATTATTCAACTGTTAGATGTTTGATAATAGGGCTTGCATGACAAGAATGAATGCTTAATCTTAAAATAGTTAGATCACCCTAAACATGTGCAAAGATAAAAATAATCTGAAATCAATACACTCGCACATGCGCACTCCTAGGGTACACCCAACTTGGTTGCCTTCATAAACGGTCATTGAGTATAGGTCGTTTTAGAGGTCGCCCTCTTGTCCAAAAGATCATAAGTTGCCTCGGAAAGGTTGCCTCGGATATTATTGCCTCAAATAAATTATCTAAGACATTAGGGTTACCACTAAGACGTCCTAACGTTGCTTTAGTGACCGTAAGTCCCTCTTTCGAATTGACCCTCAAACCCCAACGACGGTGCTACCTACTCACTAATAGTGGGATAGCATTGTCTAAATAAAACGAATACAAAATGATTCCTTTTTCGAGTAGGTAGATTAGTTCTTAAGTACTTGCTCTTTCAAAACAAAACTCTTTCACACTTACACTTTTACAAACAAGTTTTCAAAAACACTTCATTACACTCTTGAGGTCAGAAGCAAGAGTTAAATCGAAGTTAAAACAAAAACTTTTCAAAACCCACAAACACAAAGAAAACAATTTTTAAAACAATGAGCAAGTACCTAAGAGCCCGTAGATAACTACGGATAGAAAGGGTGATAATAACTTCCCTTTCTATAATCTACCCCCCGTACTCAGAAATGTCTCGAAAAAGGAATTTTTCTGTGCTTTTTTCCTTTCCTTGTTGGATAAAATAAAAGTCTGTGGAGACTCTTGCTTACCGCGACATTTTGCAAAAACAAACGCAAACCAGCATTCCAAAAACAGTCAGTTCTCCCACTGTATCACAGAACTGGCGACTCTGCTGGGGACGCTTAATAAGTGGGGTGTACCTTAGGAATAGTTCATATTGTTTTCAATTGCTTGATTTGTATGCTTTATCTTTGTGGGTTTGAATCGGAGTTACTGTAGATCCTAACCCGGATCTGGGGATACCTTTTAGGTAAGTAGCAATAGACTGTGAGGTAACTGTACAGCATAGACCGATACAGTTGAAGCAGTAGCTACGTTGGTGTGACACTTTAGTTGGTACTGATATCCCTTGTGGCGCAACAAGGAGAATATGGGTCTGCTAAGGGGTCATTAAGCACCAACTGACCTTAGAACCTATAATTGACCAACTTGGCCATAGAAAAGTAGCAGTATGCTACACTCATTGAGACCAAACTCTCGCGATGATTCTGGCCGCAAGAAAAGGTTGATAAACTGGAATTATGATCGATCGAGGGTGGTAAGTGATATTGAGATCCTCTAGAACCCGGTTACTATTACTAGGATAGGTTGAACCAACTAAACTGAAAGAGGGTAGTACCTAAACTCCATGCCAGCCTGAAATTTAAGGGTTATCTGTGTGACTTGTTTGTCCTTACCATGTTTGCTATCTGTGAATACTTGTGGTGTGTTTCTATCATGACATCATGCATCATGACATTGCATGCATATTGCATTGGACTAACCATTTCAAAGACCAATGGGATTCATCTTTGTTCTGTTTTGCATATCATGGCATCTATGCGTAGAAACACTATTCAGATCAACTTTGTACAGATTCCTACTCCGCTTAGAGATTTGATTTCCAAGGTTCCTGACACTTCCTCTTTTGACAGAAGACATGGTCACCTCCTCAGTCTAGTCACCTCCAAGCTGGATGAACAAATGATGAGTGTCTTATTCCAGTTCTTTAATCCATTGTACCATTGCTTCACCTTCCCGGACTATCAGTTGGTCCCTACTTTGGAGGAGTTCTCGAATCTACTCGGCATCTCTATTCTAGAGTAGACCCCGTTTACAGGTTGGGAGATAGCTCTTAAGCCAGAGGATGTTGCTACAGCCCTACATCTGACAAAGGTTGAGGTAATGTCTAATTAGGAAACTCGGAGTGGGACAAAAGGCTTCTTGGCTAAGTTCTTGGTTGATCAGGCTAATCAGTTCTGGGACAGTTTAGACTTTCAGGCGTTTGAAGACATCCTGGCTCTTCTTATTTATGGCTTGGTTCTGTTTCCTAATTCAGATTACTTTGTTGACGTGAATGCGGTGAAGATTTTCATGTCCTGTAATCCAGTTCCCACTCTCTTGGGTGATATTCTGCACACTCTCTATGCCCGTACGGCTCAGAAATGGGGAACCCTTATGTGTTGTTCACCATTTCTGGCGAGGTGGTTTATTTCTCACCTCCCCAAATCTGTTTTGAAAAACTAGGAAGGCATGGGTTGGGCCTACAGGATTATGTCCCTTGCTCACATGGACATCATTTGGAGCACTAAAGACATGGAAGAAGTGGCTATTATTGATCGCTGTGGGGAATAGCCCAATGTTCCATTACTTGGAATTAGAGGAGGGATCACCTATAATCCTTGTTTGGCCTTATGATAGTTTGGGAGATCTAGGAGGGACGAACCTCATGAGTTGCTGCTTCCAAGCATTGTCTTTGAATTCCAGGGATATGTTGAGGGACATCGCCGCAGATTCATACGAGCCTGGGATAGGGTCAACAGGTCTGATCCGCATGAGCTAGGCATGAAGACTTATGTCCCAATACCACAGTATCTCTAGTGGGTTTGAGCCCGCGCTCAAAATCTGGGGATGCCGTACGAAGCTGTCTTGTCGGTATTTGTTGAAAGTACTGATGAAGAAGGGGTTCATCCTACCATCCTCCATCCATACATGCCTACTGACATTGGGGCATTAAAGAGGTCTTGGATCCAGCTAAGGGAAGAACGGGATGCTTACATAGAAAAGTATCATGAGCAGAAGCGTAAAATCCAGAGGCTTGCAAGGCAGCTGGAGAACGAGAAGGTCCTCAACGACTATGTCAGCACCAAAGGAAAGCGACCGTGGGAGCGCTGATTGTCTTTTATTGTTTCTAGCATAGATTTGCTTTCAGTATTTATTTTTGTAACGCCTTAAAGGCATCCGTTAAACATTGATTTCAAGTTTTTATCTAATAAAGTGTGTTTCATTTTGGTTTACGAATTTGAATCTCAAAAGTCTTTGAAATCATATCATACGCATTCCATTCCCATGCACCTCATTACAGGTACCCTTACAGGTTTCTCATCTGCTTTGCTGTTTATTTCAACACATCATGTCTTCTGAAACATCAACTGATCAAGCCATCAAGGCTCTGCAAGCTCAAAACACTCAGTTCCAGGAAATGTTCATGAACTTGGCCAAGGGTCAGCAAGATCTGAAGACTCTTATCTTGAAGGATAAGAAGAAGAAGAAGAAGACAGTCCTCCTGAATATGGGTCACAGATTCGGGAACAATTTGAGGGAAGAGGTTGATTTGTCTCACTCATCTGGAGGGGGAGAAAATCAAGAAGAAAGGAGGGCTCATAGCCCTGTGGTTTCTGACCATGAGACTGACTTTGATGAAGACTAGTATCCTCCAGCTGAGGATAGGTATAAGCAACTCGAAGACCGGTTGAGCGCAATGGAGGTCCAGAAAGTCCCTGGTCTAGACTTTGGAGATTTAGGTATGGCATTTGGGGTGGTGATTCCCCACAAGTTTAAAGCACCAGTCTTTGCTAAATACGACGGGGTCTCCTGCCCAAAGCTACACCTCTGCTCGTATGTTAGAAAGATTCAACCATACACTGCCGATAAGAACCTCTAGATTCATTTCTTTCAAGATAGCCTTTCAGGGACTCAACTTGAATGGTTCTACCAACTGGAAGGAGCTAACGTCCGTAATTGGGAGGACCTTGTTGCTGCTTCTACAATCAATACCAGTACAATGCCGACCTCGCTCCCACGCGTACCCAACTTTAGGGTATGTTTATGGGTGCGAGCGAAGGTTTTAAGGACTACGCTCAGAAATGGAGGGACCTTACTGGGAGAGTACAACCCTCTCTGACTGACAGGGAGTTAGTGGATATGTTTCTAGGGACCTTGTATGGTCCGTATTTCAACCATCTGATTGGTAGCTCATCTTCCGGGTTTAATGAGCTGATTATGACCGGGGAAAGAGTTGAGGCCGGTATCAAGAGCGGAAAGATACAAAAAGGTGCTTCATCAAGCACGGAGAAGAAGCCTTTTAAGAAGGAATCCAGCACAGTTTACAGCGCGAAGAACCAAAACATACCTGAGCACCGCCAAGCAGTTAATGCGGTGGTTATATCAAGGCTTGTTGTTGCCCCACAACACAACAATCAGTCAAGAGCAGAAAGGCCGCAAAGACAATTCACTCGGCTCAGTATGACCCTGTCTCAGATTCTTCCGCAGTTGTTAAAGACTAATCTGGTGATTCTGAAGGAGGCTCCGAAGAATCCCAATACTACATCACCGCTGTATAATCTGAACTTCCGTTGTGCTTTTCACTCTGATAGCCCGGGGCATGATACGAATAACTGCTGGGTCTTGAAGAATAAAGTGCAGGATCTGGTCGATGCTAAGGAGATCGAGTTAGAAGCGCCGGGAAAGCCTAATGTCATAACGGCACCTATGCCCAAACATGACGCGGGAGTGAATGCTATTGGGGATGATGATGAAGAGTTTGATATTGACAGCTGGATTTACCCGACTGCCGATGGTGGATTAAGCAATTAGACATCGAAGGATTCTATGCCCGTTTCTTTATTTACCCAGTAATGAGACTTTTGTTTTAAGTTTGTAATAGATAATTTTTTAAACTTTACGACCCGGTGTCTTACCTGAGGCACCATGGCTTTGTTTGTGAGGGCTTTATATTTGTCATCTCCATATATCATTAATAAAAGCAATGGACGTTTCTTGCATTTCAAATTTTTCTCTCCTTGTTTTTTATTTTTCTATCTTGCGAAACAACTATTTTACACACACTCACATATACAGATCTACATCCACTCTGGATCCCACTGATAACGACTTTGCTACTGCCAGTTATGACTTCGAAAGTCTGATCAACCAAGCCGAAGACGAAGGTGAGGATGATTGCGAAGTGCCTGGTGAACTTGCTAGACTGTTACTTCAGGAAGAGAGGGTCATACAGCCGCATGAAGAGCCAGTGGAATCAGTGAATCTAAGTACAGAGATAGACAAAAAAGAGGTCAAGATCGGTGAAAATCTGGAGCCTGGTGTTAAACAACGGTTGATACAAATGTTGTGGGACTATGTTGAGATCTTTGTCTGGTCTTATGAAGATATGCCTGGGTTGGATACCGATATTGTGGTTCACCGCCTGCCTACCAAGGAAGATTGTCCTCTAGTGAAACAGAAAGTTCGCGGAATGCGCCCAGTGATGTCTGAGAAAATCAAGGCTGAAGTTATGAAACAGTTTGATGCCGGTTTTCTAGTAGTTACTTCTTACCTGTAGTGGGTTGCCAACGTGGTTCCTGTGCCGAAGAAGGACGGTAAGGTTCGAATGTGTGTTGACTATAGGGATCTGAACAGGGAAAGCCCCAAGGATGATTTCCCTCTACCTTATATCGACGTTCTGGTTGACAACACCGCACATCATAAGGTCTTCTCCTTTATGGATGGTTTCTCCGGTTACAATCAGATTAAAATGGCTCCCGAAGACATGAAGAAGACAACCTTTGTCACGCAGTGGGGTAACTTTTGATATAAAGCCATGCCTTTCTAATTGAAGAATGTTGGAGCAACATATCAGCGCGCCATGGTCGCTTTATTCCATGACATGATCCATCATGAGATTGAGGTATACGTCGATGACATGATTGCAAGATCCCAGACTAAAGAAGAACATCTTGACCACCTTCAGAAGTTATTTGACAGGTTGAAGTTGTACAAGCTGAGGTTAAACCTGAACAAGTGCACCTTCGGGGTGAGGTCTAGTAAGCTGCTGGGTTTCGTTGTTAGTTGTTGTACCCCAAAATTTTCCCTCCCATATTTCTCAAAAAAACATTGCAAGAAGAATCTCCAAGTTGCTCAAGGATTGGCCAGACAAGCTCTCTCCTAAGGAAGTCTACCCCAAATTAGGGTTTTGTGTTGCATAAAGATCCTTGATTCCAAATGACCTCAAGTGCTCCCCAATTTCCTAATATTTTCTCAAGATCATCCATGTCAAATTTCAAGCCTTGCAGAGGAAGTTTGCTCAGTCAATTGCTCAAAAGGTCCAAAAATCGACTGTGCTAGGGAAAAAGTCAACTGTGACCCAAATACAGTCAAACTTCAATATTTTTTGTCAACATTCTCATTTTGAAGGATATTTCATCATTTTATCAAGGGTTGATCATGATTCATCAAGGATTGCTCAAAATTCACCAAGATTCAAAAGTTGTTAAATTAGGGTTTTGTAGGAAAAGTCAACTCAAATTTGACCAAGCATAACTTTCTCATACTTTATCAGAAATAACCCATCCAAAGCTCATTTTGAAGAGGATGCAATTCCTTACAATCCATCTTCATACCCCAAGTTCAAAAAATGCACTCACAAGAAGTTATGAATTTTGACATTATAGGTCATTTTTGAAAGTCAACAAAAACACCTTTTTTGTCAAAGCTTCTAACTTGAGCATGGAATATCAAAATCAGATGAGACCAAAAGCATGGATTAAAGGACATCTAAATATTTCTAAAAGGTCCAAGAACACCTCCAAAAGTTCAAAATTGAAGAAGTTATGCATTGTTGAAGTTGGACTTTTTTGCAAAATTGCCAAAAGTCAACTATCCCCAAAACTTCAATTTTTGCCAAATGGGTCCATTTTTTTTCACTTGATTTGAGTTTGAATTATTTCCCACGTGCTCTAGCTTTAGCCATGTGTCCATATATTATTTTTATTATATAATTTGATTTTTATTTGAATTAGTTCATTTTAAATCAAATAAAATTCAAAGCATTGATACCAATGGATTTCTTGATCATTTCAGGCTCCAATTACAGCTAGCTTTGCAATCAAATTCGTATCAAGGCCATTATGCACAAAAAGATATGATTTGGATCAATTTTGGAAGGTTTTAATGGAGAATCAAATCCAATATTCAATCATTGATAGACAGAGATTTGAACAACAAATGCTACCCTAATACAATGTGTAATACATAAGCAAGCGTGCAAGACAGAAAGAAGGGTTGGAGATCAGTTAGAGAGCAAGAACAAAATTTGCAAAAATACCAAAAAAGTGTGAGATCGAAACAGGGCTTAGAAGCAGTTTCAAGGCTTGGCAATTGTCCCAATCGTCTCCTGGCAATCTCCACAAGTGAAAGCAAGCAAAACCACGCGTTTTCAAGCCTCCCAGTGCACTGTAAGTCGCTCATGGAACCACCATATTCTTGATTTTGAAAAGCTTCATTCTTGCATCTATAATGAAAAATAATTGCATATTCTGGATCACCATATCATTTGCTAGCTTTTCGCAATAATCAATTTCATTCATATGCCTTATATCGTGAATCACCATGGTTAGGGTTTCTTGGAGTTTTTTAGGGCTTTTGTTTTCAAGTACAATTAGCCTACATAATGGCTATGGTTGTGATCAGAAGAAGATGACGAATCTAACCATGGTCCTAGAACTCATTTACATGGCCTGTGGGAGATTTTTGAATAAGCTTGACTTGTAGCAACGGACAGCGTCCGTGGGTATAGCCTTTTTGTTTTTTAGCCATGGTTCAAGGAAGGGGACGATGAGTTGTCATCCCCCCATTCGTCCATTCAAATAGCACGTGATTTTTTATTATTCTCTGTCCATTGGCTTTTGTTTTATATATTATGTTTTGTTTATATTATACTAACAAGTAGAAGCATGTGGTCCAGTGGCAAGCGTGGCGTTGATATCCCTTCAGGACCTGGGTTCAAATCCCAGGTCCCCCATTTTCTCAATGTTATTTTCTTACAGGCAATCATGTGCGCGCTTAGGCTTGAGATCTACCATACTCCCTCACTAATCAAAGCGCCAGATGGCCAGATCTGGTGGTCAAATCTTGAGGGCATACCATGGATTCAGTCAATGCACATGTAGGGAATCCCAAAGGTCAAACGGACCAGCTTAATGGGCCAAGCAAAAATGCTTTCAACACCTCCAAAAAAGGCCCAATTCCTTCTTTCTCTTATATTTTTTCATTTTAATTTAATTGTTTTATTTTGCTTAATTAATTTATTAACCAATCACACCTTTATTTTTTTATCAAAAATCACAAAAATACTTTTTTTATCCAATCAAATTTTACAAATTTTATTTTTATTAATAAATACTTATTAATTAATTAGGATATTAATTAGGAAACTTTAATTTATTTTGTAAATATTTAAAATTAATTAGAAATCATTAGGTTTTAATTCATTTAATTATTTTTATTTTCTTTCTTAAAATAATAAAAACTCCAAAAACATGTCATTAATTATTTTTTCCATTTAATTTATTTAATGATTAATTTAGTATTTAATTTTAGGTTTTAATTCCTTTTCTTAAAAATAAAAACAACAAAAACTTTTTCTTTAATTAAAAGGGTCAAAACCCTAATTTCGCATTCGATCCAATTTTCTCGCGCGTTTTATTTTTATTATCCAATTAATGTATCTGCTTTTGGCGATGTAAATACCCGACGCCTTGTAATAATTTAGTTTAATTTCTGCACCTTTTAATTCCGCAAATTATACAACTGTTAGATGTTTGATAATAGGGCTTGCATGACAAGAATGAATGCTTAAATCTTAAAATGGTTAGATCACCCTAAACATGTGCAAAGATAAAAATAACTGAAATCAACACACTCGCACATGCGCACTCCTAGGGTACACCCCACTTGGTTGCCTTCGTACACAGTCATTGAGTATAGGTCATTTTAGAGGTCGTCCTCTTGTCTAAAAGATCATAGTTGCCTCGAAATGGTTGCCTCGGATATTGTTGCCTCAAACAAATGATCTAAGACATTAGGGTTACCGCTAAGACGTCCTAACATTGCTTTAGTGACCGTATGTCCCTCTTTCGAATTGACCCTCAAATTCCAACGACGGTGCTACCTACTCACTAATAGTGGGATAGCATTGTCTAAAGGAAATTAGCATAGAACGATTCCTTTTTTTGAGTAGGTAGATTAGTTCTTAAGTACTTGCTCTTTCAAAACAAAACTCTTTTACACTTACACTTTTACGAATAAGTTTTCAAAAACACTTCATTACACTCTTGAGGACAGAAGCAAGAGTTAAATCGAAGTTAAAACAAAAACTTTTCAAAACCCACAAACACAAAGAAAACAATTTTGAAAACAATGAGCAAGTACCTAAGAGCCCGTAGATAACTACGGATAGAAATGGTGCTAATACCTTCCCTTTCTATAATCTACCTCCCGTACTCAGAAATATCTCGAAAAAGGAATTTTTCTGTGCTTTTTTCCTTTCCTTGTTGGATAAAATAAAAGATGGTGGCGACTCTTGCTTACCGCGACATTTTGTGAAAACAAATGCAAAACGCAAACCAGCATTCCAAAAATAATCAGTTCTCCCCACCGTATCACAGAACTGGCGACTCTGCTGGGAAAGCTTAAATAAGTGGGGTGTACCTTAAGAATATTTCATATTGTTTTCAATTGCTTGACTTGTATGATTTATCTTTGTGGGTTTGAATCGGAGTTACTATAGATCCTAACCCGGATCTGGGGGACACCCTTTAGGTAAGTAGCAATAAATTGTGAGGGAACTGTACAGCGTAGACCGATACGGTTGAAGCAGTAGCTACATTGGTGTGGCACTTTAGTTTGTACTAATATCCCTTGTGGTGCAACGAGGAAAATATGGGTCTTCTAAGGGGTCATTAAGCACCAACTAACCTTAGCACCTATAATTGACCAACTTGGCCATAGAACAGTAGCAGTATGCTACACTCATTGAAACCAAACTCTCGCGATGATTTCAGCCGCAAGAAAAGGTTGCTAAACTGGAATTATGACCGATCGAGGGTGGTCAGTAATATTGAGATCCTCTAGAACCCGGTTACTATTTCTAGGACAGGTTGAACCAACTAAATTGAAAGAGGGTAGTACCTAAGCTCCTTGCCAGCCTGAAATCTAAGGGCTATCTGTGTAACTTATTTGCCCTTACCATGTTTGCTATCTGTGAATACTTGTGATGTGTTTCTATCATGACATCATGCATCATGACATTGCATGCATATTGCATTGGACTAACCATTTCAAAGACCAATGGGATTCATCTTTGTTCTATTTTGTAGGTCATGGCATCTATGCGAAGAAACACTATTCGGATCAGCTTTGTCCAGATTCTCGCTCAGCTTAAGGAATTGGTTTCTAAGGTTCCTGACACTTCCTCCTTTATCAGAAGACATGGGCACCTCCTCAGTCTAGTCACCTCCAAGCTGGATGAACAGATGATGAGTGTCTTAGTCCAGTTTTTTGATCCACTGTACCACTGCTTCACTTTTCCGGACTACCAGTTGGTCCCCACCTTGGAAGAGTTCTCTGATCTACTTGGTATCTCCATTCTAGAGCAGATGTCGTTTACAGGTTGGGAGAAAGTCCTTAGGCCGGAAGAGATTGCTTCATCCCTCCATCTGATAAAGGCTGAGGTAATGTCTAATTGGGAAACTCGGAGTGGGACAAAAGGCTTCTTGACTAAGTTCTTGGTTGGTCGGGCTAATCAGTTCTGGGACAGTTTAGACTTTCAGGCGTTCGAAGACATCCTGGCTCTTCTCATTTATGGTCTGGTTCTGTTTCCCAACTCATATTATTTCGTGGACGTGAATGCGGTGAAGATTTTCATGTCCGGTAATCCAGTACCCACTCTCTTGGGTGATATTCTGCATACCCTATATGCCCGTACTACTCAGAAACGGGGAACCCTTATGTGCTGTGCACCATTGCTGGCGAGGTGGTTTATTTCTCACCTCCCCAAATCAGTTTTGAAGAACAAGGAAGGCATGGGTTAGGCCTACAGGATTATGTCCCTTGCTCACATGAACATCATTTGGACGACTAAAGGCATGGAAGACGTAGCTATTATTGATCGCTGTGGGGAATACCCCAATGTTCCACTGCTAGGAATCAATGGAGGGATCACCTATAATCCTTGTTTGGCCCTACGACAGTTTAGGCGAGCTAGGAGGGAAGGACCTCATGAGTTGCTGATGCCAAGCATTGTCTTTTACTTCCAAGGGGATAGTAACGAGCATCGCCGCAGGTTCATACGAGCTTGGGATAGGGTCACAGGTCTGATCCGCACGAGCTAGGTGTGAAGACTTCTCTTCCAATGGAACCATATCTCTGATGGGTTCGCACACGTGCTCAGAAGCTAGGGATGCCCTACGAAGCTGTCTTGCCTGTAATAGTTGAACTTGCTGATGAAGAAGGGGTTCCTCCTACCATCCTCCATCCATACATGCCTACTGACATTAGGGAATTAAAGAGGTCTTGGATGCAGTTGAGGGAAGAGCGGGATACTTACAGAGAAAAGTATCACGAGCAAGAGCGGAAGATCCTAAGGTTGACAAGGCAGCTAGAGAACGAGCAGATCCTCAACGACTATGTCAGCACCAACGGGAAACGGCCATGGGAGCGGTGATGTCTTTTGTTATTTCTAGTTTTGATTTACTTTTTAGTTTTTCTTTTTGTAACGCCTTAAAGGCATTTGTTGAACATTTGAATTCAAGTTTATCTAATAAAATTGTGTTTCATTTTGGTTTACGAATTTGAATCCCTAAAGTCTTTGAAATCATATCATGCACTCATTCCCATGCACTTCATCACAGGTACCCTTACAGGTTTCTCATCTTCTTCGTTGTTTATTTTAGCACATCATGTCTTCTGAAACATCAACTGATCAAGCCATCAAGGCTTTGCAAGCTCAAAATGCCCAGTTCCAGGAAATGTTCATGAGTTTGGCCAAGGGTCAGCAAGATCTGAAGACCCTTATCCTGAAAGATAAGAAGAAGAAGAAGGTCCTACTGAATATGGGTCGTAGATTTGGAAACAATTTGCGAGAAGAGGTTGATTTGACTCACTCATCTGGAGGGAGAGAAAATCAGGAAGAAAGGAGGGCTTCTAGCCCTGTGGTTCTGACAACGAGACTGACTTTGATGAAGACCAGTATCCTTCGGCTGAGGATAGGTATAAGCAACTCGAAGACCGGTTGAGCGCAATGGAAGTCCAGAAGGTACTTGGTCTGGACTTTGGATATTTGGGTTTGTCATCTGGGGTGGTGATTCCCCACAAGTTTAAAGCACCAGTCTTTGCTAAATACAACGGGGTTTCTTGCCCAAAGTTGCACCTCCGCTTGTATGTTAGAAAGATCCATCCATACACCACTGATAAGAATCTCTGGATCCACTTCTTTCAAGACAGTCTTTCAGGGACTCAGCTTGAATGGTTTTACCAGCTGGAAGGAGCTAGTATCCGTAATTGGGAAGATCTTGTTGCTGCTTTCTACAAGCAGTACCAATACAATGCCGACCTCGCTCCCACGCGTACCCAACTTCAGGGTATGTCTATGGGTGCGAGCGAAGGTTTCAAAGACTACGCTCAGAAATGGAGGGACCTTGCTGGAAGAGTACAACCCCCGCTGGCTGACAGGGAGTTAGTAGATATGTTTCTTGGGACCTTTTCTGGTCCGTATTTCAACCATCTGATTGGAAGTTCATCGTCCGGGTTTACCGAGCTGATTATGATCGGGGAAAGGGTTGAAGCCGGTATAAAGAGCGATAAAATACAGAAGGGTGCTTCGTCAAGTACCGAAAATAAGCCTTTTAAGAAGGAGTCAAGCGTTATTTACAGCTCAAAGAGCCATAATAGGCCTGAACGTCGCCAAGCAGTTAATACAGTGGTTATATCAAGACCTGTTGTTGCTCCTCAGCGCAACAATCAACCAAGGGCCGAGAGGCCGCGAAGATAATTCACTCAGCTCAATATGACCCTGTCTCAGATTCTACCGCAGTTATTGAAGACCAACTTGGTGATTCCGAAGGAGGCCCCAAAGAATCCCAATATAACATCACCAATGTACAACCCGAACGCCCATTGTGCTTTTCACTCCGATAGCCCGGAGCATGACACAAATGATTGCTGGGTTTTGAAGAATAAGGTGCAAGACCTGATTGATGCTAAGGAGATTGAGTTCGAGGCGCCTAAAAGGCCTAATGTTGTGACTGCTCTTATGCCCAAACATGGAGTAAATGATGTAGATGAAGACTCGTTTGTGGTTTCTGTGAAAGACATTGTTACTCCATTAATTACTATGAAGAAGAACCTTCTGTTAGCCGGTTTATTTCCGAGTTATGGTGAAGGTTGTCGTCTGTGTGCCATCCTACCTACTGGTTGCCATCTTCTGAAGTCAGGTGTCCAACGCCTGATGGATAATAAAGAAATTATATTTGAGAAGACTTTTGTTCCTTTGGTTCCTACTGAAGAAGTTGCTATAATCACCATTTTTGACAATTCTTCCAAGGCTTCCTCGAGAAAGCCTGTTAGAATTACATCTGTTCCGAGAATTGCACCGTTGATCATTACCATTCCTGGGCCTATCCCCTATACGTCAGATAAAGTTGTCCCAAGGCACTACGGGGCTGACGTGTATTATCACGGAGTTAAACAAGACTTTAATGTTGAAGAGGCTGATAATGACGTCAGCAATATTGTTGGATCTAGTAAAGTCACCCGCATCGGAAGACTTTTCTCCCCTGAGATCTCTCCACCAGTTGTTCGGAAGCCTGTTGTTATTACACATGCCAGTACACCTGCTATTATCCTTGTTCATGTTCCAATCCTTACCCCTGTCGCCGAGTCATCTGACACTCGGGGCAAAGGGATCACCGGTGAGCCTTCCCGGACGGAGGCACTGAAGAAGATTACTATTGAAGCCTCTAGACAAGAGATGGAGGAAATTTTGAAGATCATCAAAAAGAGAGACTACAACGTAGTCAAGCAGCTGGGGCAGACCCCGTCCAAAATCTCTATGTTGTCTTTGTTGCTATGCTCAGAGGCCCATGCCAAGGCTCTAATTGCTTTCCTGAAAACTGCACACATACCCCAGGAAACATCTGCTGACCAGTTCAAAGAGTGTGTAGCGAGTTTAACTACTGATAATGGTCTGGGTTTCTCCGACACCGACTTGACTGCCAAGGGAAAGAATCACAATGACGCCCTGCATGTTTCAATTGAGTGCAGGGGCACTACTCTGGCTCACATGTTGGTAGACATTGGGTCTTCGCTGAATGTGTTACCCAAGAAAGCGCTGGACCGGTTAGACTGTGAAGGGTTGGAGCTGAAACCAAGCAACATTGTGGTCAGGGCCTTTGATGGGTCCAAGAGGATGGTACACGGAGAAGTGGATATTCCGGTGAAGGTTAGTTCTCATATTTTCGCATCTACATTCTATGTGATGGACATTCGGCCATCTTATTCTTGTTTGTTGGGTCGTCCGTGGATCCACAAAGCTGGGGCAGTAACTTCTACGCTCCACCAGATGCTGAAATACCCAGTAAAGGGGAAAATTGTTACAGTACGAGGGGAAGAGGAGTACATGGTGAGTCACCTCAACTCTTTCCGGTATGTGGAAATGGACGGGGAGTTCATTGAAACCCCGTGTCAACGTTTTGAAGAAGTCCCCCAAACGCTGGCGTCGACTGAAATTGTTACTGAAAATCCTCCAATGAAGATGGCTTCCTTTAAGGATGCCCGGGTTGTTGTTGAGAAAGGTGGGTGTGCAAATTGGGGCCAACTCCCTGATTTTGCACATAAGACTAGCAAGTGTTGTTTGGGTTTCACTGCAGAAGCTCAAAGGGCTGTTCGGCGTGCGCAGATCAGAGGACCTCCCCCGTTTATCAGTAATTCTGGAGTAAATGCCATTGAAGACGGTGTTGAAGAGTCTGAGTTTGACAGCTGGATTTACCCAACAGCCGACGGTGGATTAAGCAACTGCACAACAAAAGACTTCGTCCCGATTTCTTTTATTACCCAGTAATGATACTTTGTTTTAAGTTTGTAACAGACAATTTTTAAACTTTACGGCCCAGTGTCTTACCCGAGGCACCGTGGCTTTGTTTGTGAGAGCTTTATGTGTCCTCTACATATATCATTAATAAAAGCATTGGACGTTTCTTGCAATTCAAATTTTGCGCTCCTTGTTTTTCTTTTATTATATATTGCAAAACAGCTATTTTACACACACTCACATATACAGGTCTACATCCATTCTGGATCTCACTGGTAATGACTCTGCTACTGGCGGTTATGACTTTGAAATTCCAATCAACTTAGCCGAAGACGAAGGTGAAGATGATTGTGAAGTGCCTGGTGAACTTGCAAGACTGTTAATTCAGGAAGAGAGGGCTATACAACCGCATGAGGAGCCCGTGGAAACAGTAAATCTGGATACAGAAGAAGACAAGAAAGAGGTGAAAACCGGTGTAAATCTGGAACCTAGTGTCAAGCAACGGTTGATTCAGATGCTGCGTGACTATGTTGAGATCTTTGCTTGGTCTTATGAAGATATGCCTGGGTTGGATACCGATATTGTGGTTCACCGCCTACCTACCAAGGAAGATTGTCCTCCAGTGAAACAGAAGGTCCACCGAAAGCGCCCGAAGATGTCTGAGAAAATCAAGGCTGAAGTGATGAAACAGTTTGACGTCGGCTTTCTAGCAGTTACTTCTTACCCACAGTGGGTTTCTAACGTGGTTCCAGTGCCGAAGAAAGATGGTAAGGTTCGAATGTGTGTTGACTACAGGGATTTGAACAGGGCGATCCCTAAAGATGATTCCCATCTACCTCATATCGATGTTCTGGTTGACAACACCGCACAGCATAAGGTCTTCTCTTTTATGGATGGTTTCTCCGGTTATAATCAGATTAAAATGGCTCCCGAAGACATGGAGAAGACAACCTTTGTTACTCAATGGGGTACCTTCTGTTACAAGGTCATGCCTTTTGGATTGAAGAATGCTGGGGTAACATATCAGCGCGCCATGGTAGCTTTGTTCCATGACATGATCCATCATGAGATTGAAGTATGCGTTGACAACATGATTGCAAGATCCCAGACTGAAGAAGAACATCTTGACCACCTTCAGAAGTTATTTGACAGGTTGAAGTTGTACAAGCTGAGGTTAAACCCGAACAAGTGCACCTTCGGGGTGAGATCTGGTAAGCTGTTGGGTTTCGTCGTAAGCGATAAAGGTATTCAGGTGGATCCTTCAAAGGTGAAGGCTATACAGAAAATGCCAGCTCCCCGAACAGAAAAAGAAGTCAGAGGCTTTTTGGGACGTTTGAACTATATTTCCCGATTCATCTCACACCTGACTGCTACTTGTGAACCAATCTTCAAGCTGTTGAAGAAAGATCAAGTGGTAAGATGGAACGAAGAATACCAGGCCTCTTTCGAAAGGATCAAGGAATATCTCCAAGAGC
Source organism: Vicia faba (assembly GCA_948472305.1). NCBI lineage: Eukaryota > Viridiplantae > Streptophyta > Magnoliopsida > Fabales > Fabaceae > Vicia > Vicia faba. The sequence goes on from OX451741.1 coordinate 823,730,153, forward strand.
CACCTATTTTGATGCCTCCAGTTGAAGGGAGACCTTTGATCTTATACTTGACAGTACTCGACAACTCAATGGGGGTGCGTGTTGGGGCAGCATGATGAGTCTGGCCGAAAAGAGCATGCTATTTATTACCTTAGCAAAAGGTTTACCGACTGCGAGACCCGATACTCGTTGCTTGAGAAAAATTGCTGCGCTTTGGCATGGGCTGCTCGTCGGCTGAGACAGTATATGCTGACTCACACTACTCTATTGATATCAAAAATGGATCCAATCAAGTATATCTTCGAGAAGCCTTCCTTGTCCGGAAGAATAGCAAGATGGCAGATGATCTTGACTGAGTATGACATCTAGTACACGACCCAAAAGGCAATTAAGGGAAGTGTGATGGCAGACCATTTGGCACATCAAGCAGTGGACGATTACCAGTCTATGAACTTTGAGTTTCTGGATGAGAATATCATGATAGTAACCGAATGTGAGGAACCTGGACCAGATGAAGGACCTGAGGAAGGATCCTGATGGTCTATGTACTTTGATGGAGCTTCAAACGCTTTGGGTAATGGCATTGGCACCGTGATCATATCTCCTAAAGGCTCTCATACTCCGTTTACCGCCCGACTATGTTTCAACTGCACCAATAATATGGTGGAGTATGAAGCATGCATCATGGGTCTTCGAGCAGTAATTGACCTAAGGATTAAGTTTTTGAGTGTGTTCGGAGATTCCTCTCTCGTGATCAGTCAGATCAAGGGCGAGTGGGATACGAAACACCCAAATCTTATTCCTTACAAGGAGTATGTATTGACGTTGCTTCTGCATTTTGAAGAGATAACCTTTGAACACTTCCCTAGAGAGGAGAATCAATTAGCGGACACACTAGCTACAATGTCTTCTATGTTCAAAGTCAATTGGGACAACGAAGCTCCCTGGATTATCATTGAAAGGTTGGACGAACCTGCACATTACTGTGACATTGAGACTGAAGAGGTAGCAGATAAACCTTGGTTTCATGAGGTGAAAAGGTATCTTGAGGCTCAGGAATACCCCGAGGGTGCATCTATTAATGACAAGAAGTTTTTGAGGAGGTTCGCGGCGAAGTTCTTCATCAGTAATGACATCCTTTACAAGCGTAACCATGATTCAACCTTACTGCGATGTGTGGATAAGAACAAGGCAGAAAGGATCATGGCAGAGTTACATGAAGGTACTTTCGGAACTCATTCCAGTGGACACACCATGGCAAAGAAAATCCTTCGGGCAGGATATTATTGGTACACAATGGAAGCCGACTGTTATCAGCATTCTCGGACCTGTCATAAGTGTCAAGTCTATGCTGATAAGGTGCACATACCTCCAGTTCCTCTGAACGTCTTGACGACACCTTGGCCTTTTGCAATGTGGGGCATCGACATGATCGGCGAGGTCAGACCTACGGCCTCTAACGGGCATCGTTTCATCCTGGTAGCTATTGATTACTTTACAAAGTGGGTTGAAGCAGCTTCCTTTGCTACTGTAACCAAGAACGCCGTGGCACGGTTCATTCGGCACAATATGATTTGTCGATACGGTGTACCAGAGAGGATCATAACGGATAATGGTACAAATCTCAACAATAAAATGATCACCGAGCTCTGCAAGCAGTTCAAGATACAGCATCACAACTCTTCTCCCTACCGGCCAAAGATGAATGGGGCTGTCGAAGCGGCTAATAAGAACATCAAGAAGATTGTGCAGAAGATGACAGTGACATACAAAGACTGGCACGAGATGTTACCATTTGCTCTTCATGGGTACCGTACCTCAGCACGGACGTCAACAGGGGCAATGCCCTATTCCTTGGTATATGGCATGGAGGCAGTCTTGCCCATTGAAGTTCAGATACCCTCTCTTCGGATTATGAAGGATGCAGGTTTAAGCGAAGATGACTGGATTCATACTCGGCTTGATCAGCTGAACTTAATCGACGAAAAAAGACTTACTATTATTTGTCATGGTCAAACGTATCAAAAACGGATAATCAAGGAATTTAACAAGAAAGTTAATCGACAAGAGTATCAAGTTGGGGATCTGGTGATCAAACGCATCATTCTACCTCAAGGTGATCTCCGGGGCAAATGGACCCCTACTTATGAAAGGCCATTTGTGGTTAAGAACATTTTCTCAGGAGGAGCTATGATTCTAACCACCATGGATGGTGACGACCTTCCTTACCCCGTCAATGCAGACATAGTGAAAAAACACTATGCATAATCAAAGACCCGCTAGGTCGACTGGACTAGGCAAAAATAAGGGATGAAAATGAAAAAATGTACACCCGGCAAGTCGAAAACCTGAAAAGGCGGCTTGGGCAAAAAAGGGTATCCTGGTGGACTGAAAACCCGAAAGGGTGGTCCAGGCAAAAATTAGGGATCAAAGCGTAACACTATGTCTCATTGGATCACCTTGCAACCAGACTTCGGTATCGACTATCAAGCTCGGACGGCACTAATCAATCTGATCTACCTTCAACCAAGTAGCAAAGTGATAAGATGCTCGAGGACATAAAGGCAATAGCAGAGTTGGAACCCAGTGGGATTATTCACATAGCTGTTTTATTTAGTTTTTCACAAATTGTATAAACTTTATTTGTATGGCGGTGTTCTCTTACTAGGACGTCATCCTCTTGTACAAAAACGCCTATTTACAGGCCAAACTTAAAAATTAATACAATTCATTTTCATAGAAATTTCAAACTGTTTTTTCTGTTTTGTTTTGCAAAGAACGTCCAATGTTCATTTTTGATATATGCATTTGACATTAATTGCTACTCATGAATATTTACATGCGAAACAAAAGACGATTACTGGTAATATCATAAACAGGGGCAAATAAGATTTGTCCAAGCTTTACAGTTGCTCTATCCACCAGGTACAAGGTAGATTTAGCTGAAGAATATAGCTAAAGGTGCATTCACTCTCCGCAAAGTAATAAAAGACAGTAATGATAGCTCTCCCCAGCTGAAACTTGCAACTGTGAATGAATCGGTAATATTCTCCCCAAGCAGAGTTTATCTACCATCAGCACTGAAAAGTCTTATTATCCTCGGCGGAGTACAAAATATCACCAGTGGAGTTTGAAATTTTTCCCCAGCGCAGTCTGAAAAAGCATCCCCAGTGGAGTTTGGAAAATCTTCCCCAGTGGAGTTTGGAGGATCATCCCCAGTAGACTTTGGAAGATTGTCCCCAGTAGAGCCTAAATGGTTATCCCCAGTGAAGCCGCAGCTGAACATCATCCCCAGTGGGGTTCTTTCCTTTCACAAACAAGAATTCAATCCCCAACAGGATTTAGTATCACCAGCAACGATAATTCATCCCCAGCAGAATTTATCAGTGGAATCCTCAGCAGAACATCTCTTCCCCACAGAGTAATCTCCTCATTAGTTTATTCCCCAACGGAGTTATCCTCTCCTACAGGTTTATTCGCACAATCATCTTTGTGCGCCATCCCCAGCAGAAACGAAGAATTCAACTCTTTTCTCCAGCAGCTATTTGGGATTTATTTTCCCCAGCTACAAAGCATTACATTTTCATACATCATGACACATGTATATACGCATCATATAACACAATCTCCTTTATCTTGAGAACATCATTGCCTGATACATATCATGCATTACATACAACTAACCTTTACCTTTCAGGAAGGATGCGATTAAATTCCCATAAAATTTAAAGCTATGGAGCTTTTACCAAGTCGAATTACTGACAAGTTCTTAAATCTCAACAGAGTTTTTCTCAGTTGAATTACAGGCATGGTCCTAAATCTCGACAAAGTTTTCCTCCGTCGAATTACAGACGAGTTCCTAAATCTCAGCAGAGTTTTCTCAGTTGAATTACGGGCGAGTTCATAAATCTCGATGAAGATGTTTCCCCCCAAGTCGAATTACTGAAAAGTTCTTAAATCCCAACAGAGTTTTCTCAGTTGAATTACAGACAAGGTCCTAAATCTCGACAAAGTTCCTCCGTTAAATTACAGACAAGTTCCTAAATCTCAGCAGAGAAGTTTTCTCAGTTGAATTACGGGCGAGTTCTTAAATCTCGATGAAGATGTTTCCCCAAGTCGAATTACTGACAAGTTCTTAAATCTCAACAGAGTTTTTCTCAGTTGAATTACAGACAAGGTCCTAAATCTCGACAAAGTTCCTCCGTTGAAGTACAGACAGGTTCCTAAATCTCAACAGAGAAGTTCTCTCAGTTCAATTACGGGCGAGTTCTTAAATCTCGACGAAGATGTTTCCCCAGTTGAATTACGGGCAAGTTCCTAAATCTCGACACCTCAGTTGAATTACGGACGAGTTCCTTTCCCTCAACAAAAATTAGACTTCCCCAGCAGAATCTTCCACAACAACAGGTATACAAGCTCTCGCTAAGGAATCTCTTATGCGATCGACACTCCTTCAAATGGCATCTTTAAGCCCATCCCCTCGTCACCAATCTCCAAATGGCATTTGTAAGCCCATTTCCGACATCACAAGGCTGATTACCACTTCATGCGAGTGCAAATTTCTGGGCACTCTAGTGTTTAATCATTTTCCACCTTCCGATCACGAAAGGCATAAAAGCCAATCTACATCCTCAGGTTTAAGAAGATTGAACAGGGTCAGCTGTTGTACCCCAAAATTTTCCCTCCCATATTTCTCAAAAAAACATTGCAAGAAGAATCTCCAAGTTGCCCAAGGTTGCTCAAGGATTGGCCAGACAAGCTCTCTCCTAAGGCAGACTACCCCAAATTACGGTTTTGTGTTGCATCAAGATCCTTGAGTCCAAATGACCTCAAGTGCTCCCCAATGTCCTAATATGTTCTCAGGATCATCCATGTCAAATTTCAAGCCATGCAGAGGAAGTTTGCTCAGTCAATTGCTCAAAAGGTCCAAAAATCGGCTATGCTATGGCAAAAGTCAACTGTGACCCAAATACAGTCAAACCTCAAGATTTTTTGTCAACATTCTCATTTTTAAGGATATTTCATCATTTGATCAATGGTTGATCATGATTCATCAAGGATTTCTCAAAATTCATCAAGATTCATAAGTTGTTAAATTAGGGTTTTGTAGGAAAAGTCAACTCAACTTTGCCAAGCATAACTTTCTCATACTTTATGAAAAATGACCCATCCAAATCTCATTTTGAATAGGATGCAATTCCCTACAATCCATCTTCATACCCCCAAGTTCAAAAAATGCACTCACAAGAAGTTATGAATTTTGACATTATAGGTCATATTTGAAAGTCGATAAAAACACCTTTTTTGTCAAAGCTTCTAAATTGAGCATGTAATATCAAAATGAGATGAGACCAAAAGGGTTGATTAAAGTACATCTCAAGATTTCTAAAAAGTCCAAGAACACCTCCATAAGTTCAAAATTGAAGAAGTTATGCATTGTTGAAGTTGGACTTTTTTGCAAAATTGCCAAAAGTCAACTATCCCCAAAACTTCAAATTTTGCCAAATGGGCCCATTCTTTTTCACTTGATTTGAGTTTGCATTATTTCCCACGTGCTCTAGCTTTAGCCATGTGTCCATATCTTATTTTTATTATTTAATTTGATTTTTATTTGAATTAATTCATTTTAAATCAAATAAAATCAAATAAAATCCAAAGCATTGATACCAATGGATTTCTTGATCATTTCAGGCTCCAATTACAGCTAGCTTTGCAATCAAATTCGTATCGAGGCCATTATGCACAAAAAGATATGATTTGGATCAATTTTGGAAGGTTTTAATGGAGAATCAAATCCAATATTCAATCATTGATAGAGGGAGATTTGAACAACAAATGCTACCCTAATACAATGTGCAATACATAAGCAAGCGTGCAAGACAGAAAGAAGGGTTGTAGATCAGTTAGAGAGCAAGAACAAAATTTGCAAAAACACCAAAAAAAGTGTGAGATCGAAACAGGGCTTAGAAGAAGTTTCAAGGCTTGGCAATTGTCCCAATTGTCTCCTGGCAATCTCCACAAGCGAAAGCAAGCAAAACCACGCATTTTCAAGCCTCCCAGTGCACTGTAAGTCGCTCATGGAACCCCCATCTTCTTGATTTCGAAAAGCTTCATTCTTGCATCTATAATGAAAAATAATTGCATATTCTGGATCACCATATCATTTGCTAGCTTTTTGCAATAATCAATTTCATTCATATGCCTTATATCGTGAATCACCATGGTTAGGGTTTCTTGGAGATTTTTAGGGCTTTTGTTTTCAGGTATAATTAGCCTACATAATGGCTATGGTTGTGATCAGAAGAAGATGATGAATCTAACCATGGTCTTAGAACTCATTTACATGGCCTGTGGGAGATTTTTGAATAAGCTTAACTTGTAGCAACAGACAACGTATGTGGGTATAGCCTCTTTGTTTTTTAGCCACGGTTCAAGGAAGGGGACGATGAGTTGTCATCCCCCCATTCGTCCATTCAAACAGCGCACGCTTTTTTATTATTCTCTGTCCATTTGCTTTTGTTTTATATATTATGTTTTGTTTATATTATACTAACAAATAGAAGCATGTGATCCAGTGGCAAGCGTGGCATGGATATCCCTTCAGGACCTGGGTTCGAATCCTAGGTCCCCCATTTTCTCAATGTTATTTTCTTGCAGGCAATCATGTACGCGCTTAGCCTTGAGATCTACCATACTCCCTCACTAATCAAAGCGCCAGGTGGCCAGATGGCCAGATCTGGTGGTCAAATCTTGAGGGCATACCATGGATTCAGTCAATGCACATGCAGGGAATCCCAAAGGTGAAACGGACCACCTTAATGGGCCAAGCAAAAATGCTTTCAACACCTCCAAAAAAGGCCCAATTCCTTCTTTCTCTTATATTTTTTCATTTTAATTTAATTGTTTTATTTTGCTTAATTAATTTATTAACCAATCACACCTTTATTTTTTTATCAAAAATACTTTTTTATCCAATCAAATTTTAGAACTTTTATTTTTATTAATAAATACTTATTAATTAATTAGGATATTAATTAGGAAACTTTAATTTATTTTGTAAATATTTAAAATTAATTAGAAATCGGTAGGTTTTAATTCATTTAATTATTTTTATTTTCTTTCTTAAAATAATAAAAACTCCAAAAACATGTCATTAATTATTTTTATTTAATTTTAGGTTTTAATTCCTTTTCTTAAAACTAAAAACAACAAAAACATTTTCTTTAATTAAAAGGGTCAAAACCCTAATTTCGCATTCGATCCAATTTTCTCGTGCGTTTTATTTTTATTATCCAATTAATATATCTGCTCCCGGTTTGTAATAATTAATTAGGATATTTATTTTTCCGCTTTTAAATTTCAAAGGGTTGCTTTTGGCGATGTAAATACCGGACGCCTTGTAATAATTTAGTTTAATTTCCGCACCTTTTAATTCTGCAAATTATACAACTGCTAGATGTTTGATAATAGGGCTTGCATGACAATAATGAATGCTTAAATCTTAAAACGGTTAGATCACCCTAAACATGTGTAAAGATAAAAATAACTGAAATCAACACACTCGCACATGCGCACTCCTAGGGTACACCCCACTTGGTTGCCTTCGTACACAGTCATTGAGTATAGGTCGTTTTAGAGGTCGTCCTCTTGTCTAAAAGATCATAGTTGCCTTGAAATGGTTGCCTCGGATATTGTTGCCTCAAACAAATGATCTAAGACATTAGGGTTACCGCTAAGACGTCCTAACATTGCTTTAGTGACCGTATGTCCCTCTTTCGAATTGACCCTCAAATTCCAACGATGCTGCTACCTACTCACTAATAGTGGGATAGCATTGTCTAAAGGAAATTAGCATAGAACGATTCCTTTTTTCGAGTAGGTAGATTAGTTCTTATGTACTTGCTCTTTAAAAACAAAACTCTTTCACACTTACACTTTTACGAATAAGTTTTCAGAAACACTTCATTACACTCTTGAGGACAGAAGCAAGAGTTAAATTAAAGTTAAAACAAAAACTTTTCAAAACCCACAAACACGAAGAAAACAATTTTGAAAACAATGAGCAAGTACCTAAGAGCCCATAGATAACTACGGATAGAAAGGATGCTAATACCTTCCCTTTCTATAATCTACCCCCCGTACTCAGAAATATCTCGAAAAAGGAATTTTTCTGTGCTTTTTTCCTTTCCTTGTTGGATAAAATAAAAGATTATGGTGACTCTTGCTTACCGCGACATTTTGCGAAAACAAACGCAAACCAGCATTCCAAAAACAGTCAGTTCTCCCCACCGTATCACATTAGTGATAAAGGTATTCAAGTGGATCCTGTAAAGGTGAAAGCTATACAGGAAATTCCAGATCCTCGAATCGAAAAATAAGTTAGATGCTTTTTGGGATGCTTGAATTACATTGCCCGATTCATCTCACACCTGACCGCTACTTGTGAGCCAATCTTCAAGCTACTGAAGAAAGATCAAGTGGTAAGATGGAACGATGAATGTCAGGCCTCTTTCTAAAGGATCAAGGAATATCTCCAAGAGCCACCTATCCTGATGCCTCCAGTTGAAGGGATACCTCTGATCTTATACTTGACAGTACTCGACAACTTAATGGGATGCGTGATGGGGTAGCATGACGAGTCTGGCCGAAAAGAGCAAGTTATTTATTACCTTAGCAAAAAGTTTACCAACTACGAGACCTGATACTCGTTGCTTGAGAAAACTTGTTGCGCTTTGGCATGGACTGCTCGCCGGTTGAGACAGTATATGCTGACTCACACTACTCTGTTGATATCAAAGATGGATCCAATCAAGTATATCTTCGAAAAGCCTGCCTTGTCCAGAAGAATAGCAAGATGGCAGATGATCTTGACTGAGTATGACATCCAGTATACGACCCAAAAGACAATCAAAGTAAGTGTGTTGGCAGATCATTTGGCACATCAAGCAGTGGATAATTACTAGTCTATGAACTTTGAATTCTCGGATGAGAATATCATGATAGTAACCGACTGTGAAGAACCTGGACCGGATGAACGGCCTGAGGAAGGATCCCGATGGTCTATGTACTTTGATGGAGCTTCAAACGCTTTGGGCAATGGCATTGGCGCCATGATCATATCTCCTAAAGGCTCTCATACTCCGTTCACCGCCCGACTATGTTTCAACTGCACCAACAATATGGCGGAGTATGAAGCGTGCATCATGGGTCTTCGAGCAGCAATTGACCTAAGGATTAAGTTCTTGAGTGTGTTCGGAGATTCTGCTCTCGTGATCAGTCAGATCAAAGGCGAGTGGGATACGAAACACCCGAATCTTATTCCTTACAAGGAGTATGTATTGACGTTGCTTCTGCACTTCGATGAGATAACCTTTGAACACTTCCCTAGAGAGGAGAATCAGTTAGCGGACGCGCTAGCTACAATGTCTTATATGTTCAAGGTCAATTGGGACAACGAGGCTCCCCGGATTACCATTGAAAGGCTGGATGAACCTGCACATTGCTGTGACATTGAGACTGAAGAGGTAGCAGATAAACCCTAGTTTCACGAGGTAAAGAGGTATCTCGAGGCTCAAGAGTACCCCGAGGGTGCATCTGTTAATGATAAGAAGTTTCTGAGGAGGTTCGCGGCGAAATTCTTCATCAGCAATGGCATTCTTTACAAGCGTAATCATGATTCAACCTTACTGTGATGTGTGGATAAGAACGAGGCAGAATGGATTATGGTAGAGTTACATGAAGGTACTTTCGGAACTCATTCCAGTGGACATACCATGGCAAAGAAAATCCTTTGGGCAGGATATTATTGGTTTACAATGGAAGCCGACTATTATCAGCATTCTCAGACCTATCACAAGTTCCAAGTCTATGCTGATAAGGTGCACATACCTCCAAATCCTCTGAACGTCCTGACAGCTCCGTGGCCTTTTGCAATTTGGGGCATCAACATGATCGGAGAGATCAGACCTACGATGTCCAACGACCATCGTTTCATCCTGGTAGCTATTGATTACTTTACGAAGTGGGTTGAAGCAGCTTCCTTTGCTACTGTAACCAAGAACATCATGGAACGGTTTATTCGGCACAATCTGATCTGTCGATACGGTGTACCAAAGAGGATCATTACAGACAATGGTACAAATCTCAACAATAAGATGATCACCGAACTCTACAAGCAGTTCAAGATACAACATCACAACTCTTCTCCTTACCGGCCGAAGATGAATGGGGTTGTTGAAGTGGCTAATATGAACATTAAGAAGATTGTGCAGAAGATGACGGTGACATACAAAGACTGGCACAAGATGTTACCATTTGCTCTTCATGGGTACCGCACCTCAGCGCGGACGTCAACAGGGGCAACACCCTATTCCTTGGTATATGGTATGGAGGCCGTATTGCTCATTGAAGTGCATATACCCTCTCTTCGAATTATGAAGGATGCAGGTTTGAGCGAAGATGATTGGATTTAGACCCGGCTTGATCAGCTGAATTTAATCGACGAAAAGAGACTTACTGTTATTTGTCATGGTCAAACATACCAAAAGAGGATGATCAAGGAATTTAACAAGAAAGTTAGACGACAAGAGTATCAAGTTGGGGATCTGGTGATCAAGTGCATCATCCTACCTCAAGGTGATCCCAGGGGAAAATGGACCCCTACTTATGAAGGGCCATTTGTGGTTAAGAACATTTTATCAGGAGGAGCTATGATTCTAACCACCATGGATGGTAACGACCTTCCTCACCCCGTTAATGCAGACATAGTGAAAAAATACTACGCATAATCAACGACCCGCTAGGTCTACTGGCCTAGGAAAAAATAAGGGCTTCTCGGAGAATCAAAAGGGTTCGGACAAAAATAAGGGATGAAAATAAAAAAAATTGTACACCCGGCAAGTCGAAAACCTGAAAAGGCGACTTGGGCAAAAAAGGGTATCCCGGTGGACTGAAAACCCGAAAGGGCGGTCCAGGAAAAAATTAGGGATCAAAGCGTAACATTATGTCTCATTGGATCACCTTGCAACCAGACTTCGGTATCGACTATCAAGCTCGGCTGGCACTAATCAATCTGATCTACCTTCAACCAAGTAGCAAAGTGATGAGATGCTCGAGGACATAAAGGCAATAGATGAATTGGAACCCAGTGGGATTATCCACATAGTTGTTTTGTTTTTTTTCACAAATTGTATAAACTCTATTGTTCAGCAGCATTCTCTTACTAGTACGTCAGTCTCTTGTACAAAAACGTCTATTTACAGGCCAAACTTCAAATTCAATACAATTCATTTTCAAAGAAATTTCAAACTGTTTTTCCTTTTTTTGTTTTGTTTTGCAAAGAACGTCCAATGTTCATTTTTTATATATGCATTTGACATTAATTGCTGCTCATAAATATTTACATGCGAAACAAAAGATGATTACTTGTAATATCAGAAACAGGGGCAAATAAGAAATTGTCCAAGCTTTACAGTTGCTCTGTCCACCAGGTACAAGGATAAATTTAGCTGAAGAGTATGACTGAGGTACATTCACTCCCCACAGAGTAAGAAAAAGACAATAATGTTAACTCTCCCCAGCTGAGACCCACAACCGCGAACGAGTCGGCAATATTCTCCCCAAGCAGAGTTTATCTACCATCAGCACTAAAAGTCTTAATATCCCCAGCGGAGTATAGAAAAATATATCCCCAGTGGAGTCTGGAAAATCTTCCCCAGTGGAGTTTGGAGGATCATCCCCAGTAGACTCTGGAAGATTGCCCCCAGTAGAGTCTAAAAGGTTATCCCCAGTGAAGCCGCAACTGAAAGATCATCCCCAGCGGAGTTCATTCCTTTCATAAACAGAAACTCAATCCCCAACAGGATTCAGTATCACCAGCAACGGTAATTCATCCCCAGCTAAATTTATCAGTGGAATCCTCTACAGAGCATCTCTTCCCCACAGAGTAATCTCCTCATCAGTTTATTCCCCAGCGGAGTTATCCTCTCCTACAGGTTTATTCTCACAATCATCTTCGTTCTCTATCCCAGCGGAAACAAAGAACTCAACTCTTTTCTCCAGCAGCTGTCTGGGATTTATTTTCCCCAGCTAAAAACATTACATTTCCATACATCATGACACATGCATATACGCATCATACAACACAATCTCATTTATTTTGAGATCATCATTACTTGATACATATCATGCATTACATACAGCTAACCTTTACCTTTTAGGAAAGATACAATCAGATTCTCATAAAGTTCAAGCTATGAAGCTTTTACCTTAGTTGAATTACGGACAAGTTCCTAAATCTCGACAGAGATGTTCCTCAGTTGAATTACGGACAAGTTCCTAAATCTCGACGAAGATGTTGAATTACGGGTAAGTTCCTAAATCTCTACGAAGATGTTAAATTACGGACGAGTTCCTAAATCTCAGCAAAGGTGTTCCTCAGTTGAATTACGGACGAGTTCCTAAATCTCAGCAGAGATGTTTTCTCAATTGAATTACGGGCAAGTTCCTAAATCTCGACGAAGATGTTGAATTACGGACGAATTCCTAAATCTCAATAGAGATGTTTTCTCAGTTAAATTACGGGCAAGTTCCTAAATCTCAGCAAAGTAGTTGAATTACGGACAAGTTCCTAAATCTCAGCAAAGTAGTTGAATTACGAACGAGTTCCTAAATCTCAGCAAAGTAGTTGAATTACAGACGAGTTCCTAAATCTCTGCAAAGCAGTTGAATTACGGACAAGTTCCTAAATATCAGCGAGATGCTTTCTCAGTTGAATTACGGACAAGTTCCTAAATCTCAGCGAGATGCTTCCTCAGTTGAATTACGGACGAGTTCCTAAATCTCGACACCTCAGTTGAATTACGGACGAGTTCCTAAATCTCAGCAAAGTAGTTGAATTACGGACAAATTCCTAAATCTCGACACCTCAGTTGAATTACGAACGAGTTCTTAAATCTCGACACCTTAGTTGAATTACGGACGAGTTCCTAAATCTTGACACCTCAGTTGAATTACAGACGAGTTCCTAAATCTTGACACCTCAGTTGAATTACGGACGAGTTCCTAAATCTCGATACCTCAGTTGAATTACGGACGAGTTCCTAAATCTCAGCAAAGTCATTTTCTCAGTTGAATTATGGACAAGTTCCTAAATCTCAGCGAGATGTTACCTCAGTTGAATTACAGACGAGTTCCTAAATCTCAGCAAAAATATTTCCTCCATTGAGTACGGACGATCGAAGTTCCTAAATATTAACAGAGACGACTCACCAGCAGAATAACTTCAAGAACCACCAATTTTGATGCCTCCAGTTGAAGGAAAACCTTTGATATTATACTTGACAGTGCTAGACAATTCAATGGGGTGTGTGTTGGGGAAGCATGACGAGTCTGGTCGAAAAGAGCACGCCATTTATTACCTTAGCAAAAAGTTTACCGACTGTGAGACCCAATACTCATTGCTCGAGAAAACTTGATGCGCTTTGGCATGGGCTGCTCGCCGACTGAGACAGTATATACTGACTCACACTACCTTGTTAATATCCAAGATGGATATGATCAAGTATATTTTCGAGAAGCCCACTCTCTTTAGAAGGATAGCAAGATGGAAGATGATCTTAACCGAGTACGACATCTAATACACAACCCAAAAAGAAATCAAGGGGAGTGTATTGGCAGATCATTTGGCGCATCAGGCCGTGGATGACTACCAGTCCATGAATTACGAGTTCCCGGATGACAATATCATGTTGGTAAATGACTGCGAAGAACCTGGACTGGATGAAGGACCCGAGGAGGGTTCCCGATGGTCTATGTATTTTGATGGAGCCTCGAACGCATTGGGTAATGGAATTGGCGCTGTAATTATATCTCCTAAGGGATGTCATACTCCGTTCACTGCCCAATTATGTTTTAACTGCACCAACAATATGGCGGAGTATGAAGCATGTATCGTGGGTCTTCGAGCTGCTATTGACATGAGGACTAAGTTCTTAAGTGTATTCGGAGATTCCGCTCTGGTGATAAGTCAGATCAAAGGCGAGTGGGATACGAAGCTTCCGAATCGTATTCCGTACAAAGAGTATGTACTGACATTGCTCCCACACTTTTCGGAGATAACTTTTGAACATTTCCCACGAGAAGAAAACTAGTTGGCGGATGCGCTAGCTACCATGTCTTCCATGTTCAAAGTCAGGTGGGACAATGAAGCTCCCCATATTACCATTGAGAAATTGGATGTACCCGCACACTACTGTGAGATCGACACCGAAGAAGTGGCAGACAAACCATGGTTTCACGAAGTCAAAAGGTATCTCGAGGTTCAGGAATACCCCGAGGGGGCATCCGTTAATGAAAAGAAATTTCTGAGAAGGTTTGCGGCGAAGTTATTTCTTAGCAATGGGACCCTCTATAAGCGTAACCATGATTCAACCTTACTGCAGTGTGTAGACAAGAGTGAGGCAGAAAGGATCATGGCAGAGTTACATGAAGGCACCTTCAGAACTCATTCCAGTGAACATACCATGGCAAAGAAAATCCTACAGGCATGATACTACTGGTCCACTATGGAGGCCGATTGTTATTAGCACTCTCGAACCTGTCATAAGTGTCAAGTCTATGCTGATAAGGTACATGTGCCTCCAGTTCCCCTAAATGTTTTGACAGCTCCTTGGCCCTTTTCAATGTGTGGCATCGACATGATTGGCGAGATCAGGCCTACTGCATCTAACGGGCATCGTTTCATTCTGGTAGCAATTGATTATTTTACGAAGTGGGTTGAAGCAACTTCCTTTGCTACGGTAACCAAGAACGTTGTGGCACAGTTTATCCGACACAATCTGATCTGTCGATATGGTGTAACAGAGAGGATTATTACTGAGAATGGTACAAATCTCAATAATACGATGATCACCGAGCTCTGCATACAGTTTAAGATTCAGCATCATAACTCTTCTCCCTACCGGCCGAAGATGAATGGCGTTGTTGAAGCGGCTAACAAGAACATCAAGAAGATTGTGCAGAAGATGACGGTGACATACAAAGATTGGCATGAGATGTTACCATTTGCTCTTCATTGGTACCGTACCTCAGCACGGACGTCAACAGGGGCAACACCCTACTCTTTGGTGTATGGCATGGAGGCAGTCCTACCCATCGAAGTTCAGATACCCTCTCTCGGGATTATGAAGGATGCGGGTTTGAACGAAGATGACTGGATCCAAACCCGACTTGATCAACTGAATCTAATTCATGAAAAGAGACTTACTGCTGTTTGTCATGGTCAGGCGTATCAAAGGCGAATGATCAAGGCTTTTAACAAGAAAGTCAGATGTCAAGAATATCAAGTCGAGGATCTAGTGATCAAACGCATCATACTACCGCAAGGTGATCCCAGGGGAAAATGGACCCCCACGTACGAAGGGCCATTTGTGGTTAAGAACATCTTCTCGGGAGGAGTTATGATTCTAACCACCATGGATGGTGACGACCTTCTGCACCCCGTCAATGCAGACATAGTGAAAAGATACTACGCATAATCAAAGACCCGTTAGGTTGACTGGCCTAGGCAAAAATAAGGGCTTCCTGGCGAACCAAAAGGGTTCGGGCAAAAGTAAGGGATGAAAATGAAAAAAAACTGTACACCCGACAAGTCGAAAACCTGAAAAGGCGACTTGGGAAAAAAAGGGTATCCCGGTGGACTGAAAACCCGAAAGGGCGGTGTTGTACCCCAAAATTTGCCCTCCCATATTTCTCAAAACATTGCAAGAAAGATCTCCAAGTTGCTCAAGGTAGTCCAAGGGTTGGCCAGACAAGCTCTCTCCTAAGGCAATCTACCCCAAATTAGGGTTTCATGTTGCATCAAGATCCTTGAGTCCAAGTGACCCCAAGTTCTCACCAATGTACTAATATGTTCTCAAGATCATCCATGTCAAGTTTCAAGCCTTGCAGAGGAAGTTTGCTCAGTCAATTGCTCAAAGGTCCAAAAATCGACTATGTTAGGGCAAAAGTCAACTGTGACCCACATACAGTCAAACTTCAAG
The DNA here is from genome assembly GCA_948472305.1 of Vicia faba. Classification (NCBI taxonomy): domain Eukaryota; kingdom Viridiplantae; phylum Streptophyta; class Magnoliopsida; order Fabales; family Fabaceae; genus Vicia; species Vicia faba. The sequence continues at coordinate 823,746,172 of OX451741.1, forward strand.
ATTTTTGGTCAACATCCTCATTTTGAAGTATATTTCATCATTTTATCAAGGTTTGATCATGATTCATCAAGGATTGCTCATAATTCATCAAGACTCAAAAGTTGCTAAATTAGGGTTTTGCAGGAAAAGTCAACTCAACTTTGACCAAGCATAAATTTCTCATAATTTATGAGAAATGAGCCATACAAAGCTCATTTTGAATAGGATGCAATTCCCTACAATCCATCTTCAGCTTCCAAGTTCAAAATATGCACTCACAAGAAGTTTTGAATTTGGACATTATAGGTCATTTTTGAAAGTCAACAAAAACACCTTTTTTGTGAAAGCTTCATACATGAGCATGGAATATCAAATTGATATGAGACCAAGAGGGTTGATTAACGGACATCTCAAGCTTTCTAGAAAGTCCAAGAACACCTCAAAAGATTCGAAATTGAGGAAGTTATGCATTGTTGAAGTTGACCGTTTTTGTAAAATTGCCAAAAGTCAACTATCCCCAAAACTTCAAATTTTGCCAAATGGGCCCATTCTTATTCACTTGTTTTGAGTTGGTATTATAGCCCACGTGCTCTAGCCTTTTCCACTTGTCCATATCATATTTTTATTAATTATTTTGATTTTTATTTGAATTAATTTGATTTAAATCAAAATAAATCAAATAAAAATCCAAAACATTAATAACCAAGGATTTTGTGTTGTTTCAGGCTTCGTTATACAGCTATCATCCTTCCAATTCGTGCCCAGCCTTAGAGTGCACAAAAAGATTCAAAATAAGCCATATTTGGAAAGATCTTCAAAGGGTATCAAATCAAATCCAAAGTCATTGAAAGAAGAAGATTTGGAATGAATAAACAACCCTAATGCATTGTGTGATAAATAAGGGGGCGAGGCAGATCAAAAAGAAGGTTGGAGACAGGCGCTAGAGAGAAAGAAAAATCTTAAAAAATACCAAAAAAGTGTGAGTTCGAAATCATCATTAGAGGCAATCTCAAAGCTTGCTATTGATACCAATCGCTTCCTGGAATTCTCCACAACCTAAAGCAATCAAAAGCAGGCGTTTTCGAGCCCTCTCACGCACTGTAAGTCGCTCACGGTGTCACTATGTTCTTGAAATCGATTAACACTATTCTTGCATCCATAGCATAAAATAATGGCATAATCTTGATCACCATGATGTTTACAAGCTTTTGGCATTATTCAATTTCATTTATGTGACCTATACCGTGAATCACCATTGTTAGGTTTTCTTGGAGTTTTTTAGGGGTTTTGATTTCAGGAATAATTGGCCCTAGTAATGGGTATGGTTTTGATCAGAAGAAGGAGACGAGTCTAACCATGGTGTTAGAATTCATTTACATGGCTTGTACGAGATTTTGAGAGTGGACAGGTTTGTAGCGACGGACATTTGTCTGTGGGTATAGGTATTGCAGGTTTTTAGCTACGGAGAGAGGAAGGGGATAAAGGCGTGTCACCCCACCATTGGCTTGTTTAAACGAGCACGCGTTTTTTTAATTTATGTCCACTAACTTTTGTTTTTATATATTATTATTACTTTGTATTATGATAACAATCAAAATAACGCAGCCTAGTGGTTGCCATGCAGGTCTTAAGGCATTAGGGGCTGGAGGTCAGGGGTTCGATCCCTGCCTCCACCATTTGTTATTTTTCCTTGTTATTTCAGGGAATCCAGTACACACTCAAGCCAAACGTCCACCATGCTCCTTCCTCATCAATACGCCAGATGGCCAGATCTGGTGGTCAGCATTGTAGGTGCACCAAGGGTCAGTCAATGCACACGCACTGGATTGCAAAAAAGTCAAATGGACCTCACAAATGGGCGAGAATTCCTGCTTTCTACACCCCCTAAATTAGGCTCATTCCTCTATCTTTTTATATTTTGTTTATATTTTCATTTAATTATTTTTAATTAATTACTAACCAATAATCAATTTTCTTTTTAGCAAAAAAATCACAAAAAATATTTTATGTCCAATTAAATTTTAGAATTTTATTTTCATTAATAAATATTAATTAATTTAATTAGGATATTAATGTTAGATAACTTTAAATGATTTTTGCAAATATTTAAAATTAATTAGAATCAATAGGTTTTAACCCTAATTTAATTATTTAATTTCTTTCCTAAATTAACAAAAATCCAAAAATATGTCATTAATTATTTTTTATTAATTAGTTTAATAACCAATTAATTTAGCTTTTAATTTTAGGGTTTAACTTCTTTTCTTAAATAAATTTTTAAAAAAACAACAAAAACATTTTTATTTAATTAGGAGGGTCAAAACCCTAGTTTCGCATTCGATTCAATTGTCTCGCACACATTATTTTTTCTTTATTCAATTATTGTATCTGCTCCCGGTTTATAATGATTAATTAGGACATTTATTTATTTTTCCGCTTTTAAATTTCAAAGGGTTGTTTTTGGCGATGTAAATACCCGACGCCTTGTAATAGTTAGTTTAAATTCCGCACTTTAATTTCTACAAATTATTCAACTGTTAAATGTTTGATAATAGAGCTTGCATGACAAGAATGAATGCTTAATCTTAAAACAGTTAGATCACCCTAAACATGTGCAAAGATAAAAATAATTTGTAATCAACACACTCGCACATGCGCACTCCTAGGGTACACCCCACTTGGTTGCCTTCGTAAACGGTCATTGAGTATAGGTCGTTTTAGAGGTCTCCCTCTTGTCTAAAAGATCATAAGTTGCCTCGGAAAGGTTGCCTCGGATATTATTGCCTCGAATAAATGATCTAAGACATTAGGGTTACCACTAAGATGTCCTAACGTTGCTTTAGTGACCGTATGTCCCTCTTTCAAATTGACCCTCAAACCCCAACGACGGTGCTACCTACTCACTAATAGTGGGATAGCATTGTCTAAAGGAAACGAATACAGAATGATTCCTTTTTCGAGTAGGTAGATTAGTTCTTAAGTACTTGCTCTTTCAAAACAAAACTCTTTCACACTTACACTTTTACAAATAAGTTTTTAAAAACACTTCATTACACTCTTGAGGACAGAAGCAAGAGTTAAATCGAAGTTAAAACAAAAACTTTTCAAAACCCACAAACACAAAGAAAACAATTTTGAAAACAATGAGCAAGTACCTAAGAGCCTGTAGATAACTATGGATAGAAAGGGTGCTAATACCTTCCCTTTATATAATCTACCCCCCGTACTTAGAAATATCTCGAAAAAGGAATTTTTCTGTGCTTTTTTCCTTTCCTTGTTGGATAAAATAAAAGTCGATGGCGACTCTTGCTTATTGTGACATTTTGCGAAAACAAACGCAAAACGCAAACCAGCATTCCAAAAATAGTCAGTTCACCCACCGTATCACAGGCGGTCCAGGAAAAAATTAGGGATCAAAGTGTAACACTATGTCTCATTGGATCATCTTGCAACCCGAATTCGGTATCGACTATCAAGCTCAGACGGCGCCAATCAATCTGATAAACCTTCGACCAAGTAGCAAAGTGATGAGACGCTTGAAGATATAAAGGCAATAGCAGAGTTGGAACCCAATGGGGTTGTTTCACATAGATGTTTTCCTTTCTTTTACATAAATTGTAATTTCTATCTTTCGGCGGCGTTCTCCTACTTGAGCGTCAACCTCTTTGTACAAAACGCCTACTACGGGCCAACTTCAAAAATCAATACAATTCATTTTCAAAAGAAATTTCAACTTGTTTTTTTTTCTTTTTTTGTTTTGTTTTGCAAGAACGTCCAATGATTCATTTTTTATATATGCATTTGAAAATAATTTCTGCTCATAAATATTTACATGAGAAACAAAATACGGTTACTCGTAATTCCAAGAACATGGACAAACAAGAAGTACCCAAACCATACAGTTACGTTGCCCATTAGGTACAGGGATAGAGCCAACTTGAGAACATGAGCAGTGGTACATACACTCCCCACAGAGTAAAAAGTATCCAAAGACAGTAATGTTAGCTTTCTCGAACAGGACATAACTCTCCCCAGCTGAGGTTCACAATCGCGACTGAGTTGGTAATTTTTCCCCAAGCAGAGTTTATTTCTCTCACAAGCAGAAATTCAATCTCCAACAGAATTCATTATCACCAGCAACGGAAATTCATCCCCAGCTGAGTTATCTCTCCAAGACAGCAAATATATCAACATAGTATCTCCTCTCCAACAGAGTTATTCCCCGCAGAGTTATCCTCAGACAGAGTCTCTTCCGGCAGAATATTCGCCAGCCAAGTGGCAAATCCCTAGCATAGTCATCGTTGTTCACCATCCCTAACAGAAGAAGAGGAATTATGGTTTCTTTTCAACAGTCAAGAATACCATTTCTCATACTCTCCAAACAGCAGTCAGGGATTTATTTTCTCGGACTCAGATTATTATGTCTGCATTTCATGTTCATACATCATGACATGTGCATACATCACATACAACATAGTCTCATTTATTTTGAGAACATCATCATACAATGCATCTCATGCATCACACATAACTAACCCTGTATTTATTTCAGGAAAGACAATTATTATCAACAATTTCCAGTAGGTCCACGATCAACAGTCGAAGCTAAACAGAGTAATCATCGGTGCAACAAAAGAAACCTTACCAGGTTCCCTCTGCAGTTTTACACAAACTCATATCGAAGTAACCCTACTATCCAGGTTCCTTCTCAGTAGCCCTACTACCTAAGTTTTCATATCGAAGTAACCCTACTATCCAGGTTCCTTCTTACAGCCCTACTATCCAGACTTTCATATCGAAGTAACCCTACTATCCAGGTTCCTTCTCACAACCCTACTATCCATGATTTCATATCGAAGTAACCCTACTATCCAGGTTCCTTCTCACAGCCCTACCATCCAGGCTTTCATATCAAAGTAATCCTACTATCCATGTTCCTTATCACAGCCCTACTATCCAGGCTTTCATATCGAAGTAACCCTACTATCCAGGTTCCTTCTCACAGCCCTACTATCCAGGCTTTCATATTGAAGTAAACCTACTATCCAGGTTCCTTCTCACAACCCTACTATCTAGGCTTTCATATCGAAGTAACCCTACTATCCAGGTTCCTTCTCACAGCCCTACTATCTAGGTTTTCATATCGAAGTAATCCTACTATCCAGGTTCCTTCTTACAACCCTACTATCCAGGCTTTCATATCGAAGTAACCCTACTATACAGGTTCCTTCTCACAACCCTACTATCCAGGCTTTCATATCGAAGTAACCCTACTATCCAGGTTCCTTCTCGCAACCCTAATATCCAGGCTTTCATATCGAAGTAACCCTACTATCCAGGTTCCTTCTCACAGCCCTACTATCCAGGCTTTCATATCAAAGTAACCCTATTATCCAGGTTCCTTCTCATAACCTTACTATCCGGGTTCTGCCTCTTTTATCCCCATGAAGTAGTCCACAACAGTGTAAGACTGGGACCCGATCAAACACAATTGGTTTTACATTTCCCCAGAAAGTCGTGGTGCAGCATATACCCTGACCAAACACACAGTTAACTTCCGCTTCCCAAACTAGAATTATTCCCCAGTAGAGTAACGGACAACTGAAGCTCCTAAAATTCTATTTCTCTTAAGACAGAGACCAGCATTCCCCAACGAACTCCTCCTCAATAACAAGTATATAGGATCTCGTAAAGGAATCTCTTATGCGATTGACACCTCTCCAGATGGCATCTTTAAGCCCATCTTTCGTCATTGACTTCCAAATGGCATATATAAGCTCATTCCCAATATCTCAAGTCAAGTATCACTTCATGCGAGTGCAAATTTCTGGGCACTCTAGTATTCAATCATCTTTCACCTTCAGATCACGAAAGGCAGACGAGCCAATCTACATCCTCAGGTTTAAGAAGATTGAACAGGGGCAGATGTTGTACCCCAAAATTTTCCCTCCCATATTTCTCAACAAATGTCATGTGAGGTCCCCAAATTGCTCAAGGAAGTTCAAGAGTTGACTAGACAAACTCTCTCTTAAGGCAGTGCACCTCAAATTAGGGTTTCATTTTTCATCAGGATATATGAACCAAAAAGGACTCAAATGCTCACCATTGTCCTAATATGTTCTCAAGATCATCCATGTCAAGTTTCAAGCCTTGCGGAAGAAGTTTGCTCAGTCAATTGCTCAAAGGCCTGAAAATCGACTGTGCTAGGTCAAAAGTCAACTGTGGCCCACATGTAGTAAAACTTCAAGATTTTTGGTCAACATCCTCATTTTAAAGTATTATCCATCATTTGATAAAGGATTGATCATGATTCCTCAAGGATTGCTCACAATTCATCAAAACCCAAAAGTTGCTAAATTAGGGTTTTGCAGGAAAAGTCAACTCAACTTTGACCAAGCATAACTTTCTCATACTCTATCAAAAATGACCCATCCAAAGCTCATTTTGAATAGGATGAAACTCCCTACAATTCATCTTCAGCTTCCAAGTTTAGAATATGCACTCACAAAAAGACAGGAATTTTGACATTATAGGTCATTTTGAAAAGTCAACAAAAACACATTTTGGGTCAAAGCTTCATACATGAACATGGAAGACTCAATTGAGATGAGACCAAAAGGGTTGCTTAGAGGACATCCTAATATTTCTAAAAAGTCAAATAATTCCTTTCTATGGTCAAAATTGAGAGATTTATGTATTGGCCAAGTTGACCATTTTTGCAAAATTGTCAAAAGTCAAATATGCTCAAAAATACAGTTTTTGTCAAATGGGCCTTGTTTTTCATGATTGAATCTTGCTTATGACATGGTCCACGACCCAAATACTCACTCACGTATTATTTTCTTCGTTATTTATTTTATTTTGATTTTTTATTTATTAAAAATTGAATTAAAACAAATAATTGGTAAATAATAGCAAAGATTTGTTTTGATTGGATTTTTTGACAGAATCACAAGCTCATTATGTTGGAAGATCATAATCAAATCATATCAATGGCAATTGGAACAAAAAGAGCATGATTAGGCCAAAATTGGAAGGATATTATATACCATGAAAACCAAATTAAATCTTCAAAATTTGTAGTGAGACTAGTGGTTTTTACAACCCTAATTCACTCTAGTGCATATAGAGAACGCAGCCAAGGCAAGAAAGGAGGTTAGAGGTCGTGCATAGTCAAGAACAAAACTGAAAAAATTCAAGGAAAAGTGGTGATCAAATTTCCACCCTATAGGCCAATTCAAGCCATTCTCACAATACCAACAGACTCCTGGACATCTCCATAAGGGATCTCAATCAATTGCAAGCCTTTTCACGCCTGGAATCATAAGTACAGAGGCCACGGTTTGTCCCAAAAACTTGATTTCGTTTTCATTGATTTACGCATCATTAGCATGTTTGATTTATATATTATTGTTTATCAATGAGTTTGCAAGATTTTGGTATTGTTTAATTGCGTTTTTAGCACAGTAATCATGATACGCCATTGTTAGGGTTTCTTGGCTTGTTTTAGGGCTTTGCAGTATAGCCTAAATTGGGCTTGGATTCTGGTACCATGATACTCGTGAGGATGAGACGAGTTGATTGGTACCTTTGAATTTCATTTATATTGCTTGTATAGAATTTTTGAATGGCACAGGTTTGTAGCTACAGCAAAGCAACTGTAGGTAAAAGTTTTGTTACCTAAAACGACGGTTTGGGGAAGAAGATTAGGCGTGGCACTCTTGGATTGGTTGGTTTGAATTTTAGTGCATTTTTCTGAATATGTCCCATGATTTTCTTATATTAATTGCTTCCATTATATGTATAAACGAGCAAAATAGCACAGATGGCAAGCAGGTACTGGGAGCAAGCGTGAGGGCCTGGGTTCGATCTCCAGGTCCCAATATTTGTTTCATATAATTTTGCTTCACATAATCAGGTACGCCACATGTCCAAACATCCACCATGAAAATCAAGATCCAACCATCAAATGCATCTTCAGCCAAGATCCAATGCCTTTCAGTTGAAGGTCCATCATACTCCTCAAGTCAACATACGCACTAGATCAGGCAGAGTCAAAAGGGCTTGGATCTGTTTGAGCCCAAAATTTCAACAATACACCCCCTCTTTCAGCATTACAACCAGACCCATCTCTTATTTTTCTTATTTTCTTTTATTTTATTTAATCCTTTTAACTTTCCTTTTAATTATTTTAATTAGCAATTAATCTATTTTCCATAAAATCATAAAATCATAAAACTCAAAAAAAATAGAATTAGACTTTTTTTAATCAAAATTAATTTTGTTAATTTAATTTAATTTAGTTTAACTTAGGGAAATGTGATTTATTTTCATAAATAAAATCAAATAGAAATTAGGTTAAAACTCTTGATTTAATTTTATATTCTCTTTTTCTCAAATAGATGAAAAACACAAAAATAGGCTTTTAAATTGAATTAATTTATTTTTCTTAATTTAAAATAAATTAGAATTAGGATTTTCCTTTAATTTAACTATTTCATTATTTTCTTAAAACATGACAAAAAACATTTTTTAATCAATCGTCAATAGGTTTAGTCAAGGGTCAAAACCCTAGTCGCTTCGTATTTGATTCATCGCGCGCTTATTATTTATTTCGACAATATTTTTGTAACTACTCACTGGTTTGTAATAGTTAATTTAGGGCTTTTACTTATCGCTTTTCCCCCTGGTTTTTGGCTATATAATTAATCCCTCTCCCCGAAGCCTTGTAATAGCGTAGATTTACTTTCTCGCATTTTTAATTTCTGAAAATATTTAACTGTCTAGATGTATGCTAATAGGATTGTATGACAAGAATAAATGACAAATTAATACGGTTAGAGAACCCTAAATGTGAAAAGATAAATAACTGAAAACAAATCACTCGCACATATCATTCTTAAGGTATACTCTCACTTCGGTTGCCTTCGGTAAACGATCATTAAGTATAGGGTGTATTAGTGGTTGCCCTCCTGTCTAAAAAGATCAAATGTCCTGTTTGAATGTTGCCTCGAAAATGTTGCCTCGAAAATGTTTCCTCAAAAATGTTGCCTCGAAAATGTTGCCTTGGAAATGTTGCCTCGAATATGATCTTAAGACTCTAGGGTTATTGTAGCGGTATAAATGTTTAAGACATAGCTATTAGATTGACTAGACTTTATACAAATCAAAATAAAAATAGCCACCGCGCTTTATTGTTTCCAAAGGAATGGGAAAAGAGCGAATAACCCAAAAGGGGGGAAAAGATTTTTGAAATTACAGAAGATGGGAAGAGATGAAGAGACTATCCTAAAGCATAAGGTAAAAGCTACGGATAAGAACCATCTAACCAACAAGAAGCCAAAACTTGACATTATGAGTCAATATAGAATTCCCATTCTTTGGATTGAAACCAAGCAAGCAAAGATACTAGACCTCTTGAGAGAACCAAACTTCAAGTGTATTAAGTCTTCGCAAAAATTGGGCAGAGTAACGGCTGTATACGGGTGAATTCCAAATAACAAACAAAGTATGTAATCACAAATACCTGCACACAAAACAAACAAACAACCCAATGTCTTGAGGTAAACCTCAAGAACTCCAGACAAAATATCAAATAAAGTCACAAAGTCTCCAAGATAGGCCAAGGTCTCTAATCTTAAGTCCACGAAGTCCAATATTCCATAATGCCAAGGATAGTAACCAAATAGTCCAAGTATCATTAAACATTTTTATGGTTCATGTTGATTATTAGGTGTCTTTAAAAGAAAAAGAAAAGCTCAAGTGAGCAAAATAAAAACGGCATAAAATGTAAATGCTCAAGTGAGCAAAATAAAAATGGCATGAAATGTAAATGCTTAAATTAAATGGTACATAAAGCATAAAAAATAAAAGCATAAAGTAAAGTCAATTGTTAGAAATTAGTGGTTAGTTGGATGACCATCTTGAAACTTGCATTTGGAACTCATTAGAGGATTGGTAGAACCAAATCCTCCATACAACAAGTTGCATTTGCTTTTTGTCAAGTATATCATCCATTTTGGAATCTTCAAAAGTAACATTTAATGATCAACGATGTTTAAGTGATCCGCGTTGACCAAAGGTGTTGTAGATCCATTAGAGGATTGGTAGAACCAAAGCCTCCACACAATGAATCTCAAGGTTATTGGATCAAAGAGATCAAATTAACATACTTGGGCTTGCAATCATAAGTTTGGGCCACGAATGATCATTTATTCGAATCGGGACAAAATTTAGCGTTATGTTAAGCAATCGTAAGTGGACTTATGTTGAAGTCGCACCTATTTTGAGGCCGGTCAATAGCAATCTATGTACTTCATGTTTGGATAAATGATATAGAGATCACCATCCCTTAACATGTAGAACAATTAAAAAAGAAAGGGATAAGATGAAGAGGGAGGGGAATGATAAGCTAATTTGGATCACCATTTCAAAATTCTTTGATCTTTAAATTTAACCACTCCTCTAGATGGATTAAAGTACTAAATATATCATTAATCCAAAGCACCAAAAATGAATTAAATAATTCAATCTTAGGTAGATTTGAATTGATGAACATTTATCCAACTTCATCTACATCACAAAGTCCATTGAGTTTAAAAACAAATTGGACATTCAAAATTGTAATCCAAATTATTCATCAAAGAGAGTGAGCAGAAAAATATTTGAGTCAAAACAGCCCCAAAATAAGGCAGAAATATATTTTTGGCACTGTTACAATCAATTGTGCTTAGACAGCAACCTATTGCATCAGTGCAGTTTTTTTTATCAAATCAATTTTCTGTGACAATCAATTGCAATGTTACAACAATTGATTGCAACCTGTTAAAATCAGTAGAAAACAACATTTTAAAGATCAAATTCTTGTACCAACTTTTCATCAAACACCTTATGATCATGGATCCAATTGAGCATGAAAGTTCCATCAAATTTTGAGAAAATAACACTAATGGAATTATAAAACAATGCTCAATGAATCAAATCCAGAAATCCACAAGAGATCACATTGTGAAAGATGATGATCCAACTTACCAAAGGTAGAATTAGAGAATTATCAAACAACTTCCAGAATTTGCTTCAATTCAACAACAAGAATCAATCACCAAAGCTTGGATGTAGATAATTGATGAAGAAAAAGTATTTGAGATGAAGGTTTAGCTCAAAGATTAGTAAGCTTCAATGCAAAGCTTACTAACTTTTTGAAAATGGAGCTTTGAGTGAATTTGGTAAAATGGAGAGAATTGAGAGATTTTTTAGCAAGATGATTTTGGCTATCCAAAGCTTGTGATTTGAATGAAATGAGGTCTCTATTTATAGAGTTTTAGGATTGGGATTAGTGGTAATTTGGTAATTGATTCTTGGAGCCAAATTTGAATTAATGATATAATTTCAAATTATGCATAAAAAATTGGAGCCAAAAATATAACAGTTTGAAATTGATGGTTTTTTTCAAAAAAACACGTGCATTTTGCTATTATGAGTCGATACATGGGTGGTCTGCATCGATACATCCTAGACGTATAACACATCATGTGTCAATACATGCCTCTATGTGTCGATACATACTGTTTCTTCAACACATTACATAACCAAACAAACTGCATGAGTCGATACATAACACGTATGTGTCGACACATGCAAGTTATTCAAACAGGATGAGTTGATGCATACATGCATGTGTCAACACATGCAAGTTATTCAAAACTGGATGAGTCGATACATACATGCATGTGTCGACACATTCTAGTTATTCAAACAGGATGAGTCGATACATAACATGCATGTGTCGACACATGCTAGCTATACACAGCTGGATAAGTCGATACATACCTTTATGGGTCGATGCATGTTGTCTTTCGCCATAATACAGAATCAAATCAACTTACAAAACCTTATTTGTTGGATGCTTCGACTTGGTACCTACAAAACACAATTTTGCAAAGACAAGGACAAATATTTTTTTGTATTTTGGTTAGAAGTTAGTCAACAACACATATACAAAATACAACAACCAAGGTGCTTGGAGATTCCTCAAGAGCAAACTTAAAGATAGGAGATAGAAAAAAGAGGAAGAACCAACCCTAATGTGATATTGTTATGATCAAGTTGACATGATATGATAGGGGAATCTTAGGGGCAAAAATTGGGGTACAACAGCTACCCTTATTTAATGTCTTCTATCCGGAGATATGACGGTTAAAAATCTTCGTATCGATGCGATTAAAGATACTTAAATATAAAACAATCCCTATTTTTGTATCTAAGATGCCATGCAATGCTTATGGTTATGAATGCATATGAACAGAACAAAAGAGACGCATAGTATCACTGAGGATGCCACAAAAATGAAGAAACAAAGGAGCAACCCCACCAGGAAAATAAATCACTGTGAACAAAAGACATGACTCTATTGGTGTAAAACCCAAAGAAGAGATAAGGTAGCATCAGCTCAAATATTGAGGAAAAAGTAAAGAATGATAACGATCGATAGATAACTATGAACTACCAACTCAATGGATGAAGGTAAGAAAGTAATAAGATACCGGCTCACAGATGATGGTAGACTACCAACTCAATAGTTGAAGGTAGAAGATCAAAAAGATATACCGACTCATAGATGACGGTGAAATGCCAACTCAATAGTTGAAGTTAGAAGATAAAGATATACCGACTCACAGATGACGGTGAAATACCAACTCAAAAGTTGAAGGTAGAAGAAAAAGATATACTGACTCACAGATGACGGTAAAATACCAACTCAATAGTTGAAGGTAGAAGATAAAGATATACCGACTCACAGATGACGGTGAAATACCAACTCAATAGTTGAAGGTAAAAGAAAAAGAAGATACCGACTCACAGATGATGGTGAAACTACCAACTCAATAGTTAAAGGTAAAAGAAAAAATATATATCGACTCACAGATGACGGTGAAATACCAACTCGATAGTTGAAGGTAAAATAAAAAGAAGATACCGACTCACAGATGACGGTAAAATACCAACTCAATAAATGAAGGTAGAAGATCAAAAAGATACCGACTCACAGAAGACAATGAAATACCAACTCAAAAGTTGAAGGTAGAAGATAAAGATATACCGACTCACAGATGACGGTGAAATACCAACTCAATGGTTGAAGGTAAAAGAGAAAATATATCATACCACCGTCGTTCACTGACGATGAACTATCAACGTTCACTGATGATAGCAAAAAGATAAGAAACACCAACGTTCACTGCCGATGTACTACCAACGTTCACTGAAGGTAGATTTGAATATCATAAGTTTTTCCCCAAAATTTTGGGGTTTCACCTAGAACGGGTCTTAACTTCTTCTTTGACCAAGGCACTCTGCCTGGAAAGGGTAATATGCAAGCTTATCTCAAATAAAGAGACTTCCATTCATTGTCAAGGGGAATTGCAAAGAGAAATGACTTTCTGGGGATAGAAATATGACTTCCTGGGGAAAGAGATATGACTTCCTGGGGATAGCAATATGGCTTCCTGGGGAAAGAGATATGACTTCCCGGGGAAATGCCACGTTATTCCTTCTGAGGAGATAAAGTATTCTCGTGCCAAAATAAATGCACATTCTCAAACCAGGGCTCAAATCTTGCAAAAATCCAAAGTAATAATATTGTTGGGGATCACAGATTCAAACTCGAAATGAAATGGAATGAAACAGGCAACCGTAATACATCCTTTGAGAAACAAACTCAAGAGGGAACATCAAATCCATCCAGACAAAGAGCTGTACAGGAAGGTTGAAGCAAAAATCTTCCACGAGGGATAACTCAGTGGGTAAGTTGAAAGAATGTATACTTTCTGCTTAAGGCCGACACTCTATTGGAGAAAGGACAACACAACTCTGTAAAACAGGGTAATATATCAACAAAATAAAATTAATGAATGCAAATGAGCAATGACTTGCTAAATTCAACTATGTATGATGTATGTATGAATGTATGAGTGATATTGTGCATATGCTGGTAAAAGGATACATAATCAGCACAAACAAACAAAACCGCCTCAGGTACCAACAACATTGGGCTAAACTTCAACCAGAAAGATCAATCCAAGAAAGGTAACACCAACTGCGGAAACCAAACTTATTGCCTGTCTTAACTTCACTGAGGAGAAACATAATCCGGATGTAGCTATATCAAACAGATACCAGGATAAAACATCTTTCTTCCGGTTTCATCGGAGAAATCAGTTTTTCAAAAGCAACATACCTACTGGAGATTGCAAGACCGGCCTCAAATAAAGCATACTGACGCCGAGACCATCAAAGTTCACCGGGGAATTCAAACCCACTCTGAAGGAGAAAAAACATACAGACTTCACTAAGGGAGACAATGCTTCATCATCGAGACATCTACTGGTGACTTCATGCTGACTTTAATGGGGAGGTCAAAACCACATCATCGAGGGGAAACCAAGATACGTTCTTCACTGGGGAAACCAGAGATACATTCTTCACTAGGGAAACCAGAGATACGTTCTTCGAGAGTAATTATTGCACCAACTTCTTTGGGGAGAAAGGACTTCTATCAAATAAATGAGGCCTTCACTAGAGAAAATTGGATTGAGTCTTCATATCATACAAACCTATTCCAACAAAAGATACCCTGGTATAGCCTTCCCGGGAAATCAAGAAGTCAACACTAATTCCAATACTACAAAAAGAGTGATATCTTAGCACACAGAGGGAATAAAACCTTTCATCATATGAGGGAAAACTTCGCTGGGGAAACTGGGACGGAGGCTTCTGACCATGCAAACCCAAAATCAAAAGCGAACCAAGACTTGGCCGGGGATAATGGGATCACAAACCTAAACTTAACCTTGCACCCACTGATATCGTCTTTAACTATCTGAGAAACACACAACGATTGCGCACATACCAACAAGATGACCTGAGAAAAACCTTCATGAATAATCAAGAAGTTAACATCATAGCAAGAAGTCAAAATTATGGGGATTTTAAATCAAACCCAACACTTGGCGGGAGAAAACCCAAAAAATTGACAATTGTCTCAACACTTCTTTAGAAAATATACTGCCCTTGCCTAGCTACTTAGGGAGCACATAACAACAATAATGTCGTAACAGGAGAAAGCACTGCTCTACAAGAGATTTCATATCAATATAAAGGGAGAAAGAACTCCATAAAATGAGCAAAGGCTTCATAGCTCTTTTTAATCTCCGTTTGATCACCACCTGGCTGGGTAAAGAATCACACTCAGTTGGATAAGTCTGCAGCAAGACTGGAAAAATGGGATCATGAACCCAACACCATAACACAACTTGAGGAAGGTTCTCAGCTTGGGGTAGACATAGTAACTATCTTGACAAAATCTGGATATGCCCTTGGAAACAAATTTGGTGTCCCAAGCTTACCGTGCTGATCAAGGTAATTTTTACAACTTGCCCTTAGTTGCATGCTTTTAGGATAACCTTTCTGATCAAATGGCTTCTAGAGATTTGTCGAATCTCGACGTAACTGCCCTAGATTGCCTAAATGTTGCATCCTCTTTGCTCCATAACTCTTCTCGGCAACATGCCTTTTGCTGATACTCAAATGTAAACTTTCATGATATCAAGCAGTTGTTTTACAAACAGAAAATGTTTATTCTAAGAATGGAAATTCTAATGCAACAATTATGTAAGTCTTGAAGATTTTTTTTTGAAAAGATGTCGCAAAACCTTGTGAACGAATCACTAGCCAGGATACGACATGGATTTTTTGTACGAAAGATAACAAAAGAAATTAGATACCAATCACAATAATTTAGAAAAATTAATGGGAGTCAGGAAACACTATCTCATTGGAGTATGCTTTCGGAATAAACTTTGTTTCAATTAGGACTTTTGAGGGTTGTAACGTGGCCTGGTTCACGGTTTTAGAAAAAAAGATTTAAGGCTCAAAAATATTTGGTGCCCACCCCCTTCATGATGTTCTTCGGTCCTAAGTTCAGTTAACTTGACACGAACATTCATCTCTCAAAAGAGATTTCAAGATGGTTGAGGAATCAAACAAGGTTTTCTTTTAGACATGCAAGTCACTCATTCCTGCTTCTTTTGGGTTTCTTGTCACGCGACTCTGTTCTTTGCTAAGGATTTCACATTGTAATCCTTTATCGCATTTCAGGCTTTCCATTTCTTTCTTGCTTTCTGGACAAATTCCTTTTGACTTTGACTCTGAAGTGCAGCGGGATGCCCTAACTTTTGCCTAAGCGACTTGTTTTTTCAAGTTCCGAATTATCGGGGCTTTTTGTCTCTTTCTTTTTCATCATCATTTTTTTATTCATATTTTCTTTTTCTTTTTCTTTTTGAACATGTCACGTGACTTCGAGTCATTTGTGACTTGTCGGAAGAATTGTGATTGCCCTATTTCTGAGTAGATGAAGGATAACCATTATTGTATCGTAATCTGTTGATCTCCTAATATGTGAGAGATACCCATTGGGATAACATCTTCTTTTGATGCACACTACTGATATGTGGAGATTAAACAATGTGGTTTTGACTTTCCTCAACCTTTCGAGGGATAACCATTGTTGTATCCTTAGATGTGCACTCTTGATGAGATTTGAATACTCAATCAGATTAACTGAACACTACCCTGCCCCAGGTTAAAAAGTGAAGGTTTTTCAGAATAGAAAAAGAAACTCCTATTTCAAGGCTCAAAGAGGTTAACGAGGGTTTCACTCCCTTATATCTCCGGTGTTTGAGGATTTGAAACAATGCCTGTACATCATCAACAGGGTTTTATCCAAAAGCATACAACCAGAAAATTTGTGTTTTGATATCATCATCCTCCCTCCAATCTCTGCCTAGGCAAGAGAATGGGTAACGAGTTGGTATCATAAAGCAATTTAAAATTGAAAAAAAAAATACGAGTGAAACGAATGAATTTCTTCAAGACAAACATACTCATCGTATTAAGATTAAACATTCAAATGCAAACAAGTTCTTACATGCAAACAGTGCAATGATAAACAAGAAAAATTACAAATGAGAAAGCAGTAAAAATGCTAATAAACTAAGATGATTCTCTTATCTGGACTTGGGCTGAAGGTAACATTTCCTAAGCTTTGGAACTATCAACGACAGAAATTCATTCATGCCCTGCTAACGAATTGTTTTGAACATTAGGGTCAATGTCCTTAAACGACAAGATACCGCTTTAGACCAACCTCTAAACTTTGACCTTCAAAGCAGAGCAGTCTTCTAAATCGTGCCCAGGAGCATCCTGATGAAAGGCACAGGAAGCGTCAGCCTTATATCCTCTTGGCAGTTTTTCAGGAACAAATGGTCGAGCTTGAGTTTGAACCAGATTCTCCTTCAACAAAGAAGGATACAACTCTGTATGTCATTGGAATTGGATCAAAGCTCATTTTCCTCTGATGACATTGCCCTTGATTTCCTTGTTGAGGTGCCCTCTGATATGCAACAGCAGTCGGAGTCTCATTCACGGATGGAGTCACAGAAGCAACTTGTTAATTTCTATTATGAGATCCCCCTTGCCTACCACGAAGTATAGCGTATGAGTCTTGCTCTTTCTTTTTGGAAGAATTATCACCATACTTCTTAGCACTATTTAACGAGTCCCCATCTTTAGATAAACGACCTTCACGTGCAGCTTCCTCTAAACGGACACCCATGCCCACCATCTCTGTAAAATCACTCGGGGCACTTGCTACCATTCTTTCGTAGTAGAAAGCGCCTAGCGTCTTCAGAAAAATATTAGTCATTTCTTTCTCTTCCATGGGAGGAATCACTTGTGCATCCACTTTGCGCCATCTCTGCGCATACTCTTTGAACGATTCTCTGTGTTTCTGAACCATGGCCCTAAGCTGGTCACGGTCAGGCGCCATGTCCAGATTTTACTTGTATTTTTTAATGAATGCTTCTCCCAAATCATTAAAGGTATGGATGTTGGCGCTGTCTAAACTCATGTACCATTTCAATGCTGCACCGATCAGACTATCTTGGAAGAAGTGAATCAGCAGATGCTGATCATCAGTGTGGGTAGACATTCTCCTCACGTACATCACCAAGTGAGCACGAGGGCAAGTGTTTCCCTTGTACTTCTCAAACTCCGGGACCTTGAACTTAGCAGGCACTTTAACATTCGGGACCAAACACAGCTCATTCACATTCTTCCCAAATAACTCTTTTCCCCTAAGAACCTTCATCTCTCTTTGCATTCTATCAAATTTCTCTTGGAAATCATATATTCTGTCATAAAGACCCAAGTCTTCACTCGGTGGAGGGAAAGGACGACATATATATTCATTAACAAACGAAACTAAATTCACCGAAGGAGGTGCAGCAGGAACAGTATGCACCACATGAGGTGCAGGAGTAACAACATTTTGAATCACTAGAGCATCTTGAGGTCCAAGATTGAAACCTTCAGGTGTAAAATTATCTGGAATTCTCCATGGATAACCCTGAGGCATACGGTTTTGAACAACAGCTGGAGTAGCGGATACAGGAACAGTAGGAACTTCAACATTTTCCCTTGTTGGTTGAGGTTGAACACTCGGTGGATGATTTTGAGCAACCACCAGAGCTTCCATCAGAGCAGTCAAGTTGGCCAAACCAGCCTTCAAAGCAGAAACTTCTTCGCGCAACTCGCGATTCTCCTGTTCTAAGTTGTCCATCTTCTTTTTGAAGTTAGCCCGAGTGTTCTAGTGATGAGTCATCTTGCTGAGTGAAGTAAAGAAGCTGGGTAAGACACCTGGATATGCATAACAAATGCAAGAAACATGTGCAACATGATGTATGATATGCAGTGCGTATGATTATTTTTACTTTATCATTTCCAGGGATTTATGGTTCATAGACATATTGCAAACATCCAAGTAATAAAGCTTTTGAATCCATGGTTAAAAGTACCTGAGATATTCACAAATAGTCAACCTTTAAATCCCTTGAAATATTGTTTTCTTTAAAAAATGCTTATGAGTGCATGGATGCATGATGCAACAATCACACACAAGATCACACATATAGGGTTCATAGGTTCAACGTCACGAGCATGAGGTCGAAGGTACTACCCATAAGGCGTTGGTCTAAAAAGTTATCACCTGCCGAACAAGGTTTTAAGAGGTTCCCAGAGTCTACATCCTTCCTTCGGATATTACCAACCTCCCGATTAACTCGGTAATTAGTAATATTCTCAAGAAAGACTCGTCCGAGCGTAATATCGTGTGACAACTACTTCCGGATTACTCCGTCATAGCTTCCGCACTACACCTAAAAGGCCAAGATGGGTTAGGTAATCTACGATCCTCAGCTTCAGCAGGCTCCTAGGTCGAAAGCAGTACGTCTTCCCAATTACTCGGTAAACGACACTACAGTCAAAGGGGCCTCCACTGAATGGGGGATCTCATGCCTCCTTTTTTGGGATTACTCCCTCAAAGTTAACATGACTATACCGCCCGTCCTATCTTAAAGTTTGCCCAAGTCCGGGTATAGGACTTATGAGTAATCACCAAGCACCCTGTAAACCAGGAAAATCCAGACAACATATATACAAAATATAACACATAAACACAATAACACATATACAGATATAAACAAAGATAGGCTCAACCCACTTAGGGATGGACCAGCAAGAGGTCAATCTTTCCCCAGTGAAGTCACCATTTTTCTCTAGCGGTAGAAATGTTTAAGACATAGTCATTGGATTGACTAGACTTTATACAAATCAAAATAAAAATCGTCACCGCGCTTTATTGTTTCCAAAGGAATGGGAAAAGAGCGAATAACCCAAAAGGGGGGAAAAGATTTTTGAAATTAAAGAAGATGGGAAGAGATGAAGAGACTATCCTAAAGCATAAGGTAAAAGCTATGGATAAGAACCATCTAACCAATAAGAAGCCAAAACTTGACATTATGAGTCAATATAGAATTCCCATTCTTTGGATTGAAACCAAGCAAGCAAAGATACTAGACCTCTTGAGAGAACCAAACTTCAAGTGTATTAAGTCTTTGCAAAAATTGGGCAGAGTAACGGTTATATACGGGTGAATTCCAAATTACAAACAAAGTATGTAATCACAAATAACCTGCACACAAAACAAACAAACAAACAACCCAATGTCTTGAGGTAAACCTCAAGAACTCCAGACAAAATATCAAATAAAGTCCACGAAGTCCAATACTCCATAATGCCAAGGATAGTAACCAAATAGTCCAAGTATCATTAAAGATTTTTATGGTTCATGTTGATTATTAGGTGTCTTTAAAAGGAAAAGAAAAGCTTAAGTGAGCAAAATAAAAATGACATAAAAAGTAAATGCTCAAGTGAGCAAAATAAAAATGGCATGAAATGTAAATGCTTAAATTAAATGGTACATAAAGCATAAAAAATAAAAGCATAAAGTAAAGTCAATTGTTAGAAATTAGTGGTTAGTTGGATGACCATCTTGAAACTTGCATTTGGAACTCATTAGAGGATTGGTAGAACCAAAGCCTCCACACAACAAGTTGCATTTGCTTTAGGTCAAGTATATCATCCATTTTGAAATCTTCAAAAGTAACATTTAATGATCAACGATGTTTAAGTGATTCGCGTTGACCAAAGGTGTTGTAGATCCATTAGAGGATTGGTAGAACCAAAGCCTCCACACAATGAATCTCAAGGTTATTGGATCAAAGAGATCAAATTAACATATTTGGGCTTGAAATCATAAGTTTGGGCCACGAATGATCATTTATTCGAATCAGGACAAAATTTAGCGCTATGTTAAGCAATCGTAAGTGGACTTATGTAGAAGTCGCACCTATTTTGAGGTTGGTCAATAGGAATCTATGTACTTCATGTTTGGATAAATGATATAGAGATCACCATCCCTTAACATGTAGCACAATTAAAAAAGAAAGGGATGAGAT
The DNA here is from genome assembly GCA_948472305.1 of Vicia faba. Taxonomy (NCBI): domain Eukaryota; kingdom Viridiplantae; phylum Streptophyta; class Magnoliopsida; order Fabales; family Fabaceae; genus Vicia; species Vicia faba. The sequence continues at coordinate 823,767,063 of OX451741.1, forward strand.
GAAGAGGGAGGGGAATGATAAGCTAATTTGGATCACCATTTTAAAATTCTTTCATCTTTAAATTCAACCACTCTTCTAGATGGATTAAAGTACTAAATATATCATTAATCCAAAGCACCAAAAATGAATTAAATAATTCACTCTTAGGTAGATTTGAATTGATGAACATTTATCCAACTTCATCTACATCACAAAGTCCATTGAGTTTAAAAACAAATTGGACATTCAAAATTGTAATCCAAATTATTCATCAAAGAGAGTGAGCAGAAAAATATTTGAGTCAAAACAGCCCCAAAATAAGGCAGAAAAATATTTTTGGCACTGTTACAATCAATTCTGCTTAGACAGCAACCTATTACATCAGTGCAGTTTTTTTTATCAAATCAATTTTCTGTGACAATCAATTGCAATGTTACAACAATTGATTGCAACCTGTTAAAAATCAGTAGAAAACAACATTTTAAAGATCAAATTCTTGTACCAACTTTTCATCAAACACCTTATGATCATAGATCCAATTGAGCATGAAAGTTCCATCAAATTTTGAGAAAATAACACTAATGGAATTATAAAACAATGCTCAATGAATCATAACCAAAAATCCACAAGAGATCACATTGTGAAAGATGATGATCCAACTTACCAAAGGTAGAATTAGAGAATTATCAAACAACTTCCAAAATTTGCTTCAATTCAACAACAAGAATCAATCACCAAAGCTTGGATGTAGAGAATTGATGAAGAAAAAGTGCTTGAGATGAAGGTTTATCTCAAAGATTAGTAAGCTTCAATGCAAAGCTTACTAACTTTTTGAAAATGGAGCTTTGAGTGAATTTGGTAAAATGGAGAGAATTGAGAGATTTTTTAGCAAGATGATTTTGGCTATCCAAAGCTTGTGATTTGAATGAAATGAGGTCTCTATTTATAGAGTTTTAGGATTGGGATTAGTGGTAATTTGGTAATTGATTCTTGGAGCCAAATTTTAAGTAATGATATAATTTCAAATTATGCAGAAAAAAATTGGAGCCAAAAAGATAACAGTTTGAAATTGCTGGCTTTTTTCAAAAAACACGTGCATTTTGCTATTATGAGTTGATACATGGGTGGTATGCGTAGATACATCCTAGCTGTATAACACGGCATGTGTGATACATGCCTCTATATGTCGATACATATTGTTTCTTCAACATATTACAGAACCAAACAAACTGCATGAGTCGATACATAACATGTATGTGTCGACACATGCAAGTTATTCAAACAGGATAAGTCGATGCATACATGCATGTGTCGACACATGCAAGTTATTCAAAACTAGATGAGTGGATACATACATGCATGTGTCTACACATGCTAGTTATTCAAACAGGATGAGTTGATACATAACATGCATGTGTCGACACATGCTAGCTATACACAGCTGGATGAGTCGATACATACCTTTATGGGTCGATGCATGTTGTCTTTTGCCATAATACAAAATCAAATCAACTTGAAAAACCTTATTTGTTGGATGCTTAGACTTGGTACCTAAAAAACACAATTTTGCAAATACAAGGAGAAATATTTTTTGTATTTTGGTTAGAAGTTAGTCAACAACACATATACAAAATACACAACCAAGGTGCTTAGATATTCCTCAAGAGCAAACTTAAAGATAGGAGATAGAAAAAAGAGGAAGAACCAACCCTAATTTGATCTTGTTATGATCAAGTTGACATGATATGATAGGGGAATCTTAGGGGGGAAATTGGGGTACAACAGCTATTACTAAGTTGTCCTAACATTGCTTTAGTGATCGTACGTCCCTTTCGAATTGACCCTTACAACTCCAACGACGGTGCTACCTATTTCTCAATAGTAGGATAGCATTGTCTAAAGGAAACAAGAATAGAAACGATATTTTTTTTCGAGTAGGTAGATGCTAGTAGGTACTTGCTCAAATCAAAGCTTTTCACACTTACACTTTTCAAAACAATTTTCAAAACAACTTCGTCACACCTTTGAGGACTAATACAAGGGTTATCACGAAGTAAAACATTTTCAAAAACAAAGCACACACACAAGCAATTTTAAAAAGATGAGAAAGTACCTAAGAGCCCATGGAAAACCATGGATAGAAAGGGTGCTAACACCTTCCCTTTCTATAATTTACCCTCCAAACTCAGAATATCTCGAAAAAGGATTTTTTTTTTTGTACTTTTTTCCTTTTCAGTTGGATGAAATAAAGGTCGGTGGCGACTCTTGCTTACTGCGACGTTTTGCGAATACAAAATGCAAAATGCAAACCAGTATTAAATAGTCGGTTCTATCACCGTATCACAGTCGCCACCGACTTTTCTTTTATCCAAAAGGAAAGGTAAAAAAGCACAGGAAAGACCTTTGAGATTGTTTCTTGAGTTTGAGGGGTATGTTATGAAAAGGAAAGGTATAGCACCCTTTTCATCCATGGTTTTCCATGGGATCTTAGTTACTTGCTAGATCACTTGCTTTTGTTTGAAATTGTGCTTTGTGTGGTTTTGAAAGTATTTTGTAAAAGAGGCCATTTGTTTAGGCAATCTTTGTAATGATTCTCGTTCGTAAGAATGTATACAAAGATGTTTGTCTTTTTGAAAATGTTTTCAAGTTTGCAAGATGTTTTGAAATGTGTGTGTTTATTTTGAAAATAGCAAAGATATTTGTTTGAAATGGAGCAAGTAACTAAAAGTAATCTACCTACTCAAATGTCTTTCTTGTTTATTTTCTTTTCCTTTGATATTATTGTCTTACCATTGATTTGGTAAGCAACCCTATCTTTGGATGTAAACGGGACGGGTGTGGGTTATCGTATGACCATGATTAGCAATGTTGCAAAGTATCTTAGCATTTTGAGGGACTAAGATCATTTTTGTAAGGCAACTTTGAATAGCGTCATCGAGGGACTATGATCTTGTTTTTTTGTTTGCTTTGCTAAGATACCTTACATGCGTAATATGGCCATTTTGTTCAAGGCAACCAAGTGGAGTAACCCTAGGGGTGTTTGTGTGCAAGTGTGTCATTTTCATGCTTGATTTTGTCTTGAATTAGGGTTTTCTATTTGATTGGTTTTATCTTGCCATACACACCCTAATTATTAACATGTTATATATAAAGCGATAAATTGTTGAAAGAAAATATCCTACACTATTACAATCATTTGGGGATGGGGTGTACAAATTTACAAATGGAGATTGCAAGAAATTAAAGTCCTAATTATATATTACAACCATATTGAATAGCCATGAAGAAAATATATGAAGCATGTAAAAATAAAGAAAAATGAAACGAAAAGAAAACATTTTGGATCATTATGTGTCGACACATGCCGTAAAATCAAGCTTCTCGAATGCACTTTTGTTTTGATGAAGTCAAGTCATGATTGATAAAGAAGGAAAAAATTATTGATCAAGCTAAAAGCCTCTTTGGATGAAGTCTTTGGTTCAAGCCCTTAGCAAATTTCAAGGTATAATGATAATACTTACCTTGAACTTAAGATATAGATGCTCAATGGTAAAAAAGAAACATTTTATATTGTCCAACTCTTTATTCAAGTTTTTCAAAGAAAAAATTCAATTTTCATTTGAGTGCAATCGATTTGCATGTTAGTGCAATCGATTGCATGCTTCAGTTTTTTCAAAACATTGGCTACTGACTTCCATTGCAATCGATTTTCATGATTATGCAATCGATTGCATACTCAAAATATTTGGAAATCTGGCTACTGGAACCTCGTGCAATCGATTTGCATGGTTGTGCAATCGATTGCACACTCAAAATATTTGGAAATCTGGCTACTGGAACCCCGTGAAATCGATTTTCATGAAGGGTGAAATCGATTTCCTGCTGTATAGTTTTGAAAAAACAGCAGCCTTACACCTGTCTGTTCATGATACTATTTCATGGAAAACTTTTCACTCAATCTTGGCAATTGTTCATGATTTTTTACAAACCTTTTCTTCAAAGGTCACTGCATTCTAGCCTAAAAAATGAACCAAATTATGATGATTGAAATAAAGAGTTTAAAGTTAAGGAGACTTACCTCGCAGCTAGAATTTATGTTTTGAGCTTGAGGTGTTGCCTTGTGGACTGTTATGACCTTTTTCAGTTATGAGATTTTTTGAGAGTTTGTCAATAAAACTTCTGGTTTTCTTTCTCCCTTTTCCCTCTCTCTTTTTTTCTCTTTGAAAATGCTCCTTCTATTTATAGGCAAAGGACTTGTGAACAAAGGCTGAATAGGTTTACAAGACAACATGTTATGGTTTGGTTGAGATGTAAGCATCAAACTATGTCAAGTACTCCATGGTTCCAAGATGAAGTACAAAAGTTGCTAGTTTAGAGGGGTTGATTTCTATGTTTTATGGTGGAGTAAAATCAGAAACAAACAAAGTATAGGCTCAAGACAAGTTTTATACAAAAAGCTTGCTTTTCAAGAATAGCAATGGTGCCTTTATGCCATAAATGGAAAGATCCTTTAGACAATGGCTTAAACACTTGGGTAATAGCTCAAAAGTGGGTGTAAACATTAAATTATATAGATATTTTCCAGCAAGAAGGCCTGCAACATAAGATTATGCAGCATAGCATAAGGGTTTTGTTGTGTGTTCGTCAATATAATGACTTGCAAATCAAGGGTGGATGCCCAACTTCATGCCTTTGAATCTCCTAGCTCAAGTATGATAAATTCATGCTCTTAGATGTTTTTAAAAGCTTGAAACATCCTCTATAACTTTCATGTTGACCACTTTTGTTAAATTAAACTGGAACTTGATGGAAATTGGCCAAGAAGTTAGGATAAAAACATGTCCAAACCTGCTGAAAAATTCTCTAAGTGTTTATTCAAAAATACCATGACTTCATGAATTTATAACTTAAAATCCAAACATTTTTAGAAAAATCCATGCTCTACAATGTTTTAGATCTCATTGAGATCTACAGCTTTTATGTTGGAGGTTTTCCTTGAATCATCTTGCATCATGGTGAAAATTTGGCATGAAGTGGTGAAATTATCATGTGTAAAAACACTTAGAAAAATTCTAAATATTTAGAAATTTAACTTTTCCAAAGTAACTTTTGATTTTTTGAATTTCCAGAAAAAAAACTTCATATCTCAAACATGTCTTGATGAAATATGACTCCTGAAACTTGATTTTGATCAAAAGTCAAAGTTTGACTTTTCAATACACAGATGACCATTTTACCCTCGTGAATGACTTTCTTGGAAAATTTGTAAATCTAGGCTTGAAATTGGATGGAAGCAAACCTGAGGGTCCAGTGTGATCTTTTTAGAAATGAGAGGGCAAATTTTGGGGTACAACAACTTCCCCTGTTCAATCTTCTTAAGCCTGAGGATGTAGATTGGTTGGTCTGTCTTTCGTGATCTGAAGGTGGAAGATGATTGAACACTAGAGTGCCCAGAAATTTGCACTCGATGATATTTTGGTTGATTGTGTAGGGAATGGGCTTACAGATTCCATTTGTAAGGCGATGGGGAATCTTCGGAGATGGGCTTAAAGATGCCATCCAGAAAGGATCAGTTGCATAAGAGATTCCTTGGTGAGAATTCTTGTATCTGCTGTTGAGGAGGACTCTACCGAGGAATGTTGATTTATGCCCTGGGAAGTAAGATCTAGGAGCTTTGGTTGTCCATTACTCTACTGGGGAATTAACTCTCGATTGAGGGAGTGAAAGTAGAATGTATACCTAGTTAGGGTCTAGGTTGTACAACGACCTACTGGGGAAGTATGAAACTGACCGTATCTGGTCGGGTCTGGGCCTTTCAGTGTTGTAAACTATTGTCTGGAGATAAGGGAGAAGGAACCTGGATAGTAGGGTTACTTCGCGATGAAAGCCTGGATAGCAGGGTTGGCGGATTTTCCATTCGGAGATATGATGGATAGTTGTTAGAGGTGGGCTTGCAGATGCCATCTAAGAGTGATTGTTGATTTTGTAATTTGTAAGCTGAAACAATGAGTATCAGAATGGCATCCGTGTCTAGGGCGTATCTGAACTGTATCTGAATTTGTCTTTGAATGAGTATAAGGATGTCATCCGTATCTAGAGCATATCTGGACTATATCTAAGAGTTGAGTCTGAATGAGTATCAAGATGGCATCCATATCTGGTGTGTATCTGAATTGTATCTGAAAACTGAATCTGAATGAGTATCAGGATGGAATCCGTATCTGGAGCGTATCTGAAGTATATCTGAAAACTGAATCTGAATGAGTATCAGGATGGCATCCGTATCTGGAGCGTATCTGAAACTATATCTAAAAATTGAATCTGAATGAGTATTAGGATGGCATCCATATCTGGTGCGTATCTGAACTGTATCTGAAAGTTGTCTTTGAATGAGTATCAGGATGGCATCCGTATCTGGTGCATATCTGAACTGTATCTGAAAGCTGTCTTTGAATGAGTATCAGGATGGCATTCGTGTCTGTGCGTATCTAAACTGTATCTGAAAGCTGTCTTTGAATGGGTATCAGGATGGCATCTGTATCTGGAGTGTATCTGAACTGTATCTGAAAGTTGTCTTTGAATGAGTATCAGGATGGCATCCGTATCTGGAGCGTAACTGAATTGTATCTAAAAACTGAATATGAATGAGTATCAGGATGGCATCTATATCTGGAGTGTATCTGAATTGTATCTGAAAACTGAATATGAATGAGTATCAGGATGGCATCCGTATCTGGAGTGTATCTGAAAACTGTATCTGAATGAATATCAGGATGGCATCCATATCTGGTGTGTATCTGAACTGTATCTGAAAGCTATCTTTGAATGAGTATCAGGATGGCATCCGTATCTGGTGCGTATCTGAACTGTATCTGAAAGATGTCTTTGAATGAGTATCAGGATGGCATATGTATTTGGAGTGTATCTGAACTGTATCTGAAAGTTGTCTTTGAATGAGTATCCGGATGGCATCCGTATCTGGAGCGTATCTGAACTATATCTGAAAACAGAATCTGAATGAGTATCAGGATGACATCCGTATCTGGTGCATATCTGAATTGTATCTGAAAGCTGTCTTTGAATGAGTATTAGGATGGCATCCGTATCTGGTGTGTATCTGAACTATATCTGAAAGCTGTCTTTGAATGAGTATCAGGATGGCATCCCTATCTAGAGCGTATATGAACTGTATCTGAAAGCTATCTTTGAATGAGTATCAGGATGGCATTCGTATCTGAAGCGTATCTGAACTGTATCTGAAATATGTCTTTGAATGAGTATCAGGATGGCATCTGTATCTGGTGCGTACCTGAACTGTATCTGAAAGCTGTCTTTGAATGAGTATCAGGATGGCATCCGTATCTGGAGCATATCTGAACTGTATCTGAAAACTGAATCTGAATGAGTATAAGGATGGCATCTGTATATGGTGCATATCTGAACTATATCTGAAAGCTATCTTTGAATGAGTATCAGGATGGCATTCGTATCTGGTGTGTATCTGAACTGTATCTGAAAGTTGTCTTTGAATGAGTATCAGGATGGCATCCGTATCTAGAGCGTATCCGAACTTTATCTGAAAGCTGTCTTTGAATAAGTATCAGGATGGCATCCATATCTGGAGCGTATCTGAACTGTATCTGAAAACTGAATATGAATGAGTATCAGGATGGAATCCGTATCTGGTGCGTATCTGAACTGTATCTAAAAGTTGTCTTTGAATGAGTATCAGGATGGAATCAGTATGTGGTGCATATCTGAACTGTATCTGAAAGCTGTCTTTGAATGAGTATCAGGATGGAATCCGTATCTGGAGTGTATTTGAACTGTATCTGAAAGCTGTCTTTGAATGAGTATCAGGATGGCATCCGTATCTAGAGTGTATCTGAACTGTATCTTAAAGTTGTCTTTGAATGAGTATCATGATGGAATTCGTATCTGGAGCGTATCTGAACTGTATCTGAAAACTGAATTTGAATGAGTACCAGGATGACATCCACATCTGGTGCATATCTGAACTGTATCTGAAAGTTGTCTTTGAATGAGTATCAGGATGGCATTTGTATCTGGTGCGTATCTGAACTGTATCTGAAAGCTGTCTTTGAATGAGTATCAGGATGGCATCCGTATCTGGAGCGTATCTGAACTATATCTGAAAGATGTCTTTGAATGAGTATCAGGATGGCATCTGTATCCGGAGCGTATCTGAACAGTATCTGAAAGCTGTCTTTGAATGAGTATCAGGATGGCATCCGTATCTGGAGCATATCTGAACTGTATCTGAAAGCTGAATCTGAATGAGTATCAGGATGGCATCTGTATCTGGTGCATATCTGAACTGTATCTGAAATATGTCTTTGAATGAGTATCAGGATGGCATATGTATCTAGTGCGTACCTGAACTATATCTGAAAGCTGTCTTTGAATGAGTATTAGGATGGCATCTGTATCTGGTGCATATCTGAACTGTATCTGAAAACTCAGCAGGATGATGAAGGAATCTTGGATGATTGCTACCTCAACAGATAATGAAGGAATCTTGGATGATTGCCACTCCAAAATATGATGAACTTTATTTGTTGATTGATCTTTCCTAAAAAGGTAAAGATTTAGTTGTATGATGTATGCATTGTGTAATGATGTTCTCAAAATAAATGAGATTTATGTTATATGTATTTTGTATGCATGTGCTATGAATGTTGTTGAAATGTAATTTTTTCTTGGAGAATAAATCCTTGGCAAGTGTTGGGGAGTTATTAAATCTCAGATTGTTGTTGAAGAGTAGGTGTGTCTTCAAACTTCGCTTAGAATGTTTCCACTGAGGGTTCCTGTTTTATTGTTTGAGGAGAACTCTGCCGAGGGGTGTTGACAGCTCTGTGGAGAGTGTTGATTCCTGCTTGGGGAAAAAGTTCAAGAGTCTCGGTTATCCATTGCTCTATTGGGGAGTCAAAGTTGAATTGACATCTGGTCGGGTCCAGGTTTCACAGTAACTTGCTGGGGATTATAGAGTAGTCTATTGGGGAAGAGGAGTTGTGGTCCTTTGATTTGTAGTAGTCGGAGAGGCCACCTCAAGATGGGGAATCTTGCCGTTTGTTGGGGGGAATAAACCTTGTTGCTTACTCTGTTGGAGAGGCGGCGACTTCACTGGCAGAAATCCTCGAGGATTCTTGAAGTCGACTCAGTTGGGAAGAGGTTTTTCAGAGATTGAAAATCTGGCTGGGGAATCATCCTATGAGAAGGATTTTATGGAGATTTGTCACTGCCCCTAGTAGCAAGTTCTTGTGGCACTTCCAGGAACTAATTGACTATACGTAACCCTTTGTTGGGATTTGCATTCAATGCCCCAAGTAATGGAGATGGAGACCTGCCCCTGGTTATTCTGTACTTCTTGAGAGATTTCTTGGAATCTTGATTGGACTGCCCCAGGTGTGCTTGGATAGTGACATGTCATGCCCCCTTGTTGATAGGAGATTTGTCATTGTAAGTGTCATCCCACTCGAAGTGATTTTGTTCACTGAGAGAGCTTTCATTCACTGGATATTCTTTGTGTGAATTTCTCCGTTGTCAAACAAATAGCCATATGCAAACAACGATATTCAAATAATGTGAAGTTTATGCTTGTCTTGAAATTCTGAAAATGCGTTTTAGCAAGTAAAGAAATTTTGTAAGAAAAATTCAACTCAGGATTTAGAGTAAAGCCTCACAGGAGCCAGGATACCTTTTGTAACAGTATGCTTTCAAACTAACCCATGCTTCAATTAGGACTTTTGAAAGGTTGTAGCGTGGCTTGGTTCACGGTTTAAGAAACAAAGGATAAAGGCTCAAAGTGTATTTGTACCCACCCTCTCTTCGTGATGTTCTCCAGTCCTTAACTCATCTAATTATGCGCTTGAACTCCAGTTGAGTCTAGAAAGACATTTTGGTGATGGTTCAGACAAGTTAAGTTTTTCGAAAGGCAGTCATTTTTGCAACATTTTTTCATGTTGTTGAGGATTTGTAGTGGCCTCTTTTTTTTATTTGTTATCCCTAATTTTTTCCTGACTGTTCTTGTTTTGAGATTACGGTTAGCGGGATGCCCTAGTTTTTTCTTAAGCCTCTTTTGTAGGTTTTGACTTAGTGGGATTTTCCTTTTGAGAGATGATAACTTCCTATTTGGTAGGTAACCATCACCGTCTTTTGATTCCAGAAAAATGTTTTGATGTCATTCGTTGTATTACGAAATGAGAGTTTGCGGCTAAACGCGCGTTTGAATCAACTGAGAGACTACCCTGCCCCAGGTTTTGATTAAAGGTTTCAATTTGTGTAAAAAAGAAAACTTCTACTTCTTTGGCTCAAAGGGGTTGACTATGGATTCTCTTCTTTATAACTCCAGTGTTTAGGATTTGAAGGAATGCCTGTACATTGTCAGCAAGGTATGTTCAAAAGCATATTGTATCAGATTTATGGCATTGTTTTCGTCATCCTCCCTCTAAAGGCTTGTAACTTTTAGCAAGAGTTGAATGCCATAAACAACATGATTTAAATAGAATGAAAATGAATGGATTAATTCAAGACAAACATATTTAATGCATTAATGAAACAAAGTTTGACATTAATAGATAATTGTTTGAATAACAAAAGAGATTACAATTGAAGATTCAAATGAACAGAAGCCTCTTTATCTGAACTTGTCACTTTAGGTGGTGAGCCTTTGAGGGACGGCAAAAGAATTCAGTCTGGCCATCTTGTGTGAACTCCAGCATTCCTTTGTCGATTAGGTTTTGAATTTTGTATTTCAGCATCCAACAATCATTTGTTTTATGTCCAGGACTATCGGAATGATAGGCACACCTGGCATCGGGATCGTAGCTGGGAGAAAAGGTTTTGGGATTGGATGAGGTCTTATTGGTGTAATCAGGTTCACCCTCAGCATGTGCTGTAAAGCTTGAGACAGTGGTATGTTGATGTTGGTAAACTGTCTTTAGGGATCGCTTTGCCTTTGCTGATTTTCTGGTTAATATTGACGAAGTCATTGTTGGGCTCGTGACATGGCAGCAGATTGGGAAGGTCTTCCAGCTTCTTGTCTTATGGGAGGCTGAGCAGTGACTTGATTTCCAATTCTGGTTGTTTTCCCCATACGGTTGCAACTGTCTTGACAAAGTTGGTTGATAAGAACTTTCAACTATTCTTGTCCTTGAGCCATATTTTGGATAAGATACATTTGGCCCACCAGTTGACCCATCATTTGGACCTTCATTATGGCTATCTCGGTTTGTTGTCGTTCCAACTGATCATCCTTGGTGCCCTCCGGATTCCCTATGACCATGCCCCTTGTGAGGTGAACTTTCACTTCTTCTTGCCCCTTGGCTAGGGTCATGAGCAACTGTTGAAACTGTGTATTCTGAGCTTGAAGATCCTTCACTCTTTGCTCAAGATCCATCTTAATGAAATAAACAGTAGAGAGATGAGGAGACTTGTTGCAAAAGACTTGCTTATGTTATGATGCATGATATATGCATATGCAATGTTTTCAAGGATTTCAAAAATTCAACTTTGTTTTGGACAAAAAAGAAACACACGTTATATCAATAAGATAAAGTTTGAGTACATCAATGCCCCTTGGGAAAAATAATACAAAACTCTAAGATAGAAAAGTAGTGTGCATCCTCTTTGGTGCAATGTAGGCATTCAGAGTCTGCTCCTCATGAAGTAGCCTAGTGAGTTCCAAAACCTTCTTCTCGCTTGCGTAGAATTGGGCTTCAAACGTATCTCGCTCTCCCTTGAGTTGTATCAAATCCCTTTGTAGGTCTTCAAGAGATGTTGGCATGTCAGGATGTAGGATAGTGTATGGAACATCTCCCTCCATGACAGGCTCAATGATTACCGGGAGAATGGAGGGATAAGGCATCATAAGACTCTGAGCGCGAGTTCGTACCCATTTTAGGTAAGGCTCAAGAGGGATGGAATTCTTGTGCCCCAAAGCCTTGCTATCCACCTTGTTTAGCATCCTCCAAGCTCAGATAAATTTCTGGCGAAGACCTTGATCGTTGTTGTCGTAGTCGAATACCAAACCTTGAATCAGCATCTCGTGCAGGACATCCCTTTGGGCGTAACCAAACTGTCTTTAGGCTAAGCAAGGGTTGTAGGTGATACCTCCCCTAATGCCAAGTAAATGGACATTAGTAAATTCTCCACAACGGTCGATAATGACAACATTCTCTTTGGATCGGGAGCACCAATGAATGTCTGAATGTTTGAGCGTCATCAACCTTTGTGACCATCTTGAACCTTGCTCATTCTTTAATACAGATTGGGGCAGATGAGAAATAAACCATATTTCCAAGAGAGGAGTGCAACACATAAGGACACCTCTTTTCATCATTGTGCGAGTGTGAAAAGAGTGTAGGATATCTCCTAGCAATATAGGCATTGGGTTGCATGATATGAAGATTTTGACGGTGTTGATATCTATGAGTTGGTCAGGATTTGGAAACAAAACCATCCCATAGATGAGGAGAGCCACAATTTCCTCAAAGGCTTGCAAGTCCAAGGAATTCCAACAGCTTCGGGCTTTCTCAAACAGGAACTTCGCTAAGAAACCTTTGACACCACTCCTTGTTTCCCAATGGGTTGTGACATCAGATGAGTGCAAGTGTAGAGCTTGAGCAATCTCTTCTGGCTTTGGGTCTCTTTTCGTACCGTTGAAAGGTAGTTGATTGAGAATGGGAATCCTCAAGAGTTGGGAGAATTCTTCCAAAGTAGGCACAAGTTGATAGTCGGGAAATGTAAAATAATGGTGTAAAGGATTAAAGAACTGAAAGAGCACCTTCATCATATCCTCATTTGTGTTGGAGGTGACCAAGTTGAGTAGGCGACCATGTCTCTTGGTGAATGGAGAGTTTTCAGGAATCCTTGAAACTAGCTCCTTAAGTTGTAGAGGGATTCTCACAAGGTTGACTTGAATATTTTTCCTGCGAATTGAATCCATGTCCTACAAAACAAGAACAAAGATGAATCCCAAAATCCTTGAAATGGTTAGTGGATGCATATGATGTTCATGATAAATATGCATATACAAGCAAAACAAACAAGTCCTTAGGTTTAGGCTTGTATGGAGTTTTATAGGTAAGTACCCTCTTGAAGTTTAGTTGGCTTAAACCTGTCCTAGCAATAGTAACCGGGTTCTAAGGAGCTCAATATCATTGGATTGTTTCCTTGGTCATTGTTTCAGCTCAAGCCTCTTTAATGGCGACCGAAATATCCCAAGAAATGAAACCTCAATGAGTGTAGTATCGAGTATCTACCAACTTCGGATTGCACCAAAGCCGGTCATCTCACTACATCTTAAAGGCCAAGTTGGTCAAGTAAAGGTTCTAGAAGTTCATTAGTGCTTCATGACATCACTCAGCGGCCCTGTATTCTCTTTGATTAACTCAAAGGCTACCGGTACCCATAAATATATCTCACTAACGTAGCTATTGCTTAGACCATATCGGTATACCCCGTACAGTTTCCACAATGTATTGCTACTTACCTATAATGTATCCCAAATCTGGGTAGAGGATTCAAACCCAAACAAAGAACCATAATGTAAAGCATACAAGTCAAACAATGTAAGCAAGTAAATGTGATCTAATCCCTAAGGTAACCCCACTTTTAAAATAGTCTCCAGCAGAGTCACCAATTCTGTGATACGGTGGGAGAACTGACTTGAAGATTTTTCATTTTATCGCAAATGTTGCGGTTAGTAAGAGTCGCCACCGACTTTTCTTTTATCCAAAAGGAAAGGTAAAAAAGCACGGGAAAGACCTTTGAGATTGTTTCTTGAGTTTTGGGGGTAGATTATGAAAAGGGAAGGTATTAGCACCCTTTTCATCCATGGTTTTCCATGGGCTCTTAGTTACTTGCTAGATCACTTGCTTTTGTTTGAAATTGTGTTTTGTGTGGTTTTGAAAGTATTTTATAAAAGAGGCCATTTGTTTAGGCAATCTTTGTAATGATTCTCGTTCGTAAGAATGTATACAAAGATGTTTGTCTTTTTGAAAATGTTTTCAAGTTTGTAAGATATTTTGAAATGTGTGTGTTTGTTTTGAAAATAGCAAGGATATTTGTTTGAAATGGAGCAAGTAACTAAAAATAATCTACCTACTCAAATGTCTTTCTTGTTCATTTTCTTTTCCTTTGATATTGTTGTCTTACCATTAATTTGGTAAGCAACCTTATCTTTGGATGTAAATAGGACGGGCGTGGGTCATCGTATGACCATGATTAGCAATGTTGCAAAGTATCTTAGCATTTTGAGGGACTAAGATCATTTTTGTAAGGCAACTTTGAATAGCGTCATCGAGGGACTATGATCTTGTTTATTTGTTTGTTTTGCTAAGATACCTTACATGCATAATATGGTCATTTTGTTCAAGACAACCAAGTGGAGTAACCCTAGGGGTGTTTGTGTGCAAGTGTGTCATTTTCATGCTTGATTTTGTCTTGAATTAGGGTTTTCTATTTGATTGGTTTTATCTTGCCATACAAATCCTAATTATTAACATGTTATATATAAAGCGATAAATTGCAGAAAGTAAATATCATACGCTATTACAATCATTTGGGGATGGGGTGTACAAATTTACAAATGGGGGTTGCAAGAAATTAAAGTCCTAATTATCTATTACAGCCATATTGAATAGACATGAAAAAAATATATGAAGCATGTAAAAATAAAGAAAAGTGAAAGGAAAAGAAAACATTTTGATCATTATATGTCGACACATGCCGTAAAATCAAGCTTCTCGAATGCACTTTTGTTTTTATGAAGATAAGTCATGATTGATAAAGAAGGCAAAACTTATTGATCAAGCTAAAAGCCTCTTTGGATGAAGTCTTTGGTTCAAGCCCTTAGCAAATTTCAAGGTATAATGATAATACTTACCTTGAACTTAAGATATAGATGCCCAATGGTCAAAAAGAAACATTTTATATTGTCCAACTCTTTATTCAAGTTTTTACAAAGCAAAAATTCAATTTTCATTTTAGTGCAATCGATTGCATGCTTCAGTTTTTTCAAAACATTAGCTACTGACTTCCAGTGCAATCGATTGCACACTCAAAATATTTAGAAATCTGGCTACTGGAACCCCGTGCAATCAATTTGCATGGTTGTACAATTGATTGCACACTCAAAATATTTGGAAATCTGGCTACTGGAACCCTGTGCAATCGATTTGCATGAAGGGTGCAATCGATTGCTTGCTGTATAGTTTTGAAAAAACAGCAGCCTTACACCTGCCTGTTCATGAAACCATTTCATGGAAAACTTTTCACTCAATCTTATAAATTGTTCATGATTTTTTACAAACCTTTTCTTCAAAGGTCACTGCATTCTAGCTTTAAAAATGAACCAAATGATGATGATTGAAATGAAGAGTTTAAAGTTAAGGAGACTTACCTTGCAGCTAGAATTTATGTTTTGAGCTTGAGGTGTTGCCTTGTGGACTGTTATGACCTTTTTAAGTTATGAGATTTTTTGAGAGTTTGTTAAAAAAAATTCTGGTTTTCTTTCTCCCTTTTTCCCTCTCTCTTTTTTTCTCTTTGCAAATGCTCCTTCTATTTATAGGCAAAGGACTTGTGAACAAAGGCTGAATAGGTTTACAAGACAACATGTTATGGTTTGGTTGGGATGTAAGTATCAAACTATGTCAAGTACTCCATGGTTCCAAGATGAAGTACCAAAGTTGCTGGTTTAGAGGGGTTAATTTCCATGTTTTATGGTGGAGTAAAATTAGAAACAAACAAAGTATGGGCTCAATACAAGTTTTGTACAAAAAGCTTGCTTTTCAAGAATAACAATGGTGCCTTTATGCCATAAATGGAAAGATCCTTTGGACAATGGCTTAAACACTTGGGTAATAGCTTAATCACTTGGACAATGGCTTATGTAGAGATTTGCAAGCAAGAAGGCCTGCAACATAAGATTATGCAGCATAGCATAAGGATTTTGTTGTGTTCTTCAATAGAATGACTTGCAAATCAAGGGTGGATGCCCAACTTCATGCCCTTGAATTTCCTAGCTCAAGTATGATAAATTCATGCTCTTGGATGTTTTGGAAAGCTTGAAACATCCTCTATAACTTTCATGTTGACCACTTTTGTTAAATCAAACTGGAACTTGATGGAAATTGGCCAAGAAGTTAGGATAAAAACTTGTCCAAACCTGCTGAAAAATTCTCTAAGTGTTTATTCAAAAATGCAATGACTTCATGAATTTATAACTCAAAATCCAAACATTTCTAGAAAAAGTCCTGCTCTATAATGTTTTAGATCTCATTGAGATCTACAACTTTTATGTTGGAGGTTTTTCTTGAATCGTCTTGCATCATGGTGAAAAATTGACATGAAGTGGTGAAATTATCATGTGTAAAAACACTTAGAAAAATTCTAAATATTTAGAAATTTAACTTTTCCAAAGTAACTTTTGATTTTTTGAATTTCCAGAAAAAAAACTTCATATCTCAAACATGTCTTGATGAAATATGACTCCTGAAACTTGATTTTGATCAAAAGTCAAAGTTTGACTTTTCAATGTGCAAATGACCATTTTACCCTCGTGAATGACTTTCTTGGAAAATTTGTAAATCCAGGCTTGAAATTGGATGGAAGCAAACCTGAGGGTCCAGGGTGATCTTTTGAGAAATGAGAGGGAAAATTTTGGGGTACAACACATTTGTTTTTCTTTTTCTGTTTTGTTTTACAAAAACGTCCAATGTTTTATTCTTGACATATGCATTTGAATATGATTGTTATTCACAAATATTTGCATATGAAACAGAAAGACAGTTGCTCATGACTTAAGAAACGGGGCAAAGCCTAATCCCGACAGTTACTCTGTTCAGAATGGTACAGGGGCGGAGACAGTTTTGAAACAAGGCCACCATTACATGCGACCCTGTGACGTCTACACTCCCCACTGAGTAAAGGCAACTAAAGCTTCGACATCAGCTTCCCTAAACAGGAGTTACTTTCCCCAGCCAAGTTCCTTCAGAGAGCTGGCGCCTATATTCCCCAACCGAATTTTATAATCGCAAGCGGTTCATAAAGTTTTCTCCCGAGTAGAGTTTATTTCTCTGAATGCAGAAGCTCAATCACCAACAGAGTTTATTTCTCCAGCTATGGAAGTTCATCCCCCAACGGAGTTTATTTCTCTAAATCGGCAAAATCTTCCAGCAAAGCATCTCCTCTCTCAAACAAAGTTATTCCCCCGCAGAGTTATTCTCAAGCAGAGTCTCTCCCTGGAAGAATATTCACAAGCAGAAAGGAGTAAATCCACGGCATAGTCATCTCTGTTCACCATCCCCAGCGGAAGTAGAAGAACCACTTTTCCTAAGACGGTCAGGAATTCAATTTCCAATACTCTCCAGCAGCAGTCAGGGATTTATTTTCCCAGACTCGGATATGTCACAATAGTATTTCATGTTCATACATCATGACATGCGCATACATATTGCATACAACATAATCTCATTTATTTTGAGAACATCATCACACAATGCATTTCATGCATCACATATAATTAATCTTGTATCTTTTCAGAAAAGATGGTTATCATCAACAATACCAACGGTTCAAGATTAAATTCATGAAGCTATACATGTCATATCTGCGGTCAACTAATGGAAAATCAGTTCCCGAAACCGAACGGGTCAACTAATCTACGTGATTAAATGAAGCAGCCCTACTATCCAGGCTTTCATTTCGAAATAACCCTACTATCCAGGTTCCTTCTCATAGCCCTATTATCCAGGCTTTCATTTCGAAGTAATCATACTACTCAGGTTCCTTCTCATAGCCCTACTATCCAGGCTTTCATTTCGAAGTAACCCTACTATCCAGGTTCCTTCTCATAGCCCTACTATCCAGACTTTCATTTCGAAGTAACCCTACTATCCAGGTTCCTTCTCATAGCCCTACTATCCAGGCTTTCATTTCGAAGTAACCCTACTACTCAAGTTCCTTCTCATAGTCCTCCTATCCATGCTTTTATTTCGAAGTAACCCTACTATCCAGGTTCCTTCTCATAGCCCTACTATCCAGGCTTTCATTTCGAAGTAACCCTACTATCCAGGTTCCTTCTCGTAGCCCTATTATCCAGGATTTCATTTCAAAGTAACTCTATTATCCAGGTTCCTTCTCTTTTATCTCCGGACAATAGTTTACCACACTGTAAAACCTGGACCCGACCAGATACGACCGATTTCACATTTCCCCAGTAAGTCGTTGTGCAGTCTGGACCCTGGCCAGATAAGCAGTTAACTTCCGTCTCCTCAATCAAGAGTCAACTCCCTAGTAAAATAACAGACAATTGAAGCTCCTAAACTCTATTTCTCAGGACATAAATCAACATTCCCCAACGAAGTCCTCCTCAATGGTAGGTACATAAATTCTCGCAAAAGAATCTCTTATGCAACCATCACATTCTCCGGATGGCATCTTTAAGCCCATCGTCAATGACCTTCCGTCATCTTATCCAAATGGCATATGTAAGCCCATTCCTGATATTATCAATCGATATTCACTTCATACGAGTGCAAATTTTTGGGCACTCTGGGGTTCAATCATCTTCCACCTTCAGATCACGAAAGGCAGACCAGCCAATCTACATCTTCAGGTTTAAGAAGATTGAACAGGGGCAGTTGTTATACCCCAAAATTTTCCCTCCCAATTTTACATAAAACATACTCCTAGAGGTCCTCAATTGCTCAAGTTGACTAAGGATTAACCAAACAAATCATCCTCCTAAGACAACGAGCCTCAAACTAGGGTTGCACTCCTCGTCAAGATGGTTGAGTTCCAAGAACCCCAAATGTTTTCCATTGCCTTAATATGTCCTTGATATCATATATGCCAAGTTTCATGTCTTGCACAAGAAGTTTACTCTGTCAACTGCTCAAATGCCTGAAAATCAAATGTAATAGGTCAAAAGTCAATTGTGACCCACATACAGTCAAACTTCAAGATTTTTGGTCAACATCAAAATTTTGAAGTGATATCCATCATTTGATCAAGGGTTGCTCATGATTCCTCAAGGAATGCTCCTAATTCATCAAAACTCAAAAGTTACTAAATTAAGATTTATATAGAAAAAGTCAACCAAACTTTGACTCGGCATAACTTTCTCATACTTTATTAGAAATTTCTCATCAAAGGTTCATTTTGAATAGAATCCAATTCCCTACAACTCATCTTCAGGCCTCGAGTTCAAGAAATGCACTCATGAAAAGATATAAATTCAGACATTATAGGTCATTTCAAAAAGTCAACAAAAACACATTTTGGGTCAAAGCTTCTTACATGAACATGGAAGATCCAAATGAGATGAAACCAAATAGGTTGCTTAGAGGACATCCTAAGCTTTCTAAAAAGTCCAAGAACACCCTCTTAGGATCAAAATTGAGAGAGGTACGCATTGTCAAAGTTGGCCATTTTTGAAAATTTGCACAAAGTCAAGAGTGTCCAAAATTGCATTTTTTCCACATGGGCTCATCTTTTCAAGATTGAATCTCAGTCCTAGCATGATCCACGACCTATGGGACCCTCCATGCCTTATTCACTCATTTATTTAATTTACTTTGATTTTTATTCATTTAAAAATCAAATAAAATCAAATAAATCATATAATTTGTTTTAAGATTGATTTTTGCATTGAAGAGAGATCTTATATGCTGTCAAATAGCCAGGAAATCGTGCAGGGCCAAATAGGACACAAAATCTTCATATATGGCAATTTTTCAAGATTTGATTTTCTTCTAAAATCACGCCATCAACTTTTGATTCTTTCTGATTATGATGACCTAATTTGATTCAGTACATATACACAATGCATTGCAACCCTAGAGAATAAGTTTTATGCGCAACCTGCCTCAAGAGAACTCATCTCAAGCTTCCAAAAATTCAAGAAAAAAACTCAACTCGGATTCCCTATTGCAGCCTTCCTCAAGAGGATTTGAAGATTGCAATACCTTCCTTGGTGCTCCCAGAGGCTTTTCCAATCGTTTTCCAGCATCAAAGCTTCCAGAATCGCACCATCCACGCCCACAGTTTGCTTCCTTTTTCTTAAATTCGAATTCAATGATTCATGTACCATAAACTTGTTTTGACCACGTATTCTTGTTCATATGAATGTAAGCTTTCTATATAGTTGAATTCGTGTTTAGATGCAGGATGTGTGATACGCCATTGATAGGGTTTTGAGGTCCCAAATTGGGAACTCTGTACACAGGCGAAATTGGGCCAAATTAATGGTGACATCACGTTCATGGATTAGTTTCAAGTAGAACTGTGCCCTTGGTTGGAATTTATGTTGCTTGTATTGCATTTTTTATGTTTACAGGTTTGTAGACACGCACAAGAACCGTCACTATAGTCTATAGTGACGAATTCGTCCGTAGGTAAAAACCCAGTACCAAAAACCACAGTCTTGGGAATAAGACAATTAGGTGGCAGACTCCCATTGGGAGATTTGAATCACGCGCGTTTTTTGGGACATACTGCTTTGTTTGCTTTATGTTTTATTTAATTTATTATATTAACAAATAAGCTCTCCAGCGCAGATGGTCAAGGAATGAACGTGTAAGGCAAACGTCCTGGGTTCGATCCCAGGCGTGTGCTTTTGTATTTTTCTTGATATTTCCTTGCAGATCCAGTGGTATCATTCTAAACGCGCTCACCATGTACCTCAACATCTCATCATTGGATCAATTTGTATCCAGATTCCACGCCTCAAGCATGTAGGCGCATGGTGGACTCTCTTGGCAAACTTCCCACAGGATCAGACGCAACCTTGGGCCAGCTATTCTGGGCCTGGAGAATTTCAGCCATACAACCCCCAGAATTGCTTCTAACATCAGGCCCATCCCAATTTTTTTGTTTTAAATTTCTTTAACTTTTTTGTTTTATTTATTTTTTAATTGCTTAAAATTTTTTTTTTAATTAAATCTCCAAATCATAAAAACACAAAAAATAGAATTAGATTTTTCATAAAATAGTTAATTTCATTAATTAATTAGGATAATTTAAAATTCCTTTTTTCATAATTAAAATTAACTAGAAATTAGGTTAATTTGCAAAATTAATTATTTTTTCTCAAAAAATCCAAAAAAAAAAAAAATTCTTTATTTACTAAATTAAATATCTTTGAATATTGTCAATTCCCCATATTTAATATTCCCGCGCGCATTCATTTATTTATTTTTCCGATTAATGTAATTGCTCTGAAGTTGTAATAGTTGATTAAGTTTATTATCATTTTCATTTACTGTTTTTTCCAAGTTTTTAATTATGTAATCCCCCTCCCCAAAGCCTTGTAATAGCTAGGTTTAAATTTCTCGCACTTTTCCTTTCCGTCATTATAAACTGTTAGATGATTGATAATAAGATTGTATGCAAAAGATCATAATTTAAAATGGTAGAAAACCCTAAATGTGCAAAGATTAAATAAACTAAAAATAAACACTTGCACATGCTCACTCCTAGGGTTTGCCCCACTTCGGTTGCCTTCGGTAAACGGTCATGAAGTATAGGGAGTTTTAGTGGTTGGCCTCTAGTCCCAAAAGATAAAAAATGACTCATTCGAATGTTGCCTCAGAAAGATCTTTAGGACTCTAGGGTAACTACTAAGGTTTCCTAATCATTGCTTTAGTGATCGTACTCGTCCCTTTCGATTGTCCTTTAAACTCCAACGATGGAGCTACCTACTCCTTAATAGTAGGATAGCATTGTCTAAAGAAAATAAGAAAATGAACAGACTTTTTCGAGTAGGTAGAAACTCCTAAGTACTTGCTCAAACAAATTTTCACACTATACACTTTCAAACAAACTTTTCAAACTAAAGTTTTCAAAAACTCTTTATCACACCCTTGAGGACTGATACAAGGGTTACCATAATATGAAACGCCGCACTAAGGCAAATTTCAAAACTTTTTCAAACACACAAAAGCAATTTAAGAATGAACAAGTACCTAAGAGCCCATAGAAAACCATGGATAGAAAGGGTGCTAACACATTCCCTTTCTATAATCTACCCCCCATACTCAGAAACATCTCGAAAAAGATTTTTTCTGTTCTTTTTCCCTTTTCCTTTGTTGGATGAAATAAAAGACAGTGACGACTCTTGCTTACCGTACATTTGCGAACAAAAAATGCAAAACCAGTAGTAACAAAAACAGTCAGTTCTGCCATTGTATCACAACCGACAAGTGATTTCAAAAGCTCAGATGAAGGCGATCGCGTTGGGGTGTAGTTGAGAGAGCGCTAAGTTCAAGTGATTAAACACACTCATCTGAAAATCACTAAAGGGAAGACGAAGCCCCATATCTCTGAAGACGACCTCGTACATAGGAAAACGGTCCTCCTCGAATTCCGAGCATATCCTAATCGTAGGTGACGGTCGGAGGATCGTAAAATTCTGACGAAAACCTTCTTGATCACCGCCATACTCGACAACAGTATATGCTTCCCTTCTAGTATAACTGAAGATCGAAGCGACCCCTCGAGGTTCTTGCCCGACCCATGACAATGACAGGTCATTGATGGTGTCGACCAAATAGACATCTTCTTCGGTTGCGCTTGTCTCTTCGACGTCGACGTGCTCGGATAACCCAGAGGTTTCCGCCATTTCACTTGTAAAACAGAGGAAACCAGTGAATTCGACAGCTAAATCAAATCCATCCTTCCACCGCGACACAGGTGAAAGGGGATAGTTGTGCCCGGACTAGGTCGACGATCACTCGTGCAATGAGAAACATACACGACTCACGAGCAATACATGGAGCTAATACATGCCTCGTACGACCGCACAGTTGTGACAAAGACAAAATGAATGTTCTCGGGTAACGCGGGCATGTGATAAATCTCACGAATATATCCATAAATGTCGCGAGGAATATATGAATTTCCCGGACAAATTCATGAATCCACCATGGAGTAGATGAATATCCCGGGCAAATTCACAAATTTTGCAAGGAGCAGATGAGTCTCCCGGGAAAATTCATGAATTTTGCGGGGAGCATATGAATTCTGCAGGCCCACTCATAAATATTACGAATAAATGTATGAACACCCCGAGTGAAAATCTCCCCGATAGCGAAATTCATCAAAAAGTCATCAAAAAGTCTATCGTAAACAACAATTAGTATTAAAAACACTTACTTGATCGGAGTAGGTGAGAAGTCCACGGCGGATCTTACAGCGGCGTTAGCGATTGGGATAGATAGCGAAACAATGGAGAACCGAATGCGACAGAGAGAATGGAGAGAGCGAGAATTGGAATGTGACAAATGAGCCTTGAGATTCTATTTATAGGGCTGACGTGGAATACGAAGCTTCACATCGGATAACACACAAACCGCCCTTCTCCTCGACGCATATGCGTTCAGCTCATCATAGCCCCTACTCCCTAGGCCATCATTTCTGTCCCAAAAGCCACGCCACATGGTTACCTTCCGCGAACTTTCGTCTCCCCACGAGTCGAGGAACGACAGAAATGTTCCCCATGAAGCCAATTCCAACCCTTGCCCGAGTAACGACATGTACCAACGACTTCCTCCCTCAACGCGAGGAAGGACCCCCGGTTAAATTATGCTAGCCATAAGAAGAAGTTGGATTTAAGTCATAACTCTTTCACCAAGAGCAACGACTTGGGGGCTCATGTTCTAGACTGGGCCTGCATTTGACCCAAACATCATACAAGGACCAATCCGACTGTACTACGTGAGATAACCTGCTAACAACGACTGCTCGCGACTAGCTCGGGCAGCAACCTCTTTTTTCTGGTCGACATGGCTTTGACTTACAGGGACAATCCCAGAAATAGCGAGGAGGGCCGAAGACGAGCATGAGGACCTCGCGAGCATATCCCACTCTTCTTGCCGACCAAGACAAGTCTTCCAGGGACAATTTCACATCTCGCAGGGAGGGTCCACGATGGACAGAAGTACCTCACGAGCATCCTCCCCGTAGGGCTGACACTCAACACCTCTGAATATCACGGAGTCCTCTTGGTCCCGAAAAGACCGCATTCATATCTTCGTGATAGTTCAGAGGTGTCCATCCAGGTTAGGGACCACGTGTTGGCCCCTGCTACGCATGTAGGACCTGACAGTTCCCATTTTGGACCTGCTTTCCTAGCCCAACGATGGAGATCTTGGCCCAGCGCTAAGGACTATAAATACCCCATCACTTGAGAGGGCCGCTAGCATTCTCCCTGAATCTTATTTTAGCATCAGAGTATCTTGCAGGTATCCTCCCCACTTCATATTCAATTGTTGCTCGACTCAAAGTTTGAAGGCTTTGACAGTCCTTTTCGGTCAGGTACAATCAGTTAGATTAATATCAATGTTTAGTTTAATAGAATGAAATGTGAAAAATTAAAGTCTTAGCTAATCAATGACTTAATTAATACAAATCCAACTTAAACAAGATGTTTAAATCGATTTTTCATTAATAAATCTAACATTACAATATTACAGTTTATACACATATTTAATCGTAAGAAAGATAATTCATATTACTCTAGACCTAAATTTATACAACAAATTGCTATAAACAGATTAAGCCTAAGAACATGTGATTTTAAAGAAAACGGTAAAAACCTAAACATGCAATATATACAGAGAATTAAAACGAGATAGGGAAAGAGAAGATTGCATAATGGTTTATATTAGTTCATCATGTTTGTCCTCGTTTGAGCTCTTCACATATCTGAAGGAACAAAAGCTCTCAACTTCGTTCCATAACAACTGTTACTCAATTCCACAAAAGTCTTCATTGAAGAAGAAATCCTTTCTTTTTTGCTTATGCTAAATTGTCAATCCCAACAACACAACACAATATGAATCTTTATCTACAACTTAAAAACTTCACAATTACTAGCAATGAATGAATCTCCTCTACGATAAATCTAACACCCTAAGATTTTAGAAGCAACCAACTCATGATAATCTTGCTAGAGGTTATAGATTGAATTCAGATGCAATCGAAAAATTGTGAAAAGGTAAACTTTGAAAGCTAAAACTTAATTTTGGAAAACAATGGAAGTTATGATTCTACGATCATATGGTTTCTACTTTGTTTTGGTAAACATGAAACAAATTATTTATATATGTGTTTGAGCTAGAGCACTAAAATGGGTAAAATTATCCCGTTTATTCAAATCAAGAGCAGTGGGTGAAATGATTTGAATCAAGAACTTAAAAATCATAATTTGGCCATTTATTTCGAATCAGTTATTCGAGTTAAGGAATTAAGTGATTTGATTCAAGCTGACATAATCAAAATCCAAGATTTGAGATGAATTATTGATTCAAATCAGCCTTTAGCTTGATGAATCAAGCTAGCTCCAAATTTGAATGTGGAAAGCTTGTGATTCAAATCACACTGATAGTGGCAAATCTCGTTTTTTCCATTCATTTATTTATTCAAATCACGTATAACCTTGATTCGAATCACACTTCAAAGAGTTACTAGTTTAAAAAAATGAAGTGTTTGATTGAATCTAAAGCTAGTATGATAGAAATCATTCATTCATGTGTTTCTTGCCCAAGTATTAGACTAATTTGACTTGAACCACTTTGCATTGGATTTTACCTAAGGGTTTGATTTAATGCATGTAAAACACGATTTAATAAATTACACTCAATTCTAAGATATGTGCAACGATCTATCTTAGAGGAGATTCTATTATTGAAACGATAAATGATAAAAAGATAGTAAATGAGGCAAGCATTAAAACCAAAACCCTAGAAGGGCAAAACAATTTCATGTGACACAAATCTAGCATGGTATTGCACAAATACCTAAATAAGCCAATGATTTATTTGTACAATGTTGCACCAATTGATTCTTCATATGTATCTTTGCTCGTTTTTTCTCCAAATTCCATTGAAGTTATGGAACAATTTCAACACATCTTCAACATCCCTCTTTTGATGTAGAAAGATGCCTCTATTTGTTTTAATAAATTTAATTATCGTAAAATATAACAAGTTTCCAAAGTCAAACATTTCAAGCCCTTACATTATAATGCTTTCAGCTTTTTCTTTTTTTTTCTTCTTTTGATCCAGTTATCAATGACTCTTCAACATAGAGGCACGTGGAAAAAGCTCATTTTTGCTTAATTTTCTTACATAGACCTCATGTTTTGATGTACAATTTGTAAAACCTAACATGATGAGGAAGATGTTTGTTCTTTTTTCCAAGAATTAGGGATCTGCTTCAAGTCGTATAGATGATTTGTTAATTTGAACTACTTTTCTTCTTGGTCTTTTAGTTCAAAACTAGGTTGTTGTTTGACTAGACTTCTTCCTCTAATAACCCATTCACAAAGGTTGGTTTTATATCTTTTGATTTCTTTCTCCACTTGAATTTACAATTTCCTTAAGTGCATATTTCATTACATCAACATTTTCCTAAAGCATTCTAAAAATAAGTTTTCTCAATTAGCAGAGTCAATCAACCAGAGTTTTATAACTAATTTCATTTATATATACATTAAAGCACTAAACAAAGTTAATTTATATATCATCACAAACCAAGGGAACAGCTAGAAACTGATTTCCCTAAACAAAGTTTAAACAAAGTTTAAACAAACAAGTAAAATCAGAAACTATAACAACTAGAGATCACAGTTTGATTATAAGTTATAGTAATAATAAACACAAAAGCATTCTAAATGCGAGAATCCCAGAGGGATTCCTGCTGAACATTACCACTTTTCAAAAGCCTCTCAATTTCCTGCGGAGGGTTCAAACCAAGATTCACCGCCCGCTCCCACCGTGCCAGCCTCGTCATCCCAATACAAGGCCCGTAAACCGTGTTCATGTCAAATTGTCTCAACACCGACTCGCTTTCGCTGTACTCATCTGTAAATCCAAATAGCCCAAATCAGATTACGGAAAAAAAAAATGAACATGATTGGTGTGAGTGAGAAAACCCTAGAAATTAAAGGGAGTGAAATTGTTTGAACCTTGGAGATCTGGATTGCCGTTGCGGGATGTGAGTGCTGGTGGTTGGGCGAGATTGGAACCGAAAGTGGCGGCGTGGATCGGAGGTTTTCTGGACTTGGATGATTTGTTGGCGGTGTTGGGGTTTTTCTTCTGCTTGTAGAAACCTTTCACTGATGACATTTTCTCTCTCTATCTCTTTTCCAATTTTGAATTTTGAAAACCGTATAAACTTTAAAAAGGCCTTTGATGAATTAAATTTTGCAATCTTGAAAATGTTATTCTTAAAAATATTATTGTTTGGAATATATTTGTTTGATAAAAATTTTAAATTTTTAAAATATTTTAAAATTTTATTTTATTTATAATTTTAAAAATAAAAAATAAAAATAAAAGAAATATTAAAATAATATATAAATAGATAATTATAATCTATTATTTATTATTTTCATGAGAATGTAAGATTCTCATTTTTTTACGTGAGAATAAATTTTTAAGATTTCATGATCATATTTTAAAAAATAAAAAGTATCAATAAATAATTTGTTAAAACTTCAAACAAGTATGAGAATATGAAATTTTCAACTTTTTCAAAAATCTTATTTGTATTCATGAAACAAACACATCCTAACATATATCCCCACCTTTTTATATATTTTTCCTAATGAAACTTACAACAAAAATTTTGTTTATTTAATTTTAAATTCTTTGTTATCATCTTTTTTTACTCAAACCAAATTATTTGATATTATTATCCAGTAGTTGTATATGTGCGATGTACGGAAAATAAATTATTTAATAAATATATTATAAATTAATATAATAAATTGTAAAATTTCATTATTATTATTATTATTATTTATTTATTTCTTAAAAATTGTTTATTTATAGATATCAACATATTTATATTAATATATTTTAAATAAATAAAAAATTGTAAGTTTGTGTTAAATAAAAATTTAAGGTATAATTTACTACTCTAACCGCTACGACAAACTTGTGTATTCATTGTGACACTTTTAATTACAACATATAAGTATATAAATTCATAGAAATAAATATATACAAAAAGTGAGATTTGGATCCTCTCTAGTTTCTTTTCAGCAAAATATCCTTTTTAGTCCATTAACTTTACCTCTGGGTCCATTTTGGTCTCTTATCTTTAAAAAGTTTCAAAGTGGTCCTTTAATTGTTCAAAAAGGACCACGTTTATCCTTTCCGTCTGGACTGTTAGTCAAAGTCAATGGTAGAGCTTATGTGGCATATATGTGGTATTGCATGTGTTTACATTTTCGTCCAGGTGGATTAAAGTATCTTAAAAAAAGGGTTAAAGCATTGCATGAGTTAAAGGATCAAATTGCATCTCCAACACTTTGAAGGTAATCCTAGGGCAGCCATTGTTGGTAGCTCCATTCTGCGAAGAAGCTACGAGTTAAGCGAAGGCACATTCCGTTCTTGAAGGTGAAATCGACCGCAACACTGCCCATCATAGGTAAGTTTCTGTAAAACTATGATTTTCGTAGTTAGGGTTTTTTGAAATCAATCTTTCTGAAATTTAATATCTTCCTGTCGATTTAGGATATAGTCTGAAATGGATGAATATCTGAACATTACAATACACCATAGTGACGGATTTGTTACTGAGGACATGCGTGTTTACGAAGGAGGTGAGATTGCTGATTTGAAAGTAGATGTTGATAAGTGGAGCTATTTTGAATTGATAGGTGCTGTAGAGAATATATATTATAGGGATCCTACTGCTGGGATGAATATGTTGGTTGATGACAAGGAGGCATTAGAGTTTGTTGATCTATATAGGGTTCATCTTAGTGTTGAAGTCTTTATTCAACACACGTTGTCAAATCCTGATTATGCTGATGAGACTGAAGTTGTGTTAGATGAGGTACCCCTTAATGTGATAGTTGATGAGGCAGAAGTTGTGCTTGAGGAGATGTTGAATGAAACTGATGGAAGGGAAGGTGATGTTAGCATGGATGGTGTTAGGGAAGATGATATTAGGGAAGATGGTGTTCATGCAGTAGGAATTGATGATAATGTGTCAATGGTTGATGAGGTTGAAAGTGATGATATTAGACATAGGGTTGGGGAGGTTGATGATGTTGTTAGACTGACTGATGATGATGATAGTTCTGATGATAGCACCTTCAACTATGATAGTGCAACAAAGGTAGTATTTGATGATGACTATGATGAGTATGACACTGATTTGGAAGAGGAAGAGGGTAACCTAATTAACTACGAACACATGGAAAACAAAAAAGGTAAAGAAAAGTGTGAATCAAACAAAGAAGATGGCAAAGGAAGTGATAATGAAAGTGATGATCTAGGAAGTGACTGTGATAGTGATGATAGCAGTAGAGTTAGGAGAAAGAAATATTCAGTTTTCAAGCTTCAAAAGGATATGTCCAATTAAAAGTGGGAAGTGGGAACCTACTTTAGTACAACAGAAACTTTCAAGGAAGCCATTACCTCTTATGCATTCCAATCTGGCAGAAATTTAAAGTTCATTAAAAATGACAAGACCATGATTAGGGTTAGGTGTAAGGAAGGATGTGAATGGGAATCATATTGTGCCTTTGATAACCATGGTGGAAGAAATTAGGATATACATGATGGAAAGATGGGCTACAAACAGGATGAGGTTTGAGAAATTGGCAGATGTTGAAGTGTTGCCTAACATTATGAAGAAGGTTAAAAAAACAAGTTCATACACAAACATGTGACTTATCAGGTAAATTGCTTTAAACAAATTTATTTAAAGTATATATATTTGAAGTGTGTTTATATTTGGAATGTATATTTATATGTTAGGATGTCTGATGAGCATATATTTGAAGTGAGGCATCTGGAAAACTCAGCTGAAAAATTCACAGTCAACCTGAAGGAAAAGTATTGTTCATGCAGAAGATGGGAGCTAACAGGCCTGCCTTGTATTCATTCACTTGCAGCAATCAAAAGTAGGAACCGCAAGATTGATGACTACATTCCTGATTGCTACAGGAAAGAAAGATATATGCAAGTGTACAAACCTGTAATATATCATGTTAATGGCTCAAACATGTGGATAAGAACAGAGTATCCTAATATTCTGCCCCCCAAATTTAGGAAAATGTTTGGAAGGCCAAAAAAATGTGGAATTTAGAGCAAGGTGAGATAGATGGTTCTGATAAAAAGATGAGAAGGACATGATTCATTATAAAGTGTAGCAGGTGAAAGAAAGAAGGACACAACAAGCTTACTTGCAAGGTATCATCTACTAGTCAAGCATCCCAAACAACTCAAGCATCTCAGCCAGCTCAAGTATCTCAGCCAACTCAAGCATCCCAGCCAACTCAAGCATCTCAGCCAACTCAAGCATCTCAGCCAACTCAAGCATCCCAACCAACTCAGGCATCTCAGCCAACTGCTTCTCAATCATCCAAGAAAGTGAATCCCAAATCCAAAAAGTTGCAAGTTAGAAGGCCAAATGCACCTTTTGTCCCACCTGGTCCAACAACTAGGTTGAATGCATCTAAAACTGTTGTAGGTCCAACAATAAGAAGGATAACACCTACTAAGAGAGCCACAACAAAACGGAAAACTTAGATTAATGTCTTTAACGTAATAGTTCTGTTAGGTTATGTTAACTTTAGTTAAGCTATTTTAAAATGTTTTGAACCTGTACTATCTAGTGTTATTTTGGACCTGTCATATCAGATTTCTTGGACATGTAAAGTATGGTTTTTGGATATGTAATAGTATTGTTTTTGGACCTGTAATATCAGGTTTTTTGAACATGAAATTTATGAGTATTAGTGGTATCTACCATATTATGTATTGTTGTTGACTTCATTCGATTGATTTTGTATATGTTATGGTATGATTTCATTCAAAATGTTGCACCAGTTACTGGAATTTACAAAATTCATCAAAAATACACTTCTAAAATTACACCAGTTTCATACTGGAATTTACACTAGTTTCATACAGTTGCATATTGGAATTTACACCAGTTCCAAAATTCATTACAAAATGTTACAAATAAAACATACAAATTCATCAATTAACAACATCATCTTCTTTTCAAATGATATTATAAACGATACTGGAATTTACAACATCACCCAGATGGCAAAAATTAACAACATACAAAACATTCTTTTCCATTTTTTTCTTCGGAATTCATCATTTTCTTCATTTCAATTTGTAACCCCCTTATCTTTTGTTTCAGTCCATCCTTTTGTTCCTTTAAAGACGGTATCTCCATTTTTGCTGCATCAAGGTCATTTTGAAGCTTCTCCAATCTATTATTTTACTTCTTTATAAACTGCTCTTTCACATCCACAACATCATCATAGAACCATTGAAAGTATCCATATCCAGTTTCAGGTGAACCCTGTGTCATTCCAAATTTGGATAGATCAGAAAAAATAATATGAATAAGCTATTTCATTTCTTTCTTACCTTATAATGACGACAGTCCCAAAATTGCTTCCCAAAATTCGTGTGAGTTGAAGCCCTTCAAAGAACAGTCGTGTCTCCACAACCGCATATGGGTTTCCATCGCAAATTATCATCTAAACATCCACCGTTGTTGACCTTTGAATTGTATGAACACTGACCTGAGTACGCTAATGATGATTGCTTCATTTTCCTCAAGTAATTACATAATCATAAAGGGAAGAAAATTATTAAACCCTAGAATTTGGGGGAGTCTGGGATAGAAGAGAAAGAAATGGGTGATGCAAACTTGAAGAGAATGAAGAAGATGACATAATATTCCACATCAGCTGCCACGCATACAAGGCAAACATATGTTTGTGCATTTTGGACGGAAAGGACTACTGTGGTCCTTTTTGAACAATTAAAGGACCACTTTGAAACTTTTTAAAGATAAGGGACCAGAATAGACCCAGAGGTAAAATTAAGGGACTAAAAAGGATATTTTGTCTTTCTTTTCTCATGCTGCTCTTTCTGCTTTGACTAATGGTGGAGAAAAATAGAGATAAAAATATGTATTGTAAAATAAATAATATCAAATGGTTAGATTAAATCTAAGGGATAGAAATTGCGCTAGAAAGATGACATTAGAAAAATGCATAATGGAATTCATTTTCCAAAAAAAAATTAGAGTGCTTACTTTTTTGCCATCATTGTAATTCCACATCATTTTAATTTATCTACTTCTAAATCAATCTCTTACCAATGGTTAATAAATAATAATTGTTAATACGTAAAATTGACGGATAATTGTTAACAGTGAAAGAATAAAATTGACGTTTTTATATCTATCTATTATACTACATGATAAAAATATAGAGAGAAAATATGAAAGAAATTGAGATAAAAAACAGTATCAAAATTAATGCAATTGAGATAGGTTAGTTTTTTTTATGTTTTTACAATTGTTAACTATTTTTATTAATTTAATAATAAAAATAAAAACAACATCTTAGCATCCTATTTTTAAAAATAAATATTTTATTAATTAAAATAATAGTTAGTTAGTGGAATAATTAACCATATTTTATTAATTAGAAATAGTTAGTTAATTGAATAATTATAAAATAAATAATATTTTATTAATTAAAAATAGTTAATTAATGAAATGAATAATAATAAACAAATAAATATAAAAATAAATAATACAACATTAGGATCAATTTTTTTGTTATCAACATATAAGTTTCCATGTAAAAAAATTAATTATCGAACAGTTTAGTACATAAGTCAGGTAAATTTTTTAATCATTTTCACTTTAGTTACTTTTATTTGATAAATTAATTGTATTAATGTTATAAGAAAATATCAAACATTAATATTTGATTTGCAGTCATTGTTTTCAATTAAATATTATATATAATCAAATAGACTTGAATATATATTAAAAATTTTAGAATATGATTAAAAATTGTAAATTTTTCAGACTATAATATGAATTAATTAAGAAAGACTAAGATACAATTGATATCAAATAAACAAATTTACCAACTCTCAATTGAATCGATTGATTCGATTTAATATAAAAATAATTATACTTATTATTTTCAATTAAATATTATATATGATCAAATAGATTTGAATATATATAAAACAAAAAAAGAAATAGTAAGAAAAAAAATGGATATGGCTAGTGTATGAAAATGGTGGATTAGTGGATTATGAATTATTATTTTTCTGAGTTGTTATTAATTAATGTGTTTTTTAACCTATAAATTATTATTATAAATAATAGTGAATTAATGGAGTTATACAAAATATGACTTATTTAAATTAATTATTAATAAAACCTTTAACAATAGAAGAAAGAATATTAATTTTAACATCTTCACTAATTTCTCTATCAAAAAATACAGTTTATGATAACTTAAAATTTGTATTTAAAAAAAATAATAAATAAAGTCACTTAAAATGTGTACCTACAAAAAAAACATGATAAAAATTAGCAAAAAAAACAATAAAATTAAGAATTGAATAAATAAGAAATAAAAAAATAAAGACAAATCACGATATTAATAAAAGAAAAGAAATAATAAAAAATAAACTTGAACAAAGAAAATCACATAAATGTTATAAATAACATATTGTAAACATAATAAAAATAGTATAAATTTGTAAGTTGTGTTGAAAATACTAATTAGATAATTAAAGAAAGGAAATAATAAATGATAAATATGCAAAAAGAAAATTGTATGGACAACTCTCATAGAAATTTAAGAGTTGGTGGGAAAAAAATTATTTTTTAATAAATAACTAATAAAATAAAATAAATGAAAATATACAATTATTAATTAAAAAAGAAATATAAAAAATTAATAATTTAATAATGAAATAAACATAGAAGTTAGTGGAAGAAAATTAATTTTCAATAAATAAATAATAAAATAAAATAAAATGAAAAGAAACAATTATTAGAACAACTTTAATTTTGGCTCCAAAAATTGCTTAAAAAACTTAACAACTATATTAAGATTATCGAATAAATTTATAATACATTCATAAAGATAATAAAAATAATTGCGAAGAACTTAAAAGATAGACGGTCTTACTAAAGCATGAGCATTATCATTAGTTTGTCGTTTAGTAAAAACAATTTTGAAGTTGTTTTACTCTTTAGAGTATCTCTACAATCATCAGTAGTAATCATATTCTAATCTATCATAAGTTAAATGATGAATATCATCAACCACTTTTTTATAATCTATGTTGAAAATGACATTTGTAAGACATGTTAAAATTTATTGTAACATATTATACAAATCTCAAACTTTACACTCTACTGTTTGAAGATACTCTACTGTTCCAAGATACATGTGACGCCAATTCGTTCTAGCCATAACAAAACAACCAATATCATCTCGCACAAACATTCCAATGCCAGAGCAAGCTTATTGTTGAAATGTGGCATCATCTACATTACATTTGAGAGAATCAAAAGGGGAAAGTTCCCAATGAATATTTGATGGAGAATTTAACCTGATTCGAGTCATATTATTGTTTTTAGTATGATTCACGAACTAAACATATATGTTGCTCGAATAATCACACGTCCTTCAACATAATCATATTTGTCATCCCAAAACTTTTTATTCCTCTTTTGCCAAATTCTCCATGTTATCATAGAAAACATGGGCATTTGATCATCATTCTTCTCTACCTAACAAACTGAAAAACTATTCTTCATCTTCTTCACCTAACAAACTAAAACATCATTCTTCATATTCTCCAAGGAAGAAAGAAGCTCGAATAAGAAAACTTGAACCTCAAACAAACACTTTTCTTTGACTCTGTCATCGCGTTTCTGGTATGTAAATATTTCTTCATGACTATATCGGTAATGTTGTTGTTGTTGTTGTTGTTGTCGTTGTTGTTATGGTTTTTGACACTTAGGTTACAATGTTATGTTGTTTTTTAGGCATTTGTAATTGTTATTGTTATTGTTATTTTATTGAGATGGAATGCTCATTGTTGTTGGTTGTGTATGATATTTATTTTATTTTCAGAAATTGTATGTGATTATGGATCGTAGTTGGATGAAAGCCAATACATTAAAGTAAAAAGTGTGAGAATTAAGTGATTCAATGTCTTGAATTTAGGGGAAAACCTTTCTAATAATAATGAGTTTTTTGTCCTTGTAAAATATGCCTAAATACGCAAAAAAACATCCAAGTGATGATATATTCAATCATTAAGTTGTGATGGAATTATTCAAAATTACACGAAATCGCTATAGCATGGTGAACTGACAAAAAAGACTTGCGTCACATTGAGTTGAATTCGATGAATTTATGAATGGTACTCTAGAATATATGATTCGTGATATTGGAGTAGATGCTTTTAAGAAAGCCTATGTGGAAGATACTTTGCAACGAGACAAAGAAGAGTCGTTATTTCTGGGATGCAAAATATTTACAAGATTGTGAGTTGTGTTAAAACTATTTAATCTTAAGGAAAAAGGTGGATGGACGGATAGAAGTTTCACTGAATTTCTTGAATTGTTGCAAGATATGCTTCCAGAAGGTAAAACACTGTCAGACCATAATTATGAGCCAAGAAGATATTGTATTCAATGGGTTTGGACTATATCAAAGTACATGCATGTCGTATTTCCATCCATAAACAGAAACTCCACCATAAAAACAACCACCAATTGTTACATTTCTACCCTTAACTTTCATCCATACATCCTTCCAAATTAATATCCCTGAAATTAATTCATTTCTAGAAGACCCTTCTTCACCACAACACCAAACCAATGCCATTAGTGTCACAGTCATTGAAACTGAAATGGAATACATACTCAACCATATGACATCTAGTGATTCTTCAGTGGAGGTTGTCATTGCCTCACCTGATCCCGATGATGAGATTCTGGTAGAAGTTGAAGTTAATCAACATAACCCTTCTGACCTGGACTTCCTTAGCGTTAGAATAAGATTTGGATTCTACAATTAATCTTTGGATTTTGATTATAACAATACATATATTTTATATGTAAACAATTTTGTTTCTAATAGTTTCTTGAGTGTGTGGATTAGAAGTTCGAATTGATTCAAGACTGTTGTATGAAGTATCATCAAAAACATACCAAGCACGCATCAGAAAGACTATTGCATCCGCTTCTGAAGAAACATCAGTAGTTCTGACGAATGTTAAATGCTCGCCAGAAAAGGATCTCAATGTGTACTTCTCAATAAGCTATTGCTTCAGAAGTTGTAAGTATTCCAGAAAGAATGTCTATTAGAGTTGCTTCTCCAAGATCAGAAAACAAGATTTCACCAGAAATAAGCTTTTGCTTCAAAAATCATAAGTCGAGATTTGTTTTTCAGAGGAGTTGTTGCTTCTAACTCTGAAGACAAAGTGAAGGTTCTAAACATATCAAAGAAAAACTTCTACTTTTGAATCAGAAGTCAAGATTTGTTCATCAGAAAAGTTGTTGCTTCTAATTTTGAAGACAAAGTTAAGATTCTGAAGACTAGGTTACTTCCTAGAATATACGCACATTACTCTACATCAAAATTATTCCATCAGAAGACAAGATCAAAGGAAAGTTATATCTTCTAGACTCATTACTATTCTACATCATATAGTCCATCAGAAGACAAGATCAAAGGAAAGTTATATCATTTGGACCCATTACTATTCTACATCATATAGAATATCAGAAGACAAGATCAAAAGATAATATCTTCTCAAGCTAACCTACTTCATCAGAAGTAATATTCATCAGAAGGCGGTATCATCAGAAACGTGCGCTAGAAGAGTTAGTACAATGGTAGAATTACACATCACTTAAATGGATGTACTGTGTACTATTTGTCTCCCACGATCATTTCTTACTGTTGGCAGCTGACAAGATGAAAGTGATGTGTGTACTACTACAACGGTCTACTTCCTCAACGTCTATATAAAGGATCAATTGTTTCATTTGAAAATTTAAAGACTAGAGAACAAGAACAGTAACGTTGCCAAAATCAAAGCAAGAAGAAGAAAAAGATTCAAACACAAGAGTTATTGCTAATTATTATGTTTATATTACTATTTGCTAGAACACAAAAGTTGTTGCTCATTATTATGTTTATATTTTTATTTGCTAGAACACAAAAGTTGTTGTTCATTATTGTATTATTATTGTGAATTGTTTGAACACAAGAGTTGTTGCTCATATTTATGTTAAACAATTTGTACTTAAATATTTGTGTAATCCGCTTGTAAGAAGCAACTTGTGAACACACCATTCAACTGTAAGTTGATTAAGTCCTTTTCTAAGGCATAGAGAAATCTCCTTCAAGGGACCAGGTAGGTTAGAAGCCTTAAGGAGTTAGTGATCGTTATATCTTTTAGGGGACCAGGTAGGTCAGAATTCTTAAGGGATCACTAAGAGATTATCATTTTTGTTGTTAGTCACCGACAGGCAGGTAGCCCGTGCATTTGTAATATCTCAAGATTAGTGGATTAAGTCCTTTTCTAAGGCGAAATCACCTTGGCGGGTGGACAAGATTAACCTTTTCTAAGGTGAACCTGTATAAACCGAAAGTGTTATTATTTATCTCTATAGTATTGATTCTATTTTGATTGTTTGTGTAAAGCGCTTCTAAATGAAATTTTTTTTTGAAAACTTAATTCAAACCCCTTCTTTCTTGTGTTTTTCTCATCCTTCAACCAATATTCTTCCACCACCTTAACCATCTGCTGATGAATTATTATTACAATTTGGAAGTGAAGTCAATGAATGTCTGCGCTCTTTGATGCAATTTTTCATAAACTATATAAATCCTGCTGAGAGTGATGCATGTTAGAATAACTTCAGAAGGTAGATTAACTCTCTCTCTCTCCTGCAAATTAAAGGAGATTTGTTTCAAGGATGCTCAGAAGAACTTCCATGCCAGACTGAGTGGTGTCATGGAACCTATTCAGATGATGTTCCAATAACTCTTACTTCTTGCACCTGAATCCAATGTGATTATGACTGAATCTTAACAACCTGGTCCTGAGCCAAAAACCCAGTTTGAAGATACTTCTACTTTTGAAGAACATTTAGTTTGTTTAACTCTTGTTGGAGCTGCTTTTAGACCTGCTACATAAGTTGTAGCTACTTATAGGATTGAGAAATCATTTGCTTCTGCTTTTGAAGATGTGCCTCATGTGATCATGAAGACTCTGAAATAAATTAAGAAGGAAAATGTTGTGGTCATAACTCGTTTGGACAACAAGATGAGATGTTCAAGGCTTAATCTGAGGCCAACACCAAATTGGAATTCATGATGTCAACCATTCTATCAAGACTTACACCACCTAAACCCTAAACCCTGTATTTTATCTTTATTAGTTTTCTAGTTTAAATATATGGTTAAAATCTTTTGAATATGTATATTTCTCCTTTGAAATCAATGAGTACTTATTTTGGTTTATCCTTTTAAATTATTTTTTTATTAATGACAAAGGGTGAGAAATTAGATGATTTTGATACACCTATTTTTCCATACTAATACCATACATGTTTCTAATATATTATATGTTTTACCCCAAAATTTTCCCTCTCACTTATCAAGAATTTTCTCACAAGATCTCTTTTGGGCTCAAGACTGCACTAGGGTTTGATCAGCTCAAGACACCTCCTTAAGCACTGATGACCAAAATTAGGGTTTGAGATTGCACAAGGATATTTGGACTTCCAATGCCCCTTATGACTTCCATGGATCATTATGGACCCTCAAGATTACTCATGTCAAGTTTCAAGCTTTGGATCACACTTTTGCTCAATCAATTGAGCAGTTGACCTAAAAATCAATTGTATTGGAGAAAAAGTCAACTATGGCCAATTTACAGTCAGACTTCACAATTTTTTATCCATATAAACATTTTAGACTCATATCTATCATTTGATCAAGTTTAGACCATAATTCCTCAAGAAATTTGATCAAATCTCCAAAAGGGAAAAATGGTCAAAATTAAGGTTTTGACTGGGAAAGGGCAATTTCTGATTTTTGACCTAGAAAATGATCAATTGTTTTAAGGCATGATATCAATAGTCAAACTTTGACTTTTTAGTCAAATTCAAATGTCAAAGATCATAATTCATCAAAACATGCCAAAATATGAAACTTATTCATCAAGAAATCAAAAATTCAAGATTTCATTTTGAAAAGTTAAAATTTCTAAACGTAGAAATTTTTCGAAGTGTTGGAAATTTCTTATTTTTTCATAACTTTGAGCAAAATTTTCACCATGATACAAGATGATTCAGAAGAAACTTCCAACATTAAAGTTGCAGATCTCCATGAAATGTACAACTTTTCTTCACACAACTTCTTCCAAAAGTGCTTGGATCTCAAGTTATAATTTTAAGAACATGGGGTCATGAAACAAAACACTTAGTGAAATTTTGCCCTAATTTGGTCAGGATTTTGACCCAATTTCATGGCACTTTTCATATGGTTTCAAGGGGAATATTCAAAATAAATCAAAATATGGGTTGTATATCACATTTCAATCTTTCCAAGATGTCCAAGAACTCCTTGAGATCATTTTTTAGTAGGGAGAATCGAAGAGATGAAGTTAGGGTTTTATCACTTGAATTACAAGTCATTTTGTGATGAACAAAATTAAAATTCAAAGTTATGCTGCATAAACTCTACTTTGCAGGCCTCAAACTTGTTATACACTCCATAATTAATGGTTTGCACGTCTATTAGAGGTCTCATTTCAAGCATTCAATGCAAGGCCATGCTTTATATCCATTTTGGGAAGAAAGTGTACATTGCCATTTTGATAAAGTGCTTTTTTTACACAAAAACTTGTTCTTGAGCCTTGCACTTTTTCTCTTATGATCATACAAGACCCATAACCCATGAGAAATGGTTTAGACACTTAGAATCACCCAGCTCATGCTTGTACCTCACATTGAAACTTGGTTTCCCACTTTTCTTCAAAATCAAGTAACCTAGCAATTAGCTGAAAACTTGTACTTCTGATTGTCCAGACCACTTCAATCCTTTTGCTTATAGATATACAAACCGTTTTCCACAAAATACACGAATGCTTGACCCCTAAAAACACCAAGAGCTCATAATCACATCTCATACCTCTATTTTTCACATAAACTGACCAAAAACTTGAAACTCATAACTCCCTAGTGCGTTTTCAAGCCTCTTTGTTCTTAAAGCTTATAAACATCATTTAGAACTCATCCCACACCCTGTTACAGAACTGTAACACCATTAACACCATCCTCCATTTTCAAAAACAGAGCTTTGCACTTGGACTTCTCCAGAACTCCTCAGGTATTTTCAGCTCAAGCTAAGAATCTCATTAGCTTCCTGGGAACTTGAGGAAGCTAACCCAATCATTGGAACTCCTTGAAAGCTGCTCAAACTTCAAACCCGATACCCTCTTGCAAGGTAAGTTTTCTAACTTTGGAACTTTTCATACATGCATCATCAATGATTTATTTATGAATGAAACATGTAGATATCATTGCCCTAAAGCTAACCATGTTCATAGTTTCCATTAATTTTGCCTGAGCTTAGAGAATTTTAAGATTGAATTTTCTGAGATTTTTAGGGTTCAAAATAGTACCATTAAAATTCATGTTTGTCTTTGATCTATAGTTTTAATGCTTTACATTTCTGAAACTGTCAGGAAATTTGCTACAAGTTTCATGTTTACAGTTTTCATTTTTGTTGAGATTTAAACAAGTTACAGAGCTTCTGGCTGGACGTGAGGTTGAAGATGAAGTTGGCCTCAGGAACGTGTTTGCCTTATTTAATTATTGTTTGATTTATATAAACGGATGTATATCCTCCCCAGTGGTAGAAACACGCGCCTGTAACCAAAGGGACTTGGGTTCGAGCCCCAGTGGTACCCTTTTGATTTTTTTCATATTTTTTGTATTTCTGACTTCTTTTTTGCAGGCGCTGGGCCTCCTTGGGCCTTGTTGTTTTTGTTTTTACTTGTTAACCCCCCTGTTTCCTTTTCACACCCCTGGTCCAGTTTTATTTTCTTTTTCTTATTTTTCTTATATTTATTTATTTTCTTAAATATTTTCCTAATACTAAAAAATCATAAAAAAATATAAAAATAGTAGATTTATATTTTGACATAGTTTATTTATTTTTTCTCACAAAAATTATTTTATTTAATCAATACTTTATTTACTTTACTAATTATCTTTGTAAATTTAATTAAAAAAATAGGTGTTAGTTATGTTCTTTTACACCATTTAAATGTATTATTTCAAAATATAAAAGACCAAAAATATTTTATAACACTATAATTTATTTTTAAGACAAAAATACAAAAAAATATTTTTCTTAAACTTAATTTCTTTTTAATCAATTAATAGACTTAGGATTTTATTTAAAAAAAAATCTTAGTAAGTTTAGGTTTTTACTTTTAATTAATTATTTCTCCCTTTAATTAATTAGGTTAAAACAAAATCCCTTTTCTCTAAAAAAAATCCAAACCAATATCCTTTTATTTTACATTTCACCTTTTTGTACATTTATTCATTTTGTACATTATACTCATTTAATTTCTTGTATATTTATACCAATTCAATATGGTTGTAATAGATTAACCAGGTTTATTTTCTTGTAATCCCCATTTACAATTTGTACACCCCCTCTCACAAATATTGTAATAGCGTAGTAACTTTAAATTATGCAATTTATCGCTTTATATATAACATGCTAGTAATTAGGGTTTGTATGGAAAGACTAAAATCAATACTTAGAAAAACCCTAATCAAAGACAAAATCAAGCATGAAAACAATACACTTGCACACAAGCACCCCTAGGGTAAATCCACTTGGTTGCCTTACAAAATGACCATATTACACATGTGAGGTATCTTAGCAAAAACAAGCAAATACAAGATCATAGTCCCTCGATGACACTATCTAAGTTGCCTTTCAAATAATTTTAGTCCCTAAAAGAAAATGCTAAGATACCTTGCAACATTGCTAATCATGGTTATACGATGACGCATGCCCATCCCGTTTACATGCAAAGATAGGGTTACTTACCAACTCAATTGTAAGATAACAATATCAAAGGAAAAGAAAATGAACAAGAAAGACTTTTCAGTAGGTAGAATGCTGCTAATTACTTGCTCAAATTCAAAACAAAATATCCTTGCTATTTTCAAAAACAAACACCTACACTTTCAAAACATATTACAAACTTGAAAACATTTTCAAATGATCAAACACTTTGTATACATTCTTACGAACGAGAATCATTATAAAGTTTGCCTAAACAAAGGCCTCTTTACAAAATATTTTCAAAAAACCACACAAAGCACAATTTCAAACAAAAGCAAGTGATCTAGCAAGTAACCAAGATCCCATGGAAAACCATGGATGAAAAGGGTGTTAATACCTTCCCTTTTCATAATCTACCCCTAGAACTCAAGAAATAATCTCAAAGGTATTTCCTGTACTTTTTCACCTTTCCTTTTGGATAAAAGAAAAGTCGGTGGCGACTCTTGCTAACCGCAACATTTGTGATCAAATGCAAAACCTTCAAGTCAGTTCTCCCACCGTATCATAGAACTGGCGACTCTGCTGGGAAAAATTCTAAAAGTGGGGTTACCTTAGGGTTAGATCACATTTATTTACTTTCATTGTTTGACTTGTATGCTTTACATTTTGATTCTTTGTTTGGGTTTGAATCCTCTACCCATATATGAGATATCTTATAGGTAAGTAGCAATACATTGTGGAAACTGTGCGGGGTATACCGATATGGTCTAAGAAATAGCTACGTTAGTGCAACATATTTGTAGGTACCGGTATCCCTTGAGTTAAACAAGGAGAATACGAGGCCGCTGAGTGATGTCATGAAGCACTAATGAACTTCTAGAACCTTTACTTGACCAACTTGTCCATTTAGGATGTAGTGAGATGACCGACTTTGGTGCAGTCTGGAGTTGGTAGATACTCGATACTACACTCATTGAGGTTTGGTTTTTTGGGATATTTTGGTCACCATTAAAGAGGCTTGTGCTGAAACAATGACCAAGAAAACAAACCAGTGATATTGAGCTCCTTAGAACCCGGTTACTATTGCTAGGACAAGTTTGAGCCAACTAAACTTCAAGAGGATACTTACCTATAAGACCCCATGCAAGCCTAAACCTAAGGACTTGTTTGCTTTTTTTGTATATATTTACTTGTACATAACATCATAAACATCATAAACATCATAACATCATACACATTCACTAACCATTTCAAGGATTTTTAGATTTATCTTTGTTTCTGTTTTGTAGGATATGGATTCTATTTGCAGGAAAACTATTCAAGTCAATCTTGTAAGGACCCCCCCCCCCCCCCCCCCACAACTTAAGGAGTTAGCTTCAAGGATTCCAGAAAATTCTCCATTCACCGAAAGACATGGTCACCTACTCAACTTGGTCACCTCCAACACTGATGAAGACATGGTGAAGGTGCTCTTTCAGTTCTTTGATCCTTTACACCATTGCTTTACATTTCCCAATTATCAACTTGTGCCTACTTTGGAAGAATTCTCCCGACTCTTGAGGATTCCTATTCTAAATCAACTACCTTTCAATGGTACTAAAAGAGACCCAAAGCCGAAAGATATTGCTCAAGCTCTACACTTGCAATCATCTGATGTCATAACTAATTGGGAAACAAGGAGTGGTGTCAAAGGTTTCCTAGCAAATCTCTTGTTTGAGAAAGCCCAAAACTGTTGGAACTCTTTGGATCTGCAAGCTTTTGAGGAAACCGTGGCTCTCCTCATCTATGGGATGGTTTTGTTTCCAAATCCTGACCAACTCATAGATGTGAACGCCGTCAAAATCTTCATATCCCGCAACCCGATGCCTACATTGCTAGGGGATATCCTACATTCTTTTCGCACTCGCACTACGAGGAAAATAGGTGTCCTTATATGTTGTACTCCTCTCCTGGCAAGATGGTTTATTTCGC
The DNA here is from genome assembly GCA_948472305.1 of Vicia faba. Lineage (NCBI taxonomy): Eukaryota > Viridiplantae > Streptophyta > Magnoliopsida > Fabales > Fabaceae > Vicia > Vicia faba. Next base: position 823,810,966 of record OX451741.1, read on the forward strand.
ATCTTCCCCAATCTATATTAAAGAATGAGCAAGGTTCAAGGTGGTCACAAAGGTTGATGACACTCAAACATTCAGACATTCATTGGTGTTCTCGATCCATAGAGAATGTTACTATTGTCGATCGTTATGGAGAATTCCCTAATGTCCCTTTACTTGGGATTAGGGGAGGTATCACCTACAACCCCTGTTTAGTTCTAAGTCAGTTTGGTTACGCCCAAATGGGTGGCCCGCATGAGATGCTCATTCAAGGTTTGGTATTTGACTACGACAACGACGATCAAGGTCTTCGCCAGAGATTTATCCGAGCTTGGAGGATGTTGAACAAGGTAGATAGCAAGACATTGGGACACAAGATTCCATCCTCTTGAGCCTTACCTAAAATGGGTATGAACTCGTGCTCATAGTCTTATGATGCCTTATCCCTCCATTCTCCCTGTAATCATTGAGCCTATCATGGAAGGAGATATTCGATACACTATTCTACATCCTGACATGCCCACTGTGATCGGTGGAAATAAAACTGACTGTTTTTTAAGCTGGTTCGCGAAATGTCGCGGTAAGCAAGAGTCGCCACCGTCTTTTATGTTCTCCAACATGGAAAGGACAAAAGCGCAGCAAAATTCCTTCTTTGAGATGTCTCTCAGTTCGGGAGGTAGATTTATAGAAAGGGAAGGTGTTAGCACCCTTTCTATCCATGGTTATCCATGGGCTCTTAGGTACTTGCTCTTATGTTTTCAAAAATTTGTTTGCTTTTCAAATGTGTGTGGGTTTTGAAAAAAGTTTCGTTTGAAAAATTTCTAAGTAACTCTTGTATCTGTCCTCAAGAGTGTATGAAAAATTTGTTTGAAAACTTTTAGAAAGTGTAGGTGTGAAAAGATGTTTTTGTTTTTAGAAAGAGAGCAAGTACCCAGGAGAATCTACCTACTCTAAGGAATTAGGCTGTGTAAGAGTCCTTTAGACAGTACTATCCCACTATTGAGAAGTAGGTAGCACCGTTGTTGGAGTTATTCGGGTCAATTCGATTATTAGGGACAGTGTGGTCACTGAAGCAATAGTAGGACACCTTAGAAGTAACCCTAATGTCCTAGATCCTTTTTATCCGAGGCAACCGTTTCGAGGCAACAGGATCTTTAGACAGGAGGGCGACCTCTAAGACACCCTATACTTGACGACCACCTTCGAAGGCAACGAGTGAGGTGTACTCTAGGAGTGGCATGTGCTTGTGTGTTGTTTTTCAGTTAAATTATCTTGTATATGTATCATGGTGATCTACGAGTTGTTTTTAATTTTCATCCAAGTCTTGCATGCATATTAATAGTTAAGAGTACGGAAAATAAAGTGCGGGAAGGTAAATCTACGCTATTACAAGGCACGGGTCTATACATCACCAAAAACAAAAACCCGTTTGGAAATAAATGCGGAAAGGTAAATAAAGCAATAAAATCCTAATTAACTATTACATTTCCGGAAACAGTTACATAAATAGGATTAAAAATAAATTAAAGCGCAAAAGAATCGAATCGGGACGTCCTTAGGGTTTTGACCCCTTTTGAGAAAAGAATTTAAATTGTCCTTTGCATTTAATTAAATATTAACCCTAATTTACTAATTAATTATTTAATTAAAAGAAAAAATGTTTTTTTTGTGTTTTTTAAGTTTTTAATGAAATAATAAAAAAAAGAAATTAAAAGTCAAGAGGAAAACCCTAATTCTAAGTTTGTTTTATTTATTATAAAAAATGTCAAAGTTAACCTAATTAACTAATTAATTAATTTGAGTTTATTTACAAAAATAATTATTAATAGTGAAAAGAATAAATAATAAAAATAAACAATGTTTTAAGTTTCTGATTTTTTATATGAAAAATAATTAATTTATGAATTAATAATAATAATTAATAATGATTAATGAGAATTAGTAAAAAGCAAATAAAAGGAAAATTGAAAGAACCAGGGGGGGTTGATGGACCCAATGGAGGTGTTGTTCTGGAAATTTAGGCCCATTAAGAAGCAAGCCTGTTTGACTTTCCTGGTTGTCCACGCCTGTATTGACTCATGAACACCAGGACCTTCATCCTTTGACCCTTGGATTGAGGATTGTGGACACTTGGCAAGCTGCAGCGCGAGGTGCATGATGGATACCACTTGAGAGCCTGCACATGATCAGGTAAAGAAAAACAATATGGAAATTTTTGGGGACCTGGGAATCAAACCCAGGTCCCAATGATTCTTGGACAGATCACCAACCACTAGGCCACTTGAATGCGTTTGATATTATAATACAAACTAATCATTATATTAGAAAGCCAGGCAATATGCTTCATCAAAAGAAAACGCGCGTTTATTTCAAATGCTCCAATCACTTACTAACACGTAGTCATCTTCTTCATCAAACCTCCAGAAAACAAAATAAATAGCGGGGGTTTTTAACCCCCACAATATGGAATGTCAAATAATAGCGAATAGGCGTATGGTTCATATAAATTCACCGCGAGGGTCTCAATGTCTTTGTCTCATTCAGACGGTTTCAACCATGTGCGTCTTGAGGTCTAATTTTGCTTATGCTGTAAAGCCCCAATTCGAGAGCTTGGAAACCCTAGAATTCAACAATGGTGGTTTACGTTTCAGGGCACCATAATACAATTAACATATATCATCAGCTTCAGAAAGGTGTTAGCAATGCAATACACACAAAAAAACTCATTAATGATGCATGAATATTGATTTACGATTATGAAAAAATAACCAAACCGTGTGACTTGTTCTTGCGTGTTCTTTGAGTGTTAAGGCTTGTTTTTGATGGCAATGCGTTCCCGAGTGTCCCAGCAATGTATTGGAATCAAGAAAGGGCTTTGAATTGGCCTGGAAGGTTGAATTCAGTTTTCAAATTTTCTTGAACTTTTGGAATTTGGTTTATGGTGTTTTGCAGCAACTTGCACGTTCCAGGCATTAGGGTTGAGTTATGCACTTATAGTAGAAAGGTTTTAGGTCAAGTCTTGATCCAAAAATCCATGGAATAAAGTTTTCAATATTTGATTTTCAATTAAATATTTTTCAATCTTTTTGATTGAAAAACCTTGCCAAATTGGGTGATTCTTGTCTCTTTGACTGATGCACGAAATTGCCAGCTTGCCCTGAGTGTATTTGCTTCACAAAAGATTTGAAAAAACATATCTTGGTATTTTCCTACATTTAAATGAATTAAATGAATTAATAATCAATTAAAAATCCAAATAATTAATAAAATAATAAAATAACTCAATTTAATCTCAATGGGTCGTGCATATGCTTTGGGTAAAGATTCAAGAAGGAATTTGGGGCCCATTAGCAAAAATGAAGTGTTTTGGGCAAAGTTGACTGTTGCAAATTCCCAAAAATTTCTCAACTTCTCCAATGCATATCTTGCTCAATTTTGATCCTATGAACATGTTCTTGGACATTTTGGAAAGGTCTTGAAGTCCTCTAACCAATGCCTTTGGTCCCATGTCATTTTGATTTACCAATCTCAAGTTATGGTCTTTGACTTAAAATGCCTTTTTGTTGACTGTAGAAATTGATAACTTTTTGTGAGAGCATTTCTTGGACTTGGAATATGAAGATGGATTGTGGGAAATGTCATCCCCTTCAAAATGAGAATTGGATGGGATTTTTATGATGAACCATGAAAAAGTTATGCCCTGGTCAAGATACAGTTGACTTTTCTGCTGTCCAAAAATAGTAACTTTTTGCATCTTGATGATTTTGGAGCTATCCTTGTGGAATCATGATCAAGACTTGATCAAATGATGATTGTGAGCTCAAAATAAGATGTTGACCAAAAATACTGACTTTTGACTGTGAAATGACCATTTTGCCCCTGCAGTTGACTGTGGGTCAAATAGGGCTTTTGACTGTGCAAATTGGCACTGTGAGTCTTGAAACTTGGCATATAGGTGCTTGAGAATATATGTAGGCATATGAGACTTGTTTGAGCCATTGAAAACCTCAGATTCCTTGAAAGAACCAAAACCCTAATTTTGACTGGCTTAGGAGGCAGTTGGGATGTGCACCCCTTGAGAAATTTTGAACCATTTGAAAATGACTCTTGACAAATCTTGAGGAATATGGGAGGGCAAATTTTGGGGTACAACAGTTGCCCCTGTTCAATCTTCTTAGACCTGAGGATGTAGATTGGCTTGTGTGCCTTTCGTGATCCGAGGGTGGAAGATGATTGAACCCTAGAGTGCCCAGAAATTTGCACTCGCATAGTAGAATATCAGCAACCTGATGTTGGGAATAGGCTTACAGATGCCATTTGGAAAGATGGTGGATAGGAGGATGGGCTTATAGATGCCATCTGGAGATGTGACAGAACCTTGTCGGGAATGGGCTTATAGATGCCATTTGGAAGTGTAATGGATAGTTGAATCTGAATAAGAAATAGAATAGATTCCGTGTCTGGAGCATATCTAGTCTATATCTAATTGCTAACGTCTGAATAAACAGTAGAATGACCATCGCGTCTGGGGTATATCCATACTGTATCTGAGTGAGTGACAGAATGTCATCTGAATCTGGATCATATCTGGAATGTCTTTTGAACGAATATGGACTAAACAATAGAATAGCATCCGAGTCTGGAGCATCTCTAAGTTGTCTTTAGAAGTTTGAATCTGAATAAGCAGTAGAATAACATTCGGGTCAGGAGCATCTCTAAGCTATATCTGAAGAGAAATCTGAATAAGCAATAGAATAACATCCGGGTCAGGAGCATCTCTAAGCTATATCTGAAAGGAACTCTGGAATAAGCATCGGAATGTCGCCAAATCTGGGTCGCATCTGAACTATCTCTGAATAAGCAATAGAATAGCATCCGGATCTGGAGCATCTCTAGGCCATCTCCGGAGAGAAACCTGAATAAGCAATAGAATAACATCTGAATCTGGAGTATCTCTAAGCCATCTCTGGAGAGAAATCTGAATAAGCAGTAGAATAACATCTGGGTCAGGAGCATCTCTAAGCTATATCTGAAAGGAACTCTAGAATAAGTATCAGAAAGTCACCATGCCTGGGTCGCAATTGAACTATCTCTAGAAGGAATCTCTGAATAAGCAATAGAATAGCATCCGGATCTGGAGCATCTCTAGGCCATCTCTGGAGAGAAATCTGAATAAGCAGTAGAATAACATCCGGGTTTGGAGCATCTCTAAGCTATATCTGAAAGGAAACCTGAATAAGCAAAAGAATAGCATCCATATCTGGAGCATTTCCAAGCTATCTCCGAAAGGAAACTCTGAATAAGCAGAAGAATAGCATCCATATCTGGAGCATTTCCAAGCTATCTCTGAGAAGAAACTTTTAATAAGCAAAAGAATAGCATCCATATCTGGAGCATTTCCAAGCTATCTCTGAGAGGAAACTTTGAATAAGCAATATAATAACATCCATGTCTGGAGCATTTCCAAGCTATCTCTGAAAGGAAACTCTGAATAAGCAAAAGAATAGCACCCATGTCTGGAGCATTTCTAAGCTATCTCTGAAGAGAAAATCTGAATAAGCAAAAGAACAGCATCCATATCTGGAGCATTTCCCAACTATCTCTTTAATCTCTTTAATGTAGATATGCCCTGGCTAGATACAGGTATCGAATCCACAAGCAATCGCTCACAGATATGCCCTGGCTAGATACAGGTATTGAATCTGGAACTGGTCGTCTACAGATATGCCATGGCTGGATACAGGTATCGAATCTCTAAACTGGTCGTCTACAGATATGCCCTGGCTGGATACAGGAATCGAATCTCTAAACTCTTCATGCAGACATGCCCTGGCTGGATACAAGTATCGAATCTACAATCAGTTACTCACAGATATGCCCTGGCTAGATACAGGAATTGAATCTGGAATTGGTCGTCTATAGATATGCCCTGGCTAGATACAGGAATCGAATCTTTAAACTCTTCATGCAGACATGCCCTGGCTGGATACAGGTATCGAATCTACAATCAGTTACTCATAGATATGCCCTGGCTAGATACAGGAATCGAATCTGGAATTGGTCGTCTACAGATATGCCTTGGCTGGATACAGGTATCGAATCTCTAAACTCTTCATGCAGACATGCCCTGGCTGGATACAGGTATCGAATCCACAATCAGTCACTCACAGATATGCCCTGGCTAGATACAGGAATTGAATTTGGAATTAGTCATCTACAGATATGCCCTGGCTGGATACAGGTATCGAATCTCTAAACTCTTCATGCAGATATGCCCTGGCTAGATACAGGTATTGAATCCACAATCAGTCACTCACAGATATGCCCTGGCTAGATACAAGTATCGAATCTGGAATTACGATAGTTGATAGTAATTATCTTTGGACTGACCTTTTTCCTGAAAAGGCAAAACATCAGTTGTATGCAATGTCATGATGTATGAAATGCATGATGTCATGATGTTCTCAGAAATAAATGAGATAGTGTCGTATGCACTTTATCATGTATGTAAGCAGGATGTGTGAAATGTGAAATGTCTACGAATGTATTTTCGTCTAGGAAAATAAATCCTTGACGAATGCCGGGAAGTTCGTTGAATCCTGGGCTAATGTTGAAGAGTAGAGTTCTTCGTTTCCGCTGGGGATGATGATTGCAAGAATAAACCGGTAGGGGAAGATGACTCCGTTGGGGAATAAACTTGTTGGAGAGATTACTCTGCAGGGAATTACTCTGTGGGAAGAGATACCTTGTAGAGGTTTTGTTGATAACTCCGCTGGGGATTCCGTTGATAAGCTCCGTTGGAAGATTTGATGAACTTCGCTGGGGGATAGGAAGAACTTCGCCGAGGACGATCTTTCTGTTGTAATTAGCTAAGGATAACCCAGTTATAAGCTCTGGTGGGGAATAACCTTTGAATGTGGTCGGGGAGAGACGTATATACCCTACAGGGGACCAACTTCCAGACTCTACTGGGGATAAGCTTCCAGACTCTACTGGGGATAAGCTTCCAGAATCTACTGGGGAGATTGATTCAACTCTCCTGGGGAGACTCTTGGACTGCACCGTGGAAGCGGCTCCACTGGGGTGTCTGGTATTCCGCTGGGGAACAATCTTATATTTCCGTCGAGGAATATTAAGACTGCCGGGGATGCTTGCTTAGGAACATCTGCATACTCCGCTGGGGAATATTGAGATTTTCTGGGGATACCAAACTTCCTTAAGGCTAACATTAGACTAACTCTTCTCGGGGAGAGTATCGCTGACTTGCTGGGGATACTGTTCCTTTTCAGGGATGATGGGAGACCAACTCTGCTCGGGTAGAGAATTGCTGAAACCTGTCTCACTCTGCAGGGAGTGAAGGTATCCTGGTTACATTCTTCAGTCGAACCTACCTTGGTACCTGGGGGGACAGAGCAACTAGATCGTTCAGACAATTCTTATTGCCCCAGTTTCTGCGGGAGAAGAAGGCCTGTGAGGTGTTTGATACCTGCCGATTGACCAATCTTTCTGGTAGGCAAGTGACGAGATGACAGGACATAGTCGTACGCTTTAATCCCTAATTTTTGCCTGGACCGCCCTTTCGGGTTTTCAGTCCACCGGGATACCCATTTTTTCCCAAGCTTCCTTTTCAGGTTTTCGACTTGCCGGGTGTACAGATTTTTTTTCATTTTCATCCCTTATTTTTGTCCGAACCTTTTTGGTTCTCCGGGAAGCCCTTATTTTTGCCTAGGTGTGTCAACCTAGCGGGTCTTTGATTATGCGTAGTATTTTTTTGACTATGTTTGTGCTCTCAGAATGTAGGGAGTTGTCACTGTCAGTAGTGTTGTGTTGCCATGCTACCAGAAGACCTTCGTTTGATCGTCCAATGCCCCAAGTGATCCAGATGGAGATTTGCCCCAAGCTGGTTGGTCTTTTGAGAGATTCTCCGAATCTTGACTTAACTGCCCCAGATGATGGACAATGATCATGTCCGCCCCTTGGTTGGGAATGCTTTTATTCATCAGATATTCTTCGTGCGAATTTCTTTGTTGTTCGAACAAAAAGTCATATGTAAACAATGTTATTTTAAAAATGCAAAGCTTATGTCTGTCTTGGAGTTTTTGAAAATGCATTTGTTTTCATAAAAACAAGTGAATTTTTTGTAAACTGTGATGTCAACTCGTTATTTTACCGCAAGCCTTAAGGAGTCAGGATACCTTTCGTAACATTGTGCTTTCGAACCAACCCATGCTTCAGCTAGGACTTTTAAGGGTTGTAACGTGGCCTGGTTCACGGTTTAAGAAACAAAGGATAAAGGCTCAAATTTTATTTTTACCCACCCGCTCTTCGTGATATTCTTCAAACCTAAACTCAGCTAATCGTGCATTAGATTTTGTTTGAGTCTTTGTTCTGACATTCCGGTGATGGTTCGGATACTGACAGTTTATTTTGAACAGGCAGTCATTTTTGTTGAGGGTTTGTAGGACCTCTTTCTTTTTGATTTCGTTATCCCTGTCTTTTTGCCTGAACTGTTTCTTTTTGTATTTACAGTCAGTGGGAGGCCCCAGTTTTGTAAGTCTCCTTCATAGGTTTTGACTTATTGGGTTTTTATTTTGAGAGACAATAACTACCTGTCCTTACGATTATACGGAACCATCACGGTCTTTTGCTTTGAAAGGACTCCTTTGATGCTATTCGCTGTGCACTTGGATCAACTGAGAGAACTACCCTGCCCCAGGTTATGATTAAGGGTTTTAATTTTCGAAAAGAAAAACTCCTACTTCTTTGGCTCGAAGGGGTTGAAGAGGGATTATCTTCCTTATAACTCCAGTGTTTAGGAATTGAAACAATGCATGTACCTCATCAGCGGGGTTTGTTCAAAAGCATACTGTAGATTGTGGTATCGTTTTCGTCATCCTCCCTCAAGAGGCTTAGAATTATTAATCGAGCGTTGAACATCACAAAAAATGAAAGCAATTTTGAATATAATGAATACGAATAGATTAATTCAAACAGACATATACGATGCATTAATGAAATAAAAGAGTTTGCTATGACATTAATTGTTTGTATAAGCAAAGAAAAATACAACTCGGAAATTCAAATAGAACAAAAGCCTTCAATGATTTGGCAAAGGAGCAGTGATTATGTTTGGAGTCTCTGGTGCTTCAAACTGGACTTCCTTGGCATCAATCATATCCTGGACCTTGTTCTTCAGAGCCCAACAGTTGTCCGTAGTATGCCCCGGGCTATCAGAATGGTACGCGCACCTATCGTTGGGATGATAGTTAGGAGCAGAAGTGTTTGGATTCCGGAGAGGAGCCCTTAAGGTAATCAGCCCTGCCTTCAACAATTGTTGTAGCGCTTGATCCAGTGACATGTTGATCTTAGTGAACTGTCGTTTGGGTGCGGCCTCCTTACGTTCCTGCCCCTGTCTTTGCTGAGCAGGCATAGGATTAGAGATCTGGGTTGCCCCTACATGTTGATTATGACGGCTCTTTTTACCATGCACAGCGTTGGACTCTTTTTTCCCATGGTAAGGCTTTTTATGAGTATCAGGAGGTGTGGCCTCTTGAATCTTTCCAGCCTTGATACCAGTTTCAATCCTCTCCCCGGTCAAGATCAAATCTGTAAACCCAGCAGAAGAATTCCCAATCAGATGGTTGAAGAAAGGACCAGACAGGGTCCCCAAGAACATGTCCACAAGCTCACGGTCAGTCACAGGTGGCTGCACCCTTCTAGCCAGGTCTCTCTACTTTTGCGCGTACTCCTTAAAACCTTCTCCCGATCCTAGCGACATACCCTGGAGTTGGGTACGTGTAGGAGCGAGGTCGGCATTGTACTGATACTGCTTATAAAATGCAGTAGCCAAGTCCTCCCAGTTACGAATACTGGTTCCATCCAGCTGATAGAACCACTCGAGTTGAGCCCCTGAAAGGCTATCCTGGAAGAAATGGATCCATAGATTCTTGTCTTCAGTGTAAGGTTGGATCTTCCTTACATAAGAACGAAGGTGCAACTTAGGGCAGGAAGCTCCGTCATATTTTGCAAAAGCAGGTGCTTTGAATTTGTGAGGGATCACCACCCCAGAGGATAAACCTAGATCTTCGAAATCCAGACCGGGTACCTTTTGTATCTCCATAGCACTTAGCCGGTCTTCTAGTTGCTTGTACCTGTCCTCAGCAGGAGGGTACTGTTCATCATTGAAATATGTCTCGTTGTCGGAGACCACAGGACTAGGAACCCTTCCCCCTTGGGGACTGTCCTTCCCTACAGAGGAAGCAGTCTGATCAGCCTCACTCTGTAGTCCATTCCCAGATCGGCGTCTAGGGTTGAACAAAACAATCCTCTTCTTCTTCTTCTTTTGAATCAGAGTCTTCAATTCCTGTTGACTCTGGGCTAGGCTCATAACCAACTCTTGAAACTGGGCATTATGGGCCTGGAGGGCCTTGATAGCTTGTTCATTGGATGATTCAGGATTCATGATGATTGCTGAAATAAACAGCGAAAAAGGTAAGTGACCTGTCAAAAGGGTACCTGTTATGCAATGATGTGTATGTATGCATGCAATGTTTTCAAGGATCTCGCGGGGTAAACAAGAAAATTGTTAGAATCTGGTAGCTTGATTGAAGGAACTTCCTGTTATTGCGAGTCCTTCTTCAAGAGTCAAAGCTCACCATATAGAGTGGGTCATAGCCCCTGACTCAAGTCATCAACCTGGCTAGAGGAAAATAAATCCCCTTTGCCCCTTGCTTGACATTCTGGTTCATCATGACCTGCATCACAAGCCCTTGAGATCCTTGAAATGGGTTAGTCCTTATGCAGGATGCATGCAATGGTATGATGTTATGCTATGCATGGAGTGATATAAGTAGGCCCTGTAATGAGTCTCAATAAAGGACTGTAAACAAAACCTGCAAGGAACCCGTGTTGTTAGATAACAAGTATGCAAGTAGTTCAAGTACGAAGGCACACAAGTCACACAGAGAGCCCTTAGAGTTTAGGCCAGCATGAAGTTCAGGTACTACCCTCTTTCAGTTTCGTTGGTTAAGACCTGTCCTAGAAAATAGTAACCGGGTTCTAGAGGATCTCAATATCATCGACTACCCTCAATCGGTCATAACTCCAGCATCGCAATCTTTTCTTGCGGCCAGAACCATCGCGAGAGTTTAGCCTCAATGAGTGTAGCATACTGCTACTGTTCTATGGCCAAGTTGGGTCAATTTAGGGTTCTAAGGTCGGTTGGTGCTTAATGACTCCTCAGAAGACCCATATTCTCCTTGTTGCAACACAAGGGATATCGGTACAGACCAAGGTGTCACACCAACGTAGCCACTGCTTCACCCGTGTCGGTCTATGCCGGACAGGTCCCTCACAGCTTATGCTACCTAAAAGGGTATTCCCCAGATCCGGGTTAGGATCTATGAACTCCGATGTAATGCCCACAATATTAAAGCAAACAAAACAAACAATTGAAAACATAAGTATGATCTAATCCTAAGGTACACCTCACTTATAATGTCCCCAACAGAGTCGCCAGTTCTGTGATCGGTGGAAATAGAACTGACTGTTTTTTAAGCTGGTTCGCGAAATGTCGCGGTAAGCAAGAGTCGCCACCGTCTTTTATGTTCTCCAACATAGAAAGGACAAAAGCACAGCAAAATTCCTTCTTTAAGATGTCTCTCGGTTCGGGAGGTAGATTTATAGAAAGAGAATGTGTTAGCACCCTTTCTATCCATGGTTATCCATGGGCTCTTAGGTACTTGCTCTTATGTTTTCAAAAAATTGTTTGCTTTCCAAATGTGTGTGGGTTTTGAAAAAAGTTTCGTTTGAAAAATTTCTAAGTAACTCTTGTATCTGTCCTCAAGAGTGTATGAAAAATTTGTTTGAAAACTTTTAGAAAGTGTAGGTGTGAAAAGATGTTTTTGTTTTTAGAAAGAGAGCAAGTACCCAGGAGAATCTACCTACTCTAAGGAATTAGGCTGTGTAAGAGTCCTTTAGACAGTACTATCCCACTATTGAGAAGTAGGTAGCACCGTCGTTGGAGTTATTCGGGTCAATTCGATTATTAGGGACAGTGTGGTCACCGAAGCAATAGTAGGACACCTTAGAAGTAACCCTAATGTCCTAGATCCTTTTTATCCGAGGCAACCGTTTCGAGGCAACAGGATCTTTAGACAGGAGGGCGACCTCTAAGACACCCTATACTTGACGACCACCTTCGAAGGCAACGAGTTAGGTGTACTCTAGGAGTGGCATGTGCTTGTGTGTTGTTTTTCAGTTAAATTGTCTTGTATATGTATCATGGTGATCTACGAGTTGTTTTTAATTTTCATCCAAGTCTTGCATGCATATTAACAGTTAAGAGTGCGGGAAGGTAAATCTACGCTATTACAAGGCGCGGGTCTATACATCGCCAAAAACAAAAACCCGTTTGGAAATAAATGCGGAAAGGTAAATAAAGCAATAAAATCCTAATTAACTATTACATTTCCGGAAACAGTTACATAAATAGGATTAAAAATAAATTAAAGCGCGAAAGAATCGAATCGGGACGTCCTTAGGGTTTTGACCCCTTTTGAGAAAAGAATTTAAATTGTCCTTTGCATTTAATTAAATATTAACCCTAATTTACTAATTAATTATTTAATTAAAAGAAAAAATGTTTTTTTTTGTGTTTTTTAAGTTTTTAATGAAATAATAAAAAAAAGAAATTAAAAGTCAAGAGGAAAACCATAATTCTAAGTTTGTTTTATTTATTATAAAAAATGTCAAAGTTAACCTAATTAACTAATTAATTAATTTGAGTTTATTTACAAAAATAATTATTAATAGTGAAAATAATAAATAATAAAAATAAACAATGTTTTAAGTTTCTGATTTTTATATGAAAAATAATTAATTTATGAATTAATAATAATAATTAATAATGATTAATGAGAATTAGTAAAAAGCAAATAAAAGGAAAATTGAAAGAACCAGGGGGGGTTGATGGACCCAATGGAGGTGTTGTTCTGGAAATTTAGGCCCATTAAGAAGCAAGCCTGTTTGACTTTCCTGGTTGTCCACGCCTGCATTGACTCATGAACACCAGGACCTTCATCCTTTGACCCTTGGATTGAGGATTGTGGACACTTGGCAAGCTGCAGCGCGAGGTGCATGATGGATACCACTTGAGAGCCTGCACATGATCAGGTAAAGAAAAACAATATGGAAATTTTGGGGGACCTGGGAATCGAACCCATGTCCCAATGATTCTTGGACAGATCACCAACCACTAGGCCACTTGAATGCGTTTGATATTATAATACAAACTAATCATTATATTAGAAAGTCAGGCAATATGCTTCATCAAAAGAAAACGCGCGTTTATTTCAAATGCTTCAATCACTTACTAACACGTAGTCATCTTCTTCATCAAACCTGCAGAAAACAAAACAAATAGCGGGGGTTTTTAACCCCCACAATATGGAATGTCAAATAATAGCGAATAGGCGTATGGTTCATATAAATTCATCGCGAGGGTCTCAATGTCTTCGTCTCATTCAGACGGTTTCAACCATGTGCGTCTTGAGGTCTAATTTTGCTTATGCTGTAAAGCCCCAATTCGAGAGCTTGGAAACCCTAGAATTCAACAATGGTGGTTTACGTTTCAGGGAACCATAATACAATTAACCTATATCATCAGCTTCAGAAAGGTGTTAGCAATGCAATACACACAAAAAAACTCATTAATGATGCATGAATATTGATTTACTATTATGAAAAAATAACCAAACCGTGTGACTTGTTCTTGCGTGTTCTTTGAGTGTTAAGGCTTGTTTTTTATGGCAATGCGTTCCTGAGTGTCCCAGCAATGTATTGGAATCAAGAAATGGCTTTGAATTGGCCTGGAAGGTTGAATTCAGTTTTCAAATTTTCTTGAACTTTTGGAATTTGGTTTATGGTGTTTTGCAGCAACTTACACGTTCCAGGCATTAGGGTTGAGTTATGCACTTATAGTAGAAAGGTTTTAGGTCAAGTCTTGATCCAAAAATCCATGGAATAAAGTTTTCAATATTTGATTTTCAATCAAATATTTTTCAATCTTTTTGATTGAAAAACCTTGCCAAATTGGGTTATTCTTGTCTCTTTGACTGATGCACGAAATTGCCAGCTTGCCCTGAGTGTATTTGCTTCACAAAAGATTTGAAAAAACATATCTTGGTATTTTCCTACATTTAAATGAATTAAATGAATTAATAATCAATTAAAAATCCAAATAATTAATAAAAATAAGAAAATAACTCAATTTAATCTCAATGGGTCGTGCATATGCTTTGGGTAAAGATTCAAGAAGGAATTTGGGGCCCATTAACAAAAATGAAGTGTTTTGGGCAAAGTTGACTTTTGCAAATTCCCAAAAATTTCCCAACTTCTCCAATGCATATCTTGCTCAATTTTGATCCTATTAACATGTTCTTGGACATTTTGGAAAGGTCTTGAAGTCCTCTAACCAATGCCTTTTGTCCCATGTCATTTTGATTTACCAATCTCAAGTTATGGTCTTTGACTTAAAATGCCTTTTTGTTGACTGTAGAAATTGATAACTTTTTGTGAGAGCATTTCTTGGACTTGGAATGTGAAGATGGATTGTGGGAAATGTCATCCCCTTCAAAATGAGAATTGGATGGTATTTTTATGATGAACCATGAAAAAGTTATGCCCTGGTCAAGATACAGTTGACTTTTCTGCTGTCCAAAAATAGTAACTTTTTGCATCTTGATGATTTTGGAGCTATCCTTGTGGAATCATGATCAAGACTTGATCAAATGATGATTGTGAGCTCAAAATAAGATGTTGACCAAAAATAATGACTTTTGACTGTGAAATGACCATTTTGCCCCTGCAGTTGACTGTGGGTCAAATAGGGCTTTTGACTGTGCAAATTGGCACTGTGAGTCTTGAAACTTGGCATATAGGTGCTTGAGAATATATGTAGGCATATGAGACTTGTTTGAGCCATTGAAAACCTCAGATTCCTTTCAGATATAGCTTAGAGATGCTCCTGACCCGGATGTTATTCTACTGCTTATTCAGATTTCTCTCCAGAGATGGCTTAGAGATACTCCAGATTCGGATGTTATTCTATTGCTTATTCAGGTTTCTCTCTGAATAAGCAGTAGAATAACATCCGGGTCAGGAGCATCTCTAAGCTATATCTAAGGCATTGATGTACTCAAGCTTTAATTTATTAATATGTGTGTTTCCTTCTTGTCTAAAACAAATTTGAATCTTTAAAATCCTTGAAATCATTGCATCTGCATTTACCATTCATCATAACATAAGCAGGTTTCTTGCAACAAGTCTCCTCATCTTTATAGTGTTTATTTCAGTAAGATAGATCTCGAGTAAACGGTGAAGGACCTCCAAGCACAAAATGCTCAGTTTTAACAGATGTTCTTAACTCTAGCCAAAGGACAAAAAGAGTTGAAGACCTTGCTGGTTGAAGAGAAAAAGAAGTAAACGAAGAAAATAACTGGAGTTCTAAACATGGGAAGAAGATTCCAAGGACAAACAAGAAGGACCCTAGACTTTGCAACATCATCTGGTGAGAAAGATAATCAAGATGGGAAAGGAAAGGAAGCAATTGTCCAGCCAGAGTCAGAAGAGGAAGAGGAAGAAGAAGATCATTCTGAAGAACAATACCCTTCAGTCGACGACAAGTATAAGCATCTAGAAGAACGGTTAAGTGCAATGGAAATCCAAAAAGTGCGTGGATTGGACATTGAGGAATTGGGTTTAGTATCATGGATTGTCATTCCTCCAAAATTCAAAGCACATGTGTTCTCCAAATATGATGGAGTTTCATGTCCCAAAATGCATCTTCGGTCATATGTGAGGAAAATACAACCTCATACTGCCGACAAGGACTTATGGGTACACTTCTTTCAAGACAGTCTGTCTAGAACTCAACTTGATTGGTTTTATCAGTTAGAAAAAGCCAATGTTCATAACTGGGAAGATCTGGCCGCTGCCTTTTACAAATAATACCAATACAATGCTGATGTTGCGCCTACCCGTACTCAACTCTAGAGTATGGCCATGGTTTCAAGTGAAGGCTTCAAGGACTATGCAAAAAAATGGAGGGACTTAGCAGGAAGAGTCCAGCCTCCTCTATCTGAAAGAGAGTTGGTAGAAATGTTTTTAGGCACCTTGTCTGGTCCCTTCTTTAATCACTTGATTGGGAGTTCATCGGCATGTTTTACTGAATTAATATTGCCCGGAGAAAGGGTAGAAGCCAGGATAAAGAATGGGAAGATTCATAAAGATGCATCCTCTGCTACTGTAAGGAAACCTTTCATTGGAAAGAAAGAAGTTGTTGCCGTATATCCTCAGAGAAATCAAGATAGGGCTGAACACCGTCCAATGGTGGGGGCTATCATGATTCCTAAACCTGCGCCTGCTCAGCAAAGAAGCAACCAACCAAGAATTGAAAGACCAGTCAGACAGTTCACTTGAATTAATATGACACTATCCCAAGTATTGTCACATCTGTTAAGATCCAATCTAGTGACTTTGAAAGAAGCTTCAAAGAATCCTAACACAACCTCTCCTCACTATCATCCTAATTCCCGCTGTGCATACCATTCTGAGAGTCCCGACCATGACACTAACAACTGTTGGGCTCTAAAGAACAAAGTACAAGACCTTCTTGAAGCTAAAGAGATTGAATTCGACGCGCCAGAAATTCCCAATGTTATTAATGTCCCTATGCCCAAGCACGGGCGTGATGTCAATGTCGTTGAGGAAGATATGTTTGTTACTTTAGTTGATGAACTTGTAACCCCACTCCTGACTATCAAAAAGAACTTGTTGATTGCCGGTGTATTCTCAGGCTGTGATGAAAGCTGTCATTTCTGTTTGTCCTCACTAACCAGCTGTCCTTTGTTAAAATAGGCGTTCAATGCCTAATAGATAACAAGGAGATTTTGTTCGAAAAGACTTCTATTCAAACTGCTTCTTATAATGATGTTTCCATCGTGACCATTTCTGCCAATTCTTCCAGGGTCTCCACCAAAAGACCCGTTAGAATTACATCAGTTCCTAAAGTAGCTCCTTTGATAATTACAATGCCTGAAACAATCCCGTATTCGTCATACAAAACCGTCCCTTAGAATTATGGAGGTGATGTCTACTACCACGGTATCAAGCAAGATTGGCCAGCTGCTGAAGATTCAAATTTTGAGAAAGTTGACTATGATATCAGTAATATCGCAGGGACTAGTAAGATAACCCGAAGCGGAAGGGTTTTCTCTCCAGAAATTTCTCCTCCAAAAGTTGTTTCTGGACCCGTAATCATTCTTGTTGTTGTTGCTCCTCCAAAGGTTATTCCTAGTCCTACAATCATCTCTGCTAATACTCCTGTTGACAAAACTGTTACAATCCCTGTTATCACCCCTACTGACATTCCTGCTGCCGAGTCAACCGAGACTCGAGGTAAAGGTATCCTGGTTGAGCCTGTCCGGACGAAGGCACAATCAGTAGCTATTCCTGAGACCTCTTGAAAAGAGATGGAGGAAATTCTAAAGATCATAAAAAGAAGCGACTACAATGTAGTCGAGCAACGAGGGAAGACTCCATCAAAAATTTCCATGCTGGCTCTATTACTATGTTTCGAGGCTCATGCGAAGGCCTTGGTAAAATTCCTAAAAACTGCCCATGTACCCCAAGAAACATCTGTCGATCAGTTCCAAGACTACGTAGCCAGCTTAATTTCAGATAATGGTCTAGGTTTTTCGGATGCTGATTTAATGCCAAGAGGAAGGAAGCATAATGAGGCATTGTATGTCTCAGTTGAATGTAGGGGCACGACGTTGGCTCATGTCTTGGTTGACACCGGTTCGTCTCTGAATGTGTTGCCTAAAAAGGCTCTTGATAGGCTTGACTGTGAGAGATTGACATTGAAACCAAGCAACGTAGTAGTGAGAGCCTTTGACGGCTCAAAAAGGATGGTGCATGGGGAAGTATACATCCCCATAAAAGTTGGAACCCAAACATTTGAGTCAACTTTTTATGTAATGGATATTCGCCCTTCATATTCCTGCTTACTAGGCCGACCGTGGATTCACAATGCTGGTGCTATTACTTCTACGTTGCATCAAATGCTAAAATATCCAATTCAAGGGAATATCATCACTGTTCATGGAGAAGAAGAGTATATGGTCATCCATCTAAATTCCTTTAGATATATGGAATTAGATGGTGAATTTATTGAAACTCCATTCCATCACTTTGAAGAAGTCTCGCAAGATGTGGCAGTGACCAAGTGTGATCGGTGGATCTGGAACTGACTGTTTAACGCTGGTTCGCGAAATGTCGCGGAAGCAAGAGTCGCCACCGTATTTTATTTTCTCCAAATGGAAAGGACAAAAGCACAGAAAAATTCCTTATAGAGATTGCTCTCGGTTCGGGAGGTAGGTTATAGAAAGGGAAGGTGTTAGCACCCTTTCTATCCATGGTTATCCATGGGCTCTTAGATACTTGCTCAATGTGTTTTCAAAAAGGTTTGCTTGCTTTTCAATTGTGGGTTTTAAAAAGTTTCTTTGAAAAATTTCAGTTCGACTCGTACGTCAGAGTGTTTGAAAAATTTGCTTTGAAAGCTTTCGAAAATGTGTTGGTGTGAAAAGTATTTTTGTTTGAAATTAGAGCAAGTATCCTTGAGAACCTACCTACCCTAAGGAATTCGTCTGTGTAAATGTCCTTTAAAGTAGTGCCATCCCACCATTGAGAGGTAGGTAGCACCACCGTTGGAGGTGTTCGGGTCAATTCGAGTTTATAGGGACATGGTGATCACCGGAGCAATGGGAAGACACCTTAGAAGCTACCCTCATGCCAGGTTCCCGGATCATGAGGACTTACTAAGACATCCTCTACTCGACGATCACCTTTCGAGGCAAGGCAACAGTGAGGCGTACCCTAGGGGTGGTGTGTGATTTGTGTGTCGTTTTTATTGATATTTGTCTTGTCATGTTTATTGGTGTTCTACGCTTGATTTTATTTTTAAGGCCATTCATTCTTGCATGCTTATTTAACAGTTAAGATTTGCGGGAAAATAAATCTAAACTATTACAAATGGCGCGGGTCCACATCGCCAAAATTAAACCGGACCCGATTTGACGGAAAGTAAAGAAAGCAAATAAAAGTGCGAGAAGTAAAATTGTTACAACGCTTTGGGAGAATTACATAATTATAATAAACGACATAAAATAAGTGCGCGAAATTAAATAAATTACGAACATGGGCGTTGGACCCTTTTGCAAAAAATTAAAGTTAATGAAGGATTGAAAATTAAAAAGGTTTTTGGTATTTTTAGTGTTTTTAGGAATTAAGAGAAAAAAGAATTAATTAAAACTAAAAATTGGATGTAAACCCTAATTCTAATTGTTTTTAAGCTTGTTATGAAAATATTAAATTAAAATCTAAATTAAGCCTAATTTTTTTTATGTACAATTTAATTATAAAAATAAATACTATAAATACTATTATTGTGGAAGAAATATTAAACAAAAAAAAGAATAAAAATTAGCTAAACTTAATTCTACATTTCTTAGATTTTTATTATGAAAAGAATTAAAATTATGACCTAATTCAAACTAATTAATTACATGCTAATTTATTTATGAAAATGATTAAAATAAAATAAATATTATATTTCTCTCTTTTCTGATTTTTTGTGATATTTTTATATATATGGTAAAAATAATTTATTAATTAAAACAATAAAAGAAATAAAATAAGAATTGAAAACAAAATAAATAAAAAAAGGAAATTGCAAACCAGGGGGTTCAGGACCTAAAGTGGAGGTGTGGATCCAGTAAATTGAGCCCAATAGCATTCAGAGTCGTTGACCCTCCCAGACATCATGTGGCAACGTTGACTAGGGTTTATTGTGCCCTTTGAATCTCTGCCTTTGATTTGACTTCATGAGACGCGTATATGCTTAGATTATGGGGATGTATGGTGCACTCCAATGATGAACCTGCATGTGAATGTGAACAAGAAAATAATATTGAAATTATTGAAGACCTGGGGATCGAACCCAGGTCTTGTGCATTGCCCATACGTTCGCTTGCCATCTGTGCCACTTAACCACTTTGTTATATAATAAGCAAAGAAATATTATAAAAGAAAAACAAGATTAGTGCTGGAAAACGCGCGAGATTTTAAATGAGCCAGTCAGCGTGTGACATGTAATCGTCTTCTCCACCTTCCCTGAAAACAAAACCATATGGCAACGGTTTCTTAAGCGTGGTTCAAGGTTGCTTTAGAGAAAATAGCGACTAGCGCTATACAACTCATAAATTAATCGCGACCATGGCTTCTTCTTCGTCTAAGTCTGCTGATTGCAATGGTGGTGGTCTGGGGTCCTGATTTTTCCTAATTTGAGAAACCCCAATTTCAAGCTTCTGTAAACCCTAACAGTTGTCAATGGAAAATCTCCAAATATGGCATGAAAACGAAATTAAACTACATGATTAGCTTCAGAATACGTTAGTTAACATGAATGCATAGAAAAAACATAATGAAAATGTCTGAATGTGAAGATACGATTATGCATTTTGTTTGACACAGCTTGAATCCATGGTACCAATTCTGGGCGTTTTGATGGATGTTAATGATTGGAATGCGTTCAGGGGACCATAAGGAAGCTTTTGGGATCAATCTTAGGACTTGAATCAACCTCAAGCAAGGATTTCAGTTTTGAGTTTTATGGACAATTTTGCAAGTTGGCAATGGTGTCTCCTGCGCAGCATTCAGTGTGTGGGCATTAGGTTTTGACTCAGCACTTATGAGGGAAGGGAATTAGGTCATTAGCTGGACTTGATCCATGCCCATGAGAGAACTAGTCCTAGGTTTTTCACCATTAACAAACTTTCCCTTTTTTTAAGCAAAACCAAGACTTGGTGTACAACCTAACCCTAGCATGAGTTTGTGAGCTGGCACATGATATATGGAAGCTATCCAAATTCAAATGACACTATTCCATTGATTTTTAAATTTTATTTGAATTATTAAAGATTTAAAATGAATTAAATTAATAAAAATTAAATAAAATAGAAAAATCAATGTTTGATCTTGAAATTAATCATGGGACACGTGTGTGGCATGACAAGGCTGAATCAAGTGGAAGAAAGTAGGCCCTTTTGTCAAAAATTGAAGTTTCAAGGATAGTTGACTTTTGCCATTTCACAAAAATTTCCCAACTTCTCCAATGCATAACTTGCTCAATTTTTAAGCTTTTCTCATGTTCTTGGACATTTTGGAAAGGTCTTTGAGTCCTTTAACCAATACCTTTGGTCCCAT
Organism: Vicia faba; assembly: GCA_948472305.1. Taxonomy (NCBI): domain Eukaryota; kingdom Viridiplantae; phylum Streptophyta; class Magnoliopsida; order Fabales; family Fabaceae; genus Vicia; species Vicia faba. Next base: position 823,832,266 of record OX451741.1, read on the forward strand.
GTCATTTTGATTTTCCAATCTCAAGTTATGGCCTTTGACTTAAAGTCCCTTTTTGTTGACTTTTGAAAATGACCTATAATGTTGAAATTGATAACTTTTTGTGAGAGCATTTCTTGGACTTGAAGTATGAAGATGAGTTGTAGTAAATGTCTTTCTCTTCAAAATGAGCTTTGGATGGAATTTTTCTGATAATCCATGTGAAAGTTATGCCCTGGTCAATTTCAGTTGACTTTTTCAGCTGTCCAAATAAGGAAACTTTTGCATCTTGATGATTTTCTGAGCCAAATTTTGAGAATCATGATCAAGCATTGATCAAATGATGTTTGTGGCTTCAAAATGATATGTTGACCAAAAATTTGAACTTTTGACTGTCAAATGACCATTTTGCCCCTACAGTTGACTGTAGTGCAATTTAGGGTTTTGACTGTGTAATTTTGAGCTGAATGCCTTGAAACTTGATATGAGGATGCTTGACCATGTTTGTAAGCATATGAGACTTGATTGAGCCTTTGAACACTTTCTTTTCTTGATCAGATTCAAAACCCTAATTTTGACTGTTTAGGAGGCCCTTGCACTGTGCAACCCTTGGGGAATTTTGTGACTTGGCTTGGCAATTTCTTGAAGAATATGGGAGGGCAAATTTTGGGGTACAACAGTTGCCCCTGTTCAATCTTCTTAGACCTGAGGATGCAGATTGGCTGACGTGCCTTTCGTAATCCGAGGGTAGAAGATGATTGGACACTAGAGTGCCCAGAAATTTGCGCTCACACAGTGGCAGTGATGGTGGAATGGGCTTATAGATGCCATCTGGATGTTTGATTGCGTAAGAGATTCCTTGGCGAGAACCTGCATACCTGCAAAACAGAAAATGAGTACCTGACACGTTGCAGGAGCTGATTTTTAGATGCCTGGTATAGATGTGTCCTGACTGGTTACAGGAGCTGAGTCCGGAGCTTCAAACGGCGATGAAAGAACCAGGGATGGTTACTACCTTAGCATGAATGGTAAGAGAACCTTGGGAGACTTTAACTTCAACAACGTTTGTTGAGAAAAATCTTGGGTGTCTTCTACTGGAATAAGAATCAGGGAGATCTTAGGGTCGATCTGACTGAACCAGAGAGGCCTTTGACTGGGTAAGAATCAGGAAAATCTTAGGGTCGATTTAACTGAACCGGACAAGGTCTTGAAATATCTTCAACTGGATAAGCATCAGGGAGATCTTAGGGTCGATCTGACTGAACCAAAGAAGGCCTTTGACTGGATAAGCATCAGGAAAATCTTAGGGTCGATTTAACTGAACCGGACAAGGTCTTGAAACATCTTCAGCTGGATAAGCATCAGGGAGATCTTAGGGTCGATCTGACTGAACCAAGAGAAGGCCTTTGACTGGATAAGCATCAGGAAAATCTTAGGGTCGATTTAACTGAACCGGACAAGGTCTTGAAACATCTTCAACTGGATAAGCATCAGGGAGATCTTAGGGTCGATCTGACTGAACCAAGAGAAGGCCTTTGACTGGATAAGCATCAGGAAAATCTTAGGGTCGATTTAACTGAACCGGACAAGGTCTTGAAACATCTTCAACTGGATAAGCATCAGGGAGATCTTAGGGTCGATCTGACTGAACCAAGAGAAGGCCTTTGACTGGATAAGCATCAGGAAAATCTTAGGGTCGATTTAACTAAACCGGACAAGGTCTTGAAATATCTTCAACTGGATAAGCATCAGGGAGATCTTAGGGTCGATCTGACTGAACCAGAGAAGGTCTTGGAATATAGCTAAGAATTTAAATGGATCTTTCCTGAAAGGTAAAGGTCAGTCATATGCAATGCATGATATGGATCAAGCAATGATGTTCTCAATATAAATGAGACTTGTATGATATGATGTGTCTATGCATGTTATAATGATGTATGTGATGTTTTATGTATGTTTTTGTCTAGGAAAGTGAATCCTTGACGGGTGCCGGGAAGTCGTATCCTGGGCTGATGTCGAAGAATAGATTTTGCTTCCGCTGGGGATGATAACTGCAAGAATACCGGTAGGAGAAGATGACTCCGTTGCGGAATAAACTTGGCAAATGGAGGATTCTGCGGGGAGAAAAGATACTCTAGCGACCATGCTGGGAAGCAATATTCTGTGGGAAGAGGGATGCCTTGCTGAGTGTTGATAATAGTTTGCTGGGGATAGGAAGACTATGTCGAGGACGCTCTTTCCGTGGCTTTTGGCTGAGGATAACCCAGTTATATCCTGTTAAGGAAATAACTCTTTAAATCAAGCCGGACGACGTGTTCGTGTTCTGCGAGGAGATGAGCTTCCAGAATCTACTGGGGATAAGCTTACTGCTTGGGGAGATGAATTCCAACTTTCCTGGGGAAACTGGATTGGACTCTTCTGGGGGGTTTTGGAACTGCGGGGGAGTGATTCCTTTGAATGTTGATAAGCCGCCGGGGAATAATCTTTAGACCAAGACTGCCGGGGATGCTTGTTAAGAATGTGTATATTGCTGCTGGAGAATGTTGATATCTGCTGGAGGATACCCAATTTCCTTAAGGTTTGATAATATAGCTTGGGGAGAGTGCACTGACTTGCGGGCTCACTCTCTGGGGAATTAAGATGTGCTGGTTATGTTCTTCAGCTGAACTCACCTTGATACCTTGGAGGACAGAACAATTAGATTGCTTAGACAACTCTTTATTGCCCCTGTTTCTAAGGTGGGAGAGGAAGACCTGTGAGGTACTGATGGTTGTTGATGGACAAACCTTCTTCTGGTAGACCAGTGACAAGATGACAGGACATAGTCGTACGCTTTGATCCCTAACTTTTGCCTGGACCGCCCTTTCGGGTTTTCAGTCCACCGGGATACCCATTTTTGCCCAAGCCGCCTTTTCAGGTTTTCGACTTGCCGGGTGTACAGATTTTTTCATTTCATCCCTTCATTTTGCCCGAACCCTTTTGGTTCGACGGGAAGCCCTAATTTTTGCCTAGGCATGTCAGCCTAGCGGGTCTTTTTTTTTTTTTTTTTTTCATGCGTAGTATCTTTTTACTATGTCTGCATTGGCGGGGTGAGGAAGGTCGTCACCATCCATATTGGTTAATATCATTGCTCCTCCTGAGAACACATGCTTAACCACAAATGGCCCTTCGTACGTAGGGGTCCATTTGCCCCTTGGATCACTCTGAGGAAGGATGATTCGCTTGATTACCAGATCCCCGACTTGATATTCCTGTGGTCTGACCTTTTTGTTAAATGCCCTGATCATTCGTTTTTGATACGTCTGACCATGAAAGATAGCAGCAAGTCTCTTTTCATCGATGAGGTTGAGTTGATCAAGTCGTGTCTGGATCCAATCATCTTCGTTCAGATTTGCATCCTTCATTATCCGGAGAGAGGGTATTTGCACCTCGATTGGCAAGACTGCCTCCATACCATAAACCAAAGAGAAAGGAGTTGCCCCGGTTGACGTCCTAGCTGAGGTACGGTACCCATGTAGAGCGAACGGTAATATCTCATGCCAATCTTTGTAAGTTACTGTCATCTTCTGCACGATTTTCTTGATGTTCTTATTTGCTGCTTCTACAGCCCCATTCATCTTCGGTCTGTAAGGAGAAGAGTTGTGGTGCTGTATCTTGAACTGTTCGCAGAGCTCAGCGATCATCTTGTTGTTCAGATTGGTACCGTTGTCTGTAATAATTCGCTCAGGGACGCCATATCGACAGATCAGGTTATGCCGAATGAACCGTGCCACAACAGTCTTGGTTACCGTGGCATAGGACGCTGCTTCAACCTACTTTGTAAAATAATCAATCGCTACCAGGATGAAGCGATGTCCATTCGATGCCGTAGGTTTTATCTCACCGATCATGTCTATGCCCCACATCGCAAACGGCCAAGGCGCAGTCAGAACATTCAGGGGAACCGGAGGAACATGCACCTTGTCTGCATAAATCTGACACTTGTGGCATGTCCTGGAATGTTGGTAGCAGTCAGCTTCCATTGTGGACCAATAATATCCTGCCCGTAGGATTTTCTTAGCCATAGTGTGTCCACTGGAGTGTGTACCAAATGTCCCTTCATGTAGCTCTTCCATGATCCTTTCTGCTTCAATTTTATCCACACAACGCAGTAAGGTTGAATCATGGTTTCGCTTGTACAGGATGCCGTTGCTTAGGAAGAACTTGGCTGCAAACCTCCTCAGGAACTTCTTATCATTGACAGATGCACCTTCAGGGTATTCCTGAGTTTCCAGATATCTCTTCACTTCATGGTACCAAGGCTTCTCGGTCACCAATTCAGTTTCGAGATCACAACAGTATGCCGGTTCGTCCAGTTTCCAGATGATGATCCGGGGAGCTTCATTATCCCATTTGACCTTGAACATTGAAGACATTGTAGCTAACGCGTCCGCTAACTGATTCTCTTCTCTTGGAAAGTGCTCAAAGGTTATCTCCGTGAAGTGGGGGATCAGGGTCAACACACATTCTCTGTAAGGAATTAGGTTTGGATGTTTCGTATCCCACTCTCCCTTGATCTGATTGATCACAAGAGCGGAATCTCCGAAGACACTCAGAAATTTGATCCTTAGGTCGATCGCAGCTTGAAGACCCATGATACACGCCTCATACTCCGCCATGTTGTTGGTACAGTTGAAACACAGCCGGGCAGTGAGTGGAGTATGAGTACCTTGAGGGGATATGATGATGGCGCCGATACCATTTCCCAAAGCATTGGAGGCTCCGTCAAAGTGCATAGACCATCGGGATCCTGGTTCAGGTCCTTCATCCGGTCCAGGTACTTCACAATCAGTTACAATCATAATGCTTTCATCCGGAAACTCGAAGTTCATTGATTGGTAGTCATCTACAGCTTGATGTGCTAAGTGGTCTGCCAATACACTTCCCTTGATGGCTTTTTGGGTCGTGTACTGAATGTCGTATTCCGTCAAGATCATCTGCCATCTTGCAATTCTCCCAGACAGAGCAGGCTTTTCGAATATGTACTTTATAGGATCCATTTTTGAGATCAACAAGGTAGTGTGAGTCAGCATATACTGTCTTAGCCGGCGAGCAGCCCATACCAAAGCGCAGCAAGTTTTCTCAAGCAGTGAGTATCGGGTCTCACAGTCGGTAAACTTTTTGCTAAGGTAATAAATGGCATGCTCTTTTCGGCCAGACTCGTCATGCTGCCCCAGCACACACCCCATTGAATTATCAAGCACTGTCAGGTAAAGTATCAAAGGTCTCCCTTCAACTGGTGGCATAAGGATGGGTGGTTCTTGGAGATACTCTTTGATTCTGTCGAAGGCAGCCTGACATTCATCGTTCCAACGTACTACCTGATCTTTCTTCAGCAGCTTGAAGATTGGCTCACAAGTAGCAGTCAGATGTGAGATGAATCGAGCGATGTAATTCAGACGTCCTAGAAAGCCTCTGACTTCCTTCTCTGTCTTAGGAACTGGCATCTCTTGAATGGCTTTGACCTTAGCAGGGTCCACTTGAATTCCCTTGTCACTTACCACGAAGCCTAGCAACTTTCCAGATCTTACCCCGAAGGTGCACTTGTTCGGGTTCAACCTCAGCTTGTACAGTTTCAAACGGTCAAACAGTTTCTGCAGATGATCAAGGTGTTCTTCCTCAGTCTGGGACCTAGCGATCATGTCGTCAACATACACTTCTATCTCATGATGGATCATGTCATGAAATAAAGCAACCATGGCACGTTGGTAGGTTGCCCCAGCATTCTTTAGTCCAAAAGGCATGACTTTGTAGCAGAAGGTCCCCCACTGAGTAACAAATGTAGTCTTTTCCATGTCTTCAGGAGCCATCTTGATCTGATTGTAGCCTGAAAAACCATCCATAAAAGAGAACACTTTATGCTGAGCTGTATTATCAACAAGGACATCAATGTGAGGTAGAGGGAAGTCATCCTTGGGGCTGGCCCTGTTCAGATCCCTGTAATCGACACACATTCTGACCTTGCCGTCCTTCTTAGGTACCGGCACCACATTAGCAACCCACTGAGGGTAAGAAGTCACTGCAAGAAACCCGACATCAAACTGCTTCATAACCTCGGCTTTAATCTTCTCAGACATCTCTGGACGCATATGGCGGACCTTTTGCTTAACCGGAGGGCAATCTTCTTTAGTTGGTAAGTGATGGACCACAATGTCGGTATCTAGTCCGGGCATATCTTCGTAGGACCAGGCAAAGATCTCCATATAGTCATGCAGCATCTGAGTCAACCGTTGCTTCACGCTGAGCTCTAGGTTGGCACCAATCTTTACCCCTTTCTTGTCTTCTTCAGTACCCAAGTTTATTATTTCCACTGGCTCTTCATGGGGTTGAATTGCCCTCTCTTCCTGTTGTAACAATCTTGCAAGTTCACCAGGCACTTCGCAATCATCTTCACCTTCGTCTTCGGCTAAGTTGATCGGATTTTTGAAGTCATAACTGGCAGTAGCAGAGTCGTTACCAGTGAGATCCAGAGTGGATTGAAACCTGTATGAGTGAGTGTGTGTGTAAATACAGCTGTTTTGCAATATGTAAAGAGAGGAAAGAAAAGGAGCGCAAAATTTGAAATGTGAAAAACGTCCAATGCTTTTATTTATGATATATGAAATGACAATTTATATACCCTCACAAATGAAACCACGGTGCCTCGGGTAAGACACCGGGCCATAGAGTTTATTTATTGTTTATTACAGATACCAAAAACATAGGAATTTATTACTCAGTAACAAGAGAAACAGATAGGTTGTCCTTTGCACTCCAATTATTAAGTCCTCCGTCAGTTGCCGGGTAAATCCAGCTATCAAACTCGGCTTCATCCACTTCCTCTTCGTCTCCAATAGCATTTACCCCATGAGCAGGCAGGGGAGCTGTTACCACATTAGGCTTGTCAGATGCCTCAAATTGTACCTCCTTGGCGTCGATAAGGTCCTGCAGCTTGTTCTTTAACGCCCAACAGTCATCTGTGCTATGCCCCGGGCTATCAGAGTGGTAAGCACAGCGAGCATTTGGATTAAACTTGGGGGATGCAGTATTGGGAAACTTTGGAGCCTCCCTGACAGTCACTAAATTGGTGGATAGCAACTGTGGCAGGATCTGTGATAAGGTCATGCTTAACCGGGTAAACTCTCTCCGGGGTCTTTCAAACTTTTGAGGATTAGTTGGCCGAGGAGCGGCAGCAGGTTTGGCAATCATTACCGCACTGACAGATTGGCGGTGTTCAGGTCGCTCTGGTCTCCGGGAGTTATATACAGCACTAGCCTCCTTTTTGAAGGGTTTCTTTTCAGCACTGGAGGAGGCAACCTTCTGTATCTTCCCCGATTTTATACCGGCCTCGATCCTTTCACCAGTCAGGATCAGATCAGTAAACCCAGCAGAGGAATTACTGATGAGATGATTGAAAAATGGACCAGATAGGGTCCCTAAAAACATATCTACCAGCTCCCGGTCCGTCAATGGTGGCTGCACCCTGCCAGCCAGGTCTCTCCATTTCTGGGCGTACTCCTTAAAACCTTCACCCGACCCTAGCGACATACCCTGGAGCTGGGTACGCGTAGGAGCGAGGTCGGAATTATATTGATACTGCTTGTAAAAAGCAGTGGCCAGATCCTCCCAGTTACGAATGCTGATTCCATCCAGCTGATAGAACCATTCGAGGTGAGTCCCTGAAAGACTCTCCTGGAAGAAGTGGATCCAAAGGTTCTTGTCTGCTGTGTAAGGCTGGATCTTCCTTACATAAGAACGGAGGTGCATCTTGGGACAGGAAGCCCCGTCATACTTCACAAAGGCAGGTGCCTTGAACTTGTGTGGGATCACCACCCCAGTAGATAACCCCAAGTCTCCGAAATCCAGTCCAGGCACCCGCTGAACTTCCATAGCCTTTAATCTGTCCTCCAGCTGCTTGTACCGGTCTTCAGCAGGAGGGTACTGTTCGTCATTGAAGTCTGTTTCAGTATCAGAGCCCACAGGAGTAGGGACCTCCCTTTCTTGGTGACTACCTTCCCCCACAGATGGGGTAGTCCTTTCAGCCTCAACCTGTAAGGTGTTCCCGAGTCTGCGCCCAGTGTTAAATAGCACAGTCCTCCTCTTCTTCTTAGTCTTCTTCAGAAGCATGGTCTTCAACTCTTGTTGACCCTGAGCCAAGCCCTTGATCAGCTCCTGAAATTGGGCGTTCTGCGCCTGAAGAGCCTTGATAGATGCCTCGGTTGATGATTCAGGGTTCATGATGCTGAAATAAACAGCGAGGGACAGTAAGCAACCTGAAAAGAAGAGTACCTGTGATGCATATGATGAATGATATGTGTTTATGCAATGCATTCAAGAGTTCGAAAATTCAAATTTGTTGTAGACCAAAAGGAGCACACGTTATTATTAAGAAAATCATTGTTTAATACATCAAAGCCTCATGGGCAAAAGTACAAAAAATCAAATCAATCCCAAAATATGCTGCGCATCCTCTTTGGCGCTATGTAAGTGTTGAGGTTCCTCTCCTCATGCAACAGGCGGGTGAGCTCCAAGACCTTCTTTTCACTGGCACGCAGACTAGTCTCAAGAGAATTCCGCTCTTCCTTAAGCTGGATCCAGCTCTTCTGCATCTCTTCCCAGGATGTGGGCATATCAGGATGCTGAATAGTGTAGGACACTCCCCCTTCCAAGACAGGCTCTTTGATCACTGGGAGCATATGAGGATAAGGCATCACTAACTTCTGGGAGCGGGCTCGTACCCACTTGAGATAAGGCTCCAACGGGATGGAATTCCTATGCCCCAGTGTCTTGCTGTCTATCCTACTGGGCATCCTCCAAGCTTTGATGAATCTCTGGCGAAGTCCTTGAGTATCGTTGTCGAAGTCAAAAACTATGTCAGGAATTAACATGTCATGAGGACCATCCCTCCGAGCGTAACCAAACTGTCTCCAAGCCAGGCATGGGCTATAAGTAATACCTCCTCTGATTCCAAGTAAAGGAACATTAGGGTACTCCCCGCAACGATCAATGATAGTGACATCTTCTCTGGACCGAGGGCACCAATGTATATCTGCATGTGTAAGAGTCATCAACCGTTGTGACCATCTCAAACCCCGCTCATTCTTCAAGACCGATTGTGGAAGGTGCGAAATAAACCACCTTCCCAAGAGGGGAGTGCAGCACATAAGGACACCTCTTTTTCTCATGGTTCGAGTGTAACATGAGTGAAGGATGTCCCCCAGCAATGTAGGTATAGGATTCCTGGACATAAAAATCTGGACAGCGCTGATATCAATAAGCTGATCTGGGTTAGGGAACAACACCAAACCATAAACAAGGAGGGCTACCACTTCTTCAAAAGCTTGCAAGTCAAGGGAATTCCAACGTTCATGGGCCTTTTCAAACAGAAACCTGGCTAAGAACCCTTTGATGCCACTTCTAACTTCCCAATGTCCCTTGAGGTCAGATGACTGTAGGTGCAAGGCCTTAGCAATCTCTTCAAGCTTAGGTTCCTTTTCTGTATCGTTGAAGGGTAGCTGGTCGAGGATAGGGATCTTTAGGAGCCGGGAGAACTCCTCCAATGTAGGTACCAACTGATAATCCAAGAAGGTAAAACAGTGATGCAGAGGGTCAAAGAACTGGAACAAGACCTTTATCATATCTTCCTCAATGTTGGTGTTGACCAAGCTGATGAGGCTTCCATGCCTTTCACTGAATGAAGAGTTCTCGGGAATCCTAGATATAAGCTCCTTAAGCTGAGGAGGTACCCTTACAAGACTGATTTGAATTGTCTTTCTACGAACAGTTTCCATGTCCTACAAAACAAGAACAAAGATGAAAATTCAAACCCCTGAAATGGTTAGTCAGTGCATATGATGCTGGATGATGTCATGATGCTATGATTAAACACACCACAGATATGTACAAAGACAAACATGTAAGGCACACAAGGCACACAAGACAAGCCCTTAAGGTTTAAGGCCAGCACGAGGTCTGGGTAGTACCCTCCTGGAGTGGGTAAGTTCAACCTGTCCTAATCAAAGTAACCGGGTTCTAAGGTTCCCAATATCACGGGATTGCTTTCATTGTTCATCGTTTCGATTTAGCCACTGAACTGGCGACCGAAATATTCCAGGAAAGCAACCCTCAATTGAGTGTAGTATCGAGTATCAACCAACCTCGGACTGCACCAAAGTCAGTTATCTCACTACCCTAAAGAGGCCAAGATGGTTCAATTAAGGTTCCTAAGGTCTGTTGATGCTTCACGACACCACGCGGAGGCCCCGTACTCTCCTTGACTGAACTCAAGGGTTACCGGTACACACCAAAGTGCCACATCAATGTAGCAGACTGCTTCAACCATGTCGGTATACCCCGCACAGTTCCCTCACAGTCTTGTTGCTACTTTCTAAGAAGGTATCCCCAGATCCGGGTTAGGATCTATAGAACTCCCGAGACAGTCCCACAATTTAAAGCAAGCAAAGAAAGCAATTGAAAACATAGTTATGAACTAACCCTAAGGTACACCTCACTTTAAAGATTGTCCCCAGCAGAGTCGCCAGTTCTGTGATCGGTGGATCTGGAACTGACTGTTTAACGCTGGTTCGCGAAATGTCGCGGAAGCAAGAGTCGCCACCGTCTTTTATTTTCTCCAAATGGAAAGGACAAAAGCACAGAAAAATTCCTTATAGAGATTGCTCTCGGTTCGGGAGGTAGGTTATAGAAAGGGAAGGTGTTAGCACCCTTTCTATCCATGGTTATCCGTGGGCTCTTAGATACTTGCTCAATGTGTTTTCAAAAAGGTTTGCTTGCTTTTCAATTGTGGGTTTTAAAAAGTTTCTTTGAAAAATTTCAGTTCGACTCGTACGTCAGAGTGTTTGAAAAATTTGCTTTGAAAGCTTTCGAAAATGTGTTGGTGTGAAAAGTATTTTTGTTTGAAATTAGAGCAAGTATCCTTGAGAACCTACCTACCCTAAGGAATTCGTCTGTGTAAATGTCCTTTAAAGTAGTGCCATCCCACCATTGAGAGGTAGGTAGCACCACCGTTGGAGGTGTTCGGGTCAATTCGAGTTTATAGGGACATGGTGATCACCGGAGCAATGGGAAGACACCTTAGAAGCTACCCTCATGCCAGGTTCCCGGATCATGAGGACTTACTAAGACATCCTCTACTCGACGATCACCTTTCGAGGCAAGGCAACAGTGAGGCGTACCCTAGGGGTGGTGTGTGATTTGTGTGTCGTTTTCATTGATATTTGTCTTGTCATGTTTATTGGTGTTCTATGCTTGATTTTATTTTTAAGGCCATTCATTCTTGCATGCTTATTTAACAGTTAAGATTTGCGGGAAAATAAATCTAAACTATTACAAATGGCGCGGGTCCACATCGCCAAAATTAAACCGGACCCGATTTGACGGAAAGTAAAGAAAGCAAATAAAAGTGCGAGAAGTAAAATTGTTACAACGCTTTGGGAGAATTACATAATTATAATAAACGACATAAAATAAGTGCGCGAAATTAAATAAATTACGAACATGGGCGTTGGACCCTTTTGCAAAAAATTAAAGTTAATGAAGGATTGAAAATTAAAAAGGTTTTTGGTATTTTTAGTGTTTTTAGGAATTAAGAGAAAAAAGAATTAATTAAAACTAAAAATTGGATGTAAACCCTAATTCTAATTGTTTTTAAGCTTGTTATGAAAATATTAAATTAAAATCTAAATTAAGCCTAATTTTTTTTATGTACAATTTAATTATAAAAATAAATACTATAAATACTATTATTGTGGAAGAAATATTAAACAAAAAAAAGAATAAAAATTAGCTAAACTTAATTCTACATTTTTTAGATTTTTATTATGAAAAGAATTAAAATTGTGACCTAATTCAAACTAATTAATTACATGCTAATTTATTTATGAAAATAATTAAAATAAAATAAATATTATATTTCTCTCTTTTCTGATTTTTTGTGATATTTTTATATATATGGTAAAAATAATTTATTAATTAAAACAATAAAAGAAATAAAATAAGAATTGAAAACAAAATAAATAAAAAAAGGAATTGCAAACCAGGGGGTTCAGGCCCTAAAGTGGAGGTGTGGATCCAGTAAATTGAGTCCAATAGCATTCAGAGTCGTTGACCCTCCCAGACATCATGTGGCAACGTTGACTAGGGTTTATTGTGCCCTTTGAATCTCTGCCTTTGATTTGACTTCATGAGACGCGTGTATGCTTAGATTATGGGGATGTATGGTGCACTCCAATGATGAACCTGCATGTGAATGTGAACAAGAAAATAATATTGAAATTATTGAAGACCTGGGGATCGAACCCAGGTCTTGTGCATTGCCCATACGTTCGCTTGCCATCTGTGCCACTTAACCACTTTGTTATATAATAAGCAAAGAAATATTATAAAAGAAAAACAAGATTAGTGCTGGAAAACGCGCGAGATTTTAAATGAGCCAGTCAGCGTGTGACATGTAATCGTCTTCTCCACCTTCCCTGAAAACAAAACCATATGGCAACGGTTTCTTAAGCGTGGTTCAAGGTTGCTTTAGAGAAAATAGCGACTAGCGCTATACAACTCATAAATTAATCGCGACCATGGCTTCTTCTTCGTCTAAGTCTGCTGATTGCAATGGTGGTGGTCTGGGGTCCTGATTTTTCCTAATTTGAGAAACCCCAATTTCAAGCTTCTGTAAACCCTAACAGTTGTCAATGGCAAATCTCCAAATATGGCATGAAAACGAAATTAAACTACATGATTAGCTTCAGAATACGTTAGTTAACATGAATGCATAGAAAAAACATAATGAAAATGTCTGAATGTGAAGATACGATTATGCATTTTGTTTGACACAGCTTGAATCCATGGTATCAATTCTGGCGTTTTGATGGATGTTAATGATTGGAATGCGTTCAGGGGACCATAAGGAAGCTTTTGGGATCAATCTTAGGACTTGAATCAACCTCAAGCAAGGATTTCAGTTTTGAGTTTTATGGACAATTTTGCAAGTTGGCAATGGTGTCTCCTGCGCAGCATTCAGTGTGTGGACATTAGGTTTTGACTCAGCACTTATGAGGGAAGGGAATTAGGTCATTAGCTGGCCTTGATCCATGCCCATGAGAGAACTAGTCCTAGGTTTTTCACCATTAACAAACTTTCCCTTTTTTTAAGCAAAACCAAGACTTGGTGTACAACCTAACCCTAGCATGAGTTTGTGAGCTGGCACATGATATATGGAAGCTATCCAAATTCAAATGACACTATTCCATTGATTTTTAAATTTTATTTGAATTATTAAAGATTTAAAATGAATTAAATTAATAAAAATTAAATAAAATAGAAAAATCAATGTTTGATCTTGAAATTAATCATGGGACACGTGTGTGGCATGACAAGGCTGAATCAAGTGGAAGAAAGTGGGCCCTTTTGTCAAAAATTGAAGTTTCAAGGATAGTTGACTTTTGCCATTTCACAAAAATTTCCCAACTTCTCCAATGCATAACTTGCTCAGTTTTTAAGATTTTCTCATGTTCTTGGACATTTTGGAAAGGTCTTTGAGTCCTTTAACCAATGCCTTTTGTCCCATGTCATTTTTATTTTCCAATCTCAAGTTATGGCCTTTGACTTAAAGTCCTTTTTTGTTGACTTTTGAAAATGACCTATAATGTTGAAATTGATAACTTTTTGTGAGAGCATTTCTTGGACTTGAAGTATGAAGATGAGTTGTAGGAAATGTCTTTCTCTTCAAAATGAGCTTTGGATGGAATTTTTCTGATAATCCATGTGAAAGTTATGCCCTGGTCAATTTCAGTTGACTTTTTCAACTGTCCAAATAAGGAAACTTTTGCATCTTGATGATTTTCTGAGCCAAATTTTGAGAATCATGATCAAGCATTGATCAAATGATGTTTGTGGATTCAAAATGATATGTTGACCAAAAATTTGAACTTTTGACTGTCAAATGACCATTTTGCCCCTACAGTTGACTGTAGTGCAATTTAGGGTTTTGACTGTGCAATTTTGAGCTGAATGCCTTGAAACTTGATATGAGGATGCTTGACCATGTTTGTAAGCATATGAGACTTGATTGAGCCTTTGAACACTTTCTTTTCTTGATCAGATTCAAAACCCTAATTTTGACTGTTTAGGAGGCCCTTGCACTGTGCAACCCTTGGGGAATTTTGTGACTTGGCTTGGCAATTTCTTGAAGAATATGGGAGGGCAAATTTTGGGGTACAACACCAAGGTTGTGTCTCAAGTCCCCAAAATTACAAGGCCTCCGCTCAAGATATCGTTTTTAAAGGATGCCAATGCATTGATAGAAGAAGGTGGGTGCACTATTTAGGGATAAATCCCAGATATCCCATACAAATCTGACAAATTTGGTATGGGTTTCCCTTAAGGTGCCCAGAAGGTTGTACGCCGCACTAGTACTGGAGGACCACCCTTGAAGATCAGCAATCAGCAAGTCAGCACCGTGGAGGATGATGAAGACAACTATAACCTGGAGGATTGGATTTTCCCAACTGTCTGTGGAGGGCTTAGCAACTGGGAGGCTAGAGATTTTGTACCGATCACATTTATCCCATGGTAATTTGTCTTTAAATTTTGTCGGATCTGTAATATTAAAATAATTCAGACTCTTAAAACCTTGTGTCTTACCCGAGGCACAATGGTCCATTTGTAAGGGTTATCATCTCATTTCCATATGACATCAATGAATCATGTACGTTTTTGCATACAAACTTTGTGATCATTGTTTTTCTTTTTACATTTTTATTTCTTTCAAAGGTAGCTATACTCTTACACACACTCACACTCACAATGCAGTTCTACATCCTTTCGGGATCCCATGGGTAACGGTTCTGCTATGGTATTTTGTGACTCTGAAAATCTAATCTACCAAGCCGAAGACGAAGGTGAAGAAGATTGTGAAGTACTAGGGGAACTCTCCAGGTTACTGCAACAAGAAGAGATGACCATTCAGCCCCACGAAGAACCAGTGGACACAATCAACCTAGGTACCGAAGAAGACAAAAGAGAAGTCAAGGTGGATGCCAATATGGAACCTAGTGTCAAGGAGCGTATGATTCAGTTGTTATACGATTATGTTGAGGTCTTTTCCTGGTCGTACGAAGACATGCCAGAACTTGATGCAGATATCGTAGTACATCGTCTACCTACAAAAGTGGACTGCTCACCAGTAAAACAAAAGGTCTGACGTATGCGACCAGATATGTTGGAGAAGATTAAATCAGAAGTCATGAAGCAATTCAATGCCAGATTCTTGGCCGTCACCTCTTATCCGCAATGGGTTACCAATGTTGTTTCCGTGCCCAAAAAGGACGGCAAGGTACGAATGTGCGTGGACTACAGAGATTTGAATAGGGCAAGCCCTAAGGATGATTTCCAACTTCCCCATATTGATATTTTAGTTGACAATACGGCACAACGCAAAGTGTTTCCCTTCATGGAAGGTTTCTCAGGCTACAACCAAATCAAAATGGCGCCTGAGGATATGGAGAAAACAAGCTTTGTCACACAGTGGGGCACATTCTGCTACAAGGTTATGCCATTCGGGCTGAAGAACGCTGGGGAAACCTATCAGCGTGCCATGGTAGCCCTATTTCACGGCATGATACATCATGAAATAGAGGTCTATGTGGACGACATGATAGCTAGGTCTCAAACAGAAGAAGAGCATCTTGATCATTAACAGAAACTATTTGAGAGGCTAAAGAAATACAAGCTGAGGTCGAACCCAAATAAATGCACGTTTGGAGTGAGGTCTGGTAAACTCCTAGGCTTTGTTGTCAGCAATAAAGGTATTGAAGTAGATCCCAGCAAGGTGAAAGCGATACAAGAGATGCCTGCTCCTCGTACTGAGAAGGAAGTCAGAGGATTCTTGGGACGTTTAAACTACATTTCCAGATTCATTTCTCACCTGACAGCTACTTGTGAACCAATCTTCAAATTACTGAAGAAAGATCAAGTAGTCAAATGGAATGATGAGTGCCAAACTGCTTTCGACAAGATCAAAGAGTACTTACAAGAGCCTCCTGTTTTGATGCCACCAGTCGAGAAAAGACCATTGATCATGTATCTAACTATTTTAGAAAATTCAATGGGGTGTGTGCTAGGGGAAGCATGACGAGTCTGGCCGAAAAGAGCACGCTATTTATTACCTGAGCAAAAAGTTTACCGACTGTGAAACAAGATATTCACTACTCGAGAAAACTTGATGTGCTCTGGCATGGGCTGCTCGCCGGCTAAGACAGTATATGCTGACCCATACTACCTTATTGATATCTAAAATGGATCTAATAAAGTACATCTTCGAGAAACCTGCCCTCTCTGGGAGAATAGCGAGACGACAAATGATCCTGACAGAATATGACATACAGTATACTACCCAGAAAGCAATGAAGAGCAGTGTACTAGATGATCACCTTGCTCACCAAGCTGTGGAAGACTGCCAGTCCATGAAGTTCGAATTCCCAGATGAAGACACCATGATGGTAAACAACAGTGAAGAATTCAGACCATATGACGAACCTAAACAAGGATCCCGATGGACCTTGGTTTTTGATGGGGCATCCAATGCACTCGACAATGGTATTGGTGATGTACTCATATCTCCTGAAGGATGTCATACTCCTTTTACGGCAAGACTCTGCTTCAATTGTACAAATAACATGATAGAATACGAAGCGTGCATTTTTGGTCTCAAAGCTGCCATAGATTTGGGGATCAAATCCTTAAATGTATTCGGAGATTCAGCTTTGGTCATTATCCAGATCAAAGGGTAATGAGACATTAAACAACCTAACCTTATCCCCTACAAAGAACATGTGTTGACATTTCTCCTACATTTTGAGGAGATTACCTTCGAGCATTTCCCGCGAGAAGAAAATCAGCTAACAGACGCACTAGCCACAATGTCATCCATGTTTAAACTTAAATGGGATAATGAGGCTCCCCAGATCACCATCGAACGAATGGATGAACCATCTCACTGTCACGAGATTAATACTGAAGAAGTAGTGGACCAGCCTTGGTTTCACGAAGTCAAGAGGTATCTCGTGGCTCAAGAATACCCGGAAGGAGCTTCAGTCAATGATAAGAAGTTCTTAAGGAGATTCTCTGCTAAGTTCTTCCTTAGTAATGGAATTCTCTACAAACACAACCATGACTCTGTGTTACTTCGATGCGTAGACAAGGTTGAAGCGGAAAAGATTTACATGAAGGAACTTTTGGCACCCATTCCAGTGGGCATACGATGGCAAAGAAGATCCTACAGGCAGGCTATTACTGGTCTACCATGGAAGCAGATTGCTATCAACACTCTCAAACCTGCAATAAGTGTCAGATCTATGCTGACAAGGTGCACGTACCTCCGGTTCCTCTGAATGTTTTGACGGCTCCTTGGCCCTTTGCTATGTGGGGGATTAATATGATTGGGGAAATCAAACCAACAGCCTCTAACGGACACCACTTCATCTTGGTGGCCATTGACTATTTTACAAAGTGGGTTGAGGCGGCTTCTTTTGCTTCCGTTACCAAGAATGTTATCGCCCAGTTCATCAAACAGAATCTCATTTGTCGGTATGGTATCCCAGAGAGGATCATCACAAACAATGGTACGAATTTAAATAATACTATGATCACTGCCCTGTGCGAGCAATTCAAGATCCAGCATCACAATTCTTCTCCTTACCGGCCAAAGGTGAATGGTGTTGTCGAATCCGCAAATAAGAACATTAAAAAGATCATACAGAAAATGACAGTCACATACAAAGACTGGCATGAGATGCTACCATTTTCTCTCTACGATTATCGTACCACGGCTCGCACATCAACTGGGGCAACACCCTACTCTCTAGTATACATCATGGAGATAGTCTTGCCTATTGAGGTCCAGATCCCCTCTCTAAGAACTATGAAGGATGCAGATCTGAATAAGGAAGATTGGATCCAGACTCGACTTGATCAACTGAACTTGATTGATGAGAAAAGGCTTACTGCTGTCTGTCATGGTCAAATGTATCAAAAACAGATGATCAAGGCTTTCAACAAAAAGGTCAGACGCCAAGTGTATCAAGTCAGAGATCTGGTGATCAAACGTATCATACTGCCGCAAGGTGATCCCAGGGGAAAATGGACTCCTACCTACGAAGGACCATTTGTAATCAAAAGCATATTCTATGGTGGAGCAATGATCTTGACCACCATGGACGGTGATGACCTGTCGCACCCTGTGAACACAGACATAGTCAAAAGATACTACACATAAGAGACCCGCTAGGTTGACACACCTAGGAAAAACAAGGGCATCCCGGCGAAACAAAAAAGGTTCAGGAAAAAATTAGGGATAAAACAAAAAAATATGTACACCCGGCAAGTTGAAAACCCGAAAGGGCGGCTTGGGCAAAAAAGGGTATCCCGGTGGACTGAAAACCTGAAAGAGAGGTCCAAGCAAAAGTTAGGGAATTAAAGCCTATGACTATGTCCTGTCAGATCATCTTACGGATAACCTTTGGCCTCAACTGACAAACTCAGAGGTTCTGATCAACTCAACCAGCTTCGGACAAGGCAACAAACAGCTAAGATGCTCGGAGACACGAAGGCTATAGCAGAATGGGAACCCCATGGGATTATTTCACATAACTATCTTTTCTTTGTATCAAATTTTCATTTTTTACGACGACATTCTCTTACTAGAATGTTTATCTCATTGTACAAAATACTTACTCAAAGTCAATATAAAGATATCTCTTTGAAAGTACAAAACTATCTATTTTTTTCACTCCTGTGTTTTGTTTACAAAGATGTCCAATGATTTATTTTTGAACATATGCATTTGAACATAATTACTGTTTACAAATAAACAAAAATAGAAAGACAATCACTGAGGGATTTAAGAGATAGGGAAATTTCTCCAAGTTGTTTCCATAAAATCCCCCGTAGTATGCAGTTTTACCCCCAGCGGAACAAAGCTTCCAGTTGTCAATCCCTAGTAGAATTCGTTCAATTTCTCAGGGTTCTACAAGCAGTACATGGCGTTTCCCTTACAACTACGTTTATTTCTCTAAGCGGAAATTCATCAACACTTCAACTTCACAACATGAAGACTTATATATCCTTAGCGGTAGTCAGGGATGAAGGAAAATTGCGATCGAAAGCGCAGCGGAATTTAAAATTTTCCTTTAGCGATCCTTACGAATGAGCATGGTCAGTGATAGAAATATTTACCTCTTGTGGCGATTCATACCTTTGATGTTGTGATCACGAGCGTTGATGAAGAACAATGCCTCTACTCAGTCCACACGAACAGATCGCTTCCGGTCACAGTGCTAGCTGATCACGAACGGAAACCTTGAGTGAGAGAGAGAGAATCAAAAACGAAATTGCATCAAGTGAAATTGCTTTATCACAAGGGATCTATTTATAAAATCACTCATGTGGGCTACAAGCTAAAAGCCCAATTAAGGCTATAAGCTAAAAGCCCAATTAAGCTTATGGACATCATACCTTATGATGTACCATATATCACTTATCCACGTGGTACCTTACCACTTTCCGTATTACACTTAAGTGCACCGTACCTTACGGTGTTCCTTATTTATTCTATCTCTCATCAACCTGTCCTTATGTGTGTGACCCTGTAGGTTTTCGCGACGTTGGCAATTATATTAAATCACACATTTAATATAATAAACAGTGAGCGGTATCTAGCAACACATCACTATTACCCAAGTCACAAAAATGTCATGTGATCTGACCAAACCTTTTCCGTGATAATATTTGTGTTGCACAATTACCCTTTTGCCCTCATGTCTATATTGAACACAAGGCATACACTGTGTCACCCTTGTCCAGTTCAATATTAGGCCCTTAGACATTTATCCTGTTATGCAGGATGAGCAAATTCCATCTAGGTCACTCATGTCCCTTAGCATGCTTTGTGAAGTACCCATCAACCGTCTTTATAGTCATCCAGTTACGGATGACGTTTGATCAATAATAAAGTACTTGACTCTACATCTAGGGTCCATAGTGGTTTCAGGTCGAAGGGTGGTATACACCATTATCATTATGAGAGTAACTTATGACACTTTGCATAACATTCTATGTAGTATTCTCATAGCGGGTCAATCCAGTATAAATATTACTCCTAATATTCATACCTATGTCAAGACTTGATAACTCCTTATCTATGATCCATGAGATGTGATCATCAATCTATCTTCATAATAATCTTAATGCTTTAATGTTATCCCACTTCACATTAAAGCTTGACTACGGATACTTTAAGAATAATGTCTTATGTTTAATGGGATCTCATGATTAAGTCACACTTAACATTTCATTAAACAAATAAACCATTCTAGGGACTTTATTATTTTGGAAAGCAAACATAATAAAGAAATGCCTTTTATTATTAATAAATAATTCGATACAAGTACCAAAAGTATTGGCCTCTAGGGCTTACACCAACAAGGGATTTATTTTCCCCAACCCGACAGCAGTGCAGCAGATTAGCTTACATACGCATACATTACATCCATATATCATGAACATTGATAACACGAATGCAATATACCATACATTTCATACAACATGACATTGCATATTAGCTAACATTTTACCCTTTTCAGGATAAGGTTAACAGCTACCATTGACAATGTTCAAAGTTTATAGATACAGTTCAGATAAGCTCTAAACACGGATTCCATTCTGATACTCATTCAGATTCAACTTTCAGATACAGTTCAGATACGCTCCAGACACGGATGCCATTCTGATACTCATTCAGATTCAGCTCTCAGATACAGTTCAGATACGCTCCAGACACGGATTCCATTCTGATACACATTCAGATTCAACTTTCAGATACTGTTCAGATACGCTCCAGACACGGATGCTATTCTGATACTCATTCAGATTCAATCTTCAGATGCAGTTCAGATACGCTCCAGACACAAACGCCATTCTGATACTCATTCAGATTCTCTTTCAGATTCAGTTCAACAATCATTTTTGGATGGAATCTACAAGCCCATCTCCAAAAAACTTTCCATCATCTCTCCAAATGGCATCTTTAAGCCCATTCCGTCAACCATCATATTGCCGAGTGCAAATTTCTGGGCACTCTAATGTCCAATCATCTTCCACCTTCGAGTCACGAATGGCAAAACTCGCCATTCTAACTCTTCAGGCTTAAGAAGATTGAACAAGGGAAGCTGTTGTACCCTAAAATTTGTCCTCTCACTTATCAAGAATTTTCTCACAAGATCTCTTTTGGACTCAAGACTGCACTAGGGTTTGATCAGCTTAAGACACCTCCTTAAGCACTGATGACCAAAATTAGGGTTTGAGATTTCACAGGGTTATTTGGACTTCCAATGCCCCATATAACTTTCATGGATCATTATGGACCCTCAATATTATTCATGTCAAGTTTCAAGCTTTGGATCACACTTTTGCTCAGTCAATTGAGCAGTTGACCTAAAAATCAACTGTATTGGGTAAAAAGTCAACTATGACCAATTTACAGTCAAACTTCACAATTTTTGATCCACATCAACATTTTATACTCATATGTATCATTTAATCAAGTTTGGACCACAATTCCTCAAGAAATTTGATCAAATCTCCAAAAGGGCAAAATAGTCAAAATTAGGGTTTTGACTGGGAAAGGGCAATTTATGATTTTTGACCTAGAAAATGATCAATTGGTTTAAGGAATGATCTCAAGAGTCCAATTGAATAATTTTGACCTAATGACATGGCTCAAAACATTGCTCAAGTCCAATGGATTGACAAATGAATTTTCAGTCAAGTGATCAAAAGTCAACTGTATACTGAAAAGTCAAACTTTGACTTTTTAGTCAAATTCAAATGTCAAAGATCGCAATTCATAAAAACATGCCAAAATATGAAACTTATTCATCAAGAAATCAAAAATTCAAGATTTAATTTTGAAAAGTTAAAATTTCTAAACTTAGAAATTTTTTTAAGTGTTGGAAATTTCTTATTTTTTCACAACTTTGAGCAAAATTTTCACCATGATGCAAGATGATTCAGAAGAAACTTCCAACATGAAAGTTGTATATCTCCATGAAATATACAACTTTTCTTCACACAACTTCTTCCAAAAGTGCTTGGATCTCAAGTTATAATTTTAAGAACATGGGGTCATGAAACAAAACACTTAGTGAAATTTTGCCCTAATTTGGTCAGGATTTTGACTCAACTTCATGGCACTTTTTCATATGGTTCCAAGGGGAATATTCAAAATAAATTCAAATATGGGTTGTAGAGCACATTGCAAGATTTCCAAAATGTCCAAGAAATCCTTGAGATCATTTTTGAGTAGGGAGAATCGAAGAGATGATGTTAGGGTTTTATCACTTGAATTACAAGTCATTTTGTGATGAACAAAATTCAAATTCAAAGTTATGCTGTATAAACTCTACTTTGCAGGACTCAAACTTGTTATGCACTTCATAATTAATGGCTTGCACAACTGTTAGAGGTCTCATTTCAAGCATTCAATGCAAGGCCATGCTTTATATCCATTTTGGGAAGAAAGTGTACATTGCCATTTTGATAAAGTGCTTTTTTTACACAAAACTTGTTCTTGAGCCTTGCAGTTGTTCTCTTCTGATCATACAAGTCCCATAACCCACGAGAAATGGTTTAGACACTTAGAATTACCCATCCCATGCTTGTACCTCACATTGAAACTTGGTTTTCCACTTTTCTTCAAAATCAAGTAACCTAGCAATTAGCTGAATACTTGTACTTCTTATTGTCCAAACCACTCCAATCCTTTTGCTTATAGATATACAAACCATTTTCCACAAAATACACGAATGCTTGACACATAAAAACACCAAGAGCTCTGAATCACATCTCATACCTCTATTTTTCACATAAACTGACCAAAAACTTGAAACTTATAACTCCCTCGTGCGTTTTCAAGCCTTTTTGTTCCTAAAGCTTCTAAACATCATTTATAACTCATCCCACACCCTATTACAGAACTGTAACACCATTAACACCATCCTCCATTTTCAAAAACAAAGCTTTGCACTTGGACTTCTCCAGAACTCCTCGGGTATTTTCAGCTCAAGCTAAGCATCCCATTAGCTTCCTGGGAACTTGAGGAAGCTAACCCAATCATTAGAACTCCTTGAAAGCTGCTCAAACTTTAAACCTGATACCCTCTTGCAAGGTAAGTTTTCTAACTTTGGAACTTTTCATACAGGCATCATCAATGATTTATTTGTGAATGAAACATGTAGATATCATTGCCCTAAAGCTAACAATGTCCATAGTTTCCATTAATTTTGCCTGAGCTTAGAGAATTTTAAGATTGAATTTTCTAAGATTTTTAGGGTTCAGAATAGGACCATTAAAACTCATGCTTGTCTTTGATCTGTAGTTTTAATGCTTTACATTTCTGAAACCGTGAGGAAATTTTCTACAAGTTTCATGTTTACAGTTTTCATTTTTGTTAAGATTTGAACAAGTTACAGAGCTTCTGGTTGGGCGTGAGGTTGAAGATGAAGTTGGCCTCAGGAACGTGTTTGCCTTATGTATTTATTGTTTGATTTATATAAACAGATGTATAGCCACCCCAGTGGTAGAAGTGCGCGTCTGTAACCAAAGGGACCTGGGTTCGAGCCCCAGTGGTACCCTTTTGATTTTTTTCATATTTTTTGCATTTCTGACTTCTTTTTGCAGGCGCTGGGCCTCCTTGGGCCTTGTTGTTTTTGTTTTTACTTGTTAACCCCCCTGTTTCCTTTTCACACCCTTGGCCCAATTTTATTTTCTTTTTCTTATTTTTCTTATATTTATTTATTTTCTTAAATATTTTCCTAATACTAAAAAATCATTAAAAAAAATATAAAAATAGTAGATTTATATTTTAACATAGTTTATTTATTTTTTCTCACAAAAATTATTTTATTTAATCAATACTTTATTTACTTTACTAATTATCTTTGTAAATTTAATTAAAAAATAGGTTTTAGTTATGTTCTTTTACACCATTTAAATGTATTATTTTAAAATATAAAAATATCAAAAATATTTTATAATACTATAATTTATTTTTAAGACAAAAATACAAAAAAAAACTTTTTTAAACTTAATTTATTTTTAATCAATTAATAGACTTAGGGTTTTGTTTAAAATCTTTTCTTAGTAAGTTTAGGTTTTTACTTTTAATTAATTATTTCTCCCTTTAATTAATTAAGTTTAAAAAAAATCCATTTTCCCAAAAAAAATCCAAACCAATGTCCATTTATTTTACATTTCACCTTTTTGTACATTTATTCATTTTGTACATTATATTTATTTAATTTCTTGTATACTTATACCAATTCAATATGGTTGTAATAGATTAATTAGGTTTATTTTCTTGCAATCCCCATTTACAATTTGTACACCCCCTCCCACAAGTATTGTAATAGCGTAGTAACTTTAAATTCCGCAATTTATTGCTTTATATATAACATGCTAGTAATTATGGTGTGTATGGAAAGACTAAAACCAATACTTAGAAAAACCTTAATCAAAGACAAAATCAAGCATGAAAACAACACACTTGCACACAAGCACCCCTAGGGTAAATCCACTTGGTTGCCTTACAAAATGGCCATATTACGCATGTGAGGTATCTTAGCAAAAACAAGCAAATACAAGATCATAGTCCCTCGATGACGCTATCTAAGTTGCCTTTAAAATGATCTTAGTCCCTAAAATAAAATGCTAAGATACCTTGCAACATTTCTAATCATGATTATACGATGACCCACGCCCGTCCCATTTACATCCAAAGATAAGGTTACTTACCAACTCAATGGTAGGATAACAATGTCAAAGGAAAAGAAAATGAATAAGAAAGACTTTTGAGTAGGTAGAATGCTCCTAATTACTTGCTCAAATTCAAAACAAAATATCCTTGCTATTTTTAAAAACAAACACCTACACTTTCAAAACATCTTACAAACTTGAAAACATTTTCAAAAGATCAAATACTTTGTATACATTCTTACGGACGAGAATCATTACAAAGTTTGCCTAAACAAATGCCTCTTTACAAAATACTTTCAAAAAACCACACAAAGCACAATTTCAAACAAAAGGAAGTGATCTAGCAAGTAACTAAGAGCCCATGGAAAACCATGGATGAAAAGGGTGCTAATACCTCCCCTTTTCATAATCTACCCCCCGAACTCAAGAAATAATCTCAAAGGTCTTTCCTGTGCTTTTTCACCTTTCATTTTGGATAAAAGAAAAGTCGGTGGCGACTCTTGCTAACCACAACATTTGCGATCAAATGCAAAACCATCAAGTCAGTTCTCCCATCGTATCATGTTATGCCTCTAATAATATTTGACTAATCAAGAACTCTGAAACATTCATTGAACATTTCTAATCAGGAAATTCAGATGATCATTAAACATGGATAAAAAACTCTAGAGATATATCATGTTCTGATAACTAGAAGTTGTTGACCAGACCTTCGATAAAAGGAAATTTTACTAGACTTTGATACTACATCAAGTTTTGATAGCAAGCCAGGATCTGAGATTAAGGACCAGGAATTTCTAATCAGACTCTGACAATGTCTTAATCAGAAAAATATTCCCTTCATGCTGATTAAAATGTTTTATGTATCAAAATCATTTTATAAGTCTTGAACTCTGGAGGGGCCTCTGAACAAGCTGAGGTAACTTCTGATAGTATAAAATTAAGGGGGGAGCTTTCTAGCTTACTCTGATATGTTTTATGTTATTAAACCAAGTAAAAATTATTCATAAAAAGGGAGGAGATTGTAAGAACAAGATTTGGTTATGCATCTGACCTTTAGTTTTGATTATAATAATACATTTTTTCTTATAAAACAATTTTGTACCCTAATGGTTTTGTCTAGTGTGTAGCTGAATGCTAATAGGTTCTGACTCTGAAGAAGTGATGTGTGATGTCATCAGTTTCTGAACTCAACACACTCTGATTCTAAGGAGATACAAAGTGTGATTTATAAGATAATGTCAAGTCTGGAATGTTCTTTGACAACGCTTCTGAAAGAATGCTCATCAAATGGCTTCTGACTCTGACTCTGATAAAGGAGCTTCTAAATATTTTCAAGCTCTGATATTTTATGCTCCACAAGTTCTGAAGACCAAGTTTTGAAGATTCTGAAGATCAAGTTCTGAAGACCAAGTTCTGAAGATTCTGAAGACCAAGTTTTGAAGATTCTGAAGACCAAGTTCTGAAGACTATGAAGAACAAGTTTTGAAGACTTTGAAGACAGGGTTATGAAAGACTCTCTTGCAGTTTTTGATCCTTTTAAACACACTTCATCAACATAAATTTTTAAGCCTCTGGAGATTAAAAGATAAAATCAAAAAGGTTTTACGTGAGAAAATAATACACAATACAAGATCAAATATTCCTTCCACTACACTGATTTTGTGGAGAAATGATTATACTATTGTACCAATTTGTCTCCCACTCTCTCTAACCATTATGCAAGGATACATATATGAATTTGAGGAATACTATTTTCAGCCTTCAACAGATCTTTTTTTGCCCATATAAAGAAGACTTTGAAGAATGGAACAATAACGATTTTCTAAGAAGTTTTACAACAATTTTCTCAAGATCTTGAACGTGAAATATTACATTACCGTGAGATAAGAAAAACATCAAGAAATGAACTTTTGTTCATACACTTGCTCTCAATAACTTTTGTATTTCATTTATGTAATCAACTTTCTAAGAAGCAATCTTGTAACACACACTGTGTCTCAACTTTTAAGTTGTATTTGTTCCTAGAGAGACTATGGTATAATCATATTTCTCAAGAAGATATTGACAATAAGTCTTTGTGGTTGTAATCAGTTTGGTTATAGTGGGTTAAGTCATTGTGAGAAGGCGTAATCATATTGACGGGTGAACTGGAGGTAGTTTCGTTAACATCGAACCAAGATAAAAATGTCGTGTTCATTATTTTTATTCTAAGTTCTTTATTTGTTGCATTGGGTAGCGGAAAAGTTCAATACTAGAAATCCAATTCAAACCCCTTTTCTTGTGTTTCCTTTACCTTTAGAAATAAAGTTTGTATTGGAGAGTCTTCAGAACCTGGTCTACAGAGACTTGATCCAGAATCTGATGACACAATTCATCAGAGTTATTGAGCGCAAGACTTTGGAAGTTGATAACAATAAGAGCCAGAAGCAGAACTTTCTAGATGAGCAATGTTCAGAAGCGTTAAGTAGAGAATTAAGAGCTTGGCTTCCTTTGTAGAACACAACTTGACATCTCTTTTGAGTCAGAATGCGCAAGGTTCAGAATCAGATTATGTCACATGTCACTTTCTCAAAGTCATAACTTGTTAGTTTTCAGCTGCACACATAATAAACTCATTAGAATACAAAATTATTCTTTATAAAATTATGTATTGTTATCATCAAAACTTAAAGTTAGATGCAGAACCAAACTTCGTTTTTACAAAACCTAGAAGTTTTGATTAAATTAAAAGAGACCCCTATCATTTTATAAGTGTTTTTGGATAAGGAGAAGGACTTTGGAGAAAGAGTAACCGAGAAAAAAATCTATTAATTTTTTGTTAATATATTTTATAAAATAATAAACGAATACTTTGTATCACTATATTTTATAAAATAATAAACGAATACTTTGTATCAATATATTTTATTACTAAAAATATTTTAACTGTTTATATTAGGGTTTAATTAAAAAAAGCCTACATTGTTTAATTAGTCATTGCTACACTTAATCAAATTCTCTCTTCCAGCATAACTCCTACCGATACTTCAAGAAAATTACTGATACACAAAAAAAGGATTGCTGCAACACACTCAAGTAAAAGGATTGCTGCAACACACTCAAGTTCAATAACCAATAAATCAAAGGTTATGCAGAAGGGATGAAATGTGTTTTTAAAGTCATGAAACACTAAGTTTTAACACTTTGCCTCTTCATCCTCATCTTTCATGGCTATAATAAAAAGTTAATCTTCACTCCTTCCTAATCCTCCTTGCAAGTGTTGCTACCACTGTGTTGATCCCAAAGCCTTTAATTCACACGGTGCCAAATAACATATTTTAGTGGCAACAATAGATCTCTCTTAAATTGAGAATTTGTGGCAACATTTGGAAATTTTCTATGCCAAGATCTACAAGTGCCCCAATAAAAATCCTCATTTAAACACTTGTGAACAAAATCGAAAATAAAAACATGGAAAAGTGCACTTGCAAAAGTTTTTAGAACACCTAATTGTATGGTTTATCACTGTCTTCGATCATTTTGTCGGTCAAAGGTGTGTATGATGTTAAAAACAAATTTCTCCCCTATCTAGTCTATCATGGTTAGAAGTTTGAGAGCGTTAATTTTTAAACTTAAGATTAATTTTCTGCAATTTTTTAAGAATTAGGGAAGAAATAAATAGGAAAGACAATGGGACATGATTGGGTGTGAGAATGTGTAGAGTGTTCTCATCTTTTCTTTAAAAATTTGGACTATTTATTAAATCTTATGGTATTTTTTTATTGATCCACCAGTGAGGCATATAATGGATGTCTCACCTTAGATTGCACCTTATATTAGATTTAAAGATATAATTCTTAATTTTTTTTATTCAGTTTCTGAACTCCCAAATTATATATATTTTCTATTATTAAAAAAAAATCATTCAGTTTTTAAACTCTCATATTTTAGAATTTAATTGATATACACTATTGATTAAAACAGTTTTATATCATCAGATAATCGTAACAAATTAATTTTTATAACTATTTGAATTTTACTTAAAATACATTAAAAATATTACATATGAATGATTGGAATGTAATGTATAAAAAAAAACACTAAGAGTACATATCAATTAACCCTTATTTTCTATTGTAAAAAACCAAATTATATTATTTTTTCTATTGTAAAAAAACTTTAAAATCCTCCTGATCTTACCGGATCAGAAATGGACCGTCACAGCTGGCTTGGACAGAAGTTGAATGAGATGGGGGGAGGGGTAGTACGTACAAGACACTCCGATGACAAAGTAAGTAGCGGAATGAGCAAGCAAGTATGAGTCTGGAGATGTGAATTGAATACCTGATCCTCTTGAGAGAGAGGGTATTTATAGCTCCCAGCGCTGGGCCAAGATTCCCACTCTTGGACCACATTGAGGCCCAATAACAGAAACTGCCAGGGCTTGTGTTTGTATGGAGCCCAGCAAGTAGGCTCCCCCTTGGTCAACTGCTCCGCGAGAATAGGGTTGGACCCGTGATTTCCGGAGGGCAATTTAAGATGGCTGTCGTGGGATCGTGGGCCATGTCCTCCAACGGTCGGATGTGGAGTTGCCCAACGGACCCTAACTTGGGATGTCTTTGGGCTTCCCTTTCGAAGGGCAAGTGTAAGCCCAATCCAGATCAAGAGCCCCCCAAGTTATTGCCCTTGAGCAAGAGGGCGGTGACTTGAGTTTAACTTTCGATACTGGAGACTTGATCGAGGTAGATGGCCGAAGTCCCCCGAACAGAGTGAGTTTTTGCCCGCATGGGGGATAAGCTCGAGTACGTCGGAGGATATCATGGATGAGCGTGCAGTGATAACGAAGGGTTCAACCGCTTTCTCGAGGACGTATTAGTGACGGGGAGCCTCTGCGAGATTCCCTTTGACATGCCCGTCTCGAGGGAGTTGTTGGTTTGTCGAGCATTATTTCGTCCTCGAGGTGGTCGAATAGAAATGCCCCTACGCACACTCTAATGTCGAGCATTTCCTCGTGTGGGTATCTGTCTCGTGTGTGTGTCTGGGGATGACGCGTAAGAGTCGGGTGTATGCTCGTCAGTCTAGAAGGGACTCGTGGTTGATAGTTGAGCCACGTGGCTAATGCTTTGGGGTGCCACCCCTTCAAGGAAAAAGCAAAAAGGGCCAATGAAATGATGACCTTTCATGAGGGATCCCTTGGGGCGTGGGTCGCCTATAAAAGGGGACCCCTGGGTCTCATTTGTCATCTTCTCAAATTTCCTCTCAACCTTTTCCTGCTTGTGGTGTGAAGCGATTCTCTCAACTTCTCAGATTTCCTTGCTTGTTGTGCGAAGCAATCCTCTCAACTTCTTAGATTCTCTCTTCAAGTTCTTCATCCAAGTAAGTTATAACCTCTTAACACCATGTTTCTTGAGCGTTTCTGGATTAAATGTCAAAATTATGCCTTGATTGGATGAACATTTATGAGTTTTATGATGAATACTCATGAATGTTCATTTGAGTTCATGGATTCCGTGTCGAGCACTCATGAATGTGCCAGCCACTTCTGAACGTTCATTAGCTATAGTGTTGGGGGCCTCCCCGAACAATGTCTGTAACAGGGGATGGTTTCCTTGGATATATGGGTATCTCGGGATTTTTGCTCGATGAGTGATCCCCCCGAAAACATGTCCTCGTAATGTAATGGTTCGCTTTAGCGTGTCGAGGGCTTGGGTCGAGTTCGTCGCTCTTTCACTTGATCTGCGGTGGAAGGGTGGAGTTGATAATGTTGAATTCACTAATTTCCCTTTCTTTTCAGGTATGATGGCGCGTTCAGTCGGGGACGACATTCCGGTCGCTCATCACGAAGACGAGCCCCATACCGACGAGGACCCTTTGGCTTGGGTCACTCCTGAGCCCCGGGATAAACGATGGTGCTTTTCCCAAGATGCGACAGATGCGTTCAATTTCCCAGAGGAACACGCAGAAGGCCCCCCCACCAATTGGATGCTCCAAATCCCCCATCAGGACTGAAGGATATGCTCGACGTATCCGGGAAAACGGTTCCCCATGTACGAATTTGCTTTCAAAGAGGCGGGGATGCGCCTGCCCTTCAATGATTTCCAGGTCGGGGTTTTCCAGTGGCTTCAGTTGGCGCCTTCCCAACTTCATCTGAACGCGCTGGCGTTTATGCGGGCGTTTGGGCTCGTCTGCCAGTACCTGAGGATAGGCGCCACGCTGCCCCTTTTTATTCCGCATCTTTCACCTCCAAAGACAATATGTCTGAGGGGGCAGGCGTGGGTATCCTTCAAGCAGTTTGGGAAACTCTTCCGGCCTTATCTGGAGTTCGTCCGAAATTTTAAAGAGAGGTACTTCATCATGAAGCCCCTGACGGACGCGACTATAGATTCTCTTTATACCCGTGTGGAAGAGGTGGAGGATGGGCGGCCAGTTACCCGACTTATGGCCAGATTCCCACTCGAATGGCAGTGGAAGAATTTTCAACAAAGGCTCGAATACTATGCTGTGAAACCCGAGGACTTAGACACTCAAGACCAACTTTCGTACGAGAAGTTGTCGGCTTATGTTAAGAGTTTCTCCCCCGCGAAGTGTGTGGATGTGAACAACAACCTATTGTTCGAAGACGAGGGGGAGTATCTCTTATTCAATAGGTTGATCAACACGAAGGCCTTTCTCGAGTGCTCCTCGAATGGGGAAGCCATGAGTCTTTTGGGTAAGAGGCGTAGTTGTTAATTTGCTCCTCTTTATGCGAGGACGTGCTCACGTTATTTTTGATTTTTCCAACTCGACTAATGATTTTTTTGATTGCAGATCGAATGGCATCTCTTTCCGAGCGTCTGTTGAAGCTGAGGCCCAAGAACGCATCCACTTTTGGGCCACGAAGCAGAGTCACCCAGCTTCAGGAACAGGCCAAGTCTTCCGGTCGGGCCAGTGGTTCCCCTTCCTCATCAAAAAATCCTGCTTCCTCTACTGATCCGGCCCAGATTCCCGTCAAAGAGCCCGTGGCTAAGAGGAAGCGTGTAGATAACGCTGCGGGCATAACGCCTAAGGGTGACAAAACGCATGCGGGGGTCTTTGTATTGCCTCATTGCTATCTAAACCGCGACTTCTTCAGCGAGGAGAACTCCCTCGGCATGCGCGAGGAGGAGAGGGAGGCAATCTTGACTGAAGACAAGGAGGTTCGCCATAAGCACTTGGCCGAGGATGTGGCCGCTATGATGAGGATGCTCGAGACGGCTCTTTCACTCAATGATGAGTCCTCGAGTGCTCAAGCCTCCCTCGACACGGCCTAAACCAAAATTCACAAGGTGAATGTCAAAAATGAGAAGTTGAAGTGTGATGTCCTTAACCACGAGTCAAAGTTCGAGGCCCAAGTTCGGCTTCTCAAGGATTTGAATGAGCTGAGGCCCCAGCTGGAGGCGACCACTAAAGAGAACGAGCGTCTGGTCGCTCGTAATTTGGAGTTAGAGGGGATCACTGCGCCATCCGAGGATGAAACCGATTCGGAGAAGAACATGGCGACCAGGGAGGATTTGATTGCTCGCATCCGCGTGCTCGAACAAGACGTGGTCGATACCCTTGGCTATGGCTTCAATATTGCCGTTGAGCAGCTTAAGATCTTGAACCCGGGGGTCAAGATAGTGGTCGAGGGGGCGGGCCCATTTAACCAGGTCGTTGACGGGAAGATCCTTTATTTCCCTGATAGCAGCGACGGGGAGGGTGAAATTTGATTGTATTTATTATTTAGGGCATGCATGTCTACTGTTATTTTAGGGCCTGCGTGCCCGCTATCATTCTTTTAGTTTTGTGGTCGTCGTGCCTAAGCTGTAGTTTTGAACAACATCGACCCTTGTGGTCGACATATTATAATTGCTTTGTTTATAATTGTCTATTTGATGAATGCTTTGTTTATAAGTTATTTGATGAATAACAATATGTGATGTATGTGCCCGACCATTGTTCTGGTCGTTGTGAATTTTTCACGAAGTTCGTGTTCGTGCAGAGATAATCTTTCGACCCTAATGTCGATTCGACACACTTCGAAATGTGTTGAGGACGCGGAGTAGGGATCCGCGGGACGGGCGTATGATCGTGATCGGGATCCTACGCTCGTGGCGTGAACTTCCCATTGTGAGCTGAGTGTTCTGCCATGTTGGGGGTACTTTGACAGCGGAGCTCGATCGAGGTATCCTTGTCGGGCACGTATGTTGTTTGTCAAAGTGAACAACATTATGCCTTTGTTGGTAGGTCGGTCCGTACCTCGACTCGCCTATGTGGTCGAGCTTTTCCCTTCGTCGACTGAAGGTGAATATTTGACGGCAAAAGTCCCCAGCAGGTGAGGGACTTTA
This sequence comes from Vicia faba, assembly GCA_948472305.1. Classification (NCBI taxonomy): domain Eukaryota; kingdom Viridiplantae; phylum Streptophyta; class Magnoliopsida; order Fabales; family Fabaceae; genus Vicia; species Vicia faba. Next base: position 823,865,406 of record OX451741.1, read on the forward strand.
GCTTTAATATTGTTTTAGCTTCGCAGTATTCCAGGGTCGAGGTAGTGGTTCTCCATTTAATTGCTCGAGGTAATATGCTCTGGTGCCCGTAGCTCCCTGGACGCGATAAGGTCCCTCCCAGTTTGCGGCCAACTTTCCTTCGCGGGAATCCTTCTGGTTTCTTCGTAAGACTAGGCTGCCGACCTGAAATTCACGTTTTACGACTTTGTTGTCATGGCGTAGGGCTACCTGCTATTTCAGAGTGGCCTCACACAGGGCTGCTCCTGATCGTATTTATTCAACAAGGCTGAGCTCGTCTCTTAGGGTCTCGTTGTTCATCTTCTTGTCGAGGGGCATTTCAGTTCGCCTAGATGGCTCCATGATTTCTACTGGGATGACTGCCTCAGTGCCGTAAGTCAGTCGGAATGGTGTCTCGCCGGTAGTCGAGTGGGGCGTTATTCGATAAGCCCATAAGACGCTGTGTAATTCTTCGACCCATCCTCTCTTGGCTTCGCCTTGTTAGAACAATGTTTGAATCTAGTACCCTATATTTAAGTTTTGATGATAACAAAGTGAAAAGATATAGTAGTTAAATATTTCATGATTGAATTATATGCTGCCTAAAGTTACTATGCTCTGACTTGCAGATATGCTGATTAAAATAAGCAAGATCACTTATTCAGCATCAGAATATGAGTTTGTACACCAGCATCAGAAGTTGCTGAATCAGAACGTCAAGATCAGATGATCAACGCTTGCACATGCTGAAGCTTGATGAACAGAACTGCGCGTAAACCACTCTGATACAGAATCAAATAGTTCATCAGCAGCGAAGCAGAATCAGAATGAGCCAAGCCAGAACGTGCATTGAAGAAGCAACGGTACTGTGCATTGAACGCTAATTAATTCCAACGGCATCATTCTAGACAAGATCTGCTCAAAAAGGAAAGCTTGTTATTAGCATTGAATCAAGAATATTTGATTCAACGTTCATCTTCTCAAATGCTATATAAGTCAAGCTTCGAAGATTATCACGGCTAATGCTTCCAAACTCTCTACACGCACAAAGCTGAACAATAATCTTCATCTACCAGTTTTGCTAAACCAACAAACTCTGATACTCCATTAGTGTTTAGCATTCTAAGTTTCTAAGCTTCATTTGTGTAAACATCACAGTTGTGATATAGTTTTGTAGAAAACATTCACACACATTATTTTATACCTTTGTAAGAAAGTGTTGCCTTGACAAACCGGATTGTGGTTTGAATCAAGAAGGCTTTAGCAGTTGTTAAAGCAGATTTGTATTCAGTTGAATATAGTGAATTAAGACCTCGTTGGAGAGAGGCGAAATCACCTTGACGGGTGGACTGGAGTAGTTTGAGATCAAACGAACCAGGATAAAAATACTGTGTCATTTGCTTTAAGATTCCAGTTTTACAATTCAACCCCCCCTTCTTGTGTTTTTCACCCCTTCAATTGGCATCAGAGCGCCTGGTTCTGAGCTAAAACACTTAACCGTGTCAGTACAAGATCCAGCGTCAGAAAAACACAATGGCAGGAAACAACTCTCATTTCAGCAATGACACCAATGAGGACAGAGACAGATTCAGCGGCAAACCTCCAGTCTTTGATGGAGAAAACTTTGATTACTGGAAAGACAGAATTGAAAGCTTCTTTCTAGCACATGATGCTGATCTGTGGGATATGGTGACAGATGGATACACGCACCCTGTGAATGCAACTGGTCAGAAGATTGAAAGAAAATCAATGACTGATCAACAAAAGCGTGATTTCAAGAATCACCATAAGGCCAGAACCATCCTCCTCAGTGCTATCTCCTATACTGAGTATGAGAAGATCTCCAACAGAGACACAGCTAAGAACATCTTTGATTCTCTCAGAATGACGCATGAGGGCAACGTTCAAGTCAAAGAAACAAAAGCTCTGGCGCTCATTCAGAAGTATGAGGCGTTTAAAATGGAAGAATCTGAATCCATTGAAACTATGTTCTCTAGATTCCAGATTCTGGTAGCTGGTCTCAAAGTTCTGGACAAGGGATACTCTACTGCTGACCATGTCAAGAAGATAATCAGAAGTTTACCCAAGCAGTGGAGGCCTATGGTTACTGCTCTGAAGCTGGCGAAAGATCTCAACAAAATCACTCTGGAGGAACTTATAAGCTCCCTCAGAAGTCATGAGATAGAGCTGGAAGCTGACGAGCCTCAGAAGCAAGGTAAGCCTATAGCTTTAAAATCTAACAGAAAATCTGAATCTAAAGTTTTGCAGGCAGTTGAAGAAACATCTGATGGATCCTCATCAGAAGAAGACGAGCTTTCCCTTCTCTCCAGAAGAGTAAATCAACTGTGGAAGCAAAGACAAAGGAAGTTCAGGAATCCCAGAAGATCTGATCAGAACGAGTCTTCTTCCAGATACAGAAGGACAGATTCTTCCTCTGGATACAGAAGATCTGAAGGCTCCTCCGGTAGCAAGAAGCCAAATACAAAAGACATCATCTGCTACGAGTGCAATGAGCAAGGACACTACAAGAGTGACTGTCCAAAGCTTCAGAGGGAAAAGCCCAAAAAGAAGTTTGGAAGAGAGAAGAAGAAAAGTCTCATGGCCACATGGGATGACTCTGACTCGTCTGAAGCTGACTCAGAATCAGATGATGAAAGTGCGAACATAGCGCTCATGGCTAACATTCCAGATGACAGTGAAGCTTCTGACTCAGACTCAGAATCAGACACAGAAGAGGTATTCCCTAACTTCGCTGTTAATTTTACAAAGGCTGAACTTGCTGAAAGCCTCAATGAAATTCTGGAACGTTATCAGCAGATTAGAGCTAAATTCAGAGACCTGAAAAGGACTCTTGAATCTGACTCTAATAAGTCTGAGAGTCTCAAATTGGAAAACTCTGAGCTGAGAGATAAAATTTTAAAATTAGAAAACTCTTTACAAAACTCTCAGAAGGAACCAATTGCTGAAACTCCCAGCAACGCTGATGAGATCATCAAGGAGTATGATCATAGTTTCCAGAAGTTCCTTGCTAAAAGCATAGATAGAAGCAGAATGGCTTCAATGATCTATGGAGTTAGCAGAAACGGCAGGAAAGGAATAGGATACCTAGGTAAGGTTCCTACACCTAAAAATGTCATGGATTTAACCATTAAACACACTCCTCTAAATTCACACTTTGTGTATGGTCACACACATGACATCAAATATACTAGTAGTAATCACTTTGTGAAACCAAAATTCAACCAGAGTTTTGGTAAAACTAACAAATCAGGACCCAAGAAGATCTGGGTACCTAAGGATAAAATAATACATGTTGCAGATATCTTTAGCAGCAAGTCAGAAACACCAGTCATGGTACCTGGACTCTGGCTGCTCACGACACATGACGGGAAGAAGGCATATGTTCCAAAGCCTGGAACTTAAGCCTGGAGGCCACGTTGGCTTTGGAGGCAATCAGAGGGGAAAGATTATTGGCTCTGGAACTGTAGGTAATGGAAATCTTCCCTCTATTAATAATGTTCTGCTTGTTGATGGATTGATGCATAACCTGTTATCCATAAGTCAATTAAGTGATAACGGTTATGATATAATCTTTAATCAAAAATCATGTAAAGCTGTTAGTCAGAAAGATGGGACTATCCTATTTAATGGTAAGAGGAAAAACAACATTTACAAAATCAAACTTTCTGAACTTAAGAGTCAGAACGTAAAATGTCTTCTGTCTGTTAACAACGAGCAGTGGATCTGGCACAGAAGATTGGGGCATGTTAGTATGAGAAGAATATCTCAGATTAACAAACTCAATCTGGTCAGAGGACTTCCAAATTTGAAGTTCAATTCAGATGCTCTGTGTGAAGCATGTCAGAAAGGCAAATTTGCAAAACCATCTTTTAAATCCAAAAATGTTGTTTCTACCTCTAAGCCATTAGAACTTCTGCACATTGACTTATTTGGACCAGTTAAGACTGCTTCTGTCAGTGGCAAGAAGTATGGGTTAGTAATCGTAGATGACTATAGCAGATGGACATGGGTAAAGTTCTTAAGACACAAGGACGAGTCACACTCTGTGTTTGTTACCTTCTGTAACCAAGTTCAGAATGAAAAAGATCTTAGAATCGTTAAAGTCAGAAGTGATCATGGTGGAGAATTTGAAAATAAAGACTTTGAGTCATTCTTTAATGACAAAGGCATTCTGCATGATTTCTCTTGTCCTAGAACTCCCCAACAAAATGGAGTTGTAGAACGAAAGAACAGAACATTGCAAGAAATGGCCAGAACCATGATCAACGAGACAAACGTTGCTAAGACTTTCTGGGCAGAGGCAATAAACACAGCGTGCTACATTCAGAATAGAATCTCAATAAGACCTATTCTGGAAAAGACTCCATATGAATTGTGGAAGAACAGAAAGCCCAACATTTCGTATTTTCATCCATTTGGATGTACTTGCTATATGTTAAATACTAAGAATTATTTGAACAAGTTTGATTCTAAGGCACAGAAGTGTATTATGTTAGGATACTCTGAACGCTCAAGAGGGTACAGAGTATACAATACAGAAACACAGATTGTGGAAGAATCAATCAGTGTTCGTTTTGATGACAAGCTTGACTCTGAAAAGTCAAAGCAGAATGAAAATCTTGCAGGTATAGAAATTGAATTTGCAGGTTCTGAAGACAAGTCATCAGAAGCTCTCAACACAGACATTCCTTCAACGTCTGAAAGAAGCAATGCTAGAAATCCTACAACTGCTGCTGATCAACCTCAGAAGAGATTACCCAGAAGCAGTTTGGATCACCCAGAAGAGACTATCCTAGGAAGAAAGGAAGATCCAATCAGAACAAGAGCAAGCTTCAGAAACTCTGAAGAAACTCTGATGGGACTTGTGTCTCTGATTGAACCTTCTTCTATTGATGAAGCACTTATGGATAATGACTGGATTCTGGCAATGCAAGAAGAGCTGAATCAATTCACCAGAAACGACGTATGGGATCTCGTTCCAAGACCAAAAGGATTCAACGTCATTGGAACAAGATGGGTGTTCAGAAACAAGCTTAATGAACAAGGTGAAGTCGTCAGAAACAAGGCACGACTGGTTGCACAAGGTTATAGTCAGCAAGAGGGGATAGACTATACAGAAACCTTTGCCCCAGTCGCCAGGTTAGAATCTATCAGACTTTTAATTTCATTTGCTGTTAATAGAGGCATCACTCTGTATCAGATGGATGTCAAAAGTGCATTCTTAAATGGTTATATAGAAGAAGAAGTATATGTTCACCAACCCCCAGGTTTTGAAAATACAAAAAATCCAGAACATGTTTTCAAACTGAAAAAGTCACTGTATGGTCTGAAACAAGCTCCCAGAGCTTGGTATGAAAGGCTAAGTAACTTTCTGCTTGAAAATGAATTCACCAGAGGGAAAGTGGACACTACTCTATTCTGTAAAACAGTTAAGAGTGACATCTTAGTCTGTCAAATTTATGTTGATGATATAATCTTTGGTTCTACTAATCCTTCTCTTGGAAGAAAATTTGCTAAGTGTATGCAGGCAGAATTTGAGATGAGCCTCATGGGGGAACTGAAATTCTTTCTAGGAATTTAGATTAATCAAACTCCAGAGGGAACTTACATTCATCAGAGCAAATACATCAGAGATCTTCTGAAGAAATTTGACCTCTCAGAATGTAAGCCATCAAAGATTCCAATGCATCCCACGTGCATTCTGGAAAGAGAAGAGGTAAGCAAAAGCGTAGAACAGAAAGTCTACAGAGGTATGATTGGTTCTCTCCTTTATCTGACTGCTTCAAGACCTGATATTTTATTCAGCGTATGTATTTGTGCTAGATTCCAATCAGATCCTAGAGAATCTCACTTAACAGCTGTTAAGCGAATTTTCAAGTATCTGAAAGGTACTACTAATCTGGGTTTGTTTTATAGAAAATCTAGTGATTACAGCTTAGTAGGCTACTGTGATGCTGATTTTGCTGGAGATAGAGTGGAACGTAAAAGTACTTCTGAAAGCTGCCAGTTTCTGGGAGAAAATCTGATCTCGTGGTCCAGCAAAAGGCAATCAACAATTGCTCTGTCAACAGCAGAAGCTGAGTACATAGCAGCAGCTGGATGTAGCACACAAATGCTCTGGATGAAAAGTCAGCTTGAAGACTTCCAGATTTTTGAGAGTAACATTCCTATTCTTTGTGATAATACTTCTGCTATTTGCTTAAGTAAGAATCCTATTTTACATTCTAGAGCTAAGCATATAGAAATAAAACATCATTTCATTAGGGACTATATTCAGAAAGGAATTTTAAACTTGAAATTTATAGATACAGACCATCAATGGGCTGATATCTTTACTAAACCCCTTTCAGAAGATAGGTTTAATTTCATTCTGAAACATCTCAGCATGAAAGTATGCCCAGAATGAAAATGTTTTAATTCCATGTATTTACCTTCAGAATGTAATTATATTACTGTGAACTTCTGATCAATCTTCTTTCAGAAAGTTAGAACATGCAGATTGTATCAGAGGAAAGTCTAAAGATCTGAGAGTCTAATCTCAAAGACAGACGTGCTGATCACTACATCAAACAAGTGTCATCCAATCATCAGCAAATCCCTGAAGCAGAACGCGTGCACGCTTCTGAGAAAGGAAAGCGCTGATTGGGTGCATTGAGACACATGTCTGGTAACCGTTTTTAAGTATCTTTCTCAAATCCCCAAAAATCAGCAAGCATTAAATGCAAAAGTAATCACGCTTGTTAATGGCAATCATTATTTTTTTCTCTCTCTTAAAAACGTTTAATTTTTCAAAATAATTTTTGAAATCTTTATTTAAGCACATTATTCTTCAATCTTATTCTTTACGCTTTCTCATAATCTCTTAAGTATTCTCTGCATATTTCTGAGTTATCTTCTTAAAACCTTTTTTTTCTCTCAAATCATTCTCAAGCTTTTTTGTGTGAGAACAATGGCATCCTCCAGCATTTCTGCAGGAAATCAGAAGAAAGAAACCTCTGAGCAGTATCAGGTGCCTACCAGAACTCTTCTCACACCGGTAAAGAATCTTGAGGTTCTCTCTGAGTTAATCGTCGATTTCGAAAGTTTGAAGGATAATGGATTTGACCTAACTGATGAAATCAAAGCTCAAAAGTGGGAGAGGTATTTCGACAGGCTGGTTGGACCAACCTTCCCAGAGCTTGTCAAGGAATTTTGGATTCACGCCAAGATTCATAAACATCTAGTCATCTCTTCTGTCATGGGAAAGAAGATAGTAATTTCTGAAGACCTCATTGGTAGGTTAATTGGTCAAAGTGGTGGTGGAGTCCGTTGTGTGGACATGGCTGACAGATGCCCTGATATAGGTGTGGTAGCCAACTGCATTTTCACTCTTGGTTTTCCCAGCAGCAAAATTAAAGATCTGAAGGATCACTGCAGAGTATGGGCCAAGATTGTTCTGGGCTGTTTCAATCACAGGAAGCCAACAAGCTCTCCTGATTATATAAACGTGGATCAGCAATTTCTGATCTACTTTATTGATCAGAGGGTGAAGATCAATCTGGCACACTTCCTGTTCAACCATCTGAAGACTAGTGTGAAAGAGACTAGAGAAGAAGAAAGGACCAAAAGGGACTGGATACCGTTTGGGAGGCTCATATCAGATATTCTGACAGAGAATAAGCTGATAGATTATCTGAGCGAAGCTAAAGTGCTGGGCAATTTTGAACCAACTGTTGGAAAACCGCTGAACGCTAAGAACCTGAAAAAGATGAAGCTGATAGAAAATATCAGGAAGGAACCCAGAGCTTCTTCAACTGCTGACATCTCCAGAAGAAGAGTGCCTCTGAGTAATTTCCCAAGATTTTCTGAAATGGAATCCCAACCTGATATGTTTCTCAAGTATCCAGATTCATACAAGGAAGAAGATGCAGGTTCAAAGCTGAAGATCAAAGATCTGAGTCAAGTTCAACCTGAAGTGATTCAGAAGAAGACAAAGAAGAGGAAAGCAGAAGGATCATCTCATCAGACTCCAAAGAAACGAGGTAATTCATCTGCTGCCCCTATTTCAATTTCATCTACTATTCCAACATCTGCTGCCCCTCCTCAAACCTCTCACAGAATATCCATCCCAATCCCTACTATTGATGAAACCATACCAGAAGACCCTTCTGAGGCCTTACAACTCAGAAGAACCAGAATTAAAATTCCCATTAAAATTACCAAACAACCAACTGTTTCAACAACACCAGCACTTGATAGAGTGCTAGCTGATATTGAGCATGAACATGCTTCTGTTCAACCTCACTCTGAACCACCAAATATTCCTCCTCCACAACCTGAACCAGAAATTCAACCTGAACCAGAAATACAACCAGAACATCAACCAGAACCAGAACCACAATCTCAACAACCAATCACAGAAGAACCTCTGATCCCTGAGCAATCAGAGATTCCACCTCCTCAACCAGAAAATAATCCACCCTCACCACAAACAGAGTTTCACCGCTATGAAACCCCATCTCCTCATCATTCTGATCCCCACTCACCTCAACCTTCACCGCTGGCAATACAGTTGCCATGTGGAACCACCATTGTCAGACCCCAGTTACCATCATCAGAGGAATCAACACCTCCAAAAACTCCAACCACTCCAATAGATATATCCTCTGACTCTGATAACCATCCACCAAAACAAACAGCACCTCAGCACACCTCTGTAAACCAATCCTCTGAAAACCCCAGCAAAACTTTCATTGACTTAACAAGTCTTGAACGTCTTGCTGATTTAAGACACAAATTGGCCATTCCCAAACCAAAGCAACTAGATGTTGGCTCTGGTATTTTGGACTTTGAAACAGGTATGCTGCAATGGATTGCTTCGTTGAAGCAAGTCTGTCCGGGGATGATCGACCCAGCTGCTTCTGATCAGCTCTGGTCACAGTTCAGAGTATGGGTTCGTGCTGAAGCACTCAAGCTGCAGGACGTCAACTATGAGCAGGCTCAACAGAACTTTAGCAAGCTGCTGAAGGAAGTTGAGAGTCAGCTGCCTCAAGAAGTTGTGCTCCCTCTGGACAGTGAATCCTGGTCTGAGAAAGAGCAAGCTGCACAGGTGCAACCATCAGAAGAAGACAAGACTCTTCAGGAAGAAAATCCAGCAGAAGATGTAGCTGAAAGTTCTGAGAAGCTTCCTCCTGCTGAAAGTTCTCAAGCTGCCTTGGACAGGCAGGCTCTGGAAGAACTCAGGCTGAATGACTTGCGTCTACAGCAGCGGATGGAAGAGAATGATCAGAAGATGGAAGCAAGAATGAATGTTCAGGACAGCAAGATTGATACTGTTGTCACCATGGTTCAGAAGCAGAATGAAACTTCTGAAAAGATTCAAGCAATGCTGGAAAGCCTGTTCTCACGCATGCCCCCACAACCTTAAAATTTTTTTTCATGCATGACATTCTCTATATTTTCTTCATTTTCTGATGTACTTTTAACTATGTTTTGACTGTGTTTGTGTAATGTTCTTTTGCTCTGAACTACTTTAATATAACTTGTTTTTCTGATTTAAATTGTTTTAGCACATCACTAACACTTTTTGATTGCTGACAAAAAGGGGGAGAACAAGAATGATATTTAAAATCAATAACGGCTAACTAGACAAAAATTCTCAAACATTCTAACTCTATTACTTGAAATGTTTTTCTGTTTTGTTGTTAAGTCTACAGGCACAAGGAAGCTCCGAACACTATGAAGACTAAGAACTAGAAGCTCTGATCAAAATGTAAAAGCTCATGTTGCTCTGATCAAATATGAAGTTCTGATATATGAAGCTCTGATCGTCCTAACACTCTGATCCGAAGCAAAGCTCTGACAGGAAAAGCTCTGAAGCTCTGCTCTCTGATAAGTCAAAGACCTATAATCTGATGCTCAAAGATAGAAAAAGATCTGACTCTGAAGAACACGCATATCAAAGGGAAGTAACAAACTCAGGGGGAGTATCTCTTAAACTCTGACTTCTCCGTACTTCTTATTCTGATACATAGCTCTGATAAATTTTCACGTTATTTTTCCATTTAAAATATCTAGTTTTTGTCATCATCAAAAAGGGGGAGATTGTTAGAACAATGTTTGAATCTAGTACCCTATATTTAAGTTTTGATGATAACAAAGTGAAAAGATATAGTAGTTAAATATTTCATGATTGAATTATATGCTGCCTAAAGTTACTATGCTCTGACTTGCAGATATGCTGATTAAAATAAGCAAGATCACTTATTCAGCATCAGAATATGAGTTTGTACACCAGCATCAGAAGTTGCTGAATCAGAACGTCAAGATCAGATGATCAACGCTTGCACATGCTGAAGCTTGATGAACAGAACTGCGCGTAAACCACTCTGATACAGAATCAAATAGTTCATCAGCAGCGAAGCAGAATCAGAATGAGCCAAGCCAGAACGTGCATTGAAGAAGCAACGGTACTGTGCATTGAACGCTAATTAATTCCAACGGCATCATTCTAGACAAGATCTGCTCAAAAAGGAAAGCTTGTTATTAGCATTGAATCAAGAATATTTGCTTCAACGTTCATCTTCTCAAATGCTATATAAGTCAAGCTTCGAAGATTATCACGGCTAATGCTTCCAAACTCTCTACACGCACAAAGCTGAACAATAATCTTCATCTACCAGTTTTGCTAAACCAACAAACTCTGATACTCCATTAGTGTTTAGCATTCTAAGTTTCTAAGCTTCATTTGTGTAAACATCACAGTTGTGATATAGTTTTGTAGAAAACATTCACACACATTATTTTATACCTTTGTAAGAAAGTGTTGCCTTGACAAACCGGATTGTGGTTTGAATCAAGAAGGCTTTAGCAGTTGTTAAAGCAGATTTGTATTCAGTTGAATATAGTGAATTAAGACCTCGTTGGAGAGAGGCGAAATCACCTTGACGGGTGGACTGGAGTAGTTTGAGATCAAACGAACCAGGATAAAAATACTGTGTCATTTGCTTTAAGATTCCAGTTTTACAATTCAACCCCCCCTTCTTGTGTTTTTCACCCCTTCACGCCTAACATGCCTTTGATTCCTCGTAAGATAACCCTATTTGCAGCCTCGGCTTGCCTGTTATTCTGGGGGTGTTCGACTGAGGTAAAATGTTGTTTGGTGCCGAGTTTGGCGATGAAGCTTTGAAAGCCTTGGCCGGTGAACTGGGTGTCGTTGTCCGTGATGAGCGCCTGCGGGATACCATACCGAGCGAGCATATTTCGTTTGTAAAAACAGAGAATATTGTGCGAGGTGATTTTCGTGAGGGCTTTGGCCTCTATCCACTTTGTAAAATAATCTACGGCCACTACGAGGAATTTGTTTTGGTATATCCCTTGTACGAATGGTCAGAGGATGTCCATTCCCCACCAGGAAAATGGCCATGGGGACGATAATGTGTTTAGCTCGTGCGGTGGGGCGAGGTGCATGTCAGCGTGCCTTTGGCACTTGTCACATTTCTTGATGTGCTCTTTGGTATCTTGTTGCATTTTCGGCCAGTAGTACCCCGCTCGTAATGCTTTATGTGCTAGGGACTTTCCTCCCATGTGTTGGGAATTAATCCCTTCGTGAATTTCTCATAGTATCTCGGGGACCACTGACTCTTCGATGCACTTCAAGAGTGGGATGGAAAATCCCTGATGATACAGTTTGTGCTCGATCACTACATAGGAGCATGCTCATCGTTTGGTCGCGGTCGCTTCCCTTTGGTCCAGGGGAAGTTCTCCCTTCGTTAGGAAATTGAATATCGGGGTCATCCAGCACAAGTTATCCCCAATGGCATTTACTTCGGGTAAAGTCGTGGATTTTTCAATGCTCGGGCGAGATAGAGATTCTTGTATGACGGATATGTTTCTGCCATTCTTCTTTGTGCTTGCGAGCTTCGAAAGTATGTCGGCTCGTGTATTTTGTTCGCGTGGTACGTGAGAAATTTCTGCCCGGTCGAACTTTTTCATATGTTCCTTGACCAAGTTTAATTATTCGATGAGGCTGTTGTTCTTAGCCGGGTATCCCCCTTGAACTTGAGACGCGACAAGTTGGGAGCCAGTGAAAATATGTATTTCACATGCGCCTAAATCCTCGGCCAGTCTTAGACCTACGAGCAATGCCTCGTATTCTACCTGATTGTTTGAGGTTAGAAAGGAGAGGGCGAGCAAATGTTCGATCACTATGCCTTCCTCGTTTTCGAGGAGGATTCCCGCTCTGCTTCCGGTCAAGCTGGAGGCTCCGTCGACAAAGATGGTCCATTTGTGCTCCTTCCCAGTGGGGGGTGTGATACGGTGGTAGAACTGACTTGAGGTTTTGCGTTTGTTTTCGCAAATGTTTCGGTTGAGCAAGAGTCGCCACCGACTTTTTATTTTATCCTAAGGAAAGGTTTAAAAAGCACAGCAAAAACCTTTGAGATGTTTCTTGGGTTCGGGGAGTAGATTATAGAAGGGGAAGGTATTAGCACCCCTTCTATCCATGGTTATCCATGGGCTCTTAGGTACTTGCTTAGATCAATCTTGCCTTGGTTTTCAATTGTTTGAAATGGTGCTTTGTGTGTGGTTTTGAAAAATGTTTTGAAAAGATTCCTTGTGCTAGGCTAACCTTGTAACAATTCTTTACTCGAATGTTTTACAAAAGGTGTTTTATCTTTTAAAAGATGTTTCAAGGGTTTGAAAAGTTGATTTTTTGAAAGTGTTTGTGAAGTGGGTTTTGAAATTAGGCAAGTGTTTTCTTGGCAAATTGACAAGTACTTAAGAGTTTATCTACCCTAAAGTTTTCTCAAAGGTTTTGTCATGTTTTGAACCCTTTTGACAAATTTGTTCCACCATTGCATTTGGTGGACAATCTTGTCTTAGGAGATGAAAGGGACGGGCGCGGGTCATCGTTTGGACCATAATTGCAATAGTGTTAAATGTCTTTGGGCAATTTTCTTTAAGGGACTTGATCATTTGTTTTTGTTTGTTTTGAAAAGTTTTATCGAGGGACTATGATCATTCAATTTGTTTGTTTTGCCCAAAGAAGTTCAACATGCAATATGGCCCAATTATTTGAAGGCAACAAAATGGAATACCCTAGGGGTGCAAGTGTGAGATGTGTTGTTTATTTTCATGCTCATTTATCTTGTATTAGGTCAAACTATTTTTTATCGTTTTTCGCATGCAAACCCTAATTCTAACATGGCATAATTAGAAAGCGTATAAAGTGCGAAATTTAAATTCCTACGCTATTACAACATAATAATATAGGGAGGGGGGTACAAATTTACAAATGGGGGATATTTAGACAAGAATTTAAATCTAAATTATTACATCATTTTTGAATATGTGCAAGGTAAATAAATTGCATAATTAAATAGAAATTAAATAAATATGCAAAAATGCAAAAAAGAAAGTTTTTATATGTATGAAAAAATGTTGTTTATGTAAAATAAAATAAGAAAATAAAAAGGTATTATTTTTGAGTATTTTCATATTTAGGGCAAAAACCCTAATTTTAATCAAAATGTATATTAATTAATTAATTCACATAATATTTATTATTTACATACAAAAATAAAATAAAATATGGTATATTTATAAAAAGGCCCTTTTTTAGTATTAAATATTAAAAAATAAAATATATTCATTTTTTGGCATTTTTATTCTAAGTATATTAATATATATATATATATATATATATATATATATATATATATATATATATATATATATATATATATATATATATATATATATATATATATATATATATATATATATATATATATATATATATATATATATATATATATATATATATATATATATATATATATATATATATATATATATATATATATATATATATATATATATATATATATATATATATATATATATATATATATATATATATATATATATATATATATATATATATATATATATATATATATATATATATATATATATATATATATATATATATATATATATGTATACTTATATTATTTTAAATATGTATTATATACAAATAATAATAATGTTCAATTTTTTAGAAAATAGTATTTTTTATATGAAATATTTTCAGAGGGTAATATAAAATAAAAAATGAAAATGAGAATGTATTTACAATATTTTTCTATTTACCCTAAATAATAATATATATACATATATGTATAAATCAAAAGAAAATCAAATAAATACCAAATAAAATCAAAAAATGATGAGAAAATTATTTTCAAAATTTTAATATGCTGAGAAAAAATAAACAAGTCAAACAAAAAAGAAAAAAAGTCAAAAAGAATTAAAAATGAGACAAATGGGCTTGGGGGTGCAAAACAGAAAAGATGGTGTGAATAAAAAAAATGCTCAGGCCCAGCCCAAACCACTTCTTCTTCAACCTCTGAATCACAAAACGCGCGCCTGTAAGCTTGTGTTTGAAATCCTGATTCTTTGATTTTTTGAACAAACTTCCAACACAAAAGATGTTAAGCATGAAATCACGATTCTAACCATATGCATTACTTGATCTAACTCTCTAAGATGAGGGAGAATTTCTCCTCCCCCAATTCCTGACCTAGTTTTTCTGCCATTTTCAAAGCTCAAATTCTCTCTACTCAGACAAAAGAAATGAAAAGTAAAGATATGTACATGTTCAGGGCTATGAGTAGAACCTTGTTTCTTCACAAACTTAAGACTAAAGATGCAGAATAAGAGAGATACGAATTCAAACTTTTACCTATTCAGTTGAACTTCTATCTGGAGAATGAGGAACTTTCAGTGCAAGGTGGTGATTGGAAAAGCTTCCTTGAGGTTCAGGGATGCTATTCCAATGTCTACTTTGTCTTGAAAGCTTCTGAATCAAGCTGTAGAACTTCACCTGCAAGTCAAAGATGTGAAAATGGTGGAAGTGGTTAGAGCAACTACAGATCGTGCCTTAGCTTCTGGATAGCTTGCATAGGTTGTAAGGAAGGTAGAGGAACAAGTTTGGACAAAAATGCTTGAAGGGATTGAGAGATAGCACTCAATCTGCAGGGCTTGCTCTGTTTGAGCAGTTTTGTGGTGTTTCTGAGATGGAGAGTGCTTGAGAGGCAAATGGCTCGTGCAAAAGCTTGGTTGGGTAGTTTGGAATGTGTTTGATAGGTTCTTTCTTGTGTGCTAATGCTGGTATGAGAGTTGTTACAAATTATGCAATGTTTCTTAACCTTTACGCAACAAAGTGCAAGTTGGTGTTTTAGGTCAGTAGGGGGCCTCTAATCCTGCTGCAAAGTCTCTCTTGATCAGAGCAAATTGTCCATAATCTTGTGCCAAAAGAGATTTAGCTTGTACTTGTTTGATTTTCAAATTGACATAAAGTGAACTTTTGCAAAAATGGATAGTTTACTTTTTCCAAATTGGGATTAATCCTCTAGACAAAGCTTGAACTCAAAGAACTTGGTCTTGGTACAAAGAATATGCATTAAATTTATGAGTGTAACTTGGTTTAAGGACCTGTAATCAAGGGCATGCTGGTTTTGAGAAGTTGCATAATCTTATGAACATGAAAAATGGCCAATTCAAAAGTGAGTTTTTGCTATATTGTGAAATTCGATTCTCCCTAACCATGAGGTTGTTTGAGAAGTTCTTGGACATTTTGGAAAGCTTGGAATGTGTAATACAATCCATCTTTGAAATGCAAATTGAAATTCCAAGTGGAAGGGTATGAAAAATGGCCTTGAAGTGGGGTAGAAAACCTTGTCAAAATAGGTTAAAATTCTACTAAGTTAAAAATGGTTTAGTGCCCTTATTCAAAAAATTGTAACTTGAGATACAAGCTTCAAATGAGAAAACTTTGTGAATCAAAGTTGTAGATTATGCAACAAGCTACAACTTTCATGTTTTGACTTTTGTTTGAATCCAAATGGATCTTGGTGAAAAGGTGGGGTAAAGTTGGGAAAAAATTAGGGTTTTTCATAACTTAGAAAAATTCTAAGTTATGAAAAATTCCATTTTCTAACCCTAATTTGCAATTTGTGATTTCTTGGTGAACAAGTTTCATGATTTGGCATATTTTGATGAAAAATGAATCTTGACTCTTGATTTTGACCAAAAAGTCAAAGTTTGACTTTTCAGTATACAGTCAAAACTGATCAATTGACTGGGAAATTCAACTGTCAATCTTGTGTACTTGGGATCTTTTGAACTTGTTGAGCATGTCAAGATAGTTCCATGGGGTCCTTGAGTCTATATGTGAGCTTGGTTTGCCATTGGCTAGGTCAAACAGTCAAAAATTGCCTTTGTACAGTCAAAACCCTAAAAATGACCATTTTGCCCTTTTAGTGATCTGATCAAATTTCTTGTGGAATTGTGATCCAAACTTGATCAAATGGACCATATGAGTTCATAATGTTGATGTGGATCAAATTTCATGAGATTTGACTGTCAATTGGCCACAGTTGACTTTTTCCCCAATACAGTTGATTTCTAGGTCAACTGTCCAATTGACTGGGCAAAATTTGGAATCAGGACTTGAAACTTGGTATGGATAAACTTAGGAGGTCAACATGAAGCAAGAAAGTCATCTTGGGCACTTTAGGTCAAAACATCTTTGTGCAAACACAAACCCTAATTTGGGGTTAGTAGTGCAAGGATGAGTCTTGAGCAGATGAAACCCTAACTGGGTCTTGAGCTTCAAGAGCTTTGTGAGGAGAAATCAATGAGAAATGGGAGGGCAAATTTTGGGGTACAACAGTTGCCCCTGTTCAATCTTCTTGAACCTGAAGAGTTAGATTGGCAAGCTTGCCTTTCGTGACTCGAGGGTAAAAGGAGATTGGACACTAGAGTGCCCGGAAATTTGCACTCATCAAAGCATCAGATGCGGGAATGGGCTTAGAGACGCCATTTGGAGATGGGCTTAATGATGCCATCAGGAGTGGTGACAGAAATTTGTCGGGAATGGGCTTAAAGATGCCATCTGGAAGGGAATATCCGGAAAGTGTCCAAGCTTTGGACCATTTCTGAATTGGGGGTCTGAACAAGCAATAGGTTGACATCCGTTGTTGGGAGGAACCTGTAAGCTGTTTTCAGGAAGTTGCATCTGAACAAGTTGATAGATTAACATCCGTTACTTTGGGAAGAATCCATGAACTGTTTTCAGAAGTCTTGAGAAGAATCTGAACAAGTGATAGGTTAACATCCGTTTACTTGGAGAACCCGTGAACTGTTTTCAGAAATCTTGAAGTTGAATAAGCAATAGAGCATCATCCGTTGTTGGGAAGCTCCCGTAAACTGTCTTCAAAAAGTTGTATCTGAACAAGTTGATAGATTAACATCCGTTACTTGGGAAGAATCCATGAACTGTTTTCAGAAGTCTTGAGAAGAATCTGAACAAGTGATAGGTTAACATCCGTTTACTTGGAGAACCCGTGAACTGTTTTCAGAAATCTTGAGATTGAATCAGCAATAGAGCAGCATCCGTTGTTGGGAAGCTTCCGTAAACTGAATTCAAAGGTGCATCTGAACAAGCTGATAGATTAACATCCGTTACTTGGGAAGAATCCATGAACTGTTTTCAGAAGTCTTGGGAAGGATCTGAACAAGTGATAGGTTAACCTCCGTTTACTTGGAGAACCCGTGAACTGTTTTCAGAAATCTTGAGATTTGAATGATTTTAGTCCGTCGACTGATCTTACCTGAAAAAGGCAAAGAGTTAGTTGGATGCAATGCTATGATGCATGATACAATGTATATTATGGTGTTATGAATGTAAATGGTCGTGCATGTAAGCTGGAGAGCTGTCTTGCATAGGATAGATGAATCCAGGATAGCGGAAGATAGAAGTATCCTGACTGCTGTCGGGGAAAATAAGTCCTGGGTCGTTACTGGGGAACCTGGAGCTTGGGTTGTATATCTGGGGAACTCCTGAAGTCTTCTACTGGGGAGTACCAAACTAGTAGACTCATGTTGGGGAGGCCAGATTGAGAATCTTCAGCTTGGAGAGAAGTATCTCTGGAGATTTCACTGGGGAACTCAAGATTTTTTTCTTCTAAAAACTCTGTGGGGAGAAGGTTTAAAAGTCTGACTCCGCTGGGGATTGTCCATTTGAAGCTTTTGATCTGCTGGGGATACTGAAGCTTAAACTCTGAGGGAAAATGATTTCCGGAAAATTCTCTGGCTGGGGATTTGCAAAGATAAACTTCTCCGGGGATAGTATTGATAAGTTATTGTTGGGGGGATTTTGAGGAACTCCGCTGGGGATGGGGAGAACTTTGGCGAGCGCGATCTCCCCTGGTTGTTATCTGAGGATAACCCCGTTATAAGCCTTTGTGAGGAATGACTTTGAATAAAACTCGGAAGGGACGTCCGTACTCTACGGGGAATACCTTTCAGAACCTTACTGGGGATAAGCTTCGAGGGTCTGCTGGAGATAGACCTCAGGGTTTGCTAGGGATGTGGATTGCAGATCTTGAGGGATTTCCTTTGAAAGGGTGTCAAAATATCCGTTTGTACTTTCATCCTATCAGTAATCCTTTTCTTAGGTTCAATTAGGAAGTGATCATGTTTTAAATGCATATGCCTATTTAACAAAACATTGGACGTTTCTCAAAATAAAACAAATAGTGCAAGAGAAAAAGAAAAAGGGAAATGACACAAATTTTGGGAAGAGCATTTGTATTGATTTTCTTTGGGTATATTTGTACAAAGGAGACAATCATCCTAGTAAGAGGATCTTGTCGTAAATATTTGAAAAATTTATACAAAACAAAGATGGCTATGTGAAATAATTCCATGGGATTCCATTCTGCTGTAGCTTTCACAACTCCGAACATCTGTCCATTCAATGCTTCGTTTGACGATGGCTGGATTGATCAGAAACCTGGAACCGATTGATGAAGAGACTGTCTTTGAAGTGATCTGACGAGACATAGTCATACACTTTTAATTCCCTAACTTTTGCCTGAATCGCCCTTTCGGGTTTTCGATCCACCGGGAAACCCCTTTTTGCCCAAGCCGCCCTTTCGGGTTTTCGACTTGCCGGGTGTACAGATTTTTTGTTTTTATCCCAAATTTTTGCCTGAATCGCCCTTTCGGGTTTTCGGTTCACCGGGATGCCCATTTTTGCCCAAGCCGCCCTTTCGGGTTTTCGACTTGTCGGGTTATTTTATGCGTAGTATCTTTTGACTATGTCTGCGTTCGCAGGGTGCGGAAAATCGTCGCCATCCATGGTGGTCAGAATCATTGCACCACCAGAAAATATGCTCTTGATCACAAATGGTCCTTCATATGTAGGAGTCCATTTGCCCCTGGGATCACTTTGCGGCAAGATAATCCGCTTGACTACTAGATCTCCGACTTGATACACTTGACGTATGACTTTCTTATTGAAGGCCTTGATCATCCGTTTTTGATACGTCTGACCATGACATATAGCCGCAAGTCGCTTTTCATCGATCAGATTGAGTTGATCAAGTCGGGTCTGCATCCAATCATCTTCATTCAAACCTGCATCCTTCATAATTCTTAGAGACGGGATCTGAACTTCCATAGGCAAAACAGCTTCCATGCCATAAACCAAAGAAAATGGGGTTGCCCCAGTTGAAGTACGTATCGTCGTACGGTATCCATGCAGCGCAAACGGTAACATCTCATGCCAGTCTTTGTAAGTGACTGTCATTTTCTGAATAATCTTTTTAATGTTTTTGTTTGCAGCTTCAACAGCACCGTTCATCTTCGGCCGATAGGGAGATGAATTGTGATGATAAATCTTGAACTGTTCGCATAATGCAGTGATCATTGTATTATTCAGATTTGTACCGTTGTCTGTGATGATCCTGTCGGGAACACCATACCGACATATGAGATTATGTTTGATAAAGCGGGCAACCACATTTTTGGTGACAGAGGCGAAGGAAGCTGCTTCGACCCATTTAGTGAAGTAATCAATGGCAACCAGGATGAAGCGATGTCCGTTGGAAGCCGTGGGCTTGATCTCTCCAATCATATCAATGCCCCACATTGCAAAGGGCCATGGAGCAGTCAGGACGTTGAGGGGAACCAGAGGGATATGAACTTTGTCAGCATAGACTTGACACTTGTGACAAGTACGGGAATGTTGATGGCAATCAGTCTCCATGGTAGACCAGTAATAGCCTGCCCTTAGGATCTTCTTAGCCATTGTATGCCCGCTCAAGTGAGTGCCAAATGGGCCGCTGTGTATATCAGTCATGATCAACTCTGCTTCAGCCTTATCCACACATCGGAGTAATACACAATCATGGCTTCGTTTGTACAGGATGCCGTTGCTCAGGAAGAACTTAGCAGCGAATTTCCTTAAGAACTTCTTGTCATTCACGGAAGCTCCTTCAGGATAATCTTGGGTCTCGAGATACCTTTTGATTTCATGGAACCAAGGTTGTTCCACTACTTCTTCGGTATTAATCTCGTGACAATACGCGGGTTCATCCATTCGCTCGATGGTGATTTGGGGAGCCTCGTTATCCCAGTTGAGTTTAAACATGGAGGACATTGTGGCTAGAGCATCTGCTAGCTGATTCTCTTCTCGCGGAAAGTGCTCGAAGGTAATTTGCTCGAAGTGAGGCAACAATGTCAGAACATGTTCTTTGTATGGGATAAGATTAGGATGTTTGGTATCCCAATCTCCTTTGATCTGGCTGATGACCAAAGCCGAGTCCCCGAATACGATCAAAGATTTGATCCCCAAGTCTATAGCAGCCTTGAGACCAAAGATGCAGGCTTCATATTCAGCCACATTGTTTGTGCAGCTGAAGCAAAGTCGGGCCGTGAAAGGAGTGTGGCATCCTTCCGGAGAAATGAGTACTGCGCCAATGCCGTTTCCGAGTGCATTTGAAGCACCATCAAAGTACAGGGTCCATAGGGATCCCTTTTCGGGTCCGTCATACGGTCCGTCACCTTTAATGTTGTCCAAATTCATGATGTCCTCGTCCGGGAAGTCAAATCTCATGGGTTGATAGTCTTCGATAGCCTGATGAGCCAGATGGTCAGCTAATACACTCCCTTTTATAGCTTTTTGGGTGGTGTATTGGATGTCATATTCAGTTAAGATCATTTGCCATCTGGCTATCCTTCCAGATAAAGCGGGCTTTTCGAAGATATATTTGATAGGGTCCATTTTGGATATCAACAAGGTAGTATGGGTCAACATATACTGTCTTAGTCGGCGAGCAGCCCATACCAAAGCGCAACAAGTTTTCTCGAGCAGTGAGTAGCGAGTCTCACAGTCGGTAAACTTTTTGCTAAGGTAATAAATAGCATGCTCTTTTCGACCAGACTCGTCATGCTGGCCCAAAACACACCCCATTGAGTTATCCAAGACGGTCAAATACATGATCAGTGGTCTTCCTTCGACGGGTGGCATCAGAATAGGAGGTTCTAGCAAATACTCCTTGATTCTATCAAAAGCATCTTGGCAGTCGTCGTTCCATTCAACTACCTGATCTTTTTTCAAGAGTTTGAAAATTGGCTCACAGGTAGAAGTCAGATGCGAAATGAATCTGGCGATATAGTTTATGCGCCCCAAGAAACCTCTAACTTCCTTTTCAGTACGGGGAGCAGGCATCTCTTGTATTGCTTTTACTTTTGCCGGATCGACTTCAATGCCTTTGTTGCTTACAATGAATCCCAGGAGTTTACCAGACCTAACTCCAAAAGTGCATTTGCTTGGATTCAGCCTTAACTTGTATTCTTTCAATCTGGTAAACAGCTTTTCCAGATGCTCAAGGTGCTCTTCCTCTGTTTGTGACCGAGCTATCATATCGTCTACGTAAACTTCAATCTCATGATGTATCATGTCATGAAATAGAGCTACCATGGCGCGTTGATAAGTTGCCCCAGCGTTCTTCAGCCCGAACGGCATCACTTTGTAACAGAAAGTGCCCCATTGCGTGACAAAAGTTGTTTTCTCCATATCCTCGGGAGCCATCTTGATTTGATTGTAGCCCGAGAATCCGTCCATGAAGGAAAACACCTTATGCTGAGCTGTATTGTCGATCAAGATGTCGATATGAGGTAGCGGGAAATCATCCTTAGGGCTGGCCCTATTCAAATCCCGGTAGTCCACACACATTCTGACTTTGCCATCCTTCTTAGGCACTGGCACAATGTTAGCGACCCATTGAGGATAGGACGTAACAGCCAGAAAGCCAGCATTGAACTGCTTCATTACTTCTGCTTTGATTTTTTCAGACATGTCAGGCCTCATTCGGCGAACTTTTTGCTTGATCGGTGGACAGTCTTCTCTTGTGGGGAGACGGTGAACCACGATGTCGGTGTCTAGACCTGGCATGTCTTCATAGGACCAAGCGAAGATTTCAACATACTCATTCAGTAACTGTACCAAGCGTTCCTTGACTTCTGGTTCCAGGTTGGCACCCACTTGCACCTCCTTCCGATTCTCCTCGGTTCCCAAGTTAATAGTTTCCAACGGCTCTTCATGCGGTAAGATGGCCCTTTCCTCTTGTTGCAGAAGTCTGGCTAGTTCCCCTGGTACTTCACAACCTTCGTCATCTTCATACTCGGCTAGATTGACCAGGTCTTCAGAGTTATTGAAAGATACAGCAGAATAGTCACCCATGGAATCCGGAGTGGATGGGTACCTGCATTGGTGAGTGTGGGTGTGTGTAAGGGATAGCCATCCTTAAACAAAAAATGCAAAAGGAAAGAAAATGAACACAAGCAGTTTATCAAATGAAAAACGTCCAATGAATCATTAAACATGGCATATGAATATGAAAAATAGTCAAAACCCTTACAAGTGGACCTACATGCCCCGGGTAAGGCAGGAGGCGAAAAGATAGTGTACGGATTGTTTGCAAGTAAAATATTACAGACCAAATAGGAAATGTTTGATAGATAAATTACTGAGGAATAAAAGTAATGGGGACAAAGTCCCTAGCCTCCCAATTGCTCAACCCTCCTCTGACAGTTGGATGAATCCACTCTTCAAAGTTGCTTTCTTTGTCTTCATCTTCCAGGGTGTTGATTCGGTAAGGAGAAATTTTGACTGGCGCTCTCTCAATCTTTGACCGGCGCATAGCTTTCTGGCCAGCGGTGGTGAAACCTAATCCAAGTTTATCAACCTTATGCGGAAAATCGGGTAACTGCCCCCACGCTGAATTCTTCCCTTCTTTAACTGCAGCCCTTGCATCCTCCAGAGATGCCATCCTGGCCATCTGTCTTGGTGTCTCAGCTGCCAACTTCGCCACTGCTATCTCAGGAAGCACTTCTTCGAAATGTTGAAACGGTGTCTCAATGAATTCCCCTTCAACCTCCACATATCGGAAAGAATTTAAATGGCTAATCATATACTCTTCTTCGCAGTGGACCGTAATGATCTTTCCCTTTACATGATATTTCAGCATCTGGTGCAAGGAGGAGGTGACTGCCCCAGCATGGTGTATCCAAGGTCTACCCAGCAGGCAGGAGTATGATGGACGGATGTCCATTACATAGAAAGTGGATTTAAACACCTCAGTACCTATCTTGACAGGAATTTCAACTTCTCCATGGACCATTCTTTTCGACCCATCGAAAGCTCTGACGACAATATCACTCAGCTTCAATTCCAACCCTTCGCAATCTAGCCGGTCCAAGGCCTTCTTAGGCAAAACATTCAGCGATGAACCGGTATCAACCAAAACATGTGCAAGGGTGGTTCCGCGACACTCGATTGAAATATGCAACGCATCATTGTGATTTCGGCCTTTAGGGGTCAGGTCGGCATCAGAAAAACCTAATCCATTGTCTGCAGTCAGACTAGCCACGCAATGTTGAAATTGATCTGCAGAGGTTTCCTGGGGCACATGAGCTGCCTTTAGAAACTTAATCAAAGCTTGAGCGTGCGCTTCTGAGCAAAGCAACAGTGCCAGCATGGAGATCTTGGAGGGGGTTTGCCCCAACTGTTCCACCACATCATAATCACTCCTCTTGATTATCCTCAAAATCTCGTCCATTTCTTTCTTGGAGGCTTCTGGAATCACCAAAGGTTGAGCCCTCGTCCTGAAGGGCTCTTCTTGTATTCCCTTTCCTTTATCGGCAATGGTAGGAGAGACAGCACTAGGAACGAAAATTTCTTCAATCAAAGGAGTTCTAGCGGAGAGTTTTACTGGTGCAGGGATGACTTCTTTAGCTGACGAGGGTCCAAAGACTGCTCTTGGAGGAGCAATCTCTGGAGAAAATATTCTCCCGCTCCTGGTGATTTTGCTGGTGCCCGCAATGTTACTAATGCTGGCTTCTTCATCATCTAAATTTTCTTCAATTACCTCAACTTGCTTGATACCATGGTAGTAGATGTCACCACCATAGTTCCAAGGTATCGACTTCTCAGAAACATAGGGAACAGGCCCCGGCATTGTTATCTTCAAAGGTATAGACTTTGCAGCTGGTGTAATCTTAACTGGCTTTTTGGAAAGATTGGCGTGAATGGTTATGATTGAGACATTTTCAACATGAACGGGAACAGCAGGAACTTTTTCGAACAAAATTCGTCGGCTATCCATAAGGCCTTGGATGCCTTCCTTCAATAGCGGACAATCAAACGGCAGAGAGTGGCAACAGTAGCAGTCTTCTTTACATCCCGGGAAGATCCCGGCCCTTAACAAATTCAACTTAATGGTTAGCAGTGGAGTAGTCAGATCACTAACGTCAGCAACATACAGATCCTCTTCAATGGCATTGACATTCCGACCGTGCTTTGGCATAGGTGCAGATATCACATTGGGTTTCTCCGGAGCATCAAACTCTACCTCCTTAGCCTCTATCAGGTCCTGGATCTTATGCTTGAGTGCCCAACAATCATTGGTGTCGTGTCCAACACTGTCTGAATGATAGGCGCACTTAGCATTGGCATGATAATGCGGAGAGGATGTATTTACATTCTTTGGCGCCTCCTTGATAGTGGCAAGATTCAATTTCAACAGATGGGGAAGCACCTGCGCTGGAGTCATATTAATACGGGTGAACTGCCGTTGTGGCCTTTCCACCCGTTGCTGATTTGGTCTGGATTGGTTGTAGCGAGGCTGCTCACTCGGAGTGTTTTGAATCATTACGGCCCCCACAGTCGGCCGACGCTCCATCTTCCCTGCTCTTCTTTGAGAATATACCATAGTTGTCTCCTTCTTAAACGACTTCTTCTCAACACTTGCAGCGACACCTTTCTGAATCTTTCCTGACTTGATGCCAGCTTCGATTCTTTCGCCCGTTAAGATCAAATCGGTAAAACCTGCGGAAGAGTTACCAATTAAATGATTGAAAAATGGCCCAGATAGGGTCCCAAGAAACATATCAACGAGCTCACGATCGGTTAAGGGAGGCTGCACCCTGCCAGCCAAATCCCTCCATTTTTGTGCGTATTCCTTGAATCCCTCGCTTGTTCCTAGCGACATACCCTGAAGTTGGGTACGGGTAGGAGCAAGATCAGAATTATACTGGTATTGTTTATAGAAAGCGGTGGCCAAATCTTCCCAATTTCTGACACTGGTTCCTTCTAACTGATAAAACCATTCCAACTGAGCTCCCGACAGGCTGTCTTGGAAGAAATGAATCCAGAGATTTTTATCTGCTGTATAGGGTTGAATCTTTCTCACATAGGACCTGAGATGCATTTTGGGACAGGACAGCCCGTCATACCTTACAAACACTGGCACCTTGAATTTTGGGGGAATCACAATTCCGGCGACCAAGTCCATGTCTTCAAAATCCAAACCCGGTACCCTTTGCAATTCCATAGCAGCCAATCTGTCTTCTAAACCCTTGTACTTATCATCAGCTGGAGGATACTGCTGGTCAGAATAATCTTCATCCTCTTCAACCTCTTCCTCCTCTGCATCAGACTCGGAAGGCACCGCAACTCGATCTCTTTTACTAGTCCCTTCATCAGAAGTAGGAGGAAATTCAAGCACCCTCCGAGCTTCTCTGTCAAATCTTCTCCCCAAAGTAGCCACTCCGACCCTCTTTTTCTTCTTCACTGGGTCTCTACTCTCCAGATGAGCCTTGATATCCTCCTGACCTTTAGCCAAAGTCATCAGGAGTTGCTGGAACTGTGCATTCTGGGCTTGTAGGTCTTTGACTGTTTGCTCGAGATCCATCCTACTGAAATAAACAGCAGATAGATAAGGAAACCTGGAGTGAGACCTGCTTATGCACATGATGAATGGTATGTTTATGTATGCAATGCATTCAAGGATTTAGGACATTCAAAATTGTTTCAGACAAAGAAGAACGCACGTCATATTAATAAGAAGAAATTTGTTAGTACATAAATGCCCTATGGGCCAAATATTACAACATAAACTTCTCAAGGCAGAAAGACATTGCGCATCCTCTTTGGTGCGATGTAGGTATTGAGGGCTTCTTGCTCGTGGAGTCGGCGGGTAAGCTCCAGAACCTTCTTCTCACTGGCGTGGTAGCTAGCTTCAAAAGTGTTCCGTTCCTCCTTGAGCTGAATCCAACTTTTCTGCATTTCCTCCCACGATGTAGGCATGTCTGGATGCAGGATGGTGTAGGGAACCTCTCCTTCATTGACGGGCTCTTTAATCACTGGGAGTACATGAGGATAAGGCATCATTAAACTTTGGGCTCGGGCTCGTACCCACTTGAGATAGGGCTCAAGAGGGATGGAGTTCTTGTGTCCCAGAGTCTTGCTATCAACCTTGTTGAGTTTTCCCCAAGCTCTGATGAATCTTTGGCGAAGTCCTTGCGCATCGTTGTCGAAGTCAAAAACTAGGCTAGGAATCAACATGTCATGAGGGCCATCCCTCCGTGCATATCCAAATTGTCTCAAAGCTAGGCAAGGATTGTAGGTGATACCTCCTCTGATTCCAAGCAAAGGAACATTAGGAAACTCTCCGCAACGATCGACAATGATGACATTTTCTCTGGACCGAGAACACCAATGTACATCAGAATGGGTAAGAGTCATCAATCGTTGGGACCACCTTGTACCTTGGTCATTCTTCAGGACATATTGTGGAAGGTGCGAAATAAACCACCTTGCAAGGAGAGGAGTACAGCACATGAGAACACCCCTCTTTCTCATTGTTCGTGTGTAAAATGAGTGAAGGATGTCCCCAAGCAATATCGGTATTGGATTTCTGGACAAGAAGATTTTGACAGCGTTGACATCTACCAATTGGTCAGGATTCGGGAACAAGACCAACCCATAGATAAGGAGTGCCACAATCTCTTCAAAGGCTTGTAGGTCCAATGAGTTCCAACATTCTTGTGCCTTCTCAAACAAGAATTTTGCTAAGAATCCTTTGACGCCGCTTCTGGTTTCCCAATGCCCCTTGATTTCAGATGGTTGTAGATGTAGTGCTCGAGCAACATCTTCAGGCTTTGGTTCCTTCTCCGTACCGTTGAAGGGTAGTTGATTAAGGATAGGGATTCTTAGGAGTTGAGAAAACTCCTCCAAAGTGGGAACCAACTGATAATCAGGGAAAGTGAAGCAGTGGTGAAGAGGGTCAAAGAACTGGAATAGCACTTTCATCATGTCTTCTTCAATGTTGGTGTTGACTAGGCTGAGCAGTCTACCATGTCTTTCACTGAAGGATGAATTTTCCGGAATTCTTGAAGTGATCTCCTTGAGTTGAGGGGAGATTCTCACAAGGTTGACTTGAATGGTATTTCTGCGAGGCATTTCCATGACCTACAAAACAAGAACAATGATGAAGATCCAAACCCTTGAAATGGTTAGTAAATGCATATGATGCTTTATGATGTTCATGATGTATGCACAAGACATATGTACAAGCAAATCACACCAAACCCTAGTTTCAGGCTTGCATGGGGTTTCATAGGTAAGTACCCTCTTGAGTGTAGTTGGCTTAAAAACCTGTCCTATAAATAGTAACCGGGTTCTAAGGAGCTCAATATCACTGGATTGTTTTCATTGTTCATTGTTTTGGTTTAGCCACTTAACTAGCGACCAAAATATTCCAAGAAAACAACCCTCAATGAGTGTAGTATCGAGTATTTACCAACTTCGGACTGCACCAAAGCCGGTCATCTCACTACCCCTAATAAAAGGCCAAGATGGTCAAGTAAGGTTCTAGGTCATTAGTGCTTAGTGACATCACTCAGCGGCCCCGTACTCTCCTTGATTGAACTCAAGGGTTACCGGTACTCACAAATATGTCGCACTAATATAGCTATTGCTTAGACCGTGTCGGTATACCCCGCACAGTTTCCACAACGTATTGCTATCTATGAATGTTTCCCAAAATCCGGGTGGAGGATTACAAACCCAAACAATAGAGCCAAGATATAAAGCAATCAATTCAAACAATTAGTCATGCAAGAGGGTGATCTAAGCCCTAAGGTTACTCCACTTTAAAAAGACTCCCCAGCAGAGTCGCCAGTTCTGTGATACGGTGGGAGAACTGACTTGAGGTTTTGCGTTTGTTTTCGCAAATGTTTCGGTTGAGCAAGAGTCGCCACCGACTTTTTATTTTATCCTAAGGAAAGGTTTAAAAAGCACAGCAAAAACCTTTGAGATGTTTCTTGGGTTCGGGGAGTAGATTATAGAAGGGGAAGGTATTAGCACCCCTTCTATCCATGGTTATCCATGGGCTCTTAGGTACTTGCTTAGATCAATCTTGCCTTGGTTTTCAATTGTTTGAAATGGTGCTTTGTGTGTGGTTTTGAAAAATGTTTTGAAAAGATGCCTTGTGCTAGGCTAACCTTGTAACAATTCTTTACTCGAATGTTTTACAAAAGGTGTTTTATCTTTTAAAAGATGTTTCAAGGGTTTGAAAAGTTGATTTTTTGAAAGTGTTTGTGAAGTGGGTTTTGAAATTAGGCAAGTGTTTTCTTGGCAAATTGACAAGTACTTAAGAGTTTATCTACCCTAAAGTTTTCTCAAAGGTTTTGTCATGTTTTGAACCCTTTTGACAAATTTGTTCCACCATTGCATTTGGTGGACAATCTTGTCTTAGGAGATGAAAGGGACGGGCGCGGGTCATCGTTTGGACCATAATTGCAATAGTGTTAAATGTCTTTGGGCAATTTTCTTTAAGGGACTTGATCATTTGTTTTTGTTTGTTTTGAAAAGTTTTATCGAGGGACTATGATCATTCAATTTGTTTGTTTTGCCCAAAGAAGTTCAACATGCAATATGGCCCAATTATTTGAAGGCAACAAAATGGAATACCCTAGGGGTGCAAGTGTGAGATGTGTTGTTTATTTTCATGCTCATTTATCTTGTATTAGGTCAAACTATTTTTTATCGTTTTTCGCATGCAAACCCTAATTCTAACATGGCATAATTAGAAAGCGTATAAAGTGCGAAATTTAAATTCCTACGCTATTACAACATAATAATATAGGGAGGGGGGGTACAAATTTACAAATGGGGGATATTTAGACAAGAATTTAAATCTAAATTATTACATCATTTTTGAATATGTGCAAGGTAAATAAATTGCATAATTAAATAGAAATTAAATAAATATGCAAAAATGCAAAAAAGAAAGTTTTTATATGTATGAAAAAATGTTGTTTATGTAAAATAAAATAAGAAAATAAAAAGGTATTATTTTTGAGTATTTTCATATTTAGGGCAAAAACCCTAATTTTAATCAAAATGTATATTAATTAATTAATTCACATAATATTTATTATTTACATACAAAAATAAAATAAAATATGGTATATTTATAAAAAGGCCCTTTTTTAGTATTAAATATTAAAAAATAAAATATATTCATTTTTTGGCATTTTTATTCTAAGTATATTAATATATATATATATATATATATATATATATATATGTATACTTATATTATTTTAAATATGTATTATATACAAATAATAATAATGTTCAATTTTTTAGAAAATAATATTTTTTATATGAAATATTTTCAGAGGGTAATATAAAATAAAAAATGAAAATGAGAATGTATTTACAATATTTTTCTATTTACCCTAAATAATAATATATATACATATATGTATAAATCAAAAGAAAATCAAATAAATACCAAATAAAATCAAAAAATGATGAGAAAATTATTTTCAAAATTTTAATATGCTGAGAAAAAAATAAACAAGTCAAACAAAAAAGAAAAAAAGTCAAAAAGAATTAAAAATGAGACAAATGGGCTTGGGGGTGCAAAACAGAAAAGATGGTGTGAATAAAAAAAATGCTCAGGCCCAGCCCAAACCACTTCTTCTTCAACCTCTGAATCACAAAACGCGCGCCTGTAAGCTTGTGTTTGAAATCCTGATTCTTTGATTTTTTGAACAAACTTCCAACACAAAAGATGTTAAGCATGAAATCACGATTCTAACCATATGCATTACTTGATCTAACTCTCTAAGATGAGGGAGAATTTCTCCTCCCCCAATTCCTGACCTAGTTTTTCTGCCATTTTCAAAGCTCAAATTCTCTCTACTCAGACAAAAGAAATGAAAAGTAAAGATATGTACATGTTCAGGGCTATGAGTAGAATCTTGTTTCTTCACAAACTTAAGACTAAAGATGCATAATAAGAGAGATACGAATTCAAACTTTTACCTATTCAGTTGAACTTCTATCTGGAGAATGAGGAACTTTCAGTGCAAGGTGGTGATTGGAAAAGCTTCCTTGAGGTTCAGGGATGCTATTCCAATGTCTACTTTGTCTTGAAAGCTTCTGAATCAAGCTGTAGAACTTCACCTGCAAGTCAAAGATGTGAAAATGGTGGAAGTGGTTAGAGCAACTACAGATCGTGCCTTAGCTTCTGGATAGCTTGCATAGGTTGTAAGGAAGGTAGAGGAACAAGTTTGGACAAAAATGCTTGAAGGGATTGAGAGATAGCACTCAATCTGCAGGGCTTGCTCTGTTTGAGCAGTTTTGTGGTGTTTCTGAGATGGAGAGTGCTTGAGAGGCAAATGGCTCGTGCAAAAGCTTGGTTGGGTAGTTTGGAATGTGTTTGATAGGTTCTTTCTTGTGTGCTAATGCTGGTATGAGAGTTGTTACAAATTATGCAATGTTTCTTAACCTTTAAGCAACAAAGTGCAAGTTGGTGTTTTAGGTCAGTAGGGGGCCTCTAATCCTGTTGCAAAGTCTCTCTTGATCAGAGCAAATTGTCCATAATCTTGTGCCAAAAGAGATTTAGCTTGTACTTGTTTGATTTTCAAATTGACATAAAGTGAACTTTTGCAAAAATGGATAGTTTACTTTTTCCAAATTGGGATTAATCCTCTAGACAAAGCTTGAACTCAAAGAACTTGGTCTTGGTACAAAGAATATGCATTAAATTTATGAGTGTAACTTGGTTTAAGGACCTGTAATCAAGGGCATGCTGGTTTTGAGAAGTTGCATAATCTTATGAACATGAAAAATGGCCAATTCAAAAGTGAGTTTTTGCTATATTGTGAAATTCGATTCTCCCTAACCATGAGGTTGTTTGAGAAGTTCTTGGACATTTTGGAAAGCTTGGAATGTGTAATACAATCCATCTTTGAAATGAAAATTGAAATTCCAAGTGGAAGGGTATGAAAAATGGCCTTGAAGTGGGGTAGAAAACCTTGTCAAAATAGGTTAAAATTCTACTAAGTTAAAAATGGTTTAGTGCCCTTATTTAAAAAATTGTAACTTGAGATACAAGCTTCAAATGAGAAAACTTTGTGAATCAAAGTTGTAGATTATGCAACAAGCTACAACTTTCATGTTTTGAATTTTGTTTGAATCCAAATGGATCTTGGTGAAAAGGTGGGGTAAAGTTGGGAAAAAATTAGGGTTTTTCATAACTTAGAAAAATTCTAAGTTATGAAAAATTCCATTTTCTAACCCTAATTTGCAATTTGTGATTTCTTGGTGAACAAGTTTCATGATTTGGCATATTTTGATGAAAAATGAATCTTGACTCTTGATTTTGACCAAAAAGTCAAAGTTTGACTTTTCAGTATACAGTCAAAACTGATCAATTGACTGGGAAATTCAACTGTCAATCTTGTGTACTTGGGATCTTTTGAACTTGTTGAGCATGTCAAGATAGTTCCATGGGGTCCTTGAGTCTATATGTGAGCTTGGTTTGCCATTGGCTAGGTCAAACAGTCAAAAATTGCCTTTGTACAGTCAAAACCCTAAAAATGACCATTTTGCCCTTTTAGTGATCTGATCAAATTTCTTGTGGAATTGTGATCCAAACTTGATCAAATGGACCATATGAGTTCATAATGTTGATGTGGATCAAATTTCATGAGATTTGACTGTCAATTGGCCACAGTTGACTTTTTCCCCAATACAGTTGATTTCTAGGTCAATTGTCCAATTGACTGGGCAAAATTTGGAATCAGGACTTGAAACTTGGTATGAATAAACTTAGGAGGTCAACATGAAGCAAGAAAGTCATCTTGGGCACTTTAGGTCAAAACATCTTTGTGCAAACACAAACCCTAATTTGGGGTTAGCAGTGCAAGGAGGAGTCTTGAGCAGATGAAACCCTAACTGGGTCTTGAGCTTCAAGAGCTTTGTGAGGAGAAATCAATGAGAAATGGGAGGGCAAATTTTGGGGTACAACAGGGGGTTATGAGCAGTCATCTCCGCGATGAAATCGGCCAGAGCCTGGGCCTTCAGGGCCTTTCTTCTCTCGTACTGGACATCGAATTCTGAAAGTTCCAAGGACCATTTCAACATTCGGCCTGCCATGTCTGGTCGACCTAAGAGCTGTTTCGAGGGTTGGTTCGTTCACACAAAGATCGTGTGCGCAAGGAAATAGTGTCTGAGCCTTCTCGCTGCATTGACGAGGGCCAAAGCCACCTTCTCAATATGTTGGTATCTAACCTCGGGCCCCTGGAGTGCTTTGCTCGTGAAATAAATGGGTTTTTGTCCATTATGAGTCTCGCAAATGAGGACTGCACTGACGGCTTTGACGGAAGCGGCCAGGTAAAAATAAGGTCTCCCCGTCGGATGGTCGTGATAGCATGGGCGGCTGTGAGAGGATCTATTTGAGATGGAGAAAGGACTGTTCGCACTCTTCGGTCCACTCGAATGTCTCCTCCTTGCGAAGGAGTTTGAAGAAAGGCAGGGCGTGTTGAGCGGATTTTATAATGAACCGGGAGAGTGAAGCGAGCATGCCATTCAAGACTTGAATGGATTTTTTCGACGTGTGTGTAGGGAGGTCAGAGAAAGCTCGGAACTTGTTGGGGTTGGCTTTGATTCCTCGTTCCGTTAAGTAGAAGCCGAGGAACTTGCCTACCTTGACCCCGAACGTGCACTTCTCGGGGTTAAATCTTATTCTACACTGCCTTGTTTGGGCAAAGACTTCCCTGAGATGAGCGGCATGGTTGGTGTCTACTCGGGACTTGACAATCATGTCGTCCATGTATACCTCGAGCATATCTCCGATTTGGTTGCAAAATACTTTGTTCATCATCCGTTGATACGTTGCTTCTGCGTTTTTCAGACCGAATGGCATTACGTTGTAGTAATAGTTGCTCGAGCTGGTCTTGAAAGCGGTGCAGTGTTTGTCGCTTATTGCAATTGGGATTTGGTTGTAGCCCGAATAGGTGTCCATAAACGATAAAATTTTATAGCCAACCGAGTTGACGACCAGCATGTCAATATTAGGTAAGGGAAATGCATCTTTGGGGCATGCCCGGTTAAGATCGGTATAGTCAACACACATTCGCCATTTTTCATTATTTTTCTTAACAAGTACAACATTTGACAGCCAGGTTGAATACCGAGCTTCAGAAATAAAATTTTCCTCTAGGAGGTCTTTTACAGCTTTTTCAGCAGCCTCCACTTTCTCGGGAGACTGCCTACGCTTATGTTATACTACTGCCCTAGCGGCCGGATCAATGGCGAGTTGATGACAGGCAACCTCAGGGTCGAGACCGGGCATCTCTGCAGCACTCCAAGCAAACATATCCGCGTTCTTCCTCAAGCAGGCCTTGATCTGCTTTCTTGTTAAGTCGGGGAGTCCAGTGCCAATCTTCACCCCTCTGCTTGGGTCTTCACCGAGAGGGACGAGCTCAAAGTCCCCATCCGGAATTGGTCGGAGGGGCACCTGCTCACCGTTAGAGGGTTCGTCTTGGTCAAAGCGAGTGTCCAGCGAGATTGAGTTAACCTTTGGAGGGACCCTCTATTCCTCTACTCTGACGGGCTGTGGCTCTGACCGCTGAGGCTCTGGTTGCGCAGTTGTAGCTTTCTTGGCGGGCCGTGTCCTGATGTCGACTGTGTTGTGTCCCTTGGCCGTCGCGTTGAAGCATCTTCAGTCAGCTGCTAGGTCGCCTTGAATGGTGGCGACTTGTGCCCTCTTGGTGTAGAACTTCATCTTTAGGTGGACGGTGGAGGGTACCGCGGTCAGCTCTGCCAGTGTCGGCCACCCGAGCATGCAGTTGTAGAGGGATGGGCAGTCGATGACGAGGAAGTGCACCTTGACCTGCCTGGTAGCGGTATCCTCGCCAAAGGTGACCATAAGCTCCACGTACCCCCACGGCTTGGAGGTCGAGCCATTAAATCCCTGCAGGTTTGACCCCACATATGGTGAAAGGTGAGAGTCATCGAGCTGCAGGATTATGAACAGCTGGTTGTACATCACGTCGACGGAACTTCCCTCGTCGACCAGGACGCGATGGACGTCGAAGTTGGCCATTCTCGCCCTTATCAGAAGAGGGATGGCTGAATTGGAGGCCCCTCCGGGAAGGACCTCGATGTAAAAGGTGATCGGCTATAATATGCCTTTCACCCTTTCGAAGGTCACCATTTACGGGGGAGTCGCGTCGACCAGTTCGTTCAGCTTCCTCTTTGCTGAATTTATGGTCAGATCATTAAACCCTCCACCATTGATGACCATGGCGGAGGGGAAGTTTTTCCACCTGTTGTGCATAGACAAAGGCTCTTGCACCTGTTCGGGAACGTAAAAGTCCTCCGGTCTCGTGACAGAGAACGCGGTTTGGATGGGGACTGACTCGTTAGATGGTCGGGCATCCTCTTCTACTTCCCTTGTCTCACAGGCATCTCGACGAGGGGCGTCGCCTCGTTGATATTGCGCGAGTCTCCCCCTTTTACGAGGGTCTCGATGGCGTCCTTGAGATGGACACAATCTTCGTTCAAGTGCCAGTGGCTCCGGTGATACTGGCAGTACTTGCTTCGGTCTACCCCGAGTTTAGCAGGAGCGGGGCGAGGACGCTTGACGCCATCGTCCTTGAAGTCTGTATTTGCGCACTCCGCTAAGATGCGCTCGCGGGAAGCCGTTAGCGGAGTGTATTCAGTGAACCTCCCCGAGGGCCCCCTTTGTTCCCGGACGTCTCGGGGTTTGTCGTCCCTTCTCTTCTCGACATTTTGTCGAGGAGGGGCGGTATCTTGTCGCGGATTACTGGTAAATCCGTGATTCCCGGGATCCCGAACTCTGTTGGCCGCTTCTCTCTCCTCATAGTCCATATAGGCTTCGACCTTCTCGAGGAGGGCATCGAATGTTCGGGGTGGTTCGATGCCTACAGCCTTTCTGAATTCAGTGCCCGGGAGGAGTCCCCTCTCGAGCAGGTATCTTTTCATGTAGTCCGTGCATGGGACCTGGATGGCCTCCCGGTTGAACCGGTCAATAAATTCCCTCAGGGTTTCATCGTGTCTCTGGATGATGGCCTCGAGGGCTGCTTCGGTCTTCGGATGTCGTCGCGAAGCAGTGAACAAACTAATGAATTGGTTCTTCAGATTTCGCCAAGAGGTAATTGACCCCGGGGCGAGACCTTTGTACCAATCCATCACAGCTTTCCTCAGAGTCGTGGGAAACAACCGACATTTGATCAGTCCCCCGATGTTGTGATAGTGTAGCATGTCTTCAAACCCGTCTATATGGTCGACCGGGTCGACGATGCCGTCCTATTCCTTTAGATGGGGAGGCTTCTCCATGCCCGGGGGAATGGGTGCCTCCATGATAGCTTGTGGCAAGAGACCGCGGGGGTCGTCCTCGTCACTCCATTCGGGCGAGCGAGACAGAGATCTGATGTAGTGGCGGTCACAGTGGCCCTGGTCACGCAGAGCGGTCCTCGGGCGGTATGACCGTTGGTTTCCCCCGTTCTTGTCTCTAGGGGGTCTTCGTTCTTGATGCGAGGGGCCGTGATTGCACCTTCCCGCATCAACGGGATGTTCTCTCTCTAAGGCGGTTCGTCGCCCGATTGGTCGGGGAGACGGGCTTCGAGAAATGTCCCGACTACGTCTCTGCGGGGGAGATTGGGGATGTTCTTCTGTTTGTCGAGGAGGAGGAGATTGAGGTCTCCTGTGTCTTCTTGGGGGCCTCCGATCGTCTTCGAGCGTTCTCAGTCTTTCTCCCTGGGCGAAGATTAGGTAGTTGGTTTGATTGATTGTTGCGAACATTTTCTTGGTCGTGGCGTCTGCCCCAACGGGGACGGGGACCTCGTGGAACTGGACGTGTTGGTAGTTCTGGGGAGGTGGCCGATCATCTTCAAGTCGAAGAGGCAGAGATGATGACGAAGCAGTTGCTCCGTCTCTGTAGTCAGAAGGCCCAAACATATTGACGTCGGGGGCTGTGTTGTGGCCGACGGTATTGGTGTTGTCGAGGTCGGCAGTGTTGTCGGCGGTATTGGCATTGTCGAGGTCGGCAATGTTGTCGGCGGTATTGTTGTTGACGTTGATGATACGGACGTTCATGTTGTTTGGAGTCTGGTCAGCCATGACAGTCGAGGATTGTTTAGCTTTGGTCTCAAATGAATAGAAGACGGGGAAACAAGTTTCCCACAGACGACGCCACTGATTTTACCGGATCAGAAATGGACCGTCACAACTGGCTCAGGCAGAAGTTGAATGAGATGGAGGAGGGGGGTACCTGCAAGATACTCCGATGGCAAAGTAAGTAGCGGAATGAGCAAGCAAGTATGAGTCTAGAGATGTGAATTGAATACATGACCCTCTTGAGAGAGAGGGTATTTATAGCCCCCAGCGCTGGACCAAGGTTCTCACTCTTGGGCCACGTTGAGGCCCAATAACAGGAACTACCAGGGCTTACGTGTGTATGGAGCCCAACAAGTGGGCTCCCCCCTGGTCAACTGCTCCGCGAGAATAGAGTTGGACCCGTAATTTCCGAAGGGTAATTTAAGATGGCTGTCGTGGGATCGTGGGCCACGTCCTCTAACGGTCGGATGGGAAGTTGGCCAACAATCCCTAACTTGAACTGTCTTTGGACTTCCCTTCGAAGGACATGTGTAGACCCAATCCAGATCACCTCCATTCCAAAACCTTCAATTATTTCTACTTCATATCCTTTTTCTTTTAATTTTCTAATCTATTTTTCTTCAAACTCTAAAGCAAAACCTTAGTTAATATGAATTACATTCTTTTTTTCTTACTTAAATGTCACTTAATTATGATTTTCAATAAATTTGAAGTATTGTGTGAGTTTGTTTAGTCCTCATTTACGGTTCTCCTTTAGCTTACGGTTGATTTGTAACTTGCAACAAATGAAGCATGACCGTTACAAACTTATTATCATCACCAAGTTAGTTTCCTTCACCAATACTTTTCTTAACAAAACACATTCATAATCATGGCTACCACAATTTCACCAACAACATGCTTCATCTTTCTCCCTATAATAATTCTATCATCATTTTGTCCCATAACAACACTATGTGCCACAGTTCTAGAAGACCTCAAAAACTTACACAAACCACTAGATTTCAACACTACAATCATCAACAACTGCATCAGAAACCCATCTCTCAGATACTGCAATTCCTCTCCCATGATGGACCTTGATGAAATATTCAAACATACTATTGTTGCTAGTCATCTTTGCAATGAATCTAACAACCCAAATTGTGTTGAATCATTCCCCAAAATCGATCTTAGAAACCGACCAAACATTGCTCCTCTTTACTTGTCTTTCACTTTCTTTTGGAAATATTGTCCCTTGACTATTATGTCCATTGATTTCTCAAACAACTCTATAAAGGGTAGTTTTCCAAATGATGTTTTTTTCTGCACTCAGATTCAGTCTCTTGATTTGAGTATCAATGAATTCTCTGGTGAAATTCCAATTCAAAGTTTTTCTCCATTAACCAACCTCACTTTTCTTAACCTCTCTTATAACAGTTTCTCAGAGAGTGAAATTTCTGATTCACAGTTTTTCAAAAAGTTTAACTCTTCAAGTTTTCTTCATTCTGGTGCTCTCATTGATCACAAAAAGTTTACTATAAAAGCTATCATTTTATTGGTTGGTTTTCCTATTCTTGTCATTTTAATGGTGATTTTCTTAGGATGGCTTTGTTTTCAAAGACCTGATTATCTTCCAAGAATCCTTCAAAGAAGTGGGAGATTTACATTTACACCAGCAATTCTAAAGGCGGCGACTTTCGGTTTTTCCAACAAGAATTTGGTTGGTAAAAGTGAATTTGTTCACATATACAAAGGAGTGTTAAGAGATGGAACTAAAGTGAAAATTGAGATGTATTGGGATGATATATCAAGGGACAGTTATCATGAATTTGTTGAGGAATGTAAGATTTTGTCTGAGTTAAACCATAAGAATCTTGTTAAGGTTCTAGGGTGGTGTAAAGGGAGAAAATTTAGGGCTGTTATAACAGAATGGATAAGAGAAGAAAGTGTTGAAATGTGGCTTTTAGAGTCAGGTCCTTCATGGAATCATAGAGTGAAAGCTTTGATGGGAGTTGTTGAATGTATGTTGTATCTGCATGAGGAATGGCCTGAAGTTGATTATGATCTCAAGATAAGTAGTGTTTTGGTACATGATAGTCTTGAACCATTGATTTCAAGGTTTCAAGTTGGAGATAGAAACAATAGTCGAAAAAGTAAGAATCTTTAATACTTTATTATTATTTCTAATGGCTAAATCATGTTTTGGTGTACACAACTTCTTTAAGACTTTAGCCCTGCACACTTCAATTATAAACACAATATAGCATAAACACTTTAAGTTCAAGGCATCTTAAGAGTCTAATAGATGTTTGACGCATTTTTCTTAAATTGTCACTGTTACATGCGTCTGTTTTATATTAAATATTCATATTTGATTATACGTAAGAGTGACAAACAGATATGTCTGTCTCGTTTAAGTCTGTTTCACAAAAGATCGTAAAAATAGAGTATGATGAACATAATTGAGAATGTAGATCTAAAAATCATACTCCACATTGAACAAAATGAGCTTGGGGCGGACTTTACACCTCTAAAAACTAAAAATTATAAAAATTCTTGTTAATATCTGCATCCGAAAAAAACGAGACGGAGTATACATATTACACGGTGCGAGTCTAAAACTTTGGTTCAACTCATAAAAACTCGGAAAAAAACAGAGAGAGACAAAAATAGTTAAGGGTCAAACCTAAAACCTTGCCCTGTATCGCAAATGAGCATAAGACGGACAAGTGAGCTTTGCATTCCTAAAGGCTAAAAGTTATAAAAAAATTGTTAATGTCGGTGCCTGCAAAAAAGAGACAGAGCGGACGTATTAGAGTGTAAAAGCTTAAATCTTATCCCGCCTTAAAAAAATAGACATGTCTTATAGGTCGGACTCATTTTACCACCCCTAATCATATGGGTACCTAGTTGCTTGATGTACATTATATCAACAATGAAAAGTATATATAATGTGAATCAAGATTTCTTCCTACACGTTGTCTTTTTTCTTTTCTTGTTCTAATATCTTATTTGGTAATTTAATTTAACATTTTTTATTGTCTTATAGAGATATGCAAGTTTGGAATATTTCTGCTAGAGATGATACTAAACAAGAGGGTTCAAGATGATTTTGATGGAAATGACGATGGATTTATAAGCTACATGAGAACCCTTCATCCACCAGACATGCATAAGATGATTGATGAGAGAATGGATGTTACTGAAACAGCTTTGCATCATGTTAAACAGGTTCTATCCTTGGGATTAATGTGTATAGACCAATCAAACAATGAGAAACTACCAAGCTTTGCACATATATACAATATTGTATCAAAGGCCTATAAGGATAGCCTTGTTTTACCATATCATAAAACAACTCATGGAGATAGAGTTAAGGGACACAAGCGCGTTCAGTTCAAATAAGTTGGAATATAAGTGGATTTTTTTGTCTCTCTTATCTGTTATTTTGATTATACTTGATTTACTATATTAGTAGTTTTAAGCATGTCTTGTATTGTAGTTCTCTTCACTAACTTTTAGCTACACTTGTAATTTGGATTATTTGAAGCTGTGGTTGATGATTCAACAACCAACTGGTTGTGTGACAAGTCAAACTAAGTATATATTTAGATTGACTTATTTATGTTTATCTATTAATATGAATGTTTATCTATTAATATAAATACACTTTTCAACGGTTTATGAAAATAATATAGGACATGACTGTTTTATTTTTAATTTATTCTTATCAAATTTGTATTTTATAATATCTAGTTTAAGGGACGCTTTGATTTTTGAAGAATTTTGAAGGATTACATCTGTATTTTAATACATGAAATTTTAAAATATGTTTTACATTATAAAGGCTTAATCAAATTATTTATCAAAACATATTTTTAGCTTTATTTAATATTCATCTAGTATGTTGAAAACATGATATCTCATTTGAAAGGATATTTTAAGGCAAAAGTAAAAGTAGCTTTGAGACTTTCCTTTATGCAATTGATCTCGAGTCTCAGGCTCTTTGGAACATAAAATTTGACTAAAATACAAAAATAATCGTACGGTTCACATTTCCACCTAAAAATAAAATGCAATTTTTCATTTCACCTTTTAATATTGAGACATGTTTTTGAAAGTTTAAAAATATTTTTAGATTTATTTGGAAATACATCTTCAAACGCATCCTTCATAAAATAAGTAATTAATTGAGTTCAAAGATACATATTCAAAAACATTTAAAAAATTATTTATTATGTATTTTCATTGAAATTGACGCAGTGCAGTTGCTGGAGACTCTCTGTCGATTTTAACCAATATTAGAGTAATACGAATTGTATCCCCGCAGTGCAGTTGTTGGTCCTTGCGTTCTTGTGTTTTTGGCATTTACGCGACCTAATGTAAAAAACTCAGTTTTCTAGAAAATCGACTCTAAACCAAAATTTTATTGTGTCAGTTTATCTGAAAAAAATTAGAGATCGAAGTCCTATATTTTGGGAAAAAATACGGGGCACCATCCTAAAAACTTAAACTCCTTGTTTTTCTATTTTATTTGAAAGGTGCCTGGTAGTGGATTTAGATCTTGTACGCAACACCTCTTATAAACCTTATTTTACCTTATGTCCCTCTTCTTTGACTATGAACTTTACTGAACCTCAGGAAAAAAAAGGGTTTTTAGGGTGGTGCCTTGTAGTGGATTTAGATCTTGTCTGCTTCAAGGGTGTTGTCGGTGTCCACAGATGGGTTGCGATGTGTTCCGATAGTTGCAAGTTGTTGTCTGCTTTGGGTGTGAAAACCCTTATGACTTTGCTCAGCTTTGAATTGTGCTTTGCTTTGCACTCTATAATCTCAATCGGAGTTTCATTGTTACTAGCCCCAATTGAGAAGAGTTATTGCGCTAAGTCCTCGTCACTAGGAACCATCCATCTGTTGGAACAAAATTGGTTTGTACCACATCCCTTAGGTTTTTTTATGATAACAAAGTATTTAAAGAACAATTGAATATACTAACATTTATTCAAGTGCGCAAGAATATAAATTAAAATTCATAAACAAAGTCAATTTTGACACTGCATTGAACATCCAAAGTGAAGCCTTAAGATAAAAATTATGAAGATCAGACTCTGAAGAATCAGCTTCTGAAGGAGGTCAATTTTTGAAGAAAGTCAATCTCTGAAGGATCAGAACCTGAAGACTCGGACTCTAAACCTAGTCAAGGATCAGAACTTAAAGATCCAAGATTCAGAATGAAGTCAACTTCTGAAGACTCATATTTTGAAGATTCAGAACCTGGAGCCATTCAAAGCTCAAGGATCGAGAAACTCTGATAGGTCACTGTTGTACCCCAAAAATTTTCCTCCCATGTCTCAAAGATTTTTCTCACAAAAAAGCACAAAATTTGCTCCGATTGAGCACCTAACCTCCTTGAAGCTTGCTTCAAATTTCCAAGCTTCGATTGAAGCCTTGGCCTTTTTCTTATTTGCTGTATACAAGCTTCGACTGAGCATTTGTTTCCTTTGAAACAGCCTCCTTCGATTCAAAAGGAAAGAGCCTCCTGTTGGTGCTCCTTCGATTCAGAAGTTAGTGGCTTCCTACTGGCTTCTTTCGATTCATAGGATGTTGACTTCTTACTGGTTTCTTTCGATTCAGAAGGTGTTGGCAATGGCCTCTTGCAACTTTCCTTCGATTCAGAAGACAAGTGTTTTCTCTACGCTTGCCTTCAATTCACAAGGCAGGAACTTCCTTCATGCCAGCAGGCACAAGGCAATGGCCTCCTGCATACATTCTTCGATTGCACCATTGGCTTCACATGCTTGCTCGATTCAAAATGAAATGGTTACCTGCATGCCTACTTCGATTGAGCAAGGGGATCTGCAGGTTTATCTTGATGACTACCTACATGTGTTGTACCCCAATTTCCCCCCCTAAGATTCCTACATCATACCATATTGTTTCAATCACAATAAAATCACATTAGGATTTTTGGTTCTTCTCCCTATCTTTAGCCTTGCTCTTTTGAGGAGTTACCAAGCACCTTGACTTATTTTCTTTTATGATCATGGATATATTTCTTTGATTTTCTCTCTAATTAACAAAATACAATATTGGTTTGCCTTACTTGTTAATAATGTAGGTAAAGGCAATAAGGTTTAGCAAGTTGCTCCATGGGTTCATGAGTTTATTTCCATGCCCTAGTCAACATAGCTTGAGAAATTCAAAGCTCACCATTGAATTTGTTTTGGAAGAATTGGTATGGAAGTGGTTTTGGTGGCCATGAGTCCTCATCATCATCCTCAACAATTTTTATTCACAAAGGAAGAATATTGGCACAAAAAGTTTGTTCAAACTTGGCAAAGTTCCTCAAAGCATTCTCTTGATCTAGAGGCTAGGGTTTTGAACTCCAAAGGAGCATATCTTGCTCATATTTTGGTATTTTTGAGTGATTCCAAAAATATCTTTCTCTTCAAAGAGTTACCAACAAATTACTTCAAAAGTTCCAAGGAGTTTTCATGTGGAAGAAACTTGGTGAAGAAGAAAGATTACAAGTCACCCAGATGAATCCCTAACTTTCCATATGTGACTTCAAATGGTCATAACTTGGTCAATTTTTATCACCTTGAGCCCATTATTTTTTCATAATGATCTTAGGGATGTGTACTTCATGCCTTATTTTATGTGCAAAGTGAGAAAATGGATGGAAGTTGCCTTAAGAATGTAAAAGATTATAGATCATTTCATGATTTTTTGCCAACTTCAACAAGTCATAACTTGCTCAATTTTTGGTGATTTTGAGTGGTTCGAATTGAAAAATGTCATTCAAGAGGTCTACTTCATTCCATCTTTTTTGGTAAAGAGCAAATTCTAAGTGGAAGGCCATGTTTGGATGCAAAAGATTATAAGTCATTTTTAAAGAAGAATTTGAAATATTTCTAAGTATGGAAAGTCAACTCTTTTTCTTCAACTTTGACTCCGTGTAACTTTTATCTCAAGCATCCATTTGATTCCATTCTTTTTCCATTGCAAAGCTTGTAACCTCATCTTTTCAAAGCATCAAGAATTATGCCCTAAGACCCCTTGAGGTGGAAATGCCATGGATTTGAATTTGATAGTTTGAAACTGAATTTTGCACAAAGTCAGGATTTTGAAATCTTTGTTTTGGCTTCTAATCACAAGATTTCCATGCGTTTTTGTTTCTAATCATGTTTAGCAACTTGCCAGAAGTGAT
Source organism: Vicia faba (assembly GCA_948472305.1). Lineage (NCBI taxonomy): Eukaryota > Viridiplantae > Streptophyta > Magnoliopsida > Fabales > Fabaceae > Vicia > Vicia faba. The sequence goes on from OX451741.1 coordinate 823,909,232, forward strand.
TAGCATCATGAAACACACGATTTGGCTAAGTTTTGATCAAGTTTGAGTCACACCTTCTTCATGATGCAAACCCACACGAATTCCCTCCAAAACGCATCATTTGCTATTCCTTTTGATCCCATTTGCTTCCCTATAAATAGAGGGTCATCCCTCATTCAATTTCCCAAGCTTAGATAGCCAGAATCACCCTGCCAAACTTGCTTCACAACCTAGAATTTAGCAACTTCGAAATCTATTCTCCAGCCTTTTTCAATCCATTTCCCTCAATTCACCTTCCTTAATCTTCCCTGAAGCTAAACATATAATTACATTCAAGAATTATGCCCTATACTGTTCCATAGAAGTCCAGTTTCAGAGCTCTGCAACTTAACTTTAATAGGTAGATTCCTTCACCAATTCTTCAAAACTCTGATATCATTGTGTTGCTCTCATTTCCCTGGTTCTAGTCGCAACACTTACATTTCACTGGAAGCACGTTTTGACCATGAATTTTCAAATCCCTTTTCAAAACTTTCTTTCCAAATTGCTTGAGCTACAATTTATATAAATTTGGCGCGAGGGTGTGGTTGTCTTCGTCTTGAAGAGACGAAGCAAATGGCATAGGTCTGAGCTTCTCATTTTACAGTTTGAGAGACATGCAGTTCGTGATGGTTGGAGGTTGAAGATGACCTACGTGTCATCTTCCAACCAATGATGGCGTGCCATTTGTATTTTTCAAATTCTGATTTTATTATTGATTATATACATTATTCATTAAAGACCATGATATGCACAGCGCGCCAGATCCCTTGGATTTGATTACTAACGCGTTTTGACTCTCATCCAATGGTCCACATCTTTTACTTTTATTTTTTTTCTTCTGATTTTTATATTTTAATTGTTTTAAATTTCAAAAAATCATAGAAAATTCATTTTTAGTCCAAAAAATCTGAAAAAATTATGAAAAATATTTTTGATTATTCTCTTTCTGACTTTTATTTTTTCACAATTTAATTTTGTGTTTTTGGTATTTTTTATAAATTTTACACTTATTTGATTTGTTTAAAATGTTTAAAAATACTTTTATACATTTTTAAATTCTGAAATAATTATGGAATGATCCAATGATATTGTGACAAATATTGATGACCTTATTTTTTTTCTTCTGACTTTGCTTTTTTTACTATTTTTGTTTATTTTATCCATTTATTTTAATTTTTAAAAATAGTTTCTGACTTTTAAAAATTATCAAAAATTTTATAAAAATTACTTGACCTCTTTTCTGATTTTTCTATGGTCTTATTTTTCATTTCTTGATTAATTTGAATATAATTGACATTTTTCCTCATTATTTTTTCATTTTTTAAACATTTTTAAACCTTTCAATGTATATATTAAATATATTATTATTTTTGTGATTATTTTCTGGCTGTCTTGGGTTGATTTTTTGATCATGGCTTTATTAACATCATTGGATCCATGGTGTTGAGTTTAACTCCACGAAAATGGATGAATGATTTTAATAATAGTTTGATTAAATATTAATTCAAATGTGGTTTCTCTTTTTACCCTAATTCCTATTCATCTCATCCCCTTCTCATTGCACTAAATGTTGTTTGAGCATGATCTCTATATCATGTCTCAAAACAAATAGTGCATAGATTGCTATTGACCGACCTCAAAATAGGTGCGACTTCTATATAAGTCCACTTACGATTGCTTAACATAGCTCTAAATTTTGTCCCGATTCAAATAAATGATCATTCGTGGCCCAAACTTATGATTGCAAGCCCAAGTATGTTAATTTGATCTCTTTGATCTAATAACCTTGAGATTCATTGTGTGGAGGCTTTGGTTCTACCAATCCTCTAATGGATCTACAACATTTTTGGTCAGCGTGTGTTGTACCCCAAAATTTTCCCTCTCATTTTATCAAGATTTTCCCCCATAAGATTCTTTGGACTCCAGACAGGATTAGGGTTTGCTCTGCTCAAGACATCTCCTTGCACTGATGACCTGAAATTAGGGTTTGAGTTTGCACAGGTATTTTTGGACTTCCAATGCTCAATGTGACTCTCATACTTCATGTTAGACTTATAATATTTCCCATACCAAGTTTCAAGCCTTGAATCAAATTTTTGCCCAGTCAATTAGACAGATGACCTAAAAATCAACTGTATTGGGGAAAAAGTCAACTGTGGCCAATTTACAGTCAAACCTCTTAATTTTTGATCCACAACAACATTATAAACTCATATGAACCATTTGATCAAGTTTGGACCATAACTCCTCAAGAAATTTGATCAGATCATTAAAAGGGCAAAATGGTCATTTTTAGGGTTTTAACTGCAGAAGGGCAATTTCTGATTTTTCACCTAGCCAATGGAAAATTGGGTTCAATCATGGATTCAAGGACTCAATGGCATCATCTTGACCTAATCACAAGGTTCAAAAGATCTCAGAAGCATTAGATTGACAGATGAATTTTCCAGTCAATTGATCAAAAATCAACTGTACACTGAAAAGTCAAACTTTGACTTTTTGGTCAAAATCAAGTGCCAAGGGTCATTTTTCATCAAGATGTGTCAAAAAATGAAACTTGTTCACCAAGAAACTTAATTTTTAAAATTAGGGTTTAAAATGGAAAATTTTCATAACTTAGAAATTTTCTAAGTTATGAAAATTTCTTATTTTTCCCCAACTTTTTCACCATGCTGCAATTGGATTCAAAGAAAACTTCCAACATGAAAGTTGTAGTCCTCCACAAAATATACAACTTTGATTCACAAAGTTATCCCAAAATATGCTTGGATCTCAAGTTATGATTTTGTGAATAGGGGTCCAAAAACTTTCTAACTTAGTGAAATTTTGCCCTAGTTTAGGCATGATTTTGACCTATCTTCATAGCAATTTTTCACATAGTTCCAAGTGAAATCTCAAAATGAATTTCAAATATGGATTGTAGATCATGTTACAAGATTTCCAAAATGTCCAAGAACTCCCCAAAATCATTTGTGGTTACGGAGAATCGAAAGTTTGAAAATGGAAAATTATCACTTTTGGCCATGGCATTTTTCACATTGATACAACTTGCAATTCTGTCCAAACCATGCTTGTACTTGGTTTACAGGTCCTTAAACCTTTCCACACTCATAAGTTAAATGCAAACACATTGGATTAAGTCTTTTTTCTGATCTATGAAGTATTATACAAAGGTTTAATCCATTTTTGGCAAAAAGTTAACAATGCCATTTACATAAAGCACAACTTTTGCAATTTTGTTTGTCTTGAGCATTGGACTTAATCTTTTGTAGCAAACAAATTCTACTAATATCAGGCAAAGTACACTAACTATGTGCATGCTTGGGGCTAGCCTGTAAAGGCCTTAGCATTGTCAACTCCACCTTTTACTTCAAAAACAAGAAAGCTTGCAAAAGTGAGATATCTTTGTAATCTGATAAAACCAAAGCTTGTGAACATTTGAAACAACTTCAGCATAATATACCAAGTCCAAAACACGAGCTCTAAGCCTCTTAAACACCCTTAAGCACAAAATCACAAGTTCTTGCAAAAACAGGGCAGGCCCTGCAGAATCACTTCCATCTTCACATTGCCTCGTACATTTTGTCCCAAACCAGTTCCAACACACTCCATACAACATACCTAAACTATCCCAACCATTCCCAAGCCACTGTAACTCCATTTACACACTTCACCATTTTCAAATTCTGAGTTTGCAGGTTGAGTTCTACGAGAAGTCTCGGACCATTTCAAAGCAAGCCAAGCATTGGGAAAGGTCAAGGGAACATCAAGCAAGCTCAAAAGAACCTCAGACCTCACTGAAAGTTGCTGCATTGCCATACTCGAACTTGACTGAAATAGGTATTTCTCAAACTTCTATCTCCTTATTTAGGAATCATTAGGCTTAGGTTTGTGAAGCAAAAATGTAGTCCTCGTTGCCCTTGAGCTGCACATATGCATAAAATTCATTTATGTTAACTGAGCTAGGAGTATTTGATAGTTGAACTTTCTGAAAAAACTAGGTCAAGATTTAGGGCCAATGAAATTCTCTCTGGTCTTTGAGAGTTAGATCAAGTTTTTTATATGGTTAGAATCGTGTGATCAAGAGCTATAACTTTCATGTTGTAAGTTTTTGTTTTTGAGCACGTATGCAGGAGTTCCAGGTTTGAATACAGGGCGCATGTTTTTTGCTTCTGGAGGTTATAGATGAAGTGGAAATGGGCTGGGCCTGGCTTTGGCTGACTATTGGCACCCCCTGTTTACTTCCTACACCCCCTTGGCCCATTGTTTTTTATTTTTTCATATTTTCCATTTCTATTTTCATTTTCTGACTTTTATTTATTTTTCCAAATATTAAAAATCACCAAAAATATTCTCTTAAATTTTCACATTTTATTGTATTATTTTTATTATTTTTTTAGCATAAGAATAATTATTAAATAATATATACTTTTATTTTCTTAAATAAAAACTTGTAAATATTATAAAAATATTATATATTTTTATTTTTATTATTTATACACTTAAATAACATTTTCTCACACATTTTAATTTTTTAACACTTTTGTATATATTTTATTTATTTTCTTGAATATAAATAAATAATATAATGCACTTTCTTTTAAAACCAAAATATAGGGTTTTCACCCTTTCCAAAAATAATCTTTTATTTTCTTATTTTTTAAGAATTAAATGAACTTATTTTTACATACATAAAAATAAACACAAAAACATTTTTGCATATTTATATTTAATTGCATATTTAAATATTGTCAATTTATTATTTGTACATTAAATTCAATATGGTTGTAATAGTTTTAGGGTTTTTATTTTGTGCAAAATATCCCCCTATTCAAACTTGTATCCCCCTCCCCATAATAATATTGTAATAGTCGTAGATTTACTTTTACGCACTTTATAGCTTTCAAATATGCCATGATAACAAAACTAGGGTTTGTATGACAACCAAAAATCAAGCAAATAACATGACTAAACACAAGACAAAAATGCATGAAAAATGACAACACAATGCACACAAGCACCCATAGGGTTTCATCCACTTGTTGCCTTAAAAACATGGCCATGGTATGCATGCTAGGTATCTTGGCAAAACAAAAATCAAAACAAAAGATCATAGTCCCTCGATGGCGCTATCTTGGTTGCTTATACAAAAATGATCTAGACCCTCAAAAAATTTGCTAAGATACTTGGCACAATTGCTATCATGGTCATACGATGACCCACGCCTGTCCCGTTTAACATCCAAACACAAGGTTGTTTACCAAATACAATGGTAAAACAACAATGTCAAAGGGTTAAAAATGTGTAGGAAAGATCTTTTGAGTAGGTAGGTAGATGCTCCTAGTTACTTGATCAAACTTTCAAACATCCTTGCTATTTTCAAAACACACAACACAATTTCAAAACAATTTCCCAACAAACTTTCAAACATTGAAACATTTTTCAAAAGACAAACACCTTTGTATACATTCAAACAAGAATTATTACAAAGGTTGCCTAGACAAAGGCCTCTTTTCAAAATATTTTCAAAACCACACACAAAAGCACCATTTCAAACAGTTGAAAAGCAAAAGCAAGTGATCTAAAACAAGTAACTAAGAGCCCATGTAAAACCATGGATGAAAAGGGTGCTAGCACCTTCCCTTTTCATAATCTACCCCCCGAACCCAAAAACAATCTCTAAGGTCTTTCCTGTGCTTTTTGACATTTCCTTTGGATAAAATAAAAAGTCGGTGGCGACTCTTGCTAAACCGAAACATTTGCGAACACAAACACAAAACCTCAAGTCAGTTCTCCCACCACATCACAGAACTGGCGACTCTGCTGGGGATCTTTCTAAAAGTGGGGTTACCTTGGGGTTTTAGATCACCTTTGCATGCTTATCTTGTTTGACTTGATTGCTTTACATTTGGTTCTATTGTTTGGGTTTGAATCCTCTACCCGGATTTGGGAAACATTCGTAGGTAAATAGCAATACGTTGTGGAAACTGTGTGGGGTATACCGACATGGTTGAAGCAATAGCTATATTAGTGCGACATATTTGTGGGTACCGGTAGCCTTTGAGTTAATCAAAGAGAATACAGGGCCGTTGAGTGATGTCATGAAGCACTAATGGACTTTTAGAACCTTTACTTGACCAAACTTTGCCTTTTTAGGGGTAGTGAGATGACCGGCTTTGGTGCAGTCCGAAGTTGGTAGATACTCGATACTACACTCATTGAGGGTTGTTTTATTGGAATATTTCGGTCGCCAGTAAAGTGGCTAAACTGAAACAATGAACACAGAAAATAATCCGGTGATATTGAGCTCCTTAGAACCCAGTTACTATTTATAGGACAAGTTGAATCAACTAAACTTCAAGAGGGTACTTGCCTATGAAACCCCATGCAAGCCTGAAACTAGGATCTTGTGTGATTTGTTTATATATACTTGTGCATAACATCATGACATCATGAAGCATCATGTGCATCCACTAACCATTTCAAGGATTTGGATCTTCATCTTTGTTCTTGTTTTGTAGGTAATTGATTCACTTCGCAGGAAAAAAATTCAAGTCAACCTTGTAAGAATTCCTCCTCAACTCAAGGAGCCAACTTCAAGGATACCTGAGAAATCTCCATTCACCGAGAGGCATGGTCGTCTTCTCAACTTAGTTAACACCAACATTGAGGAAGACATGGTGAAAGTTCTCTTCCAGTTCTTTGACCCCCTACACCACTACTTCACATTTCCTGATTACCAGCTTATGCCTACTTTGGAGGAATTTTCTCAACTCTTGAGGATTCCTATTCTCCATCAACTACCCTACAACGGTACGGAAAGAGATCCAAAGCCTGAAGATATTTCTCAAGCCCTACACTTGCAACCATCTGATATCATAGGTCATTGGGAAACTAGAGTTGGTGTCAAGGGTTTCTTGGCAAAGTTTCTGTTTGAGAAGGCCCAAAGCTGCTGGAATTCATTAGACTTACAAGATTTTGAGGAGATTGTAACTCTTCTCATCTATGGGTTGGTCTTGTTCCCAAACCCTGACTAGCTTATAGATGTCAGTGCTATCAAAATCTTCATGGCTCGCAACTTGGTGCCTACATTGCTTGGGGATATCCTCCACTCATTTCACACTCGAACAATGAGGAAAAGAGGTGTTCTCATGTGCTGTACTCCTCTACTGGAAAGATGGTTTATTTCTCATCTTCCCCAATCAGTTTTGAAGAATGAGCAAGGTTTGAGGTGGTCACAACGATTGATGACTCTTACACATTCAGATGTTCATTGGTGTTCTCGATCCTGAGAAAATGTTATCATCATTGATTATTATGGGGAATTCCCTAATGTCCCACTACTTGGAATTAGGGGAGGCATTACCTACAACCCCTGCTTAGCTCTGAGACAGTTTGGGTATTCCCGAAGGGATGGCCCACATGACATGTTGATTCCAGACCTGGTTTTTGACTTCGAAAACAACGATCAAGGACTCCGACAAAGGTTTAGCCGAGCTTAGAGGATTCCCAACAAAGTGGACAGTAAGACCTTGGGACACAAGAATTCCATCCCCCTTGAGCCTTACCTCAAGTGGGTACGAACCCGTGCCCAAAGTCTTATGATGCCTTACCCCTACATTCTGCCTGTGATCAAAGATCCTGTTATGGAAGGAGAGGTTCCATACACCCTCCTACATCCTGACATGCCAACATCACTTGAAGATTTGCAAAGGAGTTGGATACAGCTCAAGGGAGAACACGACACTTTCGAAGCCCAATTCTACGCCAGTGAGAAGAAGGTTTTGGAACTTACTCGTCAACTTCATGAAGAGCAGACTCTCAACACCTACATTGCACCAAAGAGGATGCGCAACGTCTTTTTACATTAGAATTTTGTATTATTTTGCCCATGGGGCATTTATGTACTAACAAATTCTATCTTATTAATATGACGTGTGTTCCTTTTTGTTTAAAACAAATTTGAACTTCTGAATCCTTGAATGCATTACATGAATACATCTCATTCATCATATGCATAAGAAGGTCTTCACACCAGGTTTCCTTATCTCTCTGCTGTTTATTTCAGCAAGTTGGATATTTGAGTAGACGGTTAAAGACTTACAAGCGCATAATTCGCAGTTTCAATAGCTACTTCTGACCTTCGCTAAGGGTCAAAAGGAGCTCAAAACTCTACTGGAAAAGGAAAAAGAGAAAAAGAAAAAGAAGAGGGTTGGTGTGGCTACCTTGGGTAGAATATTTGAAGGTCAAGATAGAAAGGTCCTGGATTTCCCCTCAACATCTGATGAAGGGGTTGGAAAAGGAAAGGGAGTTGCAACACCAACTAAGTCTGAGGAAGAAGAAGAAGAGGAAGAGGATGAAGATTACTCTGAGCAGCAGTACCCTCCTGCAGACGAAAAGTACAAGAATCTGGAAGAGCGTCTGGCAGCCATGGAGGTACAGAGAGTGCTTGGGATGGACTTTGAAGATCTAGGGCTGGTCTCTGGGATTGTGATTCCCCCTAAGTTTAAGGTGCCTATATTTGCTAAGTATGATGGTTTGTTGTGTACAAATATGCATATGCGATCTTACGTCAGAAAAATTCAACCTCATTCTTCTGATAAAGACTTGTGGGTTCATTTCTTCCAGGACAGTCTTTCAGGTACGTAGTTAGATTGGTTCTACCAGCTAGAGAGGTCTGATGTGCACAATTGGGAGGATCTGGCGGCTGCCTTTTACAGACAGTATCAATATAATGCAGATTTAGCACCAACCCGTACTCAATTACAGAGTATGGGCATAGTATCAAATGAAGGTTTCAAAGAGTATGCCCAGAAATGGAGGGACTTGGCGGGGCGAGTACAACCACCTCTATCTTAGAGGGAGCTTGTTGATATGTTCTTGGGTACACTGTCAGACCCCTTTTTCAATCACCTGATTGGAAGTTCGTCTGCGGGGTTCACCGAGTTGATTCTGACTGGTGAGAGTTGAAGTCGGCATAAAGAGCAGGAAAATCCAAAAGGATACATCAGCTTCTGCTGCCATCAAAAAGACCCTTCCAGCAAAGAAAGAAGTCTCAGTTGTCTACTCCCAAAGAAGTCAAGGAAGAGTTGAGCGCCGGCCAGTGGTATGGGCCGTAATGATTCAGAAGTCTGCAGCTAATCAACCTAGAAACAATCAACCTATAACCAACCAAGCAAGAGTGGAAAGGCCTGCACGGCAATACACCCGGATAAACATGACTCCCGCTCATGTTTTACCCCATCTCCTGAAGTTAAACCTTGTTTCTGAAAGAGGCCCCGAAGAATCCGAATACAACTTCTCCTTTCTACCATTCAAATGCCAAGTGCGCTTATCATTCAGACAGTATAAGGCACGACACCAACAATTGTTGGGCCCTCAAAAATAATATTCAGGATTTGATAGATGCTAAAGAAGTTGAATTCGACGCCCCTGAAAAACCTAATGTGATCTCTGCTCCAATGCCAAAGCATGGCCACAATGCCCATGCTGTTGAAGAAGATCTCTTTGTTGCTACTGTTGATGATTTGATGACGCCGCTACCGATAATCAAGTTGAATTTGCTGAAGGCTGGGATTTTCCCAAGATGTGAAGAAGATTGCTACCTTTGTTCATCCTTACCAACCAACTGTCTGTTGTTGAAGTTAGGCATCCAGCGCCTAATGGATAACCAAGAGATCCTTTTTGAGAAGACTCATGTCAACAATTTTCGATAATTACCATATCCGCCAATCTTTCCAAGGTCTCCAAAAGACCTGTTAAGATTACATCCGATCCGAAGATTGTACCTTTGAAGATAACCATGCCGGGGCCTATCCCGTACAAGTCCAACAAATCAATACCGTGGAACTATGGGTGAGAGATATTTTACCATGGTGTTAAACAAATTGAATCAACTGAAGAGAGTTCTGATGAAGAGACTTCCGACATTGGAAACATTGTTGGAACGAGTAAAATAACCCGCAGTGGAAGAATTTTATCTCCGGAGATTGCGCCTCCAAAGGCAATCTTCGGACCCTCAGCTGTTCCTAAGGTTACCCCTATGCCGGTCAACATATCTGCGAGAACTCCAGTTATTGAAGAAGTTGTAACTCCTGTGGTTGTCCCCTCCGCTGTTGCTGATGATAGAGGGAAAGGGATCCAAGAAGAGCCTGTCAAGACGAGGGCTCAGCCGTTGATCGTCCCTGAAACCACCCAGAAAGAAATGGAAAAGATTTTGAAAATAATCAAGAAAAGCGATTATAATGTTATAGAGCAATTGGGGCAAACCCCCTCAAAGATCTCAATGTTGGCCCTGCTACTTTATTCAGAAGCTCATGCCAAAGCCTTGATCATATTCTTGAAGACAGCCCATGTGCCATAGGAAACCTCCACGGATCAGTTCCAGGAATGTGTAGCTAGCCTAACAGCAGACAATGGTCTAGGATTCTCCGATGCCGATTTAACATCAAAAGGGAGAAAACATAATGACGCTTTGCATGTTTTGGTGGAATGCAGAGGGACTACTTTAGCACACGTTTTGGTAGACACTGGTTCTTCACTGAATGTCTTGCCAAAGAAGGCATTGGATAGGATAGATTGTGAAGGTCTAACTTTGAAGCCCAGCAACATCATTGTTAGAGCCTTTGATGGTTCCAAAAGGATGGTCCACGGGGAGGTGGACATCCCGATTAAAGTGGGAACTGAAACCTTCAACTCCACATTTTATGTCATGGACATCCGTCCTTCCTATTCTTGCTTGTTGGGAAGACCCTGGATTCATCATGCTGGAGCCGTTACTTCTACTCTGCATCAGAAGCTCAAATACCATGTTCAGGGGAAAATTGTAACTGTTCACGGCAAAGAGGAATACATGATAAGCCATCTCAATTCTTTCCGCTATGTGGAATTGGATGGTGAATTCATCGAAACCCCCTTTCAGCATTTTGAGGAGGTAGCTCAGGATATTGCGGCAACCAAGACAGTGGCTTCCGTACCCATAATTACAAGACCTCCGCCTCGGATGTCTTCTTTGAAGGATGCTAAGGCTGTGATTGATGAAGGAGGAAGCACAATCTGGGGGCAGCTTCCCGACTTTCCCTTTAAATATGATAAATTCGGCTTGGGTTTCACTGCTTCTGCTCAAAAGGCTGTGCGTCGCTCCCGAGCTGGAGGGCCACCAGTGAAGATCACTCATCATGGAGTCAACGCTTTGGAGGGCAATGAAGAGGAGACCAATCTGGAAGACTGGATTTTCCCTACCGTTGAAGGAGGACTATGCAATTGGGAGGCAAAGGACTTTGTTCCCATTACTTTCATGAATCAGTAATTTATCTTTCAAACTTTTTTGTTGGTTTGTAATAATTCCTAGACAATTCGTACACTTTTTAGCCTTGTGCCTTACCCGAGGCATATAGGTCCATTTGTAAGGGTTTGATTTTTCATCTTCATATGCCATTTTAATGAATCATGGACGTTTTCACATATAAAATTTTGTGTTCATTGTCTTTCTTTTTGCATTTTATTTGTTTAAACGTAGCTATCCCTTACACACACCCACACTTACAAATGCAGGTACCCATCCACTCCGGATTCCATGGGTAAGAATTCTGCTATGGCCTTTAGTGACTCTGAAGATCTGGTCTACCATGCTGAGTATGAAGGTGATGAAGACTGTGAAGTGCCGGGAGAATTGGCTAGACTGCTACAACAGGAAGAAAAGGCTATTCTACCTCACGAGGAGTTGTTAGAGACAATCAACTTGGGTACAGAGGAAAACAAAAAAGAAGTTAGAGTGGGTGCCAACCTAGAGCCAAGTGTCAAAGAGCGTCTAGTTCAGCTGTTGAATGAATTTGTTGAGATCTTCGCCTGGTCCTATGAAGACATGCCAGGGCTTGATACAGATATTGTGGTTCACTGTCTCCCTACCAGAGAAGACTGTCCACCAGTTAAACAGAAAGTTCGCCGCATGCAGCCCGACATGTCTAAAAAGATCAAAGCTGAAGTGATGAAGCAGTTCAATGCTGGCTTTCTTATTGTTACATCCTATCCACAATGGGTTGCTAAGATTGTGCCCGTGCCTAAGAAGGATGACAAAGTCAGAATGTGCATGGATTACAGAGACTTAAACAGGGCTATCCCTAAAGATGAGTTTCCACTACCGCACATCGACATCTTGGTTGACAATACAACTCAGCACAAGGTATTTTCTTTCATGGACGGATTTTCAGGGTACAACCAGATCAAAATGGCACCTGAAGACATGGAGAAAACTACTTTTGTTACACAGTGGGGTACGTTCTGTTACAAAGTGATGCCATTCGGGCTGAAGAATGCCGGGGCAACCTATCAACGCGCCATGGTAGATTTGTTTCATGATATGATACATCATGAGATAGAAGTCTACGTAGACGACATGATAGCCCATTCACAAACTGAAGAAGAACACCTCGACCATCTGCAAAAGCTGTTTGTCAGGTTGAAGGAGTACAAGCTTAGACTGAACCCTAACAAGTGCACTTTCGGAGTCAGGCCCGGTAAACTCTTGGGTTTCATTGTCAATAACAAAGGCATCGATGTTGATCCTGCCAAAGTCAAAGTTATACAAGAAATGCATGCCCCTCGCACTGAGAAGGAGGTTAGAGGTTTCTTGGGACGCCTAAACTACATTGCAAGATTCATTTCTCACCTAACATCTACCTGTGAACCGATCTTCAAGCTGTTGAAGAAAGATCAGGTGATTAAATGGAATGATGACTGTCAAGTTGCTTTCGATAGAATCAAGGAGTATTTGCTAGAACCTCCTATCTTGATGCCACCCGTCGAAGGAAGGTCGTTAATCATGTATCTGACTGTCCTGGAGAATTCAATGGGGTGGGTATTGGGCCAACATGACGAGTCTGGCCGAAAAGAGCATGCCATTTATTACCTTAGCAAAAAGTTTACCGACTGTGAGACCCAATACTCACTGCTCGAGAAAACCTGCTGCGCTTTGGTATGGGTTGCTTGCCGGCTAAGGCAGTACATGTTGACTCATACCACTTTGGTGATCTCTAAGATGGATCCGATCAAGTACATCTTCGAGAAGCCTGCTCTATCCGGAAGAATCGCTAGATGGAAGATGATCCTCACAGAGTATGATATACAGTACACGACCCAAAAATCTATAAAGAGGAGTGTTCTAGCCGATCATCTAGCTCATCAAGCTGTCGAAGATTACCAATCCATGAGGTTCGACTTCCCCGAAGAGGATATCATGACTTTGGATAACATTAAAGATTTCAGACCATATGAAGGACCTGAACAAGGATCCCGATGGACCCTGTACTTTGATGGTGCCTCCAACGCACTTGGCAACGGTATCGGCATGGTACTTATCTCTCCATAAGGTTGCCATACACCTTTCACCGCCAGACTCTGCTTCAGCTGCACCAACAACATGGCCGAGTATGAAGCTTGTATTTTTTGTCTCAAGGCTGCCATTGACTTGGGAATCAAATCTTTGATGGTATTTGGGGACTCCTCTTTGGTCATCAGTTAGATCAAAGGAGAGTGGGATACTAAACATCCAAACCTCATCCCTTACAAAGAACATGTCCTGACATTGTTACCACATTTCGAGCAGATTACCTTTGAGCACTTCCCGCGAGAAGAGAATCAGCTAGCAGATGCTCTAGCAACAATGTCATCCATGTTTAAACTTAACTGGGATAATGAGGCTCCCAAAATCACCATTGAATGGATGGACGAATTTGCATATTGTCACGAGATTAATATCGAAGAAGTAGTGGACCGGCCATGGTTTCATGAAGTCAAAAGGTAGCTCGAGGTGCAAGAATACCCTGAAGGAGCTTCAGTCAACGAAAAAACGTTCTTAAGGAGATTCTCAGCTAAATTCTTCTTGAGTAATGGTATCTGTGATCGGTGGATCTGGAACAGACTGTTTAACGCTGGTTCGCGAAATGTCGCGGAAGCCAGAGTCGCCACCGTCTTTTATTTTCTCCAAATGGAAAGGACAAAAACACAGAAAAATTCCTTATAGAGATTGCTCTCGGTTCCGGAGGTAGATTATAGAAAGGGAAGGTGTTAGCACCCTTTCTATCCATGGTTATCCATGGGCTCTTAGATACTTGCTCATTGTGTTTTCAAAAATGGTTTGTTTGCTTTTCAACTGTGGGTTTTAAAAGTTTCTTTGAAAATTTCAGTTCGACTCTTGTATCGGTCCTCAAGAGTGTTTAAAAAGTTGCTTTCGAAAGCTTTTTGAAAAGGTGTCGGTGTGAAAAGTATTTTTGATTTGTTTTGAAATTAGAGCAAGCATCTAGAGTCGTCTACCTACCCTAAGGAATTCGTCTGTGTAGATGTCCTTAAAGTAGTGCCATCCCACCATTGAGAGGTAGGTAGCACCACCGTTGGAGGTGTTCGGGTCAATTCGAGGGTTCGGGACGTGGTGATCACCGGAGCAATAGGAAGACACCTTAGAAGCTACCCTCATGCCAGGTTCCTGGATCATGAGGACTTACTAAAACATCCTCTACTCGACGATCACCTCTCGAGGGGCAAGGCAACAGTGAGGCGGACCCTAGGGGTGGTGTGTGATTTGTGTGTCGTTTTCAGATATTTTTGTCTTGTTCATGTAATTGGTGATCTACGCGTTGATTTTATTTTTGACATTCATTCTTTCATGCAGTTTAATTAACAGTTTAAAAGACGCGAGAATTAAAAGTCCTACGTTATTACAAAGGCGCGGGTCCACATTGCCAAATTAATCCAGGACCCGATTTGAAATAAAATAAAAAATGCGGAAAAGATAAACGTCTAATTAAGTTATTACATGGCTTTGGGAGAATTACACGAATATTCACAAAAAGGAAATAAAAATGCGAAGAGAATTAAAGTCGGGAATGCGAGGGCGTTGGACCCTTTTTAGGAAATTAAATTACGATTAACAAATTAATTAAGTTAAAATAAAAAGAAAAGACTTTTTTTTGGAGTTTTTTGTATTTATGGACTTTTAGTAAGAATTAATGGAATTTAAACCTAATTCTAACTATTTTTAATTTATTAAGAAAAATATGTTAAAATTGAATCTAAAATTAACCTAATTAATTAATACAATTTTATTTACAAAAATAAATAATTAATTATTAATAATGGTAAAAGAAAAGAAAAAAGAAAAAAGTGATTAAAACCTAATTCTA
The DNA here is from genome assembly GCA_948472305.1 of Vicia faba. Taxonomy (NCBI): domain Eukaryota; kingdom Viridiplantae; phylum Streptophyta; class Magnoliopsida; order Fabales; family Fabaceae; genus Vicia; species Vicia faba. The sequence continues at coordinate 823,924,429 of OX451741.1, forward strand.
CAAATCTTTTAAGTTTATTAAGAAAATGTTAAAATTAATCCTAGAATAAAAAAACTAAATTAATTGATAACATTTATTTACAAAAATAACATTTAAATATAAAATATATTTTATTTTGTGACTTTCTGATTTTTTTTTTATATTTTGTGAAATTAATTTCTTGATGAATTAAATAAAAATAAATAAAACAAAGAAATAAAAAAAATGAAAAGAAAGAAGATAGAAAAGCAAACCAATGGGGGGTTCTGCCCCAATCTGGAGGTATCTGGCCAGCAATTAGGCCCAAAGACTTAAGGCCTTCAGTTGACTTTTCAGGGCCACGTGCGTATGCATTGACTGGTGCCCATGGTGTTCATCAGATCAGGACCCTTGGATGGATGTTCTGAGACATGTGGCGTGCTTGGATATTGAGTGTATGGTGAGCCCTTGGGTGTGCGCTGCGTAGGAATATGGAAAGGAAAATAATATGAGAAAGGGAGGGGACCTGGGAATCGAACCCAGGTCCCAGAGTTTACCAAATACCTTGTCCACCAACTGTGCCAACTGCGCGTTTTGTATATAATATAGACAATAATGAATATAAGATAAAACAAACGATTAGTGGGTATTTCGCGCGAAATTCAAATGAGCCTGTAAGCCATGGACACGTCTGTCTTCTTCTTCAATTGCCTGTAAAATAAAAGGAGATAGCGGGGGTTTTAAACCCCCACTAAATGATGAACAGAATAATAGCGATTAGCATATGGTGGCTCATAAATTGAGCGCGACATGTGTGTTTAATTCGCATGAAGCTTCTGAATCCAATAGTCCTGGTCTTATGGTCTAATTTTTCTGGACAAGAGAAACCCCAAATTTAAAGTTTTGAAACCCTAGCAAGCTTCAATGGTGGATTCACCTACCGGGCACGAAAACTCAATCAAAGTACATGGTTAGCTTCAGCATGATTAGATTAGTGCAAAACAACAATTAAATGGTATGAAAAATGCCCAGAAATTGAAACACGACTATGCATAAAGTGTGAGAAATTTTGAGTTATGTATACCAATTCTTGATGCTATGGGCGTGGAAAAAGATTCAGTCAGGTTCAGTGATGCCTCAGGAAGCTTTTTCAATTGGTTGGAAGCCTTGAATCGCTTTGGAATGGTGTTTTCAGTTTTGAAAAATTTCACAAAAAGTGCAAAGTGTGTAAGAGGTTTTGAGCGCAGCTTCCAGGGTCCAGGCATTAGGTTTTGCATCCTCGTTATGTATGTGATGGATTATGGTTAAATCTTGAGCCAAAAGATCAATGCATTGATGTATGGAATATTTGATTTTCCATGAATATCTTTCAAATCTTTTCCATGTGATTTTGATGTCAATCATGGCCAAACCTTCCAATTTTGGTATGCACGAAATCTTGAGTAGCCAATGAGTGATTATACTGCATAAAAAGATTCAATCACATTGGTTTAGTATTTTTTTCCATATTTTATTTAATTAAATGAATTAATAGTAATTAAAAATTCAAATAAATAATAAAAAATGATGAAATAAATCCCCTTTGGGCCAAATGGTCGTGTATAGCCTTTGGATGATGAATCTTGGAAGAAAATGTGACCCATTAGCAAATTTGAGGCATTTGAAGTAAAGTTGACTTTTCAAAATTCCCAAAAATTTCCCAACTTCCACAAGGCATATCTTGCTCAATGTTTAAGCTTTTATCATGTTCTTGGACATTTTGGAAAGGTCTTGAAGTCTTCTAACCAATGACTTTGGTCCCATGTCATTTTGATTTACCAATCTCAAGTTATGGTCTTTGACTTAAAGTCCCTTTTTGTTGACTTTTGAAAATGACCTATAATGTAGAAATTGATAACTTTTTGTGAGAGCATTTCTTGGACTTGAAGTGTGAAGAGGAGTTGTTGGAAATGTATTTCTCTTCAAAATGAGCTTTGGATGATATTTTTCTGATAAACCATGTGGAAGTTATGCCTTGGTCAAGTTACAGTTGACTTTTTCAACTGTCCAAATATGGAAACTTTTGCATCTTGAGACTTTTTGAGCCATACTTTGAGAATCATGATCAAGAATTGATCAAATGATGTTTGTGGCTTCAAAATGATATGTTGACCAAAAATTTGAACTTTTGACTGTCAAATGACCATTTTACCCCTACAGTTGACTGTTGAGCAATTAGGGTTTTTGACTGTGCAATTTTGTGCTGTAAGTCTTGAAACTTGGTATGAGGATGCTTGACCATGTTTGTAGGCATGTGGGACTTGTTTAGACCCTTGGAAACTTCAATTTCTTTGTCAGAACCAAAACCCTAGTTTTTGACTGTTAGGAGGCCCTTGAACTGTGCAACCCTTGGGAAGATTTTGAAGCTTGCTCTTTGCAAATCTTGAAGAATATGGGAGGGAAAATTTTGGGGTACAAAAATTGCCCCTGTTCAATCTTCTTAAACCTGAGGATGCAGATTGGCTGACGTGCCTTTCGTAATCCGAAGGTGGAAGATGATTGAACACTAGAGTGCCCAGAAATTTGCGCTCACATAGTAGTGCGATGTGGGGAATGGGCTTACAGATGCCATTTGGAGATTGATGGATAGGATGATGGGCTTATAGATGCCATGCTAAGAGATGATGGAAGGTGGATGGGCTTATAGATGCCATCTGGGTGTCGATCGCGTAAGAGATTCCTTAGCGAGAACTTGCGTACCTGCAAAGAAAATGATTACCTGGCCTGTTACAGGAGCTGGTCTTCAAACTCTTTGTATAGATGCGCCCTGACTGGCTACAGGAATTGAATCTGGAGCTTCAAAAGGTGATGAATGAACCAGGGATGGTTACTACCTCAACGGGGCGATGAGAGAACCTTGGATGATTACTACCTCAACAGGGACGCTGAGAGAACCTTGGACGATTACTACCTCAACAGGAACGCTGAGAGAATCTTGGGCGATTACTACCTCAACAGTAACGCTGAGAGAATCTTGGGCGACTTCAACCTCAACAGTAACGCTGAGAGAATCTTGGGCGACTTCAACCTCAATAGTAACGCTGAGAGAATCTTGGGCGATTACTACCTCAACAGGAACGCTGAGAGAATCTTGGATGTCTTCTACTGAGTCTTCATCAGGAAAATCTTTTAGGGGTCGACTTAACTGGACTAGAGAAGGCCTATGACTGGATAAGAAACAGAAAAATCTTAGGTTCGATTTAACTGAACTGGTCTAGGTCTTGAAATCTTCAACTGGATAAGAAACAGGGAGATCTTAGGGTCGATCTGACTAAACCAGAGAAGGCCTTTGACTGGATAAGAAACAGGAAAATCTTAGGGTCGATTTAACTGAACCGGTCTAGGTCTTGAAATGTCTTCAACTGGATAAGAATCAGGGAGATCTTAGGGTCGATCTGACTGAACCAGAGAAGGCCTTTGACTGGATAAGAAACAGGAAAATCTTAGGGTCGATTTTAACTGAACCGGTCTAGGTCTTGAAATGTCTTCAACTGGATAAGAATCAGGGAGATCTTAGGGTCGATCTGACTGAACCAGAGAAGGCCTTTGACTGGATAAGAAACAGAAAAATCTTAGGGTCGATTTAACTGAACCGGTCTAGGTCTTGAAATGTCTTTAACTGGATAAGAATCAGGGAGATCTTAGGGTCGATCTGACTGAACCAGAGAAGGCCTTTGACTGGATAAGAAACAGAAAAATCTTAGGGTCGATTTAACTGAACCGGTCTAGGTCTTGAAATGTCTTCAACTGGATAAGAATCAGGGAGATCTTAGGGTCGATCTGACTGAACCAGAGAAGGCCTTGAATATAGCTGAGAACTTAACTGGATCTTTCCTGAAAGGTAAAGGTCAGTCATATGCAATGCATGATATGGATCAAGCAATGATGTTCTCAACATAAATGAGATTTGTAAGATATGATGTGTATATGCATGAAAATGTGATGTTTATGGATGTATCTTTTCGTCCAGGAAAGTAAATCCTTGACGGATGCCGGGAAGTCACTCCTGGGCTGATGTTGAAGAATAGATCTTTGCTTCCGTTGGGGATGATAGTTGCAAGTATACCGGTAGGAGAAGATAACTCCGTGGGGGAATAAACTTGGCGAATGGATTACTCTGCGGGGAGAAAAGTACTCTAGCGATCTTGTTGGGAAACAATACTCTGTGGGGAGAGATGTACTTTGCTAGAATATTGATGGTAGCTTCGCTGGGGATACCATTGTTGTGTTGGAAGTGCTAATAGACTTCGCTGGGGATAAGAAGACTTTACCGAGGACGATCTTCTCATGGCTTTTAGCTGAGGATAACCCAGTTATATCCTGGTAGGGAAATAACTCTTTGAATAAAGCCGGGAGACGCGTTCGTGCTCTGCGAGGATAAGCTTCCAGAATCTACTGGGGATAAGCTTACTGCTTGGGGAGATGGATTCCAACTTTTCCTGGGGAAACTGGATTGGACTCTCCTGGGGATGTTTTGAGATGCTGGAGAAATGACTCCACTGAATGTTTGATATACCGCCGGGGAACAATCTTTAGGTCAAGACTGCCGGGGATGCTTGCTAAGAATGTCTGTTTATTGCGCTGGGGAATGTTGAGATCTGCGGGGATACCCAACTTCCTTAAGGTTGACAATAGCTTGGGGAGAGTGCACTGACTTGCTGGCTCACTCTCTGGGGATTTAAGATATCTGGTTATGTTCTTCAGCCGAACCTACCTTGGTACCTTGGTGGACGGAACAATTAGATTGCTTAGACAACTCTTTATTGCCCCTGTTCCTAATGTTACCTGTAATTAATCCTTTGTTTCGTATGAAAATATTCATGAGTTAGCAAACTATTGTCAATGCATATATCACAGATTGAACCTTGGACGTTCTTCGCAAAACAAAACAGAAAAGGAAAAACATTTGGCAATTTTAACTGAAAAGTATATTTTTGTATTGATTTTTGAATTTGCCTGTAAATAGGCGTTCATGTACAAGAGGCTGACGTCCTAGTAAGAGAACGCCGCCGAACAAAAGAGTTTATACAAATTTGTACAAAAGAAAATAAAACAGCTGTGTGAAATGAATGATCCACTGGGTTTCAACTCTGCTATTGCCTTTATATCTCCGAGCGTCTCATCACTTGATGACCTTAGTTGAAGATGAAGCTGACTGATCGATGCCGTCTGAACTTGATGTTGATACCGGATTCTGGATGCGAAGTGATCCAATGAGACATAGTATTACGCTTTATCCCTAACTTTTGCCTGGACCGCCCTTTCGGGTTTTCAGTCCACCGGGATACCCATTTTTGCCCAAGCCGCCTTTTCAGGTTTTCGACTTGCCGGGTGTACAGATTTTTTTTCATTTTATCCCTTCATTTTGCCCGAACCCTTTTGGTTCGCCGGGAGGCCCTAATTTTTTCCTAGGTATGTCAACCTAGCGGGTCTTTTTCATGCGTAGTATCTTTTTACTATGTCTGCATTAGCGGGGTGAGGAAGGTCGTCACCATCCATGTTGGTTAAAATCATGGCTCCTCCTGAGAACACATGTTTAACCACAAATGGCCCTTCGTACGTGGGGGTCCATTTGCCCCTTGGATCACTCTGAGGAAGGATGATGCGTTTGATTACCAGATCCCCAACTTGATATTCTTGTGGTCTGACCTTTTTGTTAAATGCCCTGATCATCCGTTTCTGGTACGTCTGACCATGACAGATAGCAGCAAGTCTCTTTTCATCAATAAGGTTTAGCTGATCAAGTCGTGTCTGGATCCAATCATCTTCACTCAGATCTGCATCCTTCATTATCCGGAGAGAGGGTATCTGCACTTCGATCGGTAAGACTACCTCCATGCCGTAGACCAAGGAAAAAGGAGTTGCCCCGGTTGACGTTCTGGCTGAGGTACGGTACTCATGGAGAGCGAACGGTAACATCTCGTGCCAATCTTTATAAGTCACTGTCATCTTCTGCACGATTTTCTTAATGTTCTTATTTGCTGCTACTACAACCCCATTCATCTTCGGCCGGTAAGGAGAAGAGTTGTGGTGCTGTATCTTAAACTGCTCGCAGAGCTCAGTGATCATCTTGTTATTGAGATTGGTACCGTTGTCTGTAATGATTCTTTCAGGGACCCCGTATCGATAGATCAGATTGTGCCGAATGAACCGTGCCACAACAGTCTTGGTTACCGTAGCGTAGGAAGCTGCTTCAACCCACTTCGTGAAGTAATCAATTGCAACCAGGATGAAGCGATGCCCGTTAGATGCTGTAGGTATAATCTCACCGATCATGTCTATGCCCCACATTGCAAACGGCCAAGGCGCAGTCAGAACATTTAGAGGAACTGGAGGAACATGCACCTTGTCTGCGTATATCTGGCATTTATGGCATGTCCGAGAGTGTTGGTAACAATCGGCTTCCATTGTGGACCAGAAATACCCTGCCCGAAGGATTTTCTTCGCCATAGTGTGTCCACTGGAATGTGTTCCGAAGGTCCCTTCATGTAACTCTTCCATGATCCTTTCTGCTTCTGTCTTGTCCACACAACGCAATAAGGTCGAATCATGGTTTCGCTTGTATAGGATGCCGTTGCTAAGGAAGAACTTCGCTGCGAACCTTCTCAGAAACTTCTTATCGTTGACGGACGCACCTTCAGGGTATTCCTGAGCTTCCAAGTATCTCTTCACCTCATGGTACCAAGGCTTCTCAGTCACCAACTCAGTCTCAAGATCACAGCAGTATGCCGGTTCGTCCAGTTTCCAGATAATGATCCGGGGAGCCTCATTGTCCCATTTGACCTTGAACATAGAAGACATCGTAGCTAACGCGTCCGCCAGCTGATTCTCATCTCTCGGAAAGTGTTCAAAGGTTATCTCTGTGAAGTGGGGGATCAATGTCAATACACATTCTTTGTAAGGAATAAGATTCGGATGTTTCGTATCCCACTCCCCTTTGATCTGATTGATCACGAGAGCGGAATCTCCGAAGAAACTCAGAAACTTGATCCTTAGATCGATCGCAGCTTGGAAACCCATGTTTCATGCCTCATACTCCGCCATGTTGTTGGTGCAGTTGAAACATAGCCGGACAGTAAGTGGAGTATGAGTGCCTTGAGGGGATATGATTATAGCGCCGATACCGTTACCCAAAGAATTGGAGGCTCCGTCGAAGTGCATAGACCATCGGGATCCTTCCTCAGGTCCTTCATCCGGTCCAGGTACTTCACAATCAATCACTAACATGATGCTCTCGTCCGGAAACTCGAAGTTCATTGACTGATAGTCGTCTACTGCCTGATGTTCCAAGTGGTCTGCCAATACACTTCCTTTGATGGCTTTCTGGGTTGTATACTGGATGTCGTATTCTGTCAAGATCATTTTCCATCTCGCTATTCTCCCAGACAGAGCAGGCTTTTCAAATATGTACTTTATAGGATCCATTTTTGAGATCAACAAGGTAGTGTGAGTCAGCATATACTGTCTCAGCCGGCGAGCAGCCCATACCAAAGCGCAGCAAGTTTTCTCAAGCAGTGAGTATCGGGTCTCACAGTCGGTAAACTTTTTGCTAAGGTAATAAATGGCATGCTCTTTTCGGCCAGACTCATCATGCTGCCCCAGCACACACCCTATTGAGTTGTCAAGTACTGTCAGGTATAGTATCAGAGGTCTCCCTTCAACCGGTGGCATAAGGATGGGTGGTTCTTGGAGATACTCTTTGATTCTGTCAAAAGCAGCCTGACATTCATCATTCCAACGTACTACCTGATCTTTCTTCAGCAGCTTGAAGATTGGCTCACAGGTGGCAGTCAGGTGTGAGATGAACCGAGCAATGTAATTCAGGCGTCCTAAAAAGCCTCTGACCTCTTTCTCTATCTTCGGAACTGGCATCTCTTGAATAGCTTTGACCTTGGCAGGGTCCACTTGAATACCCTTATCACTTACAACAAAGCCTAACAACTTTCCAGATCTTACCCCGAAGGTGCACTTGTTCGGGTTCAACCTCAGCTTGTACAACTTCAGACGGTCAAACAATTTCTGCAGATGATCTAGGTGCTCTTCCTCAGTTTGGGACCTTGCAATCATGTCGTCAACATACACTTCTATCTCATGATGGATCATATCATGAAATAAATCAACCATGGCACGTTGGTAGGTTGCCTCAGCGTTCTTCAGTCCAAAAGGCATGACCTTGTAGCAGAAGGTGCCCCACTGAGTAACAAAGGTAGTCTTCTCCATGTCTTCAGGAGCCATCTTGATCTGATTGTAACCTAAAAAACCATCCATAAAAGAGAACACCTTATGCTGAGCAGTATTGTCAACCAGGACATCAATGTGAGGTAGAGGGAAGTCATCCTTGGGGCTGGCCCTGTTCAGATCCCTGTAGTCGACACACATTCTGACCTTTCCATCTTTCTTAGGTACCGGCACCACATTAGCAACCCACTGAGGGTAAGAAGTCACTGCAAGGAACCCAACATCAAACTGTTTCATAACCTCGGATTTGATCTTTTCAGACATCTCTGGACGCATACGGCGGACCTTTTGCTTAACCGGAGGGCAGTCTTCCTTAGTAGGCAAGTGATGGACCACAATATCGGTATCCAACCCGGGCATGTCTTCGTAGGACCAGGCAAAGATCTCCATATAATCATGTAATATTTGAGTCAACCGTTGCTTCACGCTGAGCTCTAGGTTGGCACCAATCTTAACTTCCTTCCTGTCCGTCTCAGTACCCAGATTTATTGTTTCCACCGACTCTTCATGTGGTTGAATTGCCCTCTCTTCCTGAAGTAACAGTCTTGCAAGCTTGCCAGGCACTTCGCAATCATCTTCACCTTCGTCTTCGGCTAAGTTGATCGGATTTTCGAAGTCATAACTGGCAGTAGCAGAGTCGTTACCAGTGAGATCCAGAGTGGATTGAAACCTGTATGAGTGAGTGTGTGTAAATACAGCTGTTTTGCAATATATAAAGAAAGGAAAGAAAGAAAAGGAGCGTAAGATTTGAAATGCGAGAAAACGTCCAAGATCTTTATTCATGATATATGAGATGACAATTTATATGCCCTCACAAATGAAGCCAACGGTGCCTCGGGTAAGACACCGGGCCATAGAGTTTTAATTGTTTATTACAAATAACAAAACAAAGAAGTTTATTACTGCGTAACAAAAGTAACGGGAGTATGATCCTTAGCAGTCCAATTGGTCAATCCACCACCAGTCGTCAGATAGATCCAGCTTTCAAACTCTGACTCTTCCACTTCATCTTCGTTTCCAACAGCATTCACTCCTGGGTTGGTAATGAGTACAGGAGGTCTTCTGGTCTTTGCCTTGCGCATAGCCTTCTGACCCTCTGCAGTAAAACCCAGTCCAAACTTGTCAGTTTTCTGTGTAAAGTCAGGGAGCCTGCCCCAGTTAGCACATTCACCTTTCTTGACCACAGCCCGGGCATCCTTCAAGGAAGCCATCTTCAAAGGAACATCCTCTTCGACCACTGTTTCTGCTGCTGCCAATGTTGGAGGTACCTCTTCGAAATGCTGAAAGGGGGTTTCAATAAACTCCCCGTCCATCTCAATATACCTGAAGGAATTCAAATGGCTCACCATATACTCCTCCTCTCCCTGCACAGTGACAATCTTCGCTCTGACGGGGTACTTGAGTTTCTGGTGTAGGGTAGAGGTCACTGCCCCAGCTTTGTGGATCCAAGGTCGACCCAGTAGACAAGAATACGATGGACGGATATCCATCACATAGAAAGTAGAGTCGAATACTTGAGAACCCACCCGGATAGGAATGTCTACCTCTCCATGAACCATTCTCTTAGAACCGTCAAAGGCTCTAACGATGATATTGCTAGGTTTTAGCTCCAGGCCTTCACAATCCAAACGGTCTAAGGCCTTCTTGGGTAGCACATTCAGGGAAGAACCAGTGTCCACTAACACGTGCGCAAGAGTAGTGCCCCTGCATTCAATAGAGACATGCAGGGCGTCATTGTGGTCCTTTCCCTTGGCAGTAAGGTCAGCATCCGAGAAACCCAAACCATTGTCCGCTGTCAGATTGGTGATGCAATCAGTAAACTGGACCGCAGATGTCTCTTGTGGCACATGGGCCGTCTTGAGGAATGAAATCAGGGCCTTAGCATGGGCCTCTGAGCACAGTAGCAAGGAGAGCATGGAGATCTTGGAGGGGGTATGCCCCAGCTGCTCAACAACATTGAAGTCACTCTTCTTGATTATTTTCAGGATTTCCTCCATCTCTTGTTGGGAGGCCTCAGCATTCACAGATTTTGGCGCCTCCATCCGGGCAGGCTCATCTTCAATCCCTTTGCCCCGAGCATTGGATGACTCGGCAGCAGGGGAAACAACTTGATCATAAACGGGAACAGGTACACTTGCAGGTGTTATAGTGAGGGGTCTTTGAATAGTTGGCGGTGCAATGTCAGGCGAGAAGAGCCTGCCACTGCGGGTAACTTTTGCTGGACCAGTGATATTGCTGATGCTGGTGCCAGTGTTGAACTCTTGCTTGATTCCATGTACATACACGTCTGCCCCATAGTGCCAGGGGACAACTTTATCAGATTCATAGGGGAGAGGCCCCAGAACTGTAATCACAATGGGTGCGACAGTCATGATTTTAACCGACTTCCTTGGGAGAGCCTTGATCGGATTATTAAAGATTGTAACAACAGAAACTTCTTCTACCGGAACAAACTGAACAGCAGACTTCTTGAACAGAATCTCTTTGCTGTCCATTAGGCTTTGGATGCCCAACTTCAGCAAAGGACAACCAGAAAGGGAAACAGCACAGAAAAGGCAACCTTCACTACAACCCGGAAATAAACCGGCCAGCAGTAGGTTCCTCTTAACAGTCATCAAGGGAGTAGCTACATCATTCACAGAAACGACATACACATCCTCATCAACGACATTCACTCCATGCTGGGGCATAGGAGCAGTCACCACATTTGGCCTCTCAGGCGCTTCAAACTGTATCTCTTTTGCGTCAATAAGGTCTTGCACCTTATTCCTTAAGGCCCAGCAGTCGTCAGTGGAATGCCCCGGGCTATCGGAGTGATAAGAACAACGGGCATTTGGATTGTACTTGGGAGAAGCCGTATTCACAACCTTCGGGGCCTCTCTAACAGTCACTAGGTTGGTGGACAGCAACTGCGGCAAGATTTGCGATAAAGTCATACTCAAACGGGTAAACTCTCTCCTGGGTTTTTCAGCCCTTTGAGAATTGGTTTGCCGAGGAGCGGCAGTAGGCTTAGCAATCATCACTGCATTGACAGATTGGCGGCGCTCAGGTTTCTCTTGTCTTCTAGACCCATATACGGCACTGGCCTCCTTTTTAAAGGGTTTCTTCTCAGAACTTGCAGATGCACCCTTCTGAATTTTGCCAGACTTCATTCCAGCCTCTATTCTCTCTCCAGTCAGAATAAGATCAGTAAACCCTGAAGATGAGTTACCGATAAGATGATTGAAAAACGGCCCAGATAGGGTCCCCAAGAACATGTCTACCAACTCCCGGTCAGTTAACGGAGGCTGCACCCTGCCAGCCAGATCCCTCCACTTCTGTGCATACTCTTTAAAACCTTCACTTGACCCTAGCGACATACCCTGGAGTTGGGTACGTGTAGGAGCAAGGTCGGCATTATATTGATACTGCTTATAAAAAGCAGTAACCAACTCCTCCCAGTTACGAACTTTGGTCCCATCCAGCTGATAGAACCATTCGAGATGAGTCCCTGAAAGACTCTCCTGGAAGAAGTGGATCCACAAGTTCTTGTCCATTGAGTACGGCTGAATCTTCCACACATAAGATCTGAGGTGTAGCTTGGGACAAGATGCCCCGTCATACTTGGTGAAAGATGGTGCCTTAAACTTGTGAGGAATAATCACACCAGTAGATAAGCCCAAGTCTCCGAAATCCAGCCCAGACACTTGTTGGATCTCCATAGCATTCAGCCTGTCTTCCAACTGCTTATACCGGTCTTCAGCAGGAGGATACTGTTCCTCATCAAAATCAGTCTCGTTGTCAGAGACTACCGGACTAGGACCTTTTCCCCCTTGGGGACTGCTCTTGCCTATAGAAGAACCAGCCTCTTCATTCTGCAGAGTGTTGCCAAACCTTTGGCCCGAGTTAAAAAGAACAGTTCTCTTCTTCTTCTTCTTCTCCTTCTTCAGGAGCAAAGCCTTCAGCTCTTCTTGGCCCTGAGCCAAACCCATGATTAGTTCCTGAAATTGCGCGTTCTGCGCCTGAAGAGCCTTGATAGACATCTCGGTTGATGATGAGTCAGGATTCATGATGCTGAAATAAACAGCGAAGAACATTAAGCAACCTGAAAAGAAGAAAATCTGCTATGCACATGATGAATGGAATGCGTATGAATTATGTTTTCAAAGACAATCGGGAATCAACTTTGTAAACAAACAGGAACACACTTCATTAGATTCAACTTTGAAACTTAAATTGTTCAACAGGTTGCCCTTAGGCGTTACATAAAAGGGAAATACTGAAAGGGGAAATAAAACTGTAAAAGAACATCCAGAGCTCCTTATTGATCCCATGGTCTCCTCTTCTCAGTACGGATGTAGTCATTCAGAGCTCGCTCGTTCTCCAACTGCTTTGTCAGCTTCTGGATTTTCAATTCCTGCTCGTTGAACTTTTCCCGATAGGAATCCCGCTCTTCTCGTAGTTGCGACCAAGACCTCTTTAATGTCTCATAATCAGTAGGTATCTGAGGAGGGAGGACGGTTGGAGGAACACCATCCTTGTCAGGATACTCAAGAATGATAGGTCTGACGGCTTCGTATAGCATACCTAACTTCTGAGCGCGGATACGAACCCATTTGTAGTAGGCTTCCATAGGTAGAGAGGTCTTTGGCCCCAGCTCTTGTGGGTCAGCTTTATGAACTTTATCCCAGGCCTTGATGAACCTACGACGCAGCTCGTCACTATCCACCTGAAACTCAAAACTGATGTGAGGCACCAACATCACATGGGGTCCTGCTCTTCTGGTTCTTCCAAACTGACGGAGCGCTAGACATGGATTGTAAGAGATCCCTCCTTGGGTACCAATCAAAGGAACATTAGGGTATTCTTCGCAACGATCAATAACAGCTACCTCATCCAAACCTCTGCAAGTCCAAATGATGTCCTTATCGGTGAGAGACATTAACCTATGAGCCTAACCTCTTCCTTCTTGGTTCTTCAACACGAACTTAGGGAGGTGAGAAATAAACCACCTCACCAACAAAGGGATACAACACCATAGAGTTCCTCGTCTTCGGGCAGTACGAGCATGAAGTTGTTGCAGGATGTCACCCAAGAGAGTGGGCACAGGATTCTGAGACATAAAGATCCTTATGGCAGTGACATTGATGAAGTTGTCAGGATTAGGAAACAAGACTAGCCCATAGACTAAGAGAGCCAAGATGTCTTCATATGCCCTAAAGTCCAGGTCATTCCAGAAACTGTTAGCTTTACCAACCAGGAACTTGGCCAAGAAACCCTTAACTCCACTTCTAGTCACCCAGTTGTCCATCACTTCTTGATGGGTCAAGGGAAGAGCTGCAACAACCTCCTCGAACCTGAGGGTCTTTTCCCAACCAGTAAAGGGAGTCTGATCCAAGATAGGGATACCAAGCAAATCAGAGAACTCTTCCAGGGTAGGGACCAGCTGGAAGTCTTGAAAGGTGAAGCACTGGTACAAATGGTCATAGAACTGGGTCAGGACACTCATCAACTGTTGATCCCGCTTTGCAGTGACTAAACTGAGAAGAGAACCATGCCTCTGGATGAAGGAAGTGGTATTTGGAATTCTGCTAACCAACTCTTCAAGCAACTCAGGTGGGTGAACAAAGTTGAACCGGATAGTATTCCTTCGCACAGGCGTCATGGTGTCCTACAAAACAGAGCAAAGGTGAAACCCCCTTGTCTTTGAAATGGTCAGTCCTTATGCAGGATGCATGCAATGCTCATGATGTTATGATGTTATGATAAAGCACACCACAAATAGATACAAAGGCAAACATGGTAAGGCACACAAGTCACACAAGACAAGCCCTTAAAGTTTAGGCCAACATGAGGTCTAGGTACTACCCTCTTTCAGTTTGTTGGTTCATACCTGTCCTATCAAAGTAACCGGGTTCTTAGAGGATCCCAATATCATTGACTACCCTTAATCGGTCATAACTCCAGCATCACAATCTTTTCTTACGGCCAGAACCATCACGAGAGTTTAGCCTCAATGGGCGTAGCATACTGCTACTGTTCTAATGGCCAAGTTGTGTCATTTAAGGTTCTAAGGTCTGTTAGTGCTTAATGACTCCTCAGAAGACCCATATTCTCCTCGTTGCGACACAAGGGATATCGGTACAGACCAAGGTGCCACACCAACGTAGCCACTGCTTCACCCGTGTCGGTCTATGCCGGACAGGTCCCTCACAACTTATGCTACCTAAACAGGGTATCCCCAGATCCGGGTTAGGATCTATGTAACTCCCATGCAACCCACAATTTAAAACAAGCAAGTCAATACAATTGAAAACACAGTTATGAACTATCCTAAGGTACACCTCACTTTAAGTTTATATCCCCAGCAGAGTCGCCAGTTCTGTGATCGGTGGATCTGAAACTGACTGTTTAACGCTGGTTCTTGAAATGTCGCGGAAGCCAGAGTCGCCACCGTCTTTTATTTTCTCCAAATGGAAAGGACAAAAGCACAGAAAAATTCCTTATAGAGATTTCTCTCGGTTCGGGAGGTAGATTATAGAAAGGGAAGGTGTTAGCACCCTTTCTATCCATGGTTATCCATGGGCTCTTAGATACTTGCTCATTGTGTTTTCAAAAATGGTTTGTTTGCTTTTCAACTGTGGATTTTAAAAGTTTCTTTGAAAATTTCAGTTCGACTCTTGTATCGGTCCTCAAGAGTGTTTGAAAAGTTGCTTTCGAAAGCTTTTTGAAAAGGTGTCGGTGTGAAAAGTATTTTTGATTTGTTTTGAAATTAGAGCAAGCATCTAGAGTCGTCTACCTACCCTAAGGAATTCGTCTGTGTAGATGTCCTTAAAGTAGTGCCATCCCACCATTGAGAGGTAGGTAGCACCACCGTTGGAGGTGTTCGGGTCAATTCGAGGGTTCGGGACGTGGTGATCACCGGAGCAATAGGAAGACACCTTAGAAGCTACCCTCATGCCAGGTTCCTGGATCATGAGGACTTACTAAAACATCCTCTACTCGACGATCACCTCTCGAGGGGCAAGGCAACAGTGAGGCGGACCCTAGGGGTGGTGTGTGATTTGTGTGTCGTTTTCAGATATTTTTGTCTTGTTCATGTAATTGGTGATCTACGCGTTGCTTTTATTTTTGACATTCATTCTTTCATGCAGTTTAATTAACAGTTTAAAAGACGCGAGAATTAAAAGTCCTACGTTATTACAAAGGCGCGGGTCCACATCGCCAAATTAATCCAGGACCCGATTTGAAATAAAATAAAAAATGCGGAAAAGATAAACGTCTAATTAAGTTATTACATGGCTTTGGGAGAATTACACGAATATTCACAAAAAGGAAATAAAAATGCGAAGAGAATTAAAGTCGGGAATGCGAGGGCGTTGGACCCTTTTTAGGAAATTAAATTACGAATAACAAATTAATTAAGTTAAAATAAAAAGAAAAGACTTTTTTTTGGAGTTTTTTGTATTTATGGACTTTTAGTAAGAATTAATGGAATTTAAACCTAATTCTAACTATTTTTAATTTATTAAGAAAAATATGTTAAAATTGAATCTAAAATTAACCTAATTAATTAATACAATTTTATTTACAAAAATAAATAAATAATTATTAATAATGGTAAAAGAAAAGAAAAAAGATAAAAGTGATTAAAACCTAATTCTACAAATCTTTTAAGTTTATTAAGAAAATGTTAAAATTAATCCTAGAATAAAAAAACTAAATTAATTGATAACATTTATTTACAAAAATAACATTTAAATATAAAATATATTTTATTTTGTGACTTTCTGATTTTTTTTTATATATTTTGTGAAATTAATTTCTTGATGAATTAAATAAAAATAAATAAAACAAAGAAATAAAAAAAATGAAAAGAAAGAAGATAGAAAAGCAAACCAATGGGGGGTTCTGCCCCAATCTGGAGGTATCTGGCCAGCAATTAGGCCCAAAAACTTAAGGCCTTCAGTTGACTTTTCAGGGCCACGTGCGTATGCATTGACTGGTGCCCATGGTGTTCATCAGATCAGGGCCCTTGGATGGACGTTCTGAGACATGTGGCGTGCTTGGATATTGAGTGTATGGTGAGCCCTTGGGTGTGCACTGCGTAGGAATATGGAAAGGAAAATAATATGAGAAAGGGAGGGGACCTGGGAATCGAACCCAGGTCCCAGAGTTTACAATACCTTGTCCACCAACTGTGCCAACTGCGCGTTTTGTATATAATATAGACAATAATTAATATAAGATAAAACAAACGATTAGTGGGTATTTCGCGCGAAATTCAAATGGGCCTGTAAGCCATGGACACGTCTGTCTTCTTCTTCAATTGCCTGTAAAATAAAAGGAGATAGCGGGGGTTTTAAACCCCCACTAAATGATGAACAGAATAATAGTGATTAGCATATGGTGGCTCATAAATTGAGCGCGACATGTGTGTTCAATTCGCATGAAGCTTCTGAATCCAATAGTCCTGGTCTTATGGTCTAATTTTTCTGGACAAGAGAAACCCCAAATTTAAAGTTTTGAAACCCTAGCAAGCTTCAATGGTGGATTCACCTACCGGGCACGAAAACTCAATCAAAGTATATGGTTAGCTTCAGCATGATTAGATTATTGCAAAACAACAATTAAATGGTATGAAAAATGCCCAGAAATTGAAACACGTCTATGCATAAAGTGTGAGAAATTTTGAGTTCTGTATACCAATTCTTAATGCTATGGGCGTGGAAAAAGATTCAGTCAGGTTCAGTGATGCCTCGGGAAGCTTTTTCAATTGGTTGGAAGCCTTGAATCGCTTGTTTTCAGTTTTGAAAAATTTCACAAAAAGTGCAAAGTGTGTAAGAGGTTTTGAGTGCAGCTTCCAGGGTCCAAGCATTAGGTTTTGCATCCTCCTTATGTATGTGATGGATTAGGGTTAAATCTTGAGCCAAAAGATCAATGCATTGATGTATGGAATATTTGATTTTCCATGAATATCTTTCAAATCTTTTCCATGTGATTTTGATGTCAATCATGGCCAAACCTTCCAATTTTGGTATGCACAAAATCTTGAGTAGCCAATGAGTGATTATACTGCATAAAAAGATTCAATCACATTGGTTTAGTATTTTTTTCCATATTTTATTTAATTAAATGAATTAATAGTAATTAAAAATTCAAATAAATAATAAAAAATGATGAAATAAATCCCCTTTGGGCCAAATGGTCGTGTATAGCCTTTGGATGATAAATCTTGGAAGAAAATGTGGCCCATTAGCAAATTTGAGGCATTTGAAGTAAAGTTGACTTTTCAAAATTCCCAAAAATTCCCCAACTTCCACAAGGCATATCTTGCTCAGTTTTTAAGCTTTGATCATGTTCTTGGACATTTTGGAAAGGTCTTGAAGTCCTCTAACCAATGCCTATGGTCCCATGTCATTTTGATTTACCAATATCAAGTTATGGTCTTTGACTTAAAGTCCCTTTTTGTTGACTTTTGAAAATGACCTATAATGTAGAAATTGATAACTTTTTGTGAGAGCATTTCTTGGACTTGAAGTGTGAAGAGGAGTTGTTGGAAATGTCTTTATCTTAAAAATGAGATTTGGATGGGATTTTTCTGATAAACCATGTGGAAGTTATGCCTTGGTCAAGTTACAGTTGACTTTTTCAACTGTCCAAATATGGAAACTTTTGCATCTTGAGACTTTTTGAGCCATACTTTGAGAATCATGATCAAGAATTGATCAAATGATGTTTGTGGCTTCAAAATGATATGTTGACCAAAAATTTGAACTTTTGACTGTCAAATGACCATTTTACCCCTACAGTTGACTGTTGAGCAATTAGGGTTTTTGACTGTGCAATTTTGTGTTGTAAGTCTTGAAACTTGGTATGAGGATGCTTGACCATGTTTGTAGGCATGTGGGACTTGTTTAGACCCTTGGTAACTTCAATTTCTTTGTCAGAACCAAAACCCTAGTTTTTGACTGTTAGGAGGCCCTTGAACTGTGCAACCCTTGGGAAGATTTTGAAGCTTGCTCTTTGCAAATATTGAAGAATATGGGAGGGCAAATTTTGGGGTACAATAGTATCATATACAAACGCAATCATGATTTCATTCTACTCCATTGTGTGGACAAGGTTGAAGCTGAACAAATCATGGTCGAACTGCACAATGGTACCTTTGGCACTCACTCTAGCGGACATACGATGGCTAAGGAGATTCTACGGGCAGGCTATTACTGGTCTACCATGGAAGCTGACTGCTATTAACATTCCCGAACATGCCACAAATGCCAAATCTATGCCGACAAGGTACATATACCTCCAGTTCCTATCAATATCTTAACAGCTCCTTGGCCATTCTCTATGTGGGGAATCAACATGATTGGAGAGATCTAGCCTACAACATCCAATGGACACCGCTTTATCCTAGTGGCCATTGATTACTTCACCAAGTGGGTCGAAGCAGCTTCCTTTGCCTCCGTCACAAATAATGTTGTTGCCCGCTTCATCAGGCAGAACCTCATTTGTCGGTACGGTATCCCCGAAAGGATCATCACCGACAATGGTACAAACCTGAACAACACTATGATCACCGCTTTGTGCGAGCAGTTCCAGATTCAACATCACAATTCATCTCCCTATCGGCCGAAGATGAATGGTGATATCGAAGCTGGTAACAAAAACATTAAGAAGATCATACAAAAGATGACAGTCACCTACAAGGACTGGCATGAGATGTTACCGTTTGCTCTGCACGGGTACCGTACCACAACACGTACATCAACTGAGGCAACACCTTATTCTTTGGTATACGGCATGGAAGCTGTTTTACCTATCGAGGTTCAGATTCCCTCCTTGAGAATCATGAAGGATGCTGGTTTGAGTGAAGACGATTGGATTCAGACCCGACTTGATCAACTTAACTTGATTGATGAAAAGCGACTTACTGCTGTTTACCATGTTCAGGCGTATCAGAAACGTATGATCAAGGCTTTCAACAAGAAAGTCAGGCACCAGGTATATCAAGTCGGGGATCTTGTAATCAAGCGGATCATCTTGCCGCAAAGTGATCCCAGGGGAAAATGGACTCCTACCTACGAAGGACCATTTGTGATCAAAAACATCTTTTCTGGTGGGGCAATGATCTTAATCACCATGGGCTGTGATGACCTGCCGCACCCTGCGAATGCAGACATAGTCAAAAGATACTACGCATAAATGACCCGACAAGTTGAAAACCCGAAAGGGCGACTTGGGAAAAAATGGGCATCCCGGTGAATCAAAAACCCGAAAGGGCGGTTCAGGCAAAAGTTAGGGATAAATGAAAAAAAATCTGTACACCCGGCAAGTTGAAAACCCGAAAGGGCGACTTGGGCAAAAAAGGGTTTCCCGGTGGACTGAAAACCCGAAAGGGCGGTCCAGGCAAAAGTTAGGGAATTAAAGCGTATGACTATGTCTCGTCGGATCACTTTAAGGACAATCTCTTCACGGACAAACTCCTGGCTTCTGATCAATCCAATCATCTTCGGACGAAGCAACGAATGGACAAGATATTCAGAGTTACGAAGGCTATAGCAGAATGGGAACCCCGTGGATTTTTTCCCCACACATAGCCATCTTTTCTTTGTATAAATTTTTCTCATTTTATGACAACATTATCTTACTAGGATGTCTGTCTCCTTTGTACAAAATACTTACACAAAGTTAATACAAAGATACTTCAAAGTGCAGAAAACTATTTGCCTTTTCTTTTTCTTTGCACTTGTGTTTTATTTGAAAACATCCAATGATTTATTAATGAGCATATGCATTTGAATATAATCACTGTTTACAAATAAACGAAATGAGAAAGAACGATTACTGACAGGTTGAAAGTATAGGAAAATGTCTTCAGGCTATTCCAGGAGCAATCCCCTGTTGTACATCATCTAGATCCCCAGTGGAGCTAAAACCTTGAAATACATATCCCCAGCGGAATTAAATTTCAAAATCCCCGCCTGAGTCAAAATTACAAACTCCCAATCCCCAGCGGAGTTACAATTTCAAATCCTTAATTCCCACCAGAGTTAAGTCTTCAAAATCCCAATCCCCAGCGGAGTAAAAACTTTGGGTCATGAATCCCCAACAAAGATGAAACCTTCTTCCCCGGCGAAGTCAAATTTCCAACTACCAATCCCCGGCAGAAACCATCCAATTTCCCTAGCAATTTGTCTTGAAACCTGGAAGTCAACCAGATAACAGTTAACTTTTGTCTTATCCCCAAACTAGGATAATTCCCCAGTAGATTGACATACAACCCAAACTCCTGAACTTCTTCCAAACAGGAATAAGCTTTTTCCCCAGAGAGTCTTGAACTTACTTTCCAGCAGGATAGCTACTCCCCAGCAGTATAGCTATTCCCCACAAAGTTTTTACTCCCCAACAAAATGAAGATTCTCATTCTTAGCTCGCCAGCTTGAAGTTCCCACAGAGTTCTTCATCCCTAGCAGATTGAAGATTTTCAGTGAAGTTGCCAGAGTCTTCATTACTCCCCAACATGAATTTGTCAAAATTTTTAATCCCCTACAGATCGAAGATTCTCTTTCTCACTTCTCCAGTGAAGCCCTCAAGGATTCAATTTCCCCAAGAGATCGAAGTTTCTCATTCTTAGTTTCCCGCAGAAACCATCAGAGTCTTCCTTATTCTCCAGTAGATCAAGGTTCTCCTTTGTTTAACCCCCAGTGAGATCGCCAGAGTTTTCCCTATTCCCCAGCCGAGTAAGGATTCCCATGGTGTAATCCCCGGCCATAGTCATCAAAGTTCTCTGGATCCCCCAAGCATATTTCTCAAGCAGACTTGAAGGATCCCTATATCCTCAGGAAAGTCATGAAGGATTCTCACATCCCCACAGATGTTGTCAAAGTTTTTGATAATCCCCGCAAATTGCCAAGGATTTTCTATCCCCAACAGTGATCCAAGGATTTCTCTTCCTCAGCAATCAAAGATTTTGAACCTCCAACAGCGGTCAAGGATTTATTTTCCCCGGCGGCAGTCAAGGATTTTATTATCTCCAGCCATCAAGGATTTATTTTCCTCAAGCAAGGCAGCAAATCAGCTTACATGCACATACATTACATTCATATATAATAAACATTGATAAAACACATTTTATTGCATCATACATCCCATGCAACATAACCTTGTGTTTCAGATAACATTTTACCCTTTTCAGGATAAAATTAAAAGCTATCTTTAACAAATATTCACGATTTCAGATACAATATGGATACACCCCAGACACGGAGGTCATTCTATTACTCATTCAGAATGTCAAAGTCAAGATACAGTACGGATACACTCCAGACATGGAAGTCATTCTGCTATTCATACAGATCCCAACTTCAGATACAGTCCAGATACGCCCCGGACACGGTTGTCATTCTGTCACTTATTCTGACTTTTTCCCCAGCCCAGAGATGCTCCAGACACGAAAGTCATCCTGCTATTCATTCAGGATCAAGTACGGTTATAGCTCGGATACGCTCCAAACAAGGCAGCTATACCCTTGCTCGTATAGATTCAGATGCAGTTACAACTCGGATACGTTCCAGACACGGCAGCTATACCCTTGCTCGTGTAGATTCAGATGCAGTTACAGCTCAGATACGCTCCAGAGACGAAAGCTATACCCTTGCTTGTATAGATTCAGATGTAGTTACATCTTGGATACGCTCCAGACACGGCAGCTATACCCTTGCTCGTATAGATTCAGATGCAGTTAAGCTCAGATATGCTCCAGACACGGCAGCTATACCCTTGCTTGTATAGATTCAGATGCAGTTACAGCTCGGATACGCTCCAGACACGGCAACTATAACCTTGCTCGTATAGATTGAGACCCCAGTTACAACTTGGATATTCTCCAAACACGGCAGCTATACCCTTGCTCGTACAATTCAGATATGTTCCAGACACGGATACCATTCTGATACTCATTCTTTTGATTTATAACATACAATTCAATAAACATCCTTGGATGGCATCTTTAAGCCCATCTCCGAAAATATTAGGTCACCTCTCCAAATGGCATCTTTAATCCCATTTCCTCAACTATATTTTGACGAGTGCAAATTTACGGGCACTCTAGTGTCCAATCATCTTTTACCTTCGAGTCACGAACGACAAACTCGCCAATCTAACTCTTCAGGTTCAAGAAGATTGAACAGGGGCAGCTGTTGTACCCCAAAATTTCCCCTCTCATTTTATCAATATTTCCCCCCCACAATATTCTTTGGACTCCAGACAGGATTAGGGTTTCCTCTGCTTAAGACATCTCCTTGCACTAATGACCTAAAATTAGGGTTTGAGTTTGCACAGGGATTTTTGGACTTCCAATGCTCAATGTGACTCTCATACTTCATGTTGGACTTATAAGATTGCCCATACCAAGTTTCAAGCCTTAAATCAAATTTTTGCCCAGTCAATTGGACAGATGACCTAAAAATCAACTGTATTGGGGAAAAAGTCAACTGTGGCCAATTAACAGTCAAACCTCTTAATTTTTGATCCACAACAACATTATAGACTAATATGAACCATTTGATCAATTTTGGACCACAACTCCTCAAGAAATTTGATCAGATCATCAAAAGGGCAAAATGGTCATTTTTAGGGTTTTGACTGTAGAAGGGCAATTTAAGATTTTTCACCTAGCCAATGGAAAATTGGGTTCAAGCATGGATTCAAGGACTCAATGGCATCATCTTGACCTAATCACAAGGTTCAAAAGATCTCAGAAGCATTGGATTGACAGATGAATTTTCCAGTCAACTGATCAAAAATCAACTGTACACTAAAAAGTCAAACTTTGACTTTTTGGTCAAAATCAAGTGCCAAGGGTCATTTTTCATCAAGATCTGTCAAAACATGAAACTTGTTCACCAAGAAACCTAATTTTGAAAATTAGGGTTTAAAATAGAAAATTTTCATAACTTAGAAATTTTCTAAGTTATGAAAATTTCTTATTTTTTTCCAACTTTTTCACTATGATGCAATTGGATTCAAAGAAAACTTCCAACATGAAATTTGTAGTCCTCCACAAAATCTACAACTTTTATTCACAAAGTTTTCCAAAAATATGCTTGGATCTCAAGTTATGATTTTGTGAATAGGGGTCCAAAAACTTTCTAACTTAGTGAAATTTTGCCCTAGTTTAGGCATGATTTTGACCTATCTTCATGGAAATTTTTCACATAGTTCCAAGTGAAATCTCAAAATTAATTTCAAAGATGGATTGTTGAGCATATTACAAGTTTTCCAAAATGTCCAAGAACTCCCCAAAATCATTTGTGGTTACAGAGAATCGAAAGTTTGAAAATGGAAAATTATCACTTTTGGCCATGGCATTTTTCACATTGATACAACTTGCAATTCTGTCCAAACCATGCTTGTACTTAGTTTACAGGTCCTTAAACCTTTCCACACTCATAAATTAAATTCAAACACATTGGATTAAGGCTTTGTTCTGATCTATGAAGCATTATACAAAGGTTTAATCCATTTTTGGCAAAAAGTTAACAATGCCATTTACATAAAGCACAACTTTTGCAATTTTGTTTGTCTTGAGCATTGGACTTAATCTTTTGCAGCAAACAAAGTCCACTAATATAAGGCAAAGTACACCAACTATGTGCATGCTTGGGACTAGCCTGTACAGGCCTTAGAATTGTCAACTCCACCTTTTACTTCAAAAACAAGAAAGCTTGCAAAAGTGAGATATCTTTGTAATCTGATAAAACCAAAGCTTATGAACATTTGAAACAACTTCAACACAATATAACAAGTCCAAAACACGAGCTCTAAGCCTCTCAAACACACTTAAGCACAAAATCACAAGTTCTTGCAAAAAAAGGGCAGGCCCTGCAGAATCACTTCCATCTTCACATTGCCTCGTGCGTTTTGTCCCAGACCAGTTCCAACACACTCCATACAACATACCTAAACTATGCCAACCATTCCCAAGCCACTGTAACTCCATTTACACACTTCACCATTTTCAAATTCTGAGTTTGCAGGTTGAGTTCTACAAGAAGTTTCAGACCATTTCAAAGCAAGCCAAGCATTGGGAAAGGTTAAGGGAACATCAAGCAAGCTCAAAAGAACCTCAAGCCTCACTGAAAGTTGCTGCATTGCCATACTCGAACTTGACTGAAACATGTATTTCTCAAACTTCTATCTCCTTATTTAGGAATCATTAGGCTTAGGTTTGTGAAGTAAAAATGTAGTCCTCATTGCCCTTGAGCTGTACATATGCATAAAATTCATTTATGTTAACTGAGCTAAGAGTATTTGATAGTTGAACTTTCTGAAAAAACTAGGTCAAGATTTAGGGCCAATGAAATTCTCTCTGGTCTTTCAGAGTTAGATCAAGTTTTTTATATGGTTAGAATCATGTGATGAAGAGATATAACTTTCATGTTGCAAGTTTTTGTTTTTGAGCACGTATGCAGGAGTTCCAGGTTTGAATACAGGGCGCGCGTTTTTTGCTTCTGGAGGTTAGAGATGAAGTGGAAATGGGTTGGGTCTGGCTTTGGCTGACTATTGACACCCCCTGTTTACTTCCTACACCCCCTTGGCCCATTCTTTTTTATTTTATCATATTTTCCATTTCTATTTTCATTTTCTGACTTTTATTTATTTTTCCAAATATTAAAAATCACCAAAAATATTCTCTTAAATTTTCACATTTTATTTTATTATTTTTATTATTTTTTTTAGCATAAGAATAGTTATTAAATAATATATACTTTTATTTTCTTAAAAATAAACTTGTAAATATTATAAAAATATTATATATTATATATTTTTATTATTTATACACTTAAATAACATTTTCTCACACATTTTAATTTTTTAACACTTTTGTATATATTTTATTTATTTTCTTGTATATAAATAAATAATATAATGCATTTTCTTTTAAAACCAAAAATTAGGGTTTTCACCCTTTCCAAAAATAATCTTTTATTTTCTTATTTTTTAAGAATTAAATGAACTTATTTTTACATACATAAAAATAAACACAAAAATATTTTTGCATATTTATATTTAATTGCATATTTAAATATTGTCAATTTATTATTTGTACATTAAATTTGATATGGTTGTAATAGTTTTAGGGTTTTTATTTTGTGCAAAATATCCCCCTATTCAAACTTGTATCCCCCTCCCCATAATAATGTTGTAATAGTCGTAGATTTACTTTTACGCACTTTATAGCTTTCAAATATGCCATGATAGCAAAACTAGGGTTTGTATGACAACCAAAAATCAAGCAAATAGCATGACTAAACACAAGACAAAAATGCATGAAAAATGACAACACAATGTACACAAGCACCCCTAGAGTTTCATCCACTTGTTTCCTTAAAAACATGGCCATGGTATGCATGCTAGGTATCTTGGCAAAACAAAAATCAAAACAAAAGATCATAGTCCCTCGATGACTCTATCTTGGTTGCCTATACAAAAATGATCTAAACCCTCAAAAAACTTGCTAAGATACTTGGCACAATTGCTATCATGGTCGTACAATGACCCACGCCTGTCCCGTTTAACATCCAAATACAAGGTTGTTTACCAAATACAATGGTAAAACAATAATGTCAAAGGGTTAAAAATGTGTTGGAAAGATCTTTTGAGTAGGTAGGTAGATGCTCCTAGTTACTTGATCAAACTTGCAAACATCCTTGCTATTTTCAAAACACACAACACAATTTCAAAACAATTTCCCAACAAACTTTCAAACATTGAAAAATTTTTCAAAAGACAAACACCTTTGTATACATTCAAACAAGAATTATTACAAAGGTTGCCTAGACAAAGGCCTCTTTTCAAAATATTTTCAAAACCACACACAAAAGCACCATTTAAAACAATTGAAAAGCAAAAGCAAGTGATCTAAAACAAGTAACTAAGAGCCCATGGAAAACCATGGATGAAAAGGGTTCTAGCACCTTCCCTTTTCATAATCTACCCCCCGAACCCAAAAACAATATATATGATCTTTCCTGTGCTTTTTGACCTTTCCTTTGGATAAAATAAAAAGTCGGTGGAGACTCTTGCTAAATCGAAACATTTGCGAACACAAACGCAAAACCTCAAGTCAGTTCTCCCACCGCATCACAGCGTGGATCACTTAAAATCGTTGATCATTAAATGGTACTTATGAGAATTCCAAATGGATGATATACTTGACAAAAAGCAAATGCATCTTGTTGTGTGAAGGATTTGGTTCTACCAATCCTCTAATGAGTTCCAAATGCAAGTTTTAAGATGGTTATTCAACTAACCACTAATTATTGACTTATTTATTTTATGCCTTTATTCTTTTATGCTTTATGTACTATTTATTTTTTAGCATTTTTCATTTTATGCCATTTTCATCTTTGCTCATTTGAGCATTTATTTTCTTGTCATTTTTACTTTGCTCACTTGAGCTTTTCTTGTCTTTTCTTAAGATACTTAATAATCAACATAAACCCTAAAAAAATCTCTTAATGGTACTTGGACTATTTGGTTACTATCCTTGGCATTATGGAGCATGGAACTTTTTCTTGGACTTAGGATTAGAAACTCTGGCCTATCTTAGAGACCTTGTGATCTTATCTGATTATTTTGTCTGGAGCTCTTGAGGTTTACCTCAAGACATTGGGTTGCTTGTTTATTTTTGTGTGCAGGTTTTTTATGATTACATCATTTGTTTGTAATCTGGAATTCACCCGTATACAACCGTTACTCTGCCCAATTTTTGTGAAGACTTAATACATTTGAAGAGGTCTAGTATCTTTGCTTGCTTGGTTTTAATCCAAAGCATGGGAATTTTATCTTGGCTCATAATGTCAAGTTTTGGCTTCTTGTTGGTTAGATGGTTCTTATCCTTAGCTTTTACCTTATGCTTCAGGATAGTCTCTTCTTCTCTTCCCATCTTCTTTAATTTCAAAAAAATCTTCTCCCTCATTTGAAAACCTTTCTTGTTTTGAAACTTAAACACTTTCATAATAAACTTGGACTTATGTCCATGCATTTTCAAAATCTTTTCATAAATAAACTCCAATCAATTTAATAATACCTTAACATTTTTTGTGAGAAGACTAAAAGTAAACCAATCTCATTTCAAACCATTTTTCCACTTTGGCTTTTATCTTTAAAACTTTTCTCAAAAGATTAGACTCTTGTCAATCATTGTAGTGATGCAAACAACTATACTTCTATAATATGTAGGGAAGAGAGATATTTTCCACTTGGGTGTTGAGTGAGGCATTGTTGATTTTAAAATCCAAGCCATATCCTCCACTTTGAGATGATGCGAATTCTCCTTTCTCATGATTGTGGGTAGTAAGTATGTTTTCCACACGGACAATGACGATGATGTCTTATCTCTTAAAATTAACCAACACACTTGTGTTTCAAACTTTTAAAAGAGGAACTACGTGTACCCTGATCCCCTATTGCACAGAAGGTGGTACGTAGGCACTAAAGGTTCGCAACCGCAGAGGGTGCAAAAATCATAAAAAATATATTTCTTTTCTCACCTCTACCATCCATTTTATATACAATACATTTTATATAGCCAAAATATACAGATTTTTCAAAGAGGTTCCTGCGGAGTACCGTAGATGTTTAGGGTGCTAATACCTTCCATTTGCATAACCAACCCCCTTACCTTGAATCTTTCCCCCTCTTTTGGGTTATTCGCTCTTTTCCCATTCCTTTGGAAACAATAAAGCGCGGTGGAAATTTTATTTTTGATTTGTATAAAGTCTAGTCAATTTAATGGCTTAGTCTTGAACATTTCTACCGCTATAGAAAAATGGCGACTTCACTGGGGATAGATTGACCTCTTGCTGGTCCATCCCTAAGTGGATTAAGCCTATCTTTGTTTATATTTGTATATGTGCTATTGTTGTTTATGTGTTATATTTTGTATATATGTTTGTTTGGATTTTCCTAGTTTTCAGGGTGCTTGGTGATTACTCGTAAGTCCTATACCCGAACTTGGGCAAACTTTAAGATAGGACGGGCGGTATAGTCATGTTAACTTTGAAGGAGTAATCCCAAAAAAGGAGGCATGAGATCCCCCACTCAGTGGAGGCCCCTTTGACTGTAGTGTCATTTACCGAGTAATCTGGAAGACGTACTGCTTTCAACCTGGGAGCCTGCTGAAACTGAGGACCGTAGAATACCAAACCCATCTTGGCCTTTTAGGTGTAGTGCGGAAGCTATGACGGAGTAATCCAGATATAGTTGTCACGCGATACTGCGCTCAGATGAGTCTTTCTTGAGAATATTACTAATTACCGAGTTAATCGGGAAGTTGGTAATATCCAAAGGAAGGATGTAGACCCTGGGAACCTCTAGAACCTTGTTCGACAGGTGATAACTTTTTAGACCAACACCTTATGGGTAGTACCTTCAACCTCATGCTCGTGACGTTGAACCTATGAACCATATATGTGTGATCTTGTGTGTGATTGTTTCATCATGCATCCATGCACTCATAAACATCTTTTGAAGAAAAAAATATTTCAAGGGATTTAAAGGTTGACTATTTGTGAATATCTCAGGTACTATTAACCATGGATTCTGGAAAGAGAAAAACCGGGAAATACAATTTCAAGGATCCCAAGATAGATAAGTTGATCAGTCTAATTCCAGAGATCGAGTGTTCTGCAGACTTTCGGAAGAAGTATGGATCCATTATTCCTCTCATGAAGCTGAAGATGAAGGAGGGTATTCTCTTGACCATGGTCTAGTTCTATGATCCGGTGTATCACTATTTTACTTTTCCCGATTATCAGTTGATGCCTACACTAGAGGAGTATTCCTATCTATTGGATTTACCTATTACCGATCGTGTTCCTTTTACTGGTTTGGAGGGTGAGCCAAAACCACATGAGATTGCTGCTTTGATTCATCTGGGGAAGTCTGAGGTGGAAGCCCATATGACTACCAAAGGAGGGATTAGAAGATTACCAGCTCAATTCTTGTTGGATAAAGCTCGTTACTTTGCTAGAATAAAGAGTACAGTTGCTTTGGCCATCTTTGCTTTACTTGCTTATGGATTATTCTTATTCCCTAATGTGGATAAGTTTGTCGACATTAATGCTATCAGGATTTTCATGATTGGAAACCCGGTTCCTACAGTATTGGGTGATGTTTATTACTCTGTTCATCTTCGGAGTTCCTATCATGGGGGAATGATTATCTGTTGCACGCCTCTGTTATACCGGTGGTTCATCTCTCATATGCCTCAGTCTGATGCTTTTTGGGATGTCAAGAAGGAACCCCGTTGGGCTCCTAAGATCATGGCACTTACTCACTCGGATATTGATTGGTATCATCGAGATTATCAGGATATAGAGATTATTGACAGTTGTGGTAGTTTCCTCAATGTACCTTTTCTTGGTACAAAGGGAGGAACTAACTATAACCCTATTTTTGCATGGCGACAACTTGGTTATCCGATGAGGGATAAACCAAACAGTATTCATTTGAGTAGTTTCTTTCTGAAGGAAGGAGAAGACCACAGGGAAGCTATGGAGAAGATTGCAAAGGCTTGGCGTCACATTCATAAGAAGAGTAGGAAGGATTTGGGACCTAGGGGTGTTGTTTCTTTGGAGCCATATCTTCAGTGGGTCCGATCGAGAGCCATTCAGTTGAAGATGCCGTATACTCGGGAGACACCCATGCCTGATTTGTTTGTAAAGACCACTCCTCCTTTGTTAGATGATCTAGAAGAGCCGCAGCTTGCTTTGGTTAGGATGCAACAGGAAAGGGATGCTTGGAAGAACAAGTTCCAGACTTTAGAGAGTTCCTACAGAGCAGACCTGAAGGAGAAAGACGATTTGATCAAGATCCTTGAGAGTCGAGCAGTAGAGTCTATGGAGAGGCAAGGGGATTTATTTTCCCCTAAGCCTCAAACAGGTGCTAATTACTCACTTTCTGATCCAGATGATTAGAGGGAGGTTGCCATCAGACACGTGGAAGAAAACCAGAGGTTGAGGGCTCAGATTGCCAGGCTCACAGGGAAGTGCCAGCGTACAGATTGATCTCCATCAGTTCTTTTTTTCTCAAGATTTTTTATTTTCTTCTTGTACTTGGGATCATTGAAACTTGTAATCCATTTTGAAGTTATTATAATAAAAAAATTCAGTATTTCAAATGCGTTATTATTCTGATATTTGCAATATGTCTATAAACGTTAAATCCCTTAAAATATTAAATGATAAAGTAAAAATAATCATATGCATATCATGAATCATATTGCACATATTTCTTTCATTTATTATGCATATCCAGGTGCCTTACCCAGCTTCTTTACTCTGTTCAGCAAGCTGAATCATCACTACAACACTCGGGCTAACTTCAAAAAGAAGATGGACAACTTGGAACAGGAAAATCGCGAGCTACGCGAAGAAGTTTCTGCTTTGAAGGCTGGCTTGGCCAACTTGACTAATCTGATAGAAGCTCTGGTGGTTGCTCAGAATCATCCACTGAGTGTTCAACCTCAACCAACAAGGGAAAATGCTAAAGTTCCTACCGTTCCTATATTCGCTACTCTAGCTGTTGTTCAAAATCGTATGCCTCAGGGTTATCCATGGGGAACGCCAGAGAACTTTGCACCTGAAGGTTTCAATTTGAGCCCCCAAGATGCTCCAGTAGTTCAAAATGTTGTTACTCCAGCACCTCCTGTGGTGCATACTGTTCCTGCTGCACCTCCTTCAGTGAATTTGGTTCCATTTGTTAATGAAGATATGTGTCGTCCTTTCCCTCCGCCGAGTGAAGACTTGGGTCTTTATGACAGAATGGATGATTTCCAAGAGCAGTTTGATAGAATGCAAAGAGAGATGAAGGCTCTTAGGGGAAAAGAGCTATTTGGGCAGAATGTGAATGAGCCGTGTTTGGTCCCGAATGTTAAAGTGCCTGCTAAGTTCAAGGTCCCGGAGTTTGAGAAGTACAAGGGCAACACTTGCCCTCGTGCTCACTTGGTGATGTACGTGAGGAGAATGTCTACCCACACCGATGATCAGCGTCTGCTGATTCACTTTTTTCAGGATAGTCTGACCGGCGCAGCGTTGAAGTGGTACATGAGTTTAGACAGCTCCAACATCCATACTTTTAATGATTTGGGAGAAGCATTCATCAAACAGTACAAGTACAATGTGGACATGGCGCCCGACCGCGACCGGCTTAGTGCCATGGTTCAGAAAGACAAAGAATCGTTCAAAGAGTATGCGCAGAGATGGTGCGAAGTGGCTACACAAGTAATTCCTCCCATGGAGGAGAAGGAAATGACTAAAATTTTTCTGAAGACGCTGGGCGCTTTCTACTATGAAAGAATGGTAGCAAGTGCCCTAAGTGATTTTATAGAAATGATAGGAATGGGTGTTCGCCTAGAAGAGGCAGTAAGAGAAGGTCGTTTGACAAAGGGTGAAGGATCCGGAGGTGTGAAAAAGCCAGCTTATGGGTTTACAAAGAAGAAAGAGG
This sequence comes from Vicia faba, assembly GCA_948472305.1. NCBI lineage: Eukaryota > Viridiplantae > Streptophyta > Magnoliopsida > Fabales > Fabaceae > Vicia > Vicia faba. Next base: position 823,956,160 of record OX451741.1, read on the forward strand.
GGGATACAAATGATGTTAAACAAGAGAGGAGAGTGAACGCTCCTAGAAGGAATTATCAGCGTCACCAGCAAGTTGCCTCAGTTACTCCTGTTATGAATGTTGCTCCGACTACCGTTGCTTATCAAAGACAGTCCCAGCAGGGGAACCAAGGGAATAATCAGAGATGGGAGAACTATGACCCTATTCCCATGAGCTATGCAGAACTACTACCTGCGTTGATTCAGAAGAAGTTGGTCCAAACACGACCACCTCCAGCCGTACCATCACCATTGCCTTGGTATTACAAAGTAGACCAGACGTGTGCCTTTCATCAGGGAGCACCAGGGCATAGTGTTGAAAATTGTTATCCTTTGAGGAATGAAGTGCAAAGGTTGGTGAAATCTGGAATTCTATCTTTCAAGGACATGTGACCTAATGTGAAAGATAATCATCTACCCAAACACAGAGGAGTGAATGGTGTAAATATGGTGTCCGGTTGTCCATGCGACTTTCAGATTTTTGACATTAATCTGGTTAGAGGAGATTTAGTGAAGATGCATGCAGACCTCTGTGAATTCAGTTATTATACGCATGACCACACTGGTTGTGCTGTTTGCAGTACAAACATACATGGTTGCGAGAAGATAAAGGTTGATTTACAGGAGATGATGGATGAAGGTTTAATCTATATAATCAGGCCTAGGGCAGAATATGAAGAGGAAGTGAATATGGTTTCTGGATGTCCAGGTGAATTCAGAATTTTTGATGTGGAGCATTTGAATGAGTATCTCGTACAGTTGTGTGCTACCTTCTGCCGTACTGCTGGTCAGGTGGAACACCAATATGGATCTTGCATAGTTTGCTGTCGAGACCCCCGAGGATGTTCTATTGTGAGAGAGGGTGTTCAATTGTTGTTAGACAATGGAACTCTCAAGATCACAGGTCAGAGGGATGATTATCACGATATTGATATGGTTGAAGTTTGTTTGATGGAAGAAGAGTCAGAGGAAGAGTATGCCTCCGCAGATGAGTATTTCTCTTTGGACAAAGATTTGTTTGCCGGAAATAACCTTTTGATGACTAATTATGTTGAGGAAGGGGTAAATGTAATTGTACCTTGTTTTGGTGCACCCGCTCATCTTTAGGTGGAGTACCATAGCAAACCAGCTGTTACCCCATTGGTAATTAGTCTGCCAGGTCCTGTTCCCTATAAATCAGATAAGGCTGTGCCTTACAAATACAACGCTACAATCTTGGAAGATGGGGTGGACGTTCCCATCCAGCCAATGCCAAATGTTGGAAATATAGCTGATCATAGCAGGGTGACCCATAGCGGTCGTGTGTTTGCGCCGGTTATTCGAAGAGATGTTGTTGCTGGAAAGAAAATTGTTGAGAACAATGAGCCTAAGAAGGCTGCAGGAGAGACTAGTGGAGCTACATTATAGAAAGAAGTGGATGATATCTTGAAGATAATTAAGATGAGCGATTACAAAATTGTAGATCAGCTACTGCAGACTCCTTCAAAGATATCCATCCTAGCTTTATTGATGAATTCCTCCGCTCATAGAGAATCACTGATGAGAGTACTAGACCAAGCTTTTGTGGAGATTGACATGCCATTAGATCAATTCAGTAGCATAATTGGAAACATTACGTCATGTAACGACTTGAGTTTTTGCGATGATGAGTTACCAGATGAAGGGAGGAATCACAACCTGGCCCTCCACATATCTATGAACTGCAAGAATGACTCGCTATCCAATGTGCTAATTGATAATGGATCCGCGTTGAATGTTATACCGAGGAGTACTCTCATGAAGTTAAAGTATCAGGGAACACCTATACGCCCGAGTGGTATCATTGTGAAGGCTTTTGATGGGTCGAGGAAATCTGTCATCGGTGAAGTGGACTTGCCCATCCATATAGGACCACATCTGTTCTTGATAAACTTCCAGGTCATGGACATTATTCCCGCGTATAGTTATTTTCTAGGACGGTCATGGATACACGAAGCAGGGGCTGCCACTTCAACTCTGCATCAGAAGCTAAAATTTGTGCGTGAAGGGAAGGTAGTGGTCATAAATGGGGAGCAGGCATTGTTGATATCCCATCTATCCTCTTTCAGTATTGTAGAAGCGGATGAGGTTGCTGTTGGAACCTAGTTCCAAGCCCTATCCATTGACAACATAAGGAGGAATGAGAGTTCTGTGGTTTCCCTGAAGGACGCGCAACAGGTTGTGTGCAATGGTTATAATACAGTTTGGGGACGACTTGTGGATCCACCCGTGAACAAAAACAAAGTTGGTTTGGGTTTCTCTTCGAGGAATGGCAAAGGCGAAAATTTGAAGTCAAAGTCTTCTGTGAACAATTATCAGGATGTTTTCCGCAGCGGAGGCTACCTCTATCCAATTGGTTCTGGAATTAATGCTGTCGAAGAGGATGAAGTAGAGCAGGAAGTACCGAATTATGTGACGCATGGAGTCCGAGTTCAGAACTGGGTCACCATTGATGTTTCTTCTTGCATACATGTTTCAAAGTAATTTTTTTTGTTAATCTATTTATTTCTTTTGAAAAGCTTTCACTCTGCCCAAGGTGGGAGTATTAATGTTGTAGGGCTCATCTGTTTGCTATAGCTTTTAAGATCATTAATAAAAGTTGTCTTTACTTCCAAAATTATGTCTTTTATTTTCTGCTTTTTTCTTGGGAAATGGTAAACAAAAAAAAAACCCTTTCAAAATAAATAATAACTGAAAATTAATATGCATGATCACTTGTTATATGTGTCAGTTTCTAAAAGCAATCATAAATCACATGTGCAGATTAATTAAAAAACCCGTTGAATACAATGACCCTGCGCCCTCTCCCAACTTTAACTGTCCTGTGTTTGGGGCTGAAGAAGAAGATTATGATGAGATTCCAGAAGAGGTATCACGGTTGCTTGAGCATGAGGAAAATACCATTCAGCCATATAAGGAGCCTTTGGAAGTGATTAATTTGGGTTCAGAAGAAGATCCGAAGGAAGTTAAGATTGGAGCATCGTTGCATCCTGATGTAAAGAGTGGGTTGATTGAGCTGTTGAAAGAGTATGTGGATATTTTTGCTTGGTCTTATCAAGATATGACTGGTCTAGATACAGACATTGTCGAGCATCGTTTGCCGTTGTAGCCAGAGTGTCCGCCAGTTAAACAAAAGTTGAGAAGAACCCACCCAGATATGCCAATATTGTCCCAGTACCGAAAAAAGATGGAAAAGTCCGCATGTGCGTAGATTACAAAGATCTAAATAAAGCTAGTCCAAAAGATGATTTTCCTTTGCCTCACATTGACATGTTAGTGGATAGCACAGCAAAATTCAAAGTATTCTCGTTCATGGACGGATTTTCCGGGTATAATCAAGTAAGAATGGCTCCAGAGGACATGGAAAAAACAACGTTTATCACACCCTGGGGAACATTCTGTTACAGAGTGATGCCCTTCGGGTTGAAGAATGCTGGTGCAACGTACCAGAGGTCTATGACAACCCTATTCCATGATCTGATGCGCAAAGAAATCGAGGTATATGTTGATAATATGATTACCAAATCCCAGACTGAAGAAGGGCATATAGAAGATTTGTTGAAGTTGTTTCAGCGTTTGAGGAAGTATCGTCTCCGCTTGAATCCAAATAAATGCACCTCCGGAGTTAAATCGAGGAAATTGTTGGGTTTTATTGTAAGCCAGAAAGGAATTGAAGTTGACCCTGATAAAGTCAAAGAAATTCAAGAAATTCCAGCACCAAGAACTGAAAAGCAAGTCAGGGGTTTCCTCAGATGTTTGAATTATATCTCCAAATTCATTTCCCACATGACTGCAACGTGTGAACCAATCTTTAAGTTGTTAAAGAATGATCAAGGTTGTGTGTGGAAGGATGACTTCCAAAGGGCATTTGAAAGTATTAAAGAGTATCTGCTTGAACCTCCTATCTTGCTCCCTCCCGTAGAAGGAAGACCGTTGATTATGTATCTAACAGTGTTAGATAAATCCATGGGTTGTATTCTGGGACAACAAGATGAAACGGGAAAGAAAGAGTTCTCCATTTATTATCTCAGCAAAAAGTTCACTGATTGTGAGTCGCGGTATTCCATGCTAGAAAAAACGTGTTGTGCTTTGGCCTGGGCGGCAAAGCGTTTGCGGCAGTATATGTTGAATCACACCACTTAGTTGATCTCCAAAATGGATCCAATCAAGTATATTTTTGAGAAGCCTGCTTTTACTGGGAGAATTGCCCACTGGCAGATGTTGTTATCTGAATATGATATCGAATACCGCACTCAAAAGGCTATTAAAAGTAGTGTGTTGGCAGATTACCTTGCTCACCAGCCGGTGGAGGATTATCAGTCTGCAGAGTATGAATTCCCCGATGAGGATGTGATGTTCCTAAAAGTGAAAGATTGTGATGAACCATTTCCTGAGGAGGGCCCCGGCCCTGAATCTCGTTGGAGTATGATATTTGATGGAGCTGTGAATGCTTATGGTACAGGAATTGGTGTTGTGATTGCTACTCCTCATGGATCACATATTCCTTTTACCGCAAGGTTAACATTTGATTGCACTAATAATATGGCGGAATATGAGGCTTGCATCATGGGTCTTGAAGAAGCTATTGATCTCAGAATTAAAATTCTAGATGTATATGGTGATTCAGCTTTGGTAATAAATCAGATTAAAGGAGAATGGGACACTCGTCACCCTGGCTTGATCCCTTACAAAGATTATGCTAGAAGATTATTACCCCTTTTCAATAAAGTTGAATTCCATCACATTCCTAGAGATGAAAATCAAATGGCAGATACTCTGGCAACTCTGGCTTCCATGTACCAAGTGAATACTTGGAATGATATACCCTGAATTACGGTTCGACGACTGGATAGGCCCGCTCATGTGTTTGCAACAGAGGAGGTAGAATATGAAAAACCATGGTGTTATGATATCAAGCATTTTCTTCAGACTCAGGAATACCTGATTGGTGCGTCAAAGAAAGATAGAAAGACACTGAGAAGATTGGCAGGCAATTTCTTCCTCAGTGAAAATGTGTTATACAAGAGAAATTATGACATGGTCCTGCTCAGATGCGTGGATAGACACGAAGCGTACATGTTGATGCATGATATTCATGAAGGTTCATTTGACACTCATGCTAATGGACATTCGATGGATAAAAAGATGCTAAGGGAAGGTTATTATTGGTTGACAATGGAGTCGAACTATTACAAATTTGCAAAGAAGTGCCATAAATGCCAGATTTATGCAGATAAGGTCTATGTGCCCCCGACACTCCTCAATGTGATTTCCTCTCCATGGCCTTTCTCTATGTGGGGTATTGACATAATCGGGATGATAGAACCCAAAGCTTTGAATGGGCACCGTTTTATCTTGGTAGCAATTGACTACTTTACCAAATGTGTAGAGGCTACTTCATATGCCAATGTTACCAAACAAGTGGTCGTACGCTTCATCAAAAACAATCTTATATGCCGGTATGGTGTGCCGAACAGAATCATCAATGACAATGGCTCAAATTTGAACAACAAGATGATGACAGAACTGTGTGAAGAATTCAAGATTTTCCATCACAATTCATCTCCACACAGGCCAAAGATGAATGGGGCTGTTGAAGCTGCTAATAAGAATATCAAGAGAATTATCCAGAAAATGGTTGTCACTTATAAGGATTTGCATGAAATGCCCCCCTTTGCTCTGCATGGATATCGAACATCTGTTCGCACTTCAACAGGAGCAACCTCGTTCTCCCTAGTGTATGGAATAGAAGCTGTACTCCCTGTCGAGGTAGAGATTCCCTCGTTACGTGTGATAATGGAAGCTAAGTTGACAGAGGCTGAATGGGTCCAGAACAGGTTTGACCAATTGAATTTGATTGAAGAGAAGAGGATGACAGCTTTATGTCATGGGTAGTTATATCAGAAAAGAATGAAGAAAGCATTTGATAAAAGGGTCAAACCTCGTGAATTCAGGGAAGGCGACCTCGTGCTCAGGAAGATCATGTCTTTCAACACTGATTCTAGGGGAAAGTGGACTCCCAATTTTGAAGGCCCGTATGTTGTCAATAAAGCCTTCTCTTGTGGTGCATTAATTCTTGAAACTATGGATGGCGATGATTTCCCACGTCCCATGAATGCTGATGCAGTCAAGAAATACTTCGCCTAAAGAAATAAAAGAATAGCTCGCTAAGTTGAAAACCCGAAAGGGAGGCTTAGGAAAAAAGGAGCGTCTCGGTAGGCCGAAAACCCGAAAGGGCGGTCTAGGCAAAAATTAGAGACATAAACATAATAAATTTCCCGCTAAATTGAAAACCCGCAAGGGTAGCTTAGGCAAAAGTTAGGGATTTTCTTGGCAAGTAACTACGTCAGACAAGACTTGATCGTTGAAGCAACGATCTTCTCGGATTCTCATTGTGATGCGGTGGGAGAACTGACTTGAGGTTTTGCGTTTGTGTTTGCAAATGTTGCGGTTAGCAAGAGTCGCCACCGACTTTTGTTTTATCCAAAAGGAAAGGTAAAAAGCACAGGAAAGACCTTTGAGATGTTTTCTTGAGTTTGGGGGGTAGATTATGAAAAGGGAAGGTGCTAGCACCCTTTTCATCCATGGTTTTCCATGGGCTCTTAGTTACTTGTTTAGATCACTTGCTTTGCTTTTGAAATTGTTTGAAATGGTGCTCTGTGTGGTTTTTTGAAAGTATTTTGAAAAGAGGCCTTTGCTTAGGCAATCTTTGCAATGATTCTTGTTCGTAAGAATGTATACAGAGATGTTTGTCTTTTGAAAAATGTTTCAATGTTTTGAAAGTTGTTTGGAAATGTTTTGAAATGTGTGTGTGATTGTTTTTGAAAATAGCAAGGATTGTTTGCAAATTGATCAAGTTACTAGAAGTTATCTACCTACTCAAAAGTCTTTCTTGTACATTTCCATTCCTTTGACATTGTTGATTTACCATTGGTTTGGTAAACAACCCTATCTTTGGATGTTTAAATGGGACGGGCGTGGGTCATTGTATGACCATGATAGCAATATTGCCAAGTATCTTTAGCATTTTGAGGGACCAAGATCATTTTGTTTAGGCAACCTTTTTATAGCGTCATTGAGGGACTATGATCTTTTGTTTTGTTTTGTTTTGCCAAGATACTTTGCATGTATACCATGGCCATTTTAAATTAGGCAACCAAGTGGGTGAAACCCTAGGGGTGCTTGTGTGTAATGCGTTGTCATTTTACATGCATTTGCTTGTCTTGTATTAGGTCATTCTATTTGTTTGATTTTTGTCTTATCATGCAAAACCCTAACTTACTACACAAGGCATAAATGCGATAAATTGCGTAAAGTAAACTAAACTATTACAACAATTATTATGGGAGGGGGATACAAGTTTTTGAATGGGGATATTTGCACAAAATAAAACCCTAAAATACTATTACAACCCAATTGAATTATTGTACAAGATAAATAAATATACAAATATTTAAATATGCAAATAAAATGTATTTATGCAAAAATGTCTTGTATTAATTTTATGTATGAGAAAATAAAATTATTTAAGTCCTAAAAAATAAGAAAAAATAACATTATTATTTTTGAAAGGGGAAACCCTAATTTTTAATTTAAAAGAAAATTATGCTTTCTATTATTATTTTGTCTATTTTTGTACAAGAAAATAATAAATAAAATTATGTATAAATATTAAAAATTAAAATGTGTATGAAAATAATATTTTATGTGAAAAATAATAAAATAAAAATGTATAGTATTTTTATTAAATGTTTTTATGAATAAATAAGAAAATAAGCTCTATTTATTAAAATAAAACTATTTTATATGTGGAAAAAATAATAGAAATAAAATAAAATTGCAAAAAATTAAGAAAATTATTTTTGTGATTTTTAATGTTCAGAAAAAAATAAATGCAAGGTAAAAATATAAAATATGCAAGAAAAATGCAAAAATATATGAAAATAGGTCAGGGGGTGCAAATAATAGTCAGGGGGGTATGGGAAGCAAAACAGAAGCCCAAGGCGTGCCAGGCCCAGGACATAATCCATGTCCTCCAGCTTCTTCCATTTGCGCGCGTTTCTGCCTTCAAACTGCAACTTGCTATTCTTTGCATAAAATTAAAAACTTGTAACATGAAAAATGTAGCATTTCATCACACGACTCCAATGATATAAAATTTGTAAACTAACTCTCAAAGATCAGAGAGAATTTTATCACCCCTAACTTCTGACCTAGTTTTCTCAGCATGTTCATCATTCAGATTCTCTTAGCTCAGTTAATATAAATGACAACTATGCATATGTACAACTTCACCATGTTAAGGACTACATCTTTGCTTCACAAATACAAAACTTGAGGATTCCTAAATAGAGAGATAGAGTTTTGAAAAATACCTTGTCCAGCTGGATTTGGATATGGAAATGTGGGGACTTTGAGTGAGGCCTAAGGATCGTGTGAGCTTCCTTGAAGCTCCCTCAAGCTATTCCAATGCTTAGTTGGCCTTGTGGATGGCTGAAACTCCGTGTAGAAGTCAATCTGCAACCTTCAAGTTTGAAAATGGTGATGTCTGAAACAGGGCTCACAGTCACAGGGTGAATGCTTGGATAGTTTGGATATGATGTGGATGAAGTGTTTCAAAGGTTAAAAGGCAAAACGCACGAGCCAAAATGAAGTTGGCAAGAGTTTTGCAGAAACTGCTATGTCTTGGCAGAAAAATATGTTTTTTGGGTTTGGGAGAGTTTCAGATCATAAGAATTCGTGTGCTAGCTTTCAACAAGTTTGTGAAATGTGTTTTGAATGAGGCCAAGTCCACTCTTTAACAGATGTGCAAGTTCTTTGGACTTTTGCAACTTTTCTTGCTTTTGAAGAAAAGTGAAGTGACTTGTGCCAAAGGATTGTACTTGCTTGCTTGCTAGATGCAGAGGGTTGGTATGCTTTGCTTGATATCTATGGACATTGCTTGTGACAAAAGAACAGGTCCAAGGCTCAAGGATAGCAAAGTTGCAAAAAGCTTGCTTTATGAAAATGGCAATGTGCCCTTTATGCCATTTATGGATTTATTCTTTGTACAATGCTTCAAAAGCCAAAATAAAGCCATTATCCAATGAGTTAGAATTTAATTTTGGAGTGTAGATGGATTTTAGGACCTGTAATGCAAGGTACAAGCATGCTTGATCAGATTTGCAACTTGACATTTTATAGAAATGGCTTGATCAAAAGTGATAAAATACCATTTTCTCTTCTTTGATTCTCCATAACCACAAATGATCTTGGAGAGTTCTTGGACATTTTGGAAATCTTGCAACATGATCTACAATCCATATTTGAAATTAATTTTGAGATACCTCTTGGAACTAGGTGAAAAATGCCCATGAAGTTGGGTCAAAAACCTGCCTAAACTAGGGCAAATTTTCACTAAGTCATTTAGTTCATGGACCCTTATTCACAAATTCATAACTTGAGAACCAAGCCTCTTTTGGGAAAACTTTGTGAATCAAAGTTATATATTTCATGGAGGAATACAACTTTCATGTTGGAAGTTTTCTTTGAATCAAATTGCATCATGGTGAAAAAGTGGTGAAAAGTTGGGAAAAAATAAGAAAATTTCCAGACTTAGAAAATTTCTAAGTTATGAAATTTTCAAATTCAAAACCCTAATTTGAAATTTTGGGTTTCTTGATCAACAAGTTTCACATTTTGACATATCTTGATGAGTCATGACCCTTGGCACTTGATTTTGACCAAAAAGTTAAAGTTTGACTTTTCAATATACAATTGACTTTTGATCAGTTGACTGGAAAATTCATCTGTCAATCCTATGTACTTGAGATCTTTTGAACCATGTGATTAGGTCAATATGATGCCATTGAGTCCTTGTAATCATGCTTGAACCCAATTGGACATTGGTTAGGTTAAAATTCAGAAATTGTCCTTTCTCAGTCAAAACCCTAATTTTGACTATTTTGCCCTTTTGATGATTTGATCAAATTTCTTGAGGAGTTGTGGTCCAACCTTGATAAAATGGTACATAGGAGTCTAAAATGTTGTTGTGGATAAAAAATTATGAAGTTTGACTGTAAATTGGCCATGGTTGACTTTTTCTCCAATGCAACTGATTTTTAGGTCAATTGTCCAATTGACTGAGCAAAAATGTGATTCAAAGCTTGAAACTTGGTATGAGAAATCTTAGAGGTAAAACATGATGTATTAAAGTCACATGAAGCATTGGTGGTCCAAAAATCCTTTTGCCAACTCAAACCCTAATTTCAGGCTATCAGTACAAGGTGATGTCTTGAGCAGACCAAACCCTAATTTCAGGCTATCAGTACAAGGTGATGTCTTGAGCTGACCAAACCCTAATCTTGTCTTGAGTCCAAGAAGTCTTGTGAGAGAAATCTTGATAAATGAGAGGGCAAATTTTGGGGTACAACAGCTGCCCCTGTTCAATATTCTTGAACCTGAAGAGTTAGATTGGCGAGCTTTGCCATTCGTGACTCGAAGGTAAAAGATGATTGGACACTAGAGTGCCTATAAATTTGTACTCGTCAAAGTGTAGTTGAGAGAATGGGCTTAAAGATTCCATTTAGAGAGGTGATAAAATATTGTTGGAGATGGGCTTGTAGATGCCATCCAAGAATGTTTGCTGAGTTGTAAGTTGTAAGTTAAAAGAATGAATATCAGAATGGTGTCCGTGTCTGGAACGTATCTGAGCTGTATCTGGAGACTGAATCTGTGTGAGCGATAGAATAACATCCGTGTCTGGAGCGTCTCTAAGCTGGGGAAAATCAGAATAAGCGACAAAATTGAAACCGTGTCTGAAGCGTATCTGGACTGTATCTGAATTTTGAATCTGAATGAGTAATAGAATAGCATCCGCGTCTGTATCGTATCTAAATTGTATCTGAGATCTGAGTCTGAATGAGCAACAGAATGACTTTCGTGTCTGGAGTGTATCCGTACTGTATCTGAATCGGAAAACTGGATAAGGGCCAGAATGGCATCCGTGTCTGGAGCGTATCTGAACTGGAATCTGAATAAGTGACAGAATGACTTCCGTGTCTGAAGTGTATCTGAACTGTATCTGATAGTTGAAATCTGAATAAGTATCAGGATGTCATCCGTATCTGGAGCGTATCTGAACTGTATCTGAAATCTGAATCTGAATGAGCAACAAAATAACTTCCGTGTCTGGAGTGTATCTGTACTGTATCATGATTGTATACCATTAACGGTAGCTTGTTAATCTTATCCTGAAAAGGGTAAAACGTTAGCTGAAACACAAAGTTATGTTGCATGAAATGTATGATGCAATATATGTGTTTTATGATATATGGATGTAATGTATGAGCATGTAAGCTGATTTGCCGTGTTGCTGAGGAAAATAAATCCTTGACAGCTGGGGATGATAAAACCCTTGACTGCTGCCGGGGAAAATAAATCCCTGACTGCTGAGGATAAGAAATCCTGGGCGACTGTTGGGGATTAAAAAAAATCCTTAAAAACTTTCGTAGGGATACAAGGATCCTTCATGTCTTGAAGTTAGAGTATTGACAAAAATTCTGTTGTGAGAGTAATGCCAAACTGCTTGAGAAAATTGCTTGGGAAATCCAGAGAACCTTGATGACTTCTACTGGGGGTTAATCAATGGGAATCCTTATCCTGCTGGGGAATAGGGAAAGTTCTGATGACTTCTGCGGGGAATTAAGAATGAGAAACTTCATTCTGTTGAGGAGCAATGAAAACTTGGTGACTTTACTGGGGAATTAAGAATGAGAATCTTCATTTTGTTGGGGAATAGAGAAAACTCTATGGGGAGGAAAGCTTACTGCTGGGAAGTAAGTTCAGGAGTTTGGGTTGTCTGCCACTCTACTGGGGAGTTATCTTAGGTTGGGGAGAGACAAAGGTTAACTGCTATCCGGTTGATTTCCAGGCCTCAAGATAACTTGCTGGGGAATTTGGAGAAACTAGATGGTTTCTGCTGGGGATTGATAGTTAGAAGTTTTGGCTCCGCTGGGGATTGGGAGTTTGAAGTTTTAACTCTGATGGGGATTAAGGGTTTGAAATTTTAGCTCCGCTGGGGATCTAGATGATGTACTGTAGGGATTGCTCATGGAATAGCCTAAAGACGTTTTCCTATCCTTTCAGTCTGTCAGTAATTGTTCTCTTTCATTATGTTTATTTGTAAATAGTAATTATGTTCAAATGCATATCTTCATCAATGAATCATTGGACGTTTTTGCAAATAAAACACAAGTGTAAAAGAAAAAGGAAAATAGTTTTTGTACTTTGAAATAGATATCTTTGTATTTACTTTGAATAAGTGTTTTGTACAAAGGAGACAGACATCCTAGTAAGAGGATGGTGTCATAAAAAATGAGAAAATTTTTATACAAAGAAAGATAGCTATGTGTTATAAAAAATCCCATGGGGTTCCCATTCCGCTATAGCCTTCGTATCTTCGAATATCTTGTCTGTCCGTTGCTTCGTTCGAAGATGATTGAATCGATCAGAAACTCAGAGTTTGTCAGTGAAGAGATTGTCCTTAAAGTGATCCGACGATACATATTCATACGCTTTAATTCCCTAACTTTTTCCTGGACCGCCCTTTCGAGTTTTCAGTCCACCGGGAAACCCTTTTTTGCCCAAGTCGCCCTTTCGGGTTTTTAACTTGCCGGGTGTACAAATTTTTTTATTTATCCCTAATTTTTTCCTGAACCTCCATTTCAGGTTTTCAATTCACCGGGATGCCCTTTTTTTTTGCCTAGGTGTGTCAACTTAGCGGGTCTCTTATGCGTAGTATCTTTTGACTATGTCTGCGTTCGCAGGGTGTGGCAGATCGTCACTGTCCATGGTGGTTAAGATCATCGCCCCACCAGAAAAGATGTTTTTGATCACAAATGGTCCTTCATAGGTAGGAGTCCATTTGCCCCTGGGATCACTTTATGGCAAAATGATGCGCTTGATCACTAGATCTCCAACTTGATATGCTTGGCGTCTGACTTTCTTGTTGAAAGCCTTGATCATCCGTTTTTGATACGTCTGATCGTGGCAAAAAACAGTAAGTCTCTTCTCGTCAATTAAGTTCAAATGATCAAGTCGGGTCTGGATCCAATAGTCTTCACTCAAACCAACATCCTTCATGATCCTCAAGGAGGGAATCTGAACCTCGATAGGTAAAACAGCCTCCATGCCATATACCAAGGAATAGGGTGTTGCCGTAGTTGATGTGCGAGTCGTGGTACGGTACCCATGGAGAGAAAACGGTAACATCTCATGCCAGTCCTTGTAGGTGACTGTCATCTTTTGTATGATCTTCTTGATATTTTTGTTAGCAGCTTCGACTGCACCATTCATCTTTGGCCGATAGGGAGATGAATTGTGATGTTGAATTTTGAACTGCTCGCACAAGGCGGTGATCATAGTATTTTTAAGGTTTGTACCGTTGTCAGTGATAATCCTTTCGGGGATATCGTATCGACAAATAAGGTTCTGTCTGATGAAGCGGGAAACAACATTCTTAGTAACAGATGTGAAGGACGCTTCTTCGACCCACTTGGTGAAGTAGTCAATGACCACCAGAATGAAGCGGTGTCCATTGGATGTTGTAGGCTTGATCTCTCCAATCATTTCGATTCCCCACATAGCGAAGGACCAAGGAGCTGTTAAGACATTTAAAGGAACTGGAGGCACGTGGACCTTGTCTGCATAGATTTGACATTTATGGCAAGTCCGGGAGTGTTGATAGCAGTCAGCTTCCATGGTAGACCAGTAATAGCCTGCCCGTAGAATCTTCTTTGCCATCGTATGCCCGCTAGAGTGAGTGCCAAAGGTGCCCTCATGCAATTCAGCCATGATCTTTTCAGCTTCAATCTTGTCCACACAGCGGAGCAGAACAGAATCAAGATTGCGCTTGTATAGGATGCCATTGCTTAGGAAGAACTTAGCTGAGAATCTCCTTAAGAACTTTTTTTCGTTGACTGAAGCTCCTTTAGGATATTCTTGGGTCTCGAGATACCTTTTGACTTCATGAAACCATGGCTGGTCCATTACTTCTTCGGTATTAATCTCATGACAATGTGCAGGTTCGTCCATCCGTTCAATAGTGATTTGGGGAGCCTCATTATCCCAATCAAGTTTAAACATAGATGACATTGTAGCTAGAGCATCTGCTAGCTGATTTTCTTCTCGGGGGAAGTGCTTGAAGGTAATCTGCTCGAAATGTGGTAACAATGTCAAGACATGTTCTTTATAAGGGATGAGGTTAGGATGCTTAGTATCCCACTCTCCTTTGATCTAACTGATGACCGAAGCTGAGTCCCCAAACACATCTAAGGATTTGATTCCCAAGTTTATGGCTGCCTTGAGTCCAAAAATGCATGCCTCGTACTCTGCCGCCATGTTGTTCGTATAGTTGAAGCAAAGTCTGGAGGTGAAAGGAGTATGGCAACCTTCAGGGGATATTAGTACCGCTCCAATACTGTTGCCAAGTGCATTGGAGGCCCCATCAAAGTACAGGGTCTATCGGCATCCTTGTTCAGGTCCGTCATATGGTCTGAAATCTTCAACGTTGTCCAATGTCATGATGTCTTCATCAGGGAAGTCAAACTTCATGGATTGGTAATCTTGAACAACTTGATGAGCCAGATGGTCAGCTAGCACACTTCCCTTTATAGCTTTTTGGATCGTGTATTGTATGTCGTATTCCGTCAGGATCATCTGCCATCTAGCTATTCTTCCAGACAAAGAAGGCTTCTCAAAGATGTACTTGATCAGATCCATCTTGGATATCAACAAAGTGGCATGAGTCAACATATACTGCCTTAGCCGGCGAGCAGTCCATACCAAAGTGCATCAAGTTTTCTTGAGCACTGAATATCTGGTTTCACAGTCGGTAAAATTTTTGCTAAGGTAATAAATGGCATGCTCTTTTCGGCCAGACTCGTCATGCTGCCCCAGTACACACCCCATTGAATTCTCTAGGATGATCAGATACATAATTAGCGGTCTTCCCTCGATGGGTGGCATCAGGACAGGAGGTTCCAACAAATACTCCTTGATTCTATCAAAAGCAACTTGACATTCGTTGTTCCATCTGACTACCTGATCTTTCTTCAACAACTTGAAGATTGGTTCACAAGTAGACGTTAGGTGAGAAATGAACCTAGAAATGTAGTTTAGGCGTCCCAAAAAACCTCTGACCTCCTTCTCAGTGCGAGGAGCAGGCATTTCTTGTATAGCTTTGACTTTGGCAGGATCAACCTCGATGCCTTTGTTGCTGACAATGAAACCTAAGAGTTTACAGGACCGGACTCCCATTGTACACTTGTTTGGGTTCAGTCTTAGCTTGTACTCCTTCAACCTGACAAACAGCTTTTGCAAGTGATCAAGGTGTTCTTCTTCAGTTTGTGATCGGGCTATCATGTCATCTACGTAGACCTCTATCTCATGATGTATCATATCATGAAACAATGCTACCATGGCGCGTTGATAGGTTACCCCGACATTCTTCAGTCTGAATGGCATCACTTTGTAGCAGAACGTACCCCACTGTGTGACAAATGTAGTTTTCTCCATGTCCTCAGGTGCCATTTTGATCTGGTTATAGCCTGAGAATCCATCCATGAAAGAAAATACTTTGTGCTGAGCTGTGTTGTCGACCAGGACGTCGATGTGCGGAAGTGGAAAGTCATCTTTAGGGCTGGCCTTATTTAAATCTCTATAATCCATGCACATCCTGACTTTGCCGTCCTTCTTAGGCACGGGCACTATGTTAGCGACCCATTGAGGATAGGAAGTAACAGCCAGAAATCCTACATTGAACTGCTTCATAACTTCTGCTTTGATCTTCTCTGACATGTCAGGTCTCATGCGGCGGACTTTTTGCTTCACTGGTGGACAGTCTTCTCTTGTGGGTAGACGGTGTACCACAATGTCTGTATCAAGCCCCGACATGTCTTCATATGACCAGGCGAAGATCTCAACATAATCATGTAATAGCTGAATTAGGCGCTCCTTGACACTCGGCTCTAGATCGGAACCTATCTTGATTTCCTTTTTATCTTCCTTAGTACCCAAGTTGATTGTATCCAACTTCTCCTTATGAGGCTGAATTGCTCTTTCCTCTTGCTGTAGTAATCTGGCCAATTCCCCTGGCACCTCACAATCTTCCTCGCCCTCGTATTCGGCTTGGTAGATCAGATCTTCAGAGTCACTGAAGGCTATAGCAGTATCTTTACCCATGGGATTCGGAATGGAAGGGTACCTACATTTGTGAGTGTGGGTGTGTGTAAGGGTATAGCCATCTTAAAACAATAAAATTTAAAAGAAAGACAATGAGCATAAAAGGTTTATATGTGAAAAAGCGTCCATGATTCATTGAATGACATATGAAAATGAAATAAGAACCCTTACAAATGGACCTATGTGCCTCGGGTAAGACACAAGGTTGAAAAAGTACGAATTGTTTTGTGAATTATTACAGTCCAACAGAAATGGAAAAGATAAATTACTGCGGTATGAAAGTAATCGGAACAAAGTCTTTTGCTTCCCAGTTGCGCAGTCCTCCACTGACAGTAGGAAATATCCAATCTTCCAGGATGCCCTCTTCTTCACTGTCCTCTAGTGCATTAACCCCTCGGTGGCTGATCTTCACAGGTGGCCCTCCGGCACGGGCGCAGCGCACGGCCTTGTGAGCAGTCGAAGTGAACCCCAATCCGAATTTGTCTAATTTGAAAGGAAAGTCTGGAAGCTTCCCCCAGATGGTGGATCCTCCTTCTTCCACTACTGCCCTAGCATTCTTGAGAGATGACATTTGAGGTGGTGGTCTTGTGATCACAAGAGTTAAGGATACCGCCTTGGTCGCCGCTATTTCTTCAGAGACTTCTTCAAAATGTTGGAAAGGGGTCTCTATGAATTCACCATCTAACTCCACATAACGGAAGGAATTCAGATGACTAATCATATATTCCTCTTCCCCATGGACAATTATGATCTTCCCTTAGACGGGGTACTTGAGCATTTGATGCAAGGTGGAGGTGACGACATCGGCATTGTGAATCCAGGGACGTCCCAACAGGCAAGAGTAGGAAGGACGGATGTCCATCACGTAGAATGTCGAGTTGAAAACCTGAGTTCCCACCTTGATTGGGATGTCCACCTCCCCATGGACCATCCTCTTAGATCCATCAAAAGCTCTGACCACTATATTGCTGGGTTTCAGGGTTAGCCCCTCACAATCCAATCTATCAAGGGCTTTCTTCGGCAAGACATTTAAAGATGATCCAATATCAACCAAAACATGAGCTAGGGTTGTTCCTCTGCACTCCACTGAGACATGTAGTGCATCATTGTGTTTTCTCCCTCGGGGTGTCAAGTCAGCATCGAAGAAACCCAGGCCATTGTCAGCTGTCAGACTGGCTACACACTCTTGGAATTGGTCCACAAACGTCTCTTGCGGCACGTGCGCTGTCTTCAAAAACTTGACCAAAGCTTTAGGATGTGCCTCAGAGCAAAGCAGCAATGCTAACATAGAGATTTTGGACGGGGTCTGTCCCAATTGTTCAACAACATCATAATCACTTTTCTTAATGATCCTCAGGATTTCTTCCATCTCCTTCTTGGATGTTTCAGGAATAACTAGCGATTGAGCCTTCGTCAGGATAGGCTCCTCTTCAACATTCTTTCCTTTATTCTTGGCAGCGGAAGTAGGGATAGGAATTGTATCGTCTTTGTTGGCGGGTACACTTGTAGGTATAATTACTGGTGTAGAGGAAATCTTCGGAATGGCCACGGGTCCAAAGACTACTGTTGGAGGAGCAATCTCTGGAGAAAATATTCTTCCACTACGGGCAACCTTGCTTGTTCTGGCAATGTTACTGATGTCGGAATTGTCCTTTTCGGAGCTTTCTTCTTCGGCAGCCTATTCAATCTGTTTGATACCATGGTAGTAGATTTCTCCACCATAGTTCCATGGTACCATTTTATCGGATTTGTATGGGGCAGGCCCGGGCATTGTTATCTTCAACGGAGTAGTCATAGGAGCAGATGTAATCTTAACGGGTTTTTTAGGAACCCTGGAAGGATTGGCGTATATGGTTATTATTGAAATTTCTGGAACTGGAATGGGTGAAATAGGAGATTTCTCAAACAAAATTTCCTGGTTATCAATCAATTGTTGGATACCTTTCTTCAACAGAGGACAATCAAATGATGAGGACAGGTAAGCATGGAAATCTTGGTCACAACCTGGGAACACCCCAACTTTTAACAAATTCAACTTGATGGTTAGGAGAGGAGTTAACAGTTCATCCACAGTAGAAACAAACAGATCTTCCTCCAAAGCATTGGCATTGTGTCCATGCCTCGGCATCAGAGTGGAGATAACATTCGGTTTCTCAGGCGCTTCAAACTCAACCTCTTTCGCGTCTATCAGATCTTGAATCTTATTCTTCAGAGCCCAACAGTTGTCGGTGTCGTGCCCTGGACTTTCAGAATGGTACACGCATCTGGCGTTGGGATAGTAATATGGAGAAGTAGTATTAGGATTTTTTGGTGCCTCTTTCAAAGTGGCCAGATTCAACTTCAAGAGATGTGGTAGCACTTGGACTGGAGTCATGTTGATCTTGGTAAATTGCCTAACTGGCCTTTCTACCCTTTGCTGGTTATTTCTTTGCTGATTGTTTCTAGGCTGGTCTGATGCAGACTTCTGAATCATAACGACCCCCACTGTTGGTCGTCGCTCAGTTCTTCCCTGATTTCTCTGTGCATAGACATCAGACACTTCCTTCTTTCCAGTGAAGGGCTTTTTTACAGCTGTTGAGGCAGACACGTCCTTCTAAATCTTCCCATTTCTTATACCAGCCTCTACTCTTTCGCCAGTCAGAATCAATTCGGTAAACCCTGCAGAAGAACTCCCAATTAGATGATTGAAGAAAGGGCCTGAAAGAGTTCCCAAGAACATGTCCACTAGCTCCCTTTCAGATAAAGGTGGTTGCACCCTTTCGTCTAAATCCCTCCACTTTTGGGCGTAGTCTTTAAAGCCCTCATTGGTAGCCATAGCCATACTCTGTAGCTGAGTACGGGTCGACGCCAAAGCGGCGTTGTATTAATACTGTTTATAGAAGGCTGCTGCCAAGTCTTCCCAATTATGGACATTTGCCCTCTCCAACTAGTAGAACCAATCAAACTGCGTTCTTGATAAACTGTCCTGGAAAAAGTGGACCCACAAGGCACCCCATCGTACTTAGAAAACAGTGGCACTTTAAACTTTGGAGGGATTACTATTCCAGACACCAGCCCCAACTCCTCAAAATCTAGCCCTGGTACTCTTTGCACTTCCATAACAGCTAGACGTTCTTCCAGGTTTTTGTATTTGTCATCAGAGTAATCCTCTTCTTCCTCTTCTTCTGCTTCAGAATCTGATGGCACTGTCGCTCCTTTTCCTTTTCCTTCCCCCTCTTCAGATGTTTGTGGGAATTCCAAAGTCCGTCTGGCTTGTCCCTAAAATCTTCTACCCATGAGAACCACACCAGTCGGCTTCTTCTTATTTTTCTCTTTTTCTTTTTCTAGCAAAGTCTTCAGTTCCTCCTGCCCCTTGGCTAAAGTCATGAGCAACTGTTGAAATTGTGAATTCTGAGCTTGCAAATCTTTGACCATTTGTTCAATATCCATCTTGCTGAAATAAACAGCAGAGAGATGAGGAAACTTGGTGTGAAGACCTGTTTATGCATATGATGAATGATATGTATTCATGTAATGCTTTCAAGGATTCAGAAATTCAAATTTGTTTTAAACAAAAAAAGAAACACACGTCATATTAATAAGATAGAATTGTTAGTACATCAATGCCCCTTGGGCAAAATAATACAAAATTCTAAGGTAAAAAGACGTTGCGCATCCTCTTTGGTGCAATGTAGGTGTTGAGAGTCAGCTCTTCGTGAAGTAGCCGAGTGAGTTCCAAAACCTTCTTCTCGCTTGCTTAGAATTGGGCTTCGAAAGTATCGCGCTCTCCTTTGAGTTGTATCCAACTCCTTTGTAGATCTTCGAGTGATGTTGGCATGTCAGGGTGTAGGATGGTGTATGGAACCTCTCCTTCCTTAACAGGCTCTATAATCACTGGGAGAATGGAGGGATAAGGCATCATAAGACTTTGGGCGCGGGTTCGTACCCACTTGAGGTAAGGCTCAAGAGGGACGGAATTCTTGTGTCCCAGAGTCTTTCTATCCACCTTGTTGGGCATTCTCATAGCTCGGATTAATCTCTGATGGAGTCCTTGGTCGTCGTTGTTGTAGTCGAAAACCAAACCTTGAACCAGCATGTCATGTGGGCCATCCCTTCGGGCATAACCAAACTGTCTCAGAGCCAAACAGGGGTTGTAGGTGATGCCTCCCCTAATGCCAAGTAGAGGGACATTAGGGAATTCCCCACAGTGGTCAACAATGATGACATTCTCTCTGGATCGAGAACACCAATGAATATCTGAATGTGTAAGTGTCATTAACCGTTGTGACCACCTCAAACCCTGCTCATTCTTCAATACTGATTGGGGAAGATGAGAAATAAACCATCTTGCCAGGAGAGGACTGCAACACATGAGAACACCTATTTTCCTCATTGTACGATTGTGAAAAGAGTGGAGGATATCCCCAAGCAATGTAGGCACAAGGTTGCGAGACATGAAAATTTTGACAGCGCTCACATCTATGAGTTGGTCAGGGTTAGGTAACAAGACCATCCCATAGATGAGAAGAGCTACAATCTCCTCAAAAGCTTGTAAGTCTAGAGAATTCCAACAGCTTTGGGCCTTCTCAAACAGAAACTTTGACAAGAAGCCTTTGACACCACTTCTAGTTTCCCAATGTGTTGTGACATCAGATGAGTGCAAGTGCAGGGCTTGAGCAATCTCTTCTGGCTTCAGATATCTTTCCGTACCATTGAAAGGTAGTTGATTAAGAATAAGAATCCTCAAGAGTTGAGAGAATTCTTCCAAAGTAGGCACAAGCTGGTAGTCAGGAAATGTGAAGCAATGATGCAAAGGGTCAAAGAACTGGAAGAGAACTTTTAGCATATCCTCCTCTGTGTTGGTGGTGACCAAGTTGAGTAGACGACCATGTCTCTTGGTGAATGGAGAATTCTTTGGAATCCTTGAGGCTAGCTCCTTGAGCTGTGGAGGAATTCTTACAAGGTTGATCTGGATAGTTTTCCTGCGAAGTGAATCTATAACCTACAAAACAAGAACAAAGATGAATCTCCAAAATCCTTGAAATGGTTAGTGGATGCATATGATGTTTATGATGTCCATGATGTTATGCACAAGTATATATGTACAAGCAAGTCACATAAGTTCCTAGTTTAGGCTTGCATGGGGCTTCATAGGTAAGTACCCTCTTGAAGTTTAGTTGGCTCAACCTGTCCTAGAAATAGTAACCGGGTTCTAAGGAGTTCAATATCACTGGATTGTTTCCTTGTTCATTGTTTCAATTCAGCCTCTTTACTGGCGACCGAAATATTCCAAGGAACTAACCCTCAATGAGTGTATTATCGAGTATCTACCAACTTCAGACTGCACCAAAGCCAGTCATCTCACTACATCCTAAAAGGCCAAGTTGGTCAAGTAAAGGTTCTAGAAGTTCGTTAGTGCTTCATGACATCACTCAGCGACCCCGTATTCTCTTTGATTGACTCAAAGGCTACCAGTACCCACAAATATGTCACACTAACATAGCTATTGCTTAGACCATGTCGGTATACCCCACACAGTTTCCACAACGTATTGCTATTTACCTATAATGTTTCCCAAATCCGGGTAGAGGATTCAAACCCAAACAATAGAACCAAGATGTAAAGCAAACAAGTCAAGCAAGATAAGCATGTAAAGGTGATCTAAAACCCTAAGGTAACCCCACTTTTATTATTGTCCCCAGTAGAGTCTCCAGTTCTGTGATGCGGTGGGAGAACTGACTTGAGGTTATGCGTTTGTGTTTGCAAATATTGCGGTTAGCAAGAGTCGCCACCGACTTTTCTTTTATCCAAAAGGAAAGGTAAAAAAGCACATGAAAGACCTTTGAGATGTTTTCTTGAGTTCAGGGGGTAGATTATGAAAAGGGAAGGTGCTAGCACCCTTTTCATCCATGTTTTTCCATGGGCTCTTAGTTACTTGTTTAGATCACTTGCTTTGCTTTTGAAATTGTTTGAAATGGTGCTTTGTGTGGTTTTTTTGAAAGTATTTTGAAAAGAGGCCTTTTCTTAGGCAATCTTTGTAATGATTCTTGTTCGTAAGAATGTATACAAAGATGTTTGTCTTTTGAAAAATGTTTCAATGTTTTGAAATTTGTTTGGAAATGTTTTGAAATGTGTGTGTGATTGTTTTTGAAAATAGCAAGGATTGTTTTCAAATTGATCAAGTAACTAGAAGCTATATACCTACTCAAAAGTCTTTCTTGTACATTTCTATTCCTTTGACATTGTTGATTTACCATTGGTTTGGTAAACAACCCTATCTTTGCATGTTTAAACGGGACGGGCGTGGGTCATCGTATGACCATGATAGCAATATTGCCAAGTATCTTTATCATTTTGAGGGATCAAGATCATTTTGTTTAGGCAACCTTTTGATAGCGTCATCGAGGGACTATGATCTTTTGTTTTGTTTTGTTTTGCCAAGATACTTTGCATGCATACCATGGCCATTTTAAATTAGGAAACCAAGTGGGTGAAACCCTAGGGGTGCTTATGTGCAATGTATTGTCATTTTACATGCATTTGCTTGTCTTGTATTAGGTCATTCTATTTGTTTGATTTTTGTCTTATCATGCAAAACCCTAATTTACTACACATGGCATAAATGCGATAAATTGCGTAAAGTAAACTAAACTATTACAATAATTATTATGGGAGGGGGGATATAAGTTTTTGAATGGGGATATTTGCACAAAATAAAATCCTAAAATACTATTACAACCCAATTGAATTATTGTACACGATAAATAAATATACAAATATTTAAATATGCAAATAAAATGTATTTATGCAAAAATGTCTTGTATTAATTTTATGTGTGAGAAAATAAAATTATTTAAGTCCTAAAAAATAAGAAAAAATAACATTATTATTTTTGAAAGGGGAAACCCTAATTTTTAATTTAAAAGAAAATTATGCTTTCTATTATTATTTTGTCTATTTTTGTACAAGAAAATAATAAATAAAATTATGTATAAATATTAAAAATTAAAATGTGTATGAAAATAATATTTTATGTGAAAAATAATAAAATAAAAATGTATAGTATTTTTATTAAATGTTTTTATGAATAAATAAGAAAATAAGCTCTATTTATTAAAATAAAATTATTTTATATGTGGAAAAAATAATTAAAATAAAATAAAATTGCAAAAAATTAAGAAAATTATTTTTGTGATTTTTAATGTTCAGAAAAAAATAAATGCAAGTCAAAAATATAAAATATGCAAGAAAAACGCAAAAATATATGAAAATAGGTCAGGGGGTGCAAATAATAGTCAGGGGGTATGGGAAGCAAAACAGAAGCCCAAGGCGCGCCAGGCCCAGGACATCATCCCTGTCCTCCATCTTCTTCCATTTGCGCGTGTTTCTGCCTTCAAACTGCAACTTGCTATTCTTTGCATAAAATCAAAAACTTGTAACATGAAAAATGTAGCATTTCATCAAACGATTCCAATGATATAAAATTTGTAAACTAACTCTCAAAGATCAGAGAGAATTTTATCACCCCTAATTTCTGACCTAGTTTTCTCAGCATGTTCATCATTCAAATTCTCTTAGCTCAGTTAATATAAATGACAACTATGTATATGTACAACTTCACCATGTTAAGGACTACATCTTTGCTTCACAAATCAAAGCTTGAGGATTCCTAAATAGAGAGATAGAGTTTTGAAAAATACCTTGTCCAGCTGGGTTTGGATATGGAAATGTGGGGACTTTGAGTGAGGCCTAAGGATCGTGTGAGCTTCCTTGAAGTTCCCTCAAGCTATTCCAATGCTTAGATGGCCTTGTGGATGGCTGAAACTCCCTGTAGAAGTCAATCTGCAACCTTCAAGTTTGAAAATGGTGATGTATGAAACAGGGCTCACAGTCATAGGGTGAATGTTTGGATAGTTTGGATATGATGTGGATGAAGTGTTTCAAAGGTTAAAAGGCAAAATGCACAAGCCAAAATGAAGTTGGCAAGAGTTTTGCAGAAATTGCTATGTCTTGGTAGAAAAATGTGTTTTTTGGTTTTGGGAGAGTTTCAGATCATAAGCATTCGTGTGCTAGCTTGCAACAAGTTTGTGAAATGTGTTTTGAATGAGGCCAAGTCCACTCTTTAACAGATGTGCAAGTTCTTTGGACTTTTGCAACTTTTCTTGCTTTTGAAGAAAAGTGAAGTGACTTGTGCCAAAGGCTTGTACTTGCTTGCTTGCTAGCTGCAGAGGGTTGGTATGCTTTGCTTGATATCTATGGACATTGCTTGTGACAAAAGAACAGGTCCAAGGCTCAAGGATAGCAAAGTTGCAAAAAGCTTGCTTTATGAAAATGGCAATGTGCCCTTTATGCCATTTATGGATTTATTCTTTGTACAATGCTTCAAAAGCCAAAATAAAGCCATTATCCAATGAGTTAGCATTTAATTATGGAGTGTAGGAGGAGTTTAGGACCTGTAATGCAAGGTACAAGCATGCTTGATCAGATTTGCAACTTGACATTTTGTAGAAATGGCTTGATCAAAAGTGACAAAATGCCATTTTCTCTTCTTCGATTCTCCCTAACCACAAATGATCTTGGAGAGTTCTTGGAAATTTTGGAAAGCTTGCAACATGATATACAATCCTTCTTTGAAATGAATTTTTATATACCTCTTGGAACTAGGTGAAAAATGCCCATGAAGTTGGGTCAAAAACCTGCCTAAACTAGGGCAAATTTTCACTAAGTCATTTAGTTCATGGACCCTTATTCACAAATTCATAACTTGAGATCCAAGCCTATTTTGGGAAAACTTTGTGAATCAAAGTTGTAGATTTCATGTAGGAATACAACTTTCATGTTGGAAGTTTTCTTTTAATCAAATTTCATCATGGTGAAAAAGTGGTGAAAAGTTGGGAAAAAATAAGAAAATTTCCATACTTAGAAAATTTCTAAGTTATGAAATTTTCAAATTCAAAACCCTAATTTTCAATTTTGGTTTTCTTGATCAACAAGTTTCACATTTTGACATATCTTGATGAATCATGACCCTTGGTACTTGATTTTGACCAAAAAGTCAAAGTTTGACTTTTCAGTGTACAATTGACTTTTGATCAGTTGACTGGAAAATTCATCTGTCAATCCTATGTACTTGAGATTTTTTGAACCATGTGATTAGGTCAAGATGATGCAATTGAGTCCTTGAAATCATTCTTGAACCCAATTGGCCATTGGTTAGGTTAAAAATCAGAAATTGCCCTTTCTCAGTCAAAACCCTAATTTTGACCATTTTGCCCTTTTGATGATTTGATCAAATTTCTTGAGGAGTTGTGGTCTAACCTTGATCAAATGGTACATAGGAGTCTAAAATTTTGTTGTGGATCAAAAATTATGAAGTTTGACTGTAAATTGGCCATGGTTGACTTTTTCCCCAATACAACTGATTTTTAGGTCAACTGTCCAATTGACTGAGCAAAAATGTGATTCAAAGCTTGAAACTTGGTATGAGTAATCTTAGAGGTCCAACATGATGTATGAAAGTCACATGAAGCATTAATGGTCCAAAAATCCTTTTGCCAACTCAAACCCTAATTTCAGGCTATCAGTACAAGGTGATGTCTTGAGCTGACCAAACCCTAATCATGTCTTGAGTCCAAGAAGTCTTGTGAGAGAAATCTTGATAAATGAGAGCGCAAATTTTGGGGTACAACACTCATCATACTTAAACAAAAACTTCTGCTCAGGATTTTAAAAGTTGTTAGGGGGGATAGTGGTCATTGTATCTCGATGTATCTTTTCCATGTATTACCATTTCCCAAACTTTGTAATCATCCATGGAGTTTCTCCATTCGCGGACTACCATTCTATTAATAAAATTCGAGCTTTTGCCCAATTCTTTGTGTTGTTATTTTCATTTAGCTTGCAAAGACTCCATTTATTACTGATAATAACTGTTAAAGCAAAAAGATTAAAAAAAAGGGTAAGCAAAATTGACTTTTCAAAAAAAAAAGGGGGAGATCTTTACAATTCAATTTACTTTGGGATTTATGATGAAACAATGACAACAAGAATGGTGATCCCAAGAATGAACAAACTCTGGTTGCTTTAAGAAGATTTACTCCCTTCATGAAGGTTTTCTCAGGTTATTTTGCTGGTATGTGCGCAATCTTTGTGTGTTTCTCAGATTAGTTAAAGACGATATCAGTGGGTGCAAGGTACAGTATTGGGTTTGTGGTCCCATTATCCCCAGTCAAGTCTTGGTTCGCTTTTGATTTTGGGTTTGCATGTTCAGAAGCCTCTGTCCCAAATTTTCCAGCGAAGTCTCCCCTCATATCATGAAAGGTTTTATTCCCTTGGTGTGCTAAGATGTCACTCTTTTTGCAATATTGGCACTAATGTTGACTTCTTGATTTCCCGGGAAGGTTATCCCAGGGCATCTCTTGTTGGAATGAGTGTTCGTGATGAAAATTTTCAAATCCGCAGTTTTTTTTCTCCAGGGAGGTAGGCTTGAATCCCCCAATGAGGTTTGGTTGTGTCGGCGTCAGTCTGCTTTATTTGAGGCTGGTCTTGCAATCTTCAGTAGGCATGTTGCTTTTGGAAAACTGCTTCTCCAATGAAACCGGAAGAAGGGTGTTCTATCCCAGTATCTGTTTGATTTGGCTACATTCGAATTATGTTTTTCCTCAGTGCAGTTAAGGCAGGCAATAGGTTTGGTTTCCGCAATGGGTTTTACCTTTCTTGGATTGATATTTCTGGTTGAAGTTTAGCCCAATGTTGTTAGTACCTGAGGCGCTTTTGCTTGTTTGTACTGATTATGTATCCTTTTACTAGCATATGCACGATAACACTCATACATTCATACATACATCATGCATGGCTAAAAATCATCATTTATTGACATTGTGTTCTGACTTTCTTGCAGTGCTCTTTGTTTAGATGAATTTGGTTTTCCCTCTTGATTTTATTTCTCAAAGGATGAATCTTCATTGGCCGTCTTGCTCCCGTTTATTTATGATATTGGATCTATGGTTGTATGACAATATTATTTATGTTGGACTTCTGCGAACTTTGAGTTTTGGTTTGTGCATTTATTTTGCACGGGAATACTTTATCTCCTCAGCAGGAATATCGTGGAGTTTCCATGGGAAGTCATGTTTCTATCCCCAGGAAGTCATTTCTCTTTGCAATTCCCCTTGACAATGAGTAACAAGTCTCGTTATTTGAGACAACTTATGTTTGATCTTTTCCAAGCAAATTTCCTTGGTTAAAGAAGAAGTTGAGACCCGTTCTAGGTGAAACACCAGAATTTCGGGGGTAACTTGATATATTTTCTCTTTCTACCTTCAGTGAACATTGGTAGTACATTGGCAGTGAACGTTGGTGTTTATTATTTTTTTGGTATCTTCAGTGAACGTTGATAGTTCCTGGTCAGTGAACGACGGTAACTTGATATATTTTCTCTTTCTACCTTCAGTGAACGTTGGTAGTACATCGGCAGTGAAGGTTGGTGTTTATTATTTTTTTTGTTATCTTCAGTGAATGTTGATAGTTCCTCGTCAGTGAATGGAGGTAACTTGATATATTTTCTCTTTCTACCTTCAGTAAATGTTGGTAGTACATCGACAGTGAACATTGATGTTTATTATTTTTTGCTATCTTAAGTGAATATTGATAGTTCCTCGTCAGTGAACGGTGGTAACTTGATATATTTTCTCTTTCTACCTTTAGTGAACGTTGGTAGTACACCGGCAGTGAATGTTGGTGTTTATCATCTTTTGCTATCTTCAGTGAACTTTGATAGTTCATCGTCAATGAATGGCAGTGATATGATTATTTTATTTTTGGCTATCTTCAGTGAACGTTGATAGTTCCTCGTCAGTGAACGGCGGTGGTATGATATGCATTCTCTTTCTACCGTCAGTGAATGTTGGTAGGACATCGGCAGTGAACGTTGATGCTTGTTATCTTCCTCTCTGATTCAATTCTTTTGGTCCACCGGTGATTTATTTTCCTGGTGGGGTTGCTCCTTTGTTTCTTCATTTTTGTGGCATCCCCAGTGATACTTTGTGTCTCTTTAGTATTGTTCATATGCATTCATATGTATAAGAATTTGCATGGCATCTTAGGGCCAAAAATAGGGTTTGTTTTATATTTAAGTATCTTCGATCACGTCGACACGAAGATTTTTAACTTTCGTATCTCTGGATAGAAGAAACTTAAATAAGGGCAGCTGTTGTACCCCAATTTTTTCCCCTAAGATTCCTGCATCATACCATGTTGTTTCAATCACAACAAAATCACATTAGGGTTTTTGGTTCTTCTCCCTATCTTTAGCCTTGATCTTTTGAGGAGTTACCAAGCACCTTGACTTGTTTTCTTTTATGATCATGGATATTTTGCTTTGATTTTCTATCTAATTAACAAAATGAAATATAGGTTTGTCTTACTTGTTAATAATGTAGGTAAAGGAAATAAGGTTTAGCAAGTTGCTCCATGGGTTCATGAGTTTATTTCCATTCCCTAGTCAACATAGCTTGAGAAATTCAAAGCTCACCATTGAAGTTGTTTTGGAAGAATTGGTATGGAAGTGTTTTTGGTGGCCATGAGTCCTCATCATCATCCTCAACAGTTTCTATTCACAAAGGAAGAATATTGGCACAAAAAGTTTGTTCAAACTTGGCAAAGTTCCTCAAAGCATTCTCTTGATCTAGAGGCTAGGGTTTTGAACTTCAAAGGAGCATATCTTGCTCATATTTTGGTATTTTTGAGTGATTCCAAAAATATCTTTCTCTTTAAAGAGCTACCAACAAATAACTTCAAAAGTTCCAAGGAGTTTTCATGTGTAAGAAACTTGGTGAAGAAGAAAGATTACAAGTCACCCAGATGAATCCCCAACTTTCCATATGTGACTTAAAATGGTCATAACATGGTCAATTTTTATCCCCTTGATCCCATTCTTTTTTCATAATGATCTTAGGGATGTGTACTTCATGCCTTATTTTATGTGCAAAGTGAGAAAATGGATGGAAGTTGCCTTAAGAATGCAAAAGATTATAGATCATTTCATGATTTTTGGCCAACTTCAACAAGTCATAACTTGCTCAATTTTTGGGTATTTTGAGTGGTTCAAATTGCAAAATGTCATTCAAGAGGTCTACTTCATCCCATATTTTTTGGTCAAGAGCAAATTCTAAGTGGAAGGCCATGTTTGGATGCAAAAGATTATAGGTCATTTTTAAAGAAGAATTTGAAATATTTCTAAGTATGGAAAGTCAACTCTTTTTCTTCAATTTTGACTCCATGTAACTTTCAGCTCAAGCATCCATTTGATTCCATTCTTTTTCCATTGCAAAGCTTGTAACCTCATCTTTCCAAAGCATCAAGAATTATGCCATAAGACCCCTTGAAGTGGAAATGCCATGGATTTGAATTTGGTAGTTTAAAACTGAATTTTGCACAAAGTCAGGATTTTGAAATCTTTGTTTTGGCTTCTAATCACAAGATTTCCACGAGTTTTTGTTTCTAATCATGTTTAACAACTTTCCAGAAGTGATTAGCATCATGAAACGAATGATTTGGCTGAGTTTTGATCAAGTTTGAGTCACACTTTCTTCATGATGCAAACCCACACGAATTCCCTCCAAAACACATCATTTTTTATTCCTTTTGATCCCATTTTATTCCCTATAAATAGAGGGCCATCCCCAATTCAATTTCCCAAGCTTAGATAGCCAGAATCACCCTGCCAAACTTGCTTCACAACCCAGAATTCAGCAACTTCGAAATCTATTCTCCAGCCTTTTTCAATCCATTTCCCCCCTCAATTCACCTTCCTTAATCTTCCCTGAAGCTAACCATATAATTACATTCAAGAATCGTTCCCTATACTGTTCCATAGAAGTCCAGTTTCAGAGCTCTACAACTCAACTTCAATAGGTAGATTCCTTCACCAATTCTTCAAAACTCTGATATCATTGTGTTTCTCTCATTGCCCTGGTTCTAGTCGCAACACTTACATTTCACTGGAAGCACGTTTTGACCATGAATTTTTAAATCCCTTTTCAAAACTTTCTTTCCAAATTGCTTGAGCTACAGTTTATATAAATTTGGCGCGAGGGTTGGTTGTCTTAGTCTTGAAGAGATGAAGCGAATGGCATAGGTCTGAGCTTCTGATTTTACAGTTTAAGAGACCTGCAATTCGTGATGGCTGGAGGTTGAAGATGACCTACGTGTCATCTTCCAACCAATGATGGCGTGCCATTTGTATTTTTCAAATTATGATTTTATTATTGAATATGTACATTATTCATTAAAGACCATGATATGCACAGAGCGCCAGATCTCTTGATTTGATTACTAACGCGTTTTGACTCTCATCCAATGGTCCACATATTTTACTTTTATTTTATTTTTCTGATTTTTATATTTTAATTGTTTTAAATTTAAAAAAATCATAGAAAATTCGTTTTTAGTCCAAAAAATCTGAAAATAATTATGAAAAATATTTTTGATTATTCTCTTTCTGACTTTTATTTTTTCACAATTTAATTTTGTGTTTTGGTATTTTTTATAAATTTTACACTTATTTGATTTGTCTAAAATGTTTAAAAATACTTTTATACATTTTTAAATTCTAAAAAAATTATGGAATGATCCAATGATATTGTGACAAATATTGGTGACCTTATTTTATTTTATTTTCTGACTTTGCTTTTTTTTACTATTTTTGTTTATTTTACCCATTTATTTTAATTTTTAAAAATAGTTTCTGACTTTTAAAAATTATCAAAAATTTTATAAAATTACTTGACCTCTTTTCTGATTTTTCTATGGTCTTATTTTTCATTTCTTGATTAATTTGAATATAATTGACATTTTCCTCATTATTTTTTCATTTTTTAAATATTTTTAAACCTTTTAATGTATATATTAATTATATTATTATTTTTGTGATTATTTTTTGGCTGTCTTGGGTTGATTTTTTGATCATGGCTTTATTAACATCATTGGATCCATGGTGTTGAGTTTAACTCCACGAAAATGGATGAATGATTTTAGTAATAGTTTAATTAAATATTAATTCAAATGTGGTTTCTCTTTTTACCCTAATTGCTCTTCATCTTCTCCCCTTCTCATTGCACTAAATGTTGTTTGAGCATGATCTCTATATCATGTCTCAAAACAAATGGTGCATAGATTGCTATTGACTGGCCTCAAAATAGGTGCAACTTCTATATAAGTCCACTTACGATTGCTTAACATAACGCTAAATTTTGTCCCGATTCGAATAAGTGATCATTCGTGGCCCAAACTTATGATTGCAAGCCCAAGTATGTTAATTTGATCTCTTTGATCCAATAACCTTGAGATTCATTGTGTGGAGGCTTTGGTTCTACCAATCCTCTATGGATCTACAACACTTTTGGTCAACGCGAATCACTTAAACATCGTTGATCATTAAATGGTACTTATGAGAATTCCAAATGGATGATATACTTGACAAAAAGCAAATGCAACTTGTTGTGTGGAGGCTTTGGTTCTACCAATCCTCTATGAGTTCCAAATGCAAGTTTCAAGATGGTCATCCAACTAACCACTAATTATTGACTTGTTTATTTTATGCCTTTATTCTTTTATGCTTTATGTACTATTTATTTTTTAGCATTTTTCATTTTATGCCATTTTCATCTTTGCTCATTTGAGCATTTATTTTCTTGTCATTTTTACTTTTCTCACTTGAGCTTTTCTTATCTTTTCTTAAGATACTTAATAATCAACATAAACCCTAAAAAATCACTTAATGGTACTTGGACTATTTGGTTACTATCCTTGGCATTATGGAGCATGGAATTTTTTCTTGGACTTAGGATTAGAAACTTTGGCCTATCTTGGAGACCTTGTGATATTAACTGATTATTTTGTCTGGAGCTCTTGAGGTTTACCTCAAGACATTGGGTTTCTTGTTTGTTTTTGTGTACAGGTTTTTTGTGATTACATCCTTTGTTTGTAATATGGAATTCACCCATATACAGCCGTTACTCTGCCCAATTTTCGTGAAGACTTAATACATTTGAAGAGGTATAGTATCTTTGCTTGCTTGGTTTCAATACAAATCATGGGAATTTTATCTTGGATCATAATGTCAAGTTTTGGCTTCTTGTTGGTTAGATGGTTCTTATCCTTAGCTTTTACCTTATGCTTTAGGATAGTCTCTTCTTCTCTTCCCATCTTCTTTAATTTCAAAAAAATCTTCTCCCTCCTTTGAAAACCTTTCTTGTTTTGAAACTTAAACACTTTCATAATAAACTTGGACTTGTCCATGCATTTTCAAAATATTTTCATAAATAAACTCCAATCAATTTAATAATACCTTGACATTTTTTGTGAGAAGACTAAAAGTCAACCAATATCATTTCAAACCATTTTGCCACTTTGGCTTTTATCTTTAAAACTTTTATCAAAAGATTAGACTCTTGTAAATCCTTGTAGTGATGAAAACAACTATACTTCTACAATATGTAGGGAAGATATATATTTTCCACTTTGGTGTTGAGTGAGGCATTGTTGATTTTAAAATCCAATCCATATCCTCCACTTTGAGATGATGCAAATTCTCCTTTCTCATGATTGTGGGTAGTAAGTATATTTTCCACACAGAAAATGACGATGATGTCTTATCTCTTAAAATTAACCAACACACTTGTGTTTTAAACTTTTAAAAGAGGAACTGCGTGTACCCTGATCCCCTATTTCACGAAAGGTGGTACATAGGCACTAAAGGTTCGCAACCGCGGCGGGTGCAAAAATCATAAAAAATATATTTCTTTTCTCACCTCCACCATCCATTTTATATACAACACATTGTATATAGCCAAAATATACAGATTTTTCAAAGAGGTTCCTGTGGAGTACCGTAGATGTTTAGGGTGCTAGTACCTTCCCTTTGCATAACCAACCCCCTTACCTTGAATTTTTCCCCCTCTTTTGGGTTATTCGCTCTTTTCCCATTCCTTTGGAAACAATAAAGCGCGGTGGAGATTTTATTATTGATTTGTATAAAGTCTAGTCAATCCAATGGCTTAGTCTTGAACATTTCTACCGCTACAACATGCAAACTTGATTCCTGCTTCGATTGGACATTTATTTTCTTTAGAGCAAGCTTGATTCCTGCTTCTACTGGGTAGTATCTCCCTTAGAAAGTTTGTTTCAACATGCATAGGATTTACTTTGTTGGCCCATTCGAAGGAATGGCAAATGATGCACACAAGTAATGCATATGGTCCCTTCAAAAGAGCACACACATTGGTTCAAAACGAAGGATACACATATTGTTGGCCATTTGAAAGAGACACATAATGCAATTTTATCTTATGATGAGTCTTGGTCCTACATATGGCCAGGCCCAGGCTTCCTGTGCAAATGGCATTTGAAGGAAGTGACGAAGGAGGCTTCGATTAACAAAATGAAGTTCTCACTTGAGGGTATCTGAATTAAATAACTAAGGCAAATAGATGGGTCCAATTTAAAGCCATTCGAAGGACACATAAATGATCCATTTGAAGATGCTGGCTGGCCCAAAACCCCACATATTGCCATACTCAAGTTTCATGCACAAGCATTCATACTGAAGGAAGCTTCGATTATCCTGGAAAGTGTTTTCTTTGGGGCTAGCTGAGTAGGGGCTCAATTGAAGAGGCCCCAATGATAAAACTTGAGCCATTCAAAGGACACACATTGGTGGTCCATTCGAAGAGGGCACAAGGAATACATATGGACTATTTGAAAGACACTCAAAAAGTCCATTTGAAGGAGGCAACTAAAGACCCATTCAAAGGATACACAAAAGGTTCATTCGAAGGAGGCAACCAAAGGCCCATTTGAAGGGTACACAAGAGGTTCAATCGAAGGGTAGAGACTGAAGGTATTCGAAAGTCAAAGATCTCCACATTCATTCAAGTTCAAAAAGAGACAAGAATCCCACGTCTTTTGCCAAAATTCAAATTCTCATTCATGGCCTTAAAGAACATGTTTATGGTTGTTTACTACCTTGTTACCCTGTCCTCTCATTCCCCTCTATATAAGGAGCACCCTAGCAAGCTCAAGGGGGAACAAAAAAAAAGGAGGAGACCACATACATATGCACACGCTGCCTCACAAGATCATACCAAACTTGCCTCTTCCCTTTCGAATCCAAGACCATCCAGCAACTCTAGTCCCCCACACAAGTTCTAGTTTCAAACAAGGTAAGTCCCCTTGACCTTGCATCTTTCGTTTCAGCATGTCATGTAAATAGCCTTTACTTACTTTTCGTTTCAGCATAATGTAGATAGCCTCTTAGTTATGTTCTTTGCTTCTGCCCTTTTGGTTTGTTTTCTTTTCTTGTTGGAACTAACCTGTACAGATTCAAACGAAAGACAAAAGAGTGTGAACAAAGGATATGCACTCATGCTGCTCCCCAAGTCCATGTTACTTCATATTCTCAATCGAAAGAAATATAGAAGGTGCAAATCGAAAGTTTCCTATACCACTCCCTGGCTCAATCGAAAGAGGCAGGAAAAGGTGAAAACCAAAGCTTGCTCATGTCAACTCTTAAGCCCAATCAAAAGAAGGCCAAAGGAGGGTGAATCGAAGGATTCTTTCCTCTGGATTGAAAAAAAGCCTCTACATCATTTTCTTATTTTTTTGGTTTTTACGTATTTCTTTTATTTTCTTGCCTCATGTTTTATTAACATTAAAACCAAGATCACAAAAAATATTAAGTTAATATTTTTTAATTAAACTAATTTTGTAAACAAATCAATTAATTATTTTAACCTTTTCTTGAAATTAAAATTAAATAGACTTAAGTTTTATTTTCTTTTATAAATAAAAAAATAAAACAAAAAGTTTTCCTCTTACCTTAGGATTTTTAGACGTTATTCTCAATTCGTGCGCATTTATTTACTTTCGCATTTTTCATCTTATTGTAGTTGCTTCCCAGTTTGTAATAGTAAATAGGAATTTACTTTTCGCATTTCTATAATGTACTTCTCACAAAGCCATGTAATAGCGTAGGATTTACATTCCCTCACTTTACATTTCTGCTCTTTAAATTCCTGTATATATATTAACTGCTAGTAACTACGATTACATGACAAGACTAATAACAAAACATTAGCAAATCTAACACAAAAGATTAAAAAAAAATCTGAACATAACACACATTTCACCTATACACCTCTAGAGTACCCAACTTCGGTTGTCTTCGGAAAACGGTCACAATTCTAGAAACGTGAGAAGTTTTAGTGGTTGTCCTCTAGTTTGAAATATCACAAGTCCCTCGATGACCCTCTCGATGTTGTCTCGGTTAAAAGTGATCTTAGAACTTTAGGACAGTTACTGAAATTCCTTTTCAACACTCTTGAGGACTGATACAAGAGTTATCACAAAGTGAATCTCCGCACTAAGGCATTTTCAAATACTTTTGAAAAACACAAAGCATATGGTATTTCAAAAATGAGCTAAGCATCTAAGAGCCTGTAGATAATTACGGATCGAAAGGGAGCTAACACCTTCCCTTTCCATAATCTACCCCCTTACTCAGAAAACTCTCGAAAAGGTCTTTTTCTATTCTTTTCACTCTTTTCTTAATTTGGATAAAAGAAAAGTCGATGGCGACTCTTGCTTACCACAACATTTGAGAACACAAATGCAAAACCAATATTAACAGTCGGTTCTTCCACCGTATCACAGAACTGGGGACTCTGTTGGGGAATTATAAAAAAGTGGGGTTACTGTTGTAACCTCTCATTTATCAAGATTATTCTCACAAGATTTCTTTGACTCAAGACTGGATTAGGGTTTGGTCAGCTCAAGACATCTCATCTTACATTGTTGACCCAAAATTAGGGTTTGAGTTTGCACAAGTATTCTTGGACTATAAATTCTTCATATTACTTTCAAACATCATTATGAACCCCTAATATTACTCATGACAAGTTTCAAGCCTTGAACCACATTTTTGATTAGTCAATTGGACAGTTGACCTAAAAATCAACTGTATTGGGAAAAAGTCAACCATGGCCAATTTTCAGTCAAACTTCATAATTTTTTATCAACATCAACATTTTAGACTCATATGTATCATTTGATCAAGTTTGGATCACAATTCCTCAAGAAATTTGATCAAATCATCAAAAGGGCAAAATGGTCAAAATTAGGGTTTTGACTGAGGAAGGGCAATTTCTGATTTTTGACCTAGCAAATGACCAATTGATTTAAAGCATGATTCCAAGGTTTCATTTGTATCATCTTGAACTAATTACATGGTTCAAAACATTGCAAATCCATTGGATAGACAAATGAGATTTGTAGTCAATTGATCAAAATCAACTATATACTGAAAAGTCAAACTTTGACTTTTTGGTCAAAATCAAGTGACAAGGATCATAATTCATCAAAACATGTCAAAATGTGAAACTTGTTCGTCAAGGAATCAAATATTAAAGATTTGATTTTAAAATTTGAATTTTTCTTAACTTAGAAAATTTTCTAAGTATAGAATTTTTCTTATTTTTTCTCAACTTTAGGCCAATTTTCCACCATGATACAAGATGATTCAAAGAAAGTTACCAACATGAAAGTTGTAGATCTCCATGAAATATACAACTTTTAATCATACATTTTTTCCTAAAGATGCTTGGATCTCAAGATATAATTTTATGAATACATGCTCATGAACTAAAATAACTTAGTGAAATTTTGCCCTAATTTAGGCAGGTTTTTGACCCAACTTCATGGCAATTTTTCACCTAGTTCCAAGGGGAATCTTGAAATGAATTTCAAATATGAGTTATATAGCATATCGCAAGCTTTCCAAAATGTCCAAGAACTCCTTGAGATCATTTTTGAGTAGGGAGAATAGAAGAGATGAAGTTGACAATTTCTCACTTTGAATTCAAGCCATTTCATGAAGAACAAATTTCAAATCAGTACCTATGCTGCCTAATACATGCTTTAAAGGTCTTAAACTTGTTTCTTACTCCATAATTTAATTCTTACTCAGTTGACAAAGCTTTAATCCAAGCCCTAGAGTCTTTATCCGAGTTGTAATTCCATAAATGGCACAAAGTTGTCATTGCCATTTTGGAAAAGGTTCACTTTTGCAACTTTCCAATTCTTGAGCATTGAAACTGTCTTCTCTGCATACACAAGTACTACAGACCTAAGACAACTTGTATAGAGCTCATAACAACTCCAAGCAAGCCAGTACAAGCAAGTAGAGACTTGTCCCTTCACTTTGCTTCAAAAGCAAGAAAGTGTGCCAAAAGGCTATAATTCAAAAATCTGTTGAAGAGCTGACTTGAAACTTTTTCCATACTAGTACACAAACATATTACAACTTAGAGCACGATTGCTAAAGGCCTGAAACACTCAAAAACTCCATATCACCAAAAAAACTATCAAAAATTGCAGTTTGTGTCCAAGCATAGCAATCCATCAATTTGCTCGTGTGTTTCAAGTTTCAATCATCCAAACACTTTACCTACTTCATATCTAAGTGATCCAGACCATTCTCCTTGCACTGTAACCCCTTCTCCTTCATTTGCTATTTTTGTTTTCCAAGTTTGCAGGTTGACTTGGATAGGGAGTTTCAGACACTTTCAAAGTAAGTTAAGGGTTAGAACACACTCAGGGAGGTTCAAGCAATCTAAAGCAACTTTCAGGCCTTCCTAAATCTCACTCAAACTCCATTCACGATCTCAGCTGAAAGAGGTAAGAATCCCAACTTCTATCTCTTCATACAGGCATCCATTGACCACGATTTGTGAAAGAAAAATGTATATATCATAATGTTGAAGCTAACCATATGCATATATTTCATTTCTGATCATTGTGTATAGAGAATTTTGAAGTTCAAATTCCTGTAAAAATTAGGTTTAAAATTAGGGCTTTTAAAATTCATTTTAATATTTGCTTGATAGTTTCCATAAGTTACATGGTTAGAATCGTGGGACAAAATGCTACAACATTCATGTTGTCAATTTCCATTTTTGTTGAGAGATGAAAGAGTTACAGGAGGTGCGGCCAGCTTGAGAAAGAAGATGAAGTACAGGGCAAGGAAGTTGTTTATGTTATATTTTTGTTGTTTCATATAAATCAACAGATGTACAGCCACCCCAGTGGCAAGGTAGCGCGATGGTAAGGCCCAGGTCATGGGTTCGAACCTTGGAATTACCTTTTACATTTTTCCTATTTTTTCAGTTCCAGTTTTGACTTTTTTGGCCAGATGGGCTTGGTACTTGGGCTTTGTTTTTTTTCTAACACACTGCTCCCTGTTTCCTTACAGCATCCCTGGCCCAATCTTTGTTATTTATTTGTTTTATTTTCTTTTTTGTTTTATTAAATATTTTCTTTAATACATAAAATCATGAAAAATATAAAACTTGACAAATATTGCATTTTTTTAATTTTATTTTACTTTCACATAAAAAATATTTTTATTAAACTATATATATATATATATATATATATATATATATATATATATATATATATATATATATATATATATATATATATATATATATATATATATATATATATATATATATATATATATATATATATATAAATTATTTTTCTTAAACAAACTTGTAAACATAAATAAAATAGACTTAGGTTAATTTTTTTTATTTCCTTTTCATTTCATACTTGTAAATATTTATTTTGGCATATAAAAACTAAATATTTTCATAAAATGTTATTTATTATTTTTAATACAAAAAATACATAAAAATAATGCATAAGAACTTTATTTTCTTTTAAATTAGAAATTAGGGTTAACTTTAGTTTTTCAAAAATTAATTTCTTTTCCTTTAATTTATTAGGTTTAGGTTAAAACTTTTTCATATAAAAAACCAAACAAAATATTCTTTGCATATTTTATTTAAATATTGTATATTTTTTATTCTAATATTTGTACAAATTCGATTTGGTTGTAATAGCTTAATTTGATTTACATTATTGCAAATCCCCATTCATAATTTGTATTCCCCCCTCCCATAAAAATGTTGTAATAGCATAGTGATCTTTAAATTATGCAATTTACCGCTTTTACATGCCATGCTAGTAATTAGGGTTTGAATGGCAAGATAAAAACAAATCAAATAAAAAACCCTAATCCAAGAAAAAAACAAGCATGAAAATAACACACTTGCACACAAGCATCCTTAGGGTTTCTCCACTTGGTTGCCTTATACAAAAATGGCCATATTATGCATGCGAAGTATCTTGGCAAAACAAACAAATATAAGATCATACTCCCTCGATGACGCTATTCTAAAGTTGCCTTACAAAATGATCTTAGTCCCTCAAAAATGCTAAGATACTTTGCAATATTGCTAATCATGGTTATACGATGACCCACGCCCGTCCCGTTTACATCCAAAGATAGGGTTGCTTACCAAATCAATGGTAAGACAACAATGTCAAAGGAATAGAAAATGCACAAGAAAGACATTTGAGTAGGTAGATTACTTCTAGTTACTTGCTCTATTTCCAAACAACTATCCTTGCTATTTTCAAAACAAACACACACATTTCCAAACATTTTGTAAACATTGAAAACATTTTCAAAAAGACAAACATCTTTATATACATTCTTATGAACGAGAATCATTACAAATATTTCCTAAACGAATGGCCTCTTTTACAAAAATACTTTCAAAATCACACCAAACACATTTTCAAACAATAAAAGCAAGTGATCTAGCAAGTAACTAAGAGCCCATGGAAAACCATGGATGAAAAGGGTTCTAATACCTTCCCTTTTCATAATCTACCCCCCGAACTCAAGAAAACATATCAAAGGTCTTTCCTGTGCTTTTTCACCTTTCCTTTTGGATAAAAGAAAAGTCGGTGGCGACTCTTGCTAACCGAAACATTTGCAATAAAACACAAAACCCTCAAGTCAGTTCTCCCACCGTATCAAAAAACTGGCGACTCTGTTGGGGATTTAGAATAAAAGTGGGGTTACCTTAGGGCTAGATCACATTTATTTGCTTACATTGTTTAACTCGTTTGCTTTACATTATGGTTCTTTGTTTGGGTTCGAATCCTTTACCCGGATTTAGGAAACATTATAGGTAAATAGCAATACGTTATGGAAACTGTGCGGGGTATACCGACATGGTCTAAGCAATAGCTATGTTAGTGTGACATATTTGTGGGTACCGATAGCCTTTGAGTCAATCAAAGAGAATACGGGGCCGCTGAGTGATGTCATGAAGCACTAATGAACTTATAGAACCTTTTACTTGACCAACTTGGCCTTTAAGATGTAGTGAGATGACCGACTTTGGTGCAGTCCGAAGTTGGTAGATACTCGATACTACACTCATTGAGGGTTGGTTTCTTGGGATATTTTGGTCGCCATTAAAGAGGCTTGAGCTGAAACAATGACCAAGGAAACAATCCATTGATATTGAGCTCCCTAGAATCCAGTTACTATTACTAGGATAGGTTCAAGCCAACTAAACTTCAAGAGGGTACTTACCTATAAAAACCCATGAAATCCTAAACTAAGAACTTGTTTGTTTTGCTTGTATATACATACTTGTGCATAACATCATGGACAACATGAACATCATATGCATTCACTAACCATTTCAAGGATTTTGGAGATTCATCTTTGTTCTTGTTTTGTAGGATATGGATTCACTTCGCAGGAAAACTATCTAAGTCAACCTTGTAAGAATTCCTCCACAACTTAAGGAGATAGCTTCAAGGATCCCTGAGAACTCTTAATTCACTAAGAGACATGGTCGTCTACTCAACTTGGTCACCTCCAACACAGATGAGGATATGATGAAGGTGCTCTTCCAGTTCTTTGATCCTTTGCACCATTGCTTCACGTTTCCCGACTATCAGCTTGTGCCTACTTTGGAAGAATTCTCTCAACTCTTGAGGATTCCCATTCTTAATCAACTACCTTTCAACGGTATGGAAAGAGACCCAAATCCAGAAGAGATTGCTCAAGCTCTGCACTTGCACTCATCTAACGTCACAACTCATTGGGAAACTAGAAGTGGTGTCAAAGGCTTCTTAGCAAAGTTTCTGTTTGAGAAAGCCCAAAGCTGTTTGAATTCCTTAGACTTGCAAGCTTTTGAGGAAATTATGGCTCTTGTTATCTATGGGATGGTCTTGTTCCCCAATCCTGACCAACTCATAGATGTGAATGCCGTCAAAATCTTCATGTCACGCAATCAGGTGCCTACATTGCTAGGTGATATCCTACACTCTTTTCACACTCGCACAATGAGGAAAAGATGTGTCCTTATGTGTTGTACTTCTCTCCTGGAAAGATGGTTTATTTCTCATTTTCCCTAATTAGTCTTAAAGTATGAGCAAGGATTAAGGTGGTCACAAAGGTTAATAACTCTCAAACATTCAGATATTCATTGGTGCTCCAGATCCAAAGAGAATGTTATCATTGTTGACCATTGTAGGGAATTCCATAATGTCCCTCTACTTGGAATTAGGGGAGGCATCACCTACAACCCATGTTTAGCTTTAAGACAATTTGGTTATGCCCAAAGGGATGGCCTGCATGAGATGCTGATTCAAGGCTTGGTATTCGACTATGACAACGACGATCAAGGTCTTCGCCAGAGATTCATCCGAGCTTGGAGGATGCTAAACAAGGTGGATAGAAAGACTTTGGGACACAAGAATTCCATCCCTCTTGAGCCTTACCTCAAGTGGGTACGAACCCGCACTCAAAGTCTTATGATGCCTTATCCTTCAATTCTCCCAGTGATCATCGAGCTTGTTAAGGAAGGAGAAGTTCCATACACTATCCTACGTCCTGACATGCCCACATCTCTTAAAGACCTACAAAGGGATTGGATACAGCTCAAAGGAGAGCGATATACTTTCGAAGCCCAATTCTACGCAAGCGAGAAGAAGGTTTTGGGACTCACTAGGCTACTTCATGAGGAGCAGACTCTAAATGCCTACATAGCACCAAAGAGGATGCGCACTACTTTTTTATCTTAGAGTTCTGTATTATTTTGCCCAAGGGGCATTGATGTACTCAAGCTCTATCTTATTAATATCACATGTGTTTCTTTTTTTCTAAAGCAAACTTAAATCTTTAAAATCCTTGAAAACATTACATATGCACATATCATTCATCATGACATAAACAGGTCTTTTGCAATGAGTTTCCTCATCTCTCTACTGTTTATTTCAGTTAGATGGATCTCGAACAGACAGTCAAAGATCTTCAAGTTCAAAACACGCAGTTTCAACAGTTGCTCATGACCCTAGCCAAATGGGCAAGAAGAGTTGAAGACTCTGTTAGATGAAGAAAGAAAGAAGAAAACAAAGAAGGCCACCGGGTTTTGAACATGGGGAGAAGGTTTCAGGGACAGACTAGAAGAACCTTGAATTTTGCAACCACTTCCGGGGAAGGAGAAGGGAAAGGAAAAGAAACAACGGTTCTGTCAGAATCTGAAGAGGAGGAAGAAGAGGAAGACTACTCCGGGGAACAGTATCCTCCAGTAGATGATAAGTACAGACATCTTGAAGAGCGTTTGAGCGCTATGGAAATACAAAAGGTGCCAGGTCTAAATTTTGAAGAATTGGGACTAGTATCGGGAATTGTGATCCCACCGAAGTTCAAAGTGCCGTTGTTTGCAAAATATGATGGAGTGTCATGTCCTAAGATGCACCTCCGATCATATGTGAGAAAGATCCAGCCGCACTCCGCTGATAAAGACCTGTGGGTGCATTTTTTTCCAAGATAGCCTATCTGGAACACAACTCGATTGGTTTTACCAATAGGAAAGGGCCAACGTCCACAACTGGGAAGACCTTGTCGCAACTTTCTATAAGCAATATCAATATAATGCTGATTTAGCGCCTACCCGTACTCAACTTTAGAGTATGGCTATGCATTCAAATGAGGGTTTCAAATATTACGCGCATAAATGGAGAGATCTAGCTGGGAGAGTACAACCCCCTCTGTCTAAAATGGAGTTGGTGGATATGTTCTTAGGCACTCTATCGGGCCCTTTCTTCAACCATCTGATTGGAAGCTCATCCGCAGGATTTACTGAGTTAATACTAACCGGAGAGAGGGTGGAAGCTGGCATAAAAAGTGGAAAGATTCAAAAGGATTCATCTGCCTCTATAGCTGTGAGAAAGCCTTTCACTAGGAAGAAGGTGGTATCTACTATTTATCCAAAAAGGAACCAATGGAGAGATGAACGCTGACCAATGGTAGGAGCTGTTATGATCCCAAATCCTACATTTGATCAACCAAGAAGTAATCAACCTAGGGTGGAAAGGTCAGTCCGGCAGTTCACCAGAATTAATATGACTCTATCCCAGGTTTTACCGCACCTTCTGAAATCCAATTTGGTAACTTTAAAAGAAGCTCCAAAGAACCCCAACACAGCCTCCCCTCATTATCACCCAAATGTCAGATGCACATATCATTCCGAAAGTCCGGGTCATGACACTAACAACTGTTGGGTCCTAAAAAACAAAATTCAAGACCTTATAGATGCAAAAGAGATTGAGTTTGATGCACCCGAGAAGCCAAACGTTATTTATGCTCCTATGCCTAGGCATGGTCACAACACCAATGTTGTTGAAGAAGATTTATTTGTTACCACAGTTGATGAACTCTTGACTCAACTCCCAATCATTAAGATAAATTTGCTGAAAGCCGACATATTCCCGGGTTGTAATGAAGACTGCCATCTCTGCTTATCCTCACCAACTATTTGCCCTTTTGTTGAAAACATGCATTCAACGCTTGATAGACAACAAAGAGATTCTGTTTGAAAATACTCCTATTTTACCTGTTCCTGTTGAAGACGTTTCAATCATCACCATCTCCGCTAATTCTTCCAGGGACCCCAAAAGACCCGTTAGAATTACATAGGTTCCAAAAACTACTCCTCTTATAATCACAATGCCTGGGCCAGTCCCGTATGAATCAGACAAAACTGTGTCATGGAATTACGGTGGGGACATTTATTACCATGTGTTGTACCCCAAAATTTTCCCTCCCATATTTCTCAAAACATTTCAAGAAAGATCCTCAAGTTGCTCA
Source organism: Vicia faba (assembly GCA_948472305.1). NCBI lineage: Eukaryota > Viridiplantae > Streptophyta > Magnoliopsida > Fabales > Fabaceae > Vicia > Vicia faba. Next base: position 824,000,479 of record OX451741.1, read on the forward strand.
AGGAAGTCCAAGGGTTAACCAGACAAACTCTCTCCTAAGGCAGTCTACCTCAAATTAGGGTTTAATGTTGCATCAAGATATTTGAGTCCAAAGGATCCCAAATGCTCACCATTGTCCTAATATGTTCTCAAGATCATCCATGTCAAGTTTCAAGCCTTGTAGAGGAGGTTTGCTCAGTCAATTGCTCAAAGGCCTGAAAATCGACTGTGCTAGGGCAAAAGTCAATTGTGGCCTACATACAGTCAAACTTCAAGATTTGTGGTCAACATCCTCATTTTGAAGTATCATTCATCATTTGATCAAATTTTGATCATAATTCATCAAGGGTTGCTCATAATTCATCAAGAACCAAAAGTTGCTAAATTAGTGTTTTGCAGGAAAAGTCAACTCAATTTGATCAAGCATAACTTTCTTATACTTTATGAGAAATGACCCATCCAAAGCTCATTTTGAAGAGGATGAATTTATCTATGATCCATCTTCAGCTCCCAAGTTTAAAATATGCACTCACAAGAAGTTATGAATTTGGACATTATAGGTCATTTAGAAAAGTCAACAAAAACACTTTTTTTGTCAAAGCTTCATACATGAACATGGAATACCAAATTGAAATGAGACCAAAAGGGTTTCTTATAGGACATCTAAATCTTTCTAAAAAGTCCAAGAACACCTTCAAAGATTCAAAATTGAGGAAGTTATGCATTGGTGAAGTTGACCTTTTTTTTGCAAAATTGTCAAAAGTCAACTATGCCTAAAATTGCAATTTTTGCTAAATGGGCCTAACTTTTTGCACTTGTTTTGAGTTGGTAGCATGGTCCACAAGCCCTAGATCTTTCCACTTGTCTTTATATTATTTTTATTATTTATTTTGATTTTTATTTGAATTAAATCAATTTAAATCAAAACAAATCATGAAAAAAATCCAAAACATTGAAATCTCATGATCTTGTACATGTTTCAGGTTCTATATCCAGCAAGCAAAAGATTGAATTCGTGCAAGGCCTTTGTGTGCATAAAAAGATTGGTTTTAGCCTATTTTTGGAAGGATTTTTAAGTGAATCAAATCAAGATCAAAATCAATAATTGGCAAAGATTGAGATCATGTTTGCAACTCTAATCCAATTCTAAGTATATAGGGAACATTTGCAGATAAAAATCACAAGGTTTTGGAGGCGCAAAAGAGAGAACAAAACTTGGAAAAATAACAACAAAGTCCAAACTTAATTTCACACTTCCAGGCACTTTCAAGGCTTCCTGACCATCTCATTCACTTCCTGGGAGTACAATCAAGTTGTACCAATCAAGAACAAGCGTGCTAGTGCCCAGAATTCATCCCCACGACTCCCACGATTTGCCCATATTTCCAAAACCGAATCTTGTTATTCTTGCACATTCATCATGTTTTAATAGTATATTCTTGTTAATTAACACATTTGCAAGCTATCTATGCCATTTAATTTCGTTTTTGTGGATTGTATCAAGATCCACCATTGCTAGGTTTTGTTGGCTCGATTTGGGATCTTTGTGTACAAGTGAAATTGGCCCTCATGAAGGGCACCATCGTGCTCAGCAGGCCAATACGAATCAATCCATGGCCTTAGACCTCATTTATCATGCCCATGGAGGATTTTGAAACAAGCCAGTGATGTAGTGGCGGACGTTGTCCGTAGGTAAAAGTTTTTAACTTTTACCAACGGAGCAAGGACAAGGATGACCAGCGTGGCAATATCCTGTTGGTTCATTTGAATTCTGGCGCAATTTTCTTATTTTCCCCACTAACTCCCTTTATTGCATATTATCTATTGTTATTATCCTATGTACAACAAGCGTGTGTAGCTCAGCTGGCATTGGTGCAGGTGGAAAATGCTTTGGGGCCTGGGTTCGAATCCCAGGTCCCCCCAATTATTTCACATATTTTTTCTTTCTATAATCAGGCGTGTGCATGGGTGGGATGACCACCATAGTCCATCATCATCCAACCAGCCATGTGTCTAGAAGGCTAGATCTAAGGGCCATCAGATGAAGGTCCACCAAAAGCTCAGTCAATGCAACGCATGGGATTCAAGAAGTCAACGTGGACTATTTTTCTTTTGGGCCCCAAGCTTGCTATCTACACCTCCAAAAATGCTGATTTCTCAGGCCCATATCTATTTTCCTTCATTCTTTTTATTTTCTTTATTTATTCATTTAAATTATTTTACTAACCAATTAATAATTCTTTTTATCAAAAAATCATAAAAATAATGTTTTTCACCCAATTAGATTTAGGATATTTATTTTTTATAAATTAATTAATTTAATTAGTATATTTAATTTTAGGAAACTTTACTTATTTTGTAAATAAATTAAAAAACAATTATAAAATTATGGTTTTAGTTTAATTTAATTCCATTTTCTTTTTTCCTAAAAATAACCAAAAATACAAAAAATAGGCCATGTAAATTATTTTCATTAATTTAATTTAATTACTGATTAAGTTTGTATTTAATTTGAAAACCTAATTCTTCTTGCCTAAAAAATAATTAAAAACAACAAAAACATTTTTCTTTCGATTAAGTTAGATGGGGTCAAAACCTTAGTTCTCTCTCGTTCTTTATTCGCGCGCGCTTTAATTATTTTTACGATATTAATGTAATTGCTCACAAGTTGTAATAGATTAATTAGGTCTTTTACTTTCATTTATCGTTTTTTTTACGGGTTGTTTTTGGCTATGTAAATACCCGGAGCCTTGTAATAGCGTAGTTTATTTCCCGCATTTTAAATTTCGCAAAAATTAACTGTTAGATGTATGAATAACAGGGATGCATGACAAGAATGTATGTAAACTTTAAAACGGTTAGCTAACCCTAAATGTGCAAAGATAATAAACTTGAAATTGAATCACTCGCACATGCGCACTCCTAGGGTACACTCCCACTTCGGTTGCCTTCGGTAAACGATCATTAAGTATAGGGTATTTTAGTGGCCTCTCTCTTGTCTAAACAAAGATCAAAAGTCCTGTTCGGAAAAGTTGCCTCGGAATGGTTGCCTCGGAATTGTTGCCTCAAATATTGATCTTAAGACATTAGAGTTATTACTAAGACGCCCTAACATTGCTTTAGTGATCGTACGTCCCTTTCGAATTGACCCTCAAAACTCCAACGACGGTGCTACCTACTCACTAATAGTGGGATAGCGCTGTCTAAAGGAAACAAACATAGAATAATTCTCTTTTTCGAGTAGGTAGAATCTTAAGTACTTGCTCAATCCAAACAAACTTTTCCACACTTACACTCTTTTCAAACAAAGCTTTCAAAAACACTTCGTAACACTCTTGAAGACAGAAGCAAGGGTTAAATCGAAGTCAAACAAAAACTTTTCAAATCAAACACACACAAGCAATTTTGAAAATGATGAGCAAGTACCTAATAGCCCGTGGAAAACCATGGATAGAAAGGGTGCTAATACCTTCCCTTTCTATAATCTACCCCCCGTACTCAAAATCTCGAAAAAGGAATTTTTCTGTGCTTTTTTCCTTTCCAGTTGGATAAAATAAAAGTCGGTGGCGACTCTTGCTTACCACGACATTTTGTGAATACAAACGCAAAACGCAAACCAGCATTTTCCTAAAACAGTCTGGTTCTGGCCACCGTATCACAGAACTGGCGACTCTGCTGGGGAGTTAATAAGTGGGGTATACCTTAGGATTAGTTCATCATATTGCTTCAATTGTTTAATTTGATTGCTTTATCTTTGTGGGCTTTGTATCGGGAGTTACTATAGATCCTAACCCGGATCTGGGGACACCTTTTAGGTAAGTAGCAATAAACTGTAAGGGAACTGTACAGCGTAGACCGATACAGTTGAAGCAGTAGCTACGTTGATGTGGCACATTAGTTGGTACCGGTATCCCTTGTGGAGAAACAAGGAGAATACGGGGATGCTATATGGGTCGTTAAGCATCAACTGACCTTAGAACCTATAATTGACCAACTTGGCCATAGGAAGTAGTGAGATAGCCGGCCTCGGCATAGAGCTGGGAATTGGTTGATACTCGATACTACACTCATTGAGACCATACTCTCGAGATAGTTCCAGCCGCAAGAAAAGATTGCGTGAGCTGAAACCATGACCGATGTAGGATGGTCAGTGATATTGAGAACCTCTAGAACCCGATTACTATTATTAGGACAGGTTGAACCAACTGAACTTCAAGAGGGTAATACCTAGACTCCATGCAAGCCTGAGACTTAAGGGCTCTTGTGTGACTTGTGTGCCTTTACCATGTTTGTTACCTGCTATACTTGTCGTGTGTTTTATCATGACATCATGCATCATAGCATAGCATGCATATTTAATTAGACTAACCATTTCAAAGACCAAGGGGATTTATCTTTGTTCTGTTTTGCAGATCATGACTTTTATGCGCAGAAACACCATTTGAGTTAACTTCGTGCAAATCCCTGCTCAGCTCAGAGAGTTAGTCTCAAAAGTTCCTGATACTTCTTCATTTGTTAGAAGACATGGTCATCTCCTTAGTTTGGTCACTTTAAAGTTGGATGAGCAGATGATGAGTGTGTTCTTCCAGTTCTTCAATCTGGTGCATCATTGTTTTACCTTCCCGGATTATCAGCTAGTCCCCACTTTGGAGGATTTTTCTGATTTATTAGGCATATCTATCCTCGAGCAGACACCCTTCACAGGTTTGGAGGAGGTTCCTAGACCTGAGGACATTGCTTCAGCCCTACATCTAAAAAGGGCTGATGTAGTATCCAACTGGGAGACACGGAGCGGGGTTAAAGGTTTCCTGGCTAAGTTTCTGATCGATCAAGCTCAACAGTTCTGGGATAATTTGGACTTTCAGGCTTTCGAAGACATCTTGTCTCTCCTTGTCTACTGTTTGGTTCTCTTCCCGAATCTAGATTCCTTCATAGATGTGAATACGGTTAAGATCTTCCTGTCTCGCAAACATGTACCTACTCTCCTAGGTGATATTTTGCATGCCCTCTATACTCGTACCGTGCAAAGAAGAGGGACCCTCATGTGTTGCATGCCGCTGTTGGAGAGGTGATTTATTTCGCACCTCCCCAAGTCTGTATTGAAGAATGAGGAAGGTGTAGGTTGGGCTTACAGAACCATGTCCCTTGCTCATACGAACATTCTTTGGAGTTCTAAGGATATGGAAAGAGTAGCTATCATTGATCGATGTGGGGAATACCCTAATGTCCTATTTCTTGGAATTAGAGGGGGAATAACCTACAGTCCTTGTTTGGCTTTGAGACAGTTTGGTCGCGCTCAGAGAGACGGTCCCCATGAATTGCTTCTTAAAGATATTGTCTTTGACTATAAGGAGGACATTAAAGAGCATCGCTGAAGGTTTATATGAGCCTGGGGCATGGTGAACAGGTCTGACCCTCAAGAGCTAGGACTAAAGACTTCTCTCCCTATGCAACCTTATCTCCAGTGGGTTCGAGCCCGTGCTCAAAAGCTGGGGATGCCTTATGAAGCTGTTTTGCCGGTGATTGTATAACATACTAATGAAGAAGGTGTTCCTTATACAGTCCTCTATCCCTATATGCCTACTGATCTTGGGGCATTAGATAGATCTTGGATCCAGTTGAAGGAAGAAAGGGATACCTACCGGGAGAAGTATCATGAACAAGAGAGGAAGATCTTGAAGCTTACGAGGAAACTCGAGAATGAAAGGATAATCAAATATTATGTCAGCACGAAGGGAAAATGACCATGGGATTTCTGATGTCTTTTTTTTGTTTCTAGTTAGATTTGCTTTTCAGTTTATTTCTTTTGTAACGCCTTAAAGGCATTGTTAAACATTTTACAAGTTTGAATCTAATAAAGTTTGTTTATTTCTTGTTTTACAAATTTGAATCTCCCAAAGTCTTTGAAATCATTTCATACGCATTCCATTATCATGCACCTCATTACAGGTATCATTACAGGTATCGTTACAGGTTTCTCATCTTCTTCGCTGTTTATTTCAGCACAAGAATGTCTTCTGAAATACCTACCGATCAAGCCATCAAGGCTCTTCAAGCATAGAATGCTCAGTTCAAAGAGATGTTCCTGAACTTGGCTAAAGGACATGAAGATTTGAAGACTCTCATCATGAAGGAGAAGAAAAAGAAGAAGAAGAAGGTGGTCCTATTGAATATGGGTCACAAATTTGGGAATAGACTGCGATAGGAAGCTGATTTCTCTCATTCATCTAAAGGAGGAGAGAATCAAGAAGAAGAGAAGGGTCCTAGTCCTGTGGCCTCTGATAATGATACATATTATGATGAGGAACAGTATCCTCCTGCTGAGGATAGATATAAGCAACTTGAAGACCGGTTGAGTGCAATGGAGATTCAAAAGATCCCTGGGTTGTACTTTGGAGATTTGGGACTAGCATCTGGGGTGGTGATCCCTCACAAGTTTAAAGCTCCTATTTTTGCTAAGTACGATGGAGTATCTTGTCCAAAGCTACACCTCCGCTCGTACGTCAGAAAAATTCAACCCTACACTGCTGATAGAAACCTGTGGGTTCATTTCTTTCAAGATGGTCTGTTAGGGACTCAGCTTGAATGGTTTTATCAACTGGAAAGAGCTAACATCCGCAATTGGGAGGACCTCGCTGTTGCTTTTTACAAGCAATACCAGTATAACACCGACCTTGCTCCCATGCGTACTCAGCTTCAGGGTATGTCTATGGGTACAGGCGAAGGCTTTAAAGACTATGCTCAGAAGTGGAGAAATCTGGCCGGGAGAGTCCAACCCCCTCTGTCTGATAGGGAGTTGGTGGATATGTTTCTTGGGACTTTGTCTGGTCCATTTTTTAATCATTTGATCGGAAGTTTGTCATCTGGATTTACTGAATTAATTTTGACTGGGGAAAGGGTAGAAGTTAGCATTAAGAGTGGATAGATACAGAAAGGTGCTTCATCAAGTACAGAAAAGAAGCCTTTCAGGAAAGAAGCTAGTGCAGTTTACAGCTCGAGGAGCCAGAACCGACCTGAACACCGCCAAGCGGTTAATGCGGTAGTAATATCAAGACCCACTGTTTCCCCATAACGCAACAATCAACAAAGAGTAGAGAGACCGCAAAGATAATATACTTGGCTCAGTATGACCTTATCTCAAATTTTATCGCAGTTATTGAAGACCAACCTGATCACTCTGAGGGAAGCCCCGAAGAATCCCAGCACCTCCTCTCTGTTATATAATCCGAACGCCCGGTATGCCTATCACTCCGATAGTCCAGGGCATGATACAAACAACTGCTGGGCCTTGAGGAATAAGGTGCAAGATTTGATTGAAGCTAAAGAAATTAAGTTTGACGCACTGGAAAAGCCCAACGTCATAACGGAACCTATGCCCAAACATGACCAGGGAGTGAATGCAATTGAGGATGATGAAGAAGAGTCTGATATTGATAGATGGATTTACCCGACTACCAACGGTGGATTGAACAATTGGACGGAAAAAGACTTCGTGCTCGTTTCTTTTATTACACAGTAATAGACTTTTGTTTTAAGATTTGTAACAAACAATTTGAAACTTTACGGCCCGATGCCTTGCCCGAGGAACTTTGGTTTTGTTTGTGAGGGCTTAATATTTGCCATTTTCATATATCATCAATAAAGCATTGGACGTTTTCTTGCATTACAAATTTTGTGCTCCTTATTTTTCTTTTCTATCTTGCACTTTATTAAAACATCTATTGTCTTACACACACTCACATATCAAAATGCAGATCCACATCCACTCTGGATCCCACTGATAACGACTCTGCTACTGCCAGTTATGACTTCGAAAATCCGATCAACCAAGTCGAGGACGAAGGTGAGGATGATTGTGAAGTGCCTGGGGAACTTTCTAGATTGTTACTACAGGAAGAGAGGGCCATACAGCCTCCAAGAGCCACCAATTCTGATGCCTCCAGTTGAAGGAAGACCTTTGATCTTATACTTGACAGTGCTGGATAATTCAATGGGGTGCGTGCTGGGACAGCATGACGAGTCTAGCTGAAAAGAGCATGCTATTTACTACCTTAGCAAAAAGTTTACCGACTGCGAGACCCGATACTCGTTGCTCGAGAAAACTTGTTGCACTTTGGCATGGGCTGCTCGCCGGCTGAGACAGTATATGCTGACTCACACTACCCTATTGATATCAAAAATGGATCCAATCAAGTATATCTTCGAAAAGCCTGCCTTGTCCGAAAGAATAACAAGATGGCATATGATCTTAACTGAGTATGATATCCAATACACAACCCAAAAAGAAATCAAGGGAAGTGTGTAAGCAGATCATTTGGCATATCAGGCCGTGCATGATTACCAATCCATGAATTTCGAGTTCCCGGATAAGAACATCAAGAAAATTGTGCAGAAGATGACGGTGACATACAAAGATTGGCACAAGATGTTACCATTTGCTCTTCATGGATACCGAACCTCAGCACGAACTTCAACAGGGGAAACACCCTACTCTTTAGTGTACGACATGGAAGCAGTCCTACCCATTAAGATCCAGATACCCTCTCTTCGGATTATGAAGGATGCAGGTTTGAGCGAAGATGACTACTGGATTCAGACCCGGCTTGATCAACTGAACTTAATCGACGAAAAAGAGACTTACTGCTATTTGTCATGGTCAGACGTATCAAAAATGAATGATCAAGGCATTTAACAAGAAAGTCAGGCGACAAGAGTATCAAGTTGGGGATCTGGTGATCAAACGCATCATACTGCCGCAAGGTGATCCCAGGGGCAAATGGACCCCTACGTACAAAGGGCCATTTATGGTTAAGAACATTTTCTCAGTAGGAGCTATGATTCTATCCACCATGGATGGTGACGACCTTCCTCACCCCGTCAATGCAGACATAGTGAAAAAATACTACGCATAATCAAAGACCCGCTAGGTCGACTAGCCTAGGCAAAAATAAGGGCTTCCCGGCGAACCAAAAGGGTTCGGGAAAAAATAAGGGATGAAAATGAAAAAAAACTGTACACCCGGCAAGTCGAAAACCTGAAAAGGCGGCTTGGGCAAAAAAGGGTATCCCGATGGACTGAAAACTCGAAAGGGCGGTCCAGGAAAAAATTAGGGATCAAAGCGTAACACTATGTCTCATTGGATCATCTTGCAATCAGACTCCGGTATCGACTATCAAGCTCGGACGGCGCTGATCAATTTGATTTACCTTTAACCAAGTAGCAAAGTAATGAGATACTCGAAGATATAAAGGCAATAGCAGAGTTAGAACCCAGTGGGATTGTTCACATAGTTGTTTTTCTTTGTTTTTCACAAATTGTATAAATCCTATCTTTCGGCGGCGTTTTCTTACAAGGACGTTAGCCTCTTGTACAAAAACACCTATTTACAAGCCAACTTCAAAATCAATACAATTTATTTTCACAAAGAAATTTCAAATTGTTTTCTTTTTCTGTTTTGTAAGAACGTCCAATGGTTCATTTTTTATATATGCATTTGACAATAATTGTTGTTCATAAACATTTACATGCGAAACAAAAGACGATTATTCGTAATATCAGAAACAGGGGGCAAAAAAAAAATTCCAAACCTTACAGTTGCTCTGTCCACCAGGTATAGGGATAGACCTAGCTGGAGAATACGACTAAAGGTACATTCACTCCCCGCAGAGCAAAAGGTATCTAAAAATAGGGATTCTCCCTAAGCAGAGTTTCTCTATCACCAGCATTAGAAGATTATCCCCAGTGGAGTTTATTTCTTCCACAAGCAGAAACTCAATCCCCAACAGAGTTCATCATCGCCAGAAATGATGATTCATCCCCAGTCGAGGTTATCCCTCAGAATCAACAGATCTTCTAGCAGAACATCTCTTCCCCACAGAGCCATTTTCTCGTCAGTTTATTCTCCAGCAGGATTATTCTCACAATCATCTTCGATTGTTATTCCCAGCGAGAACGAAGAATTCAATTCTTCTTCTCCAGCAACAATCCAAGATTTATTTTCCCCAGCTAGAGATCATCATTAAAACATTGCATGTCCATACATCATGACATGTGGATACGCACCATACAGCACAATCTCATTTATTTTGAGAACATCATTGCTTGATACATATCATGCATTACATACGACTAACCTTTAGCTTTCAGGAAAGATACAACCAAATCCTCACAAGTTCAAGCTATGAAGCCCGGATCCGACCGGATAGTATCTTGATTTCTACATCATATTGTAAAGCCCAGAGAACGACTGGATAGCAGTATCAAACACCGCGAAGCCTGGATTCGACCAGATAGTGGTTTATCTCAAAGCTATGAAGCCCGGATTCGACCGGATAATAGTTTAATCCCCAGAAAGCCGTGAAGCCCAGATTATTACCGGATAACAGCTCAGTAAGTACCATGAAGCATGGATTCGACCAGATAGTGGTATGTCATAAACATAAGCCGTGAAGCCCGAATTACGACCGGATAACAGCTCAACAAGTTATTGTGAAGCCTGGATTACAACCAGATAGCAATACAAGTTACTGTGAAGCCTGGATTATGACCAGATAGCAGTGTGAGACACCATGAAGCCTGGATTCGACCAGATAATGGTATGTCATAAACACAAGCCGTGAAGCCCGGATTATGACCGGATAACAGCTTAGCAAGTTATTGTGAAGCCTGGATTACGACCAGATAGAAATATAAGTTATTGTGAAGCTTGGATTACGACCAGATAGCAGCCAAAGACACCGCGAAGCCTGGATTACGACCAGATAGTGGTATATCTTTAATACAAGTTATGAAGCCCAGATTCGACCAGATAGTATCTTGATTTCTCCGAACACCATGAAGCCTAGATTACGACCAGATAGTGGTATGAGATATCGTGAAGCCTGGATTACGACCAGATAGTGATAAAAGACACTGAAGCCTGGATTACGACCAGATAACAATGAGGGACACTGTGAAGCTTGGATTACGACCAAATAGCAATTTACCCGACCAATTACTATGAAGCCCAGATTCGACCGAATATTAGTAGGCCCAACAGTCAAAGGGAAGCCCGGAGGCGACCGGATAACAACTTGATTCCTTCTGTAGCCTGGATTACGACCAGATAGCAGTACAGATCACCATGAAGCCTGGATTCGACCAGATAATGGTATAAAGCATCGTGAAGCCTGGATTACGACCAGATAACGATAAAAGGACTGAAGCCTAGATTATGACCAGATAACAGTACAAGACACTGTGAAGCTTGGATTTCGACCAAAGAGCAGTTTACCTGGACAGTTACTAAGAAGCCCGGAGTCGACCGGATATTAGTGTGCCCTAAATTCAAGTTGAAGCCCGGATGCGACCGGATAACAACTCATTCCCTTCTGAATCCTGGATTACGACCAGATAAGAATTGAGAAATTGTGAAGCTTGGATTACGACCGAATAGAAAGTTTAATCTCATCTCCCCAGTAAGTCACTGTAAAGCCTGGAGCACGACCAGATAGCAGTCGGTCTTATTACTATGAAGCCTGGATCACGACCAGATAATAGTTCATTTTCACCTCTTCGACCAAGAGATGATTTCCCCAGTAGAATAACGGATGACCGAAGCTCCTAAAATTCTATTTCTCTCAAGACAGAGATCAACATTCCCCAGCGTAGTCTTCCTCAACAACAGGTATACAGACTCTCGCTAAGGAATCTCTTATACGATCGACACTCCTTCGGATGGCATATTTAAGCCCATCTTCCGTCATCAATTTCCAAATGGCATCTGTAAACCCATTCCCGACATCACAAGACAAATATCACTTCATGCGAGTGCAAATTTCTGGGCACTCTAGTGTTCAATCATCTTCCACCTTTGGGACACGAAAGGCAGAAAAGCCAATCTACATCCTCAGGTTTAAGAAGATTGAACAGGGGCAGCTGTTGTACCCCAAAATTTTCCCTCCCATATTTCTCAAAACATTTCAAGAAAGATCCTCAAGTTGCTCAAGGAAGTCCAAGGGTTAACCAGACAAGCTCTCTCCTAAGGCAGTCTACCTCAAATTAGGGTTTCATGTTGCATCAAGATATTTGAGTCCAAAGGATCCCAAATGCTCACCATTGTCCTAATATGTTCTCAAGATCATCCATGTCAAGTTTCAAGCCTTGCAGAGGAAGTTTGCTCAGTCAATTGCTCAAAGGCCTGAAAATCGATTGTGTTAGGGCAAAAGTCAACTGTGGCCTACATACAGTCAAACTTCAAGATTTTTGGTCAACATCCTCATTTTGAAGTATCATTCATCATTTGATCAAAGGTTGATCATGATTCATCAAGGGTTGCTCATAATTCATCAAGAACCAAAAGTTGCTAAATTAGGGTTTTGTAGGAAAAGTCAACTCAACTTTGACCAAGCATAACTTTCTCATACTTTATGAGAAATGACCCATCCAAAGCTCATTTTGAAGAGGATGCCATACTCTACAATCCATCTTCATCTCCCAAGTTCAAAATATACACTCACAAGAAGTTATGAATTTGGACATTATAGGTCATTTTGAAAAGTCAACAAAAACACCTTTTTTGTCAAAGCTTCATACATGAACATGAAATACCAAATTGAGATGAGACCAAAAGGGTTACTTAGAGGAAATATCAAGATTTCTAAAAAAACCAAGAACACATTCAAAGAGTCAAAATTGAGGAATTTATGCATTGGTGAAGTTGACCTTTTCTTTGCAAAATTGTCAAAAGTCAACTATGCCTCAAATTGCAATTTTTGCTAAATGGGCCTAACTTTTTGCACTTGTTTTGAGTTGGTAGCATGGTCCATGAGCCCTAGCTCTTTCCAATTGTCTTTATCTTATTTTTATTATTTATTTTGATTTTGATTTGAATTAAATCAATTTAAATCAAAACAAATCATGAAAAAATCCAAAACATTGAAATCTCAAGATCTTGTACATGTTTCAGGTTCTATATCCAGCTAGCAAAAGATTGAATTTGTGCAAGGCCTTTGTGTGCATAAAAAGATTGGTTTTAGCCTATTTTTGGAAGGATTTTTAAGTGAATAAAATCAAGATCAAAATCAATAATTGGCAAAGATTGAGATCGTGTTTGCAACCCTAATCCAATTCTCAGTATATAGGGAACATTTGCAGACAAAAATCACAAGGTTTTGGAGGCGCAAAAGAGAGAACAAAACTTGGAAAAATCACAAAAGAGTGCAGACTCGATTTCACACTTCCAGGCACTTTCAAGGCTTCTATACCATCTCATTCACTTCCTGGGAGTACAAGCAAGTTGTACCAATCAAGAACAAGCGTGCTAGTGCCCAGAATTCATCCCCACGACTCCCACGGTTTGCCCATATTTCCAAAAATGAATCTTGTTATTCTTGCATATTCATCATATTTTAATAGTATATTCTTGTTCATTAACACATTTTCAAGCTATCTATGCCATTTGATTTCGTTTTTGTGGACTGTATCAAGATTCACCATTTCTAGGTTTTGTTGGCTCAATTTGGGATCTTTGTGTACAAGTGAAATTGGCCCTCATGAAGGGCACCATCGTGCTCAGCAGGCTAAGACGAATCAATCCATGGCCTTAGACCTTATTTATCATGCCCATGGAGGATTTTGAAACAAGCCAAGGATGTAGTGACGGACGTTGTCCGTAGGTAAAAGTTTTTAACTTTTACCAACAAAGCGGGGACAAGGATGACCAACGTGGCATCATCCTGTTGGTTCATTTGAATTCTGGCGTAATTTTCTTATTTTCCCCACTAACTCCCTTTATTGCATATTATCTATTGTTATTGTCCTATGTACAACAAGCGTGTGTAGCTCAGTTGGTATTGGTGCAGGTGGAAAATGCTTTGGGGCCTGGGTTCGAATCCCAGGTCCCCCCAATTATTTCACATATTTTTTCTTTCCATAATCACGCGTGTGCATGGGTGGGATGACCACCATAGTCCATCATCATCCAACCAGCCATGTGTCCAGATGGCCAGATCTAAGGGACATCAGATGAAGGTCCACCAAAAGCTCAGTCAATGCAACACATAGGATTCAAGAAATCAACGTGGACTATTTTTCTTTTGGGCCCCAAGCTTGCTATCTACACCTCCAAAAATGCTGATTTCTCAGGCCCATATCTATTTTCCTTCATTCTTTTTATTTTCTTTATTTATTCATTTAAATTATTTTACTAACCAATTAATAATTCTTTTTATCAAAAAATCATAAAAATAATGTTTTTCACCCAATTAGATTTAGGATATTTATTTTTTATAAATTAATTTATTTAATTAGGATATTTAATTTTAGGTAACTTTAATTATTTTGTAAATAAATTAAAAAACAATTATAAAATTAGGGGTTTAGTTTAATTTAATTCCATTTTCTTTTTTTCCTAAAAATAACCAAAAATACAAAAAATAGGCCATGTAAATTATTTTCATTAATTTAATTTAATTACTGATTAATTTTGTATTTAATTTGAAAACCTAATTCTTCTTGCCTAAAAATAATTAAAAACAACTGTGATACGGTGGGAGAACTGACTTGAGGTTTTGCGTTTGTTTTTGCAAATGTTTCGGTTGAGCAAGAGTCGCCACCGACTTTTTATTTTATCCTAAGGAAAGGTTAAAAAGCACAGCAAAAAACCTTTGAGATGTTTTCTTGGGTTCGGGGAGTAGATTATAGAAATGGAAGGTATTAGCACCCTTTCTATCCATGGTTATCCATGGGCTCTTAGTTACTTGCTTAGATCAACTTGCCTTGATTTTCAATTGTTTGAAATGGTGCTTTCAATTGTTTGAAATAGTGCTTTGTGTATGTGGGTTTTGAAAATGTCTTGAAAAGAGGCCAATGTGGTGGCAACCCTTGTAATGATCCATGTTGGGATGTATACAAAGGTGTATGTCTTTTTAAAAGGTTTTCAATGTTTTTGGAAGTTGTTTTGAAAGTGTTGTGATGTGTGGTTTTGAAAAATAGGCAAGTGTTTTTTTTGTTTTGCAAGTTGGCAAGTAACCAAGAGTTGTCTACTCCTAAATTTACTCAAAGATC
This sequence comes from Vicia faba, assembly GCA_948472305.1. NCBI lineage: Eukaryota > Viridiplantae > Streptophyta > Magnoliopsida > Fabales > Fabaceae > Vicia > Vicia faba. The sequence goes on from OX451741.1 coordinate 824,015,502, forward strand.
TTTGCTATGTTTTTAACCCTTTTAACAATTTTGTTCCACCATTGTATTTGGTGGACAATCTTGTGTTAGGATGTGAACGGGACGGGCGCGGTTCATCGTTTAGACCATGATTGCAATGGTGCCAAGTATCTTTGGGCAATTTTTCCTTTAAGGGACTTGATCATTTTTAGGCAACTTTCGAAAGCGTCATCGAGGGACTATGATCGTATGAATTGTTTTGTTTTTCCAAAGATACTCAACATGCAATATGGCCCATTATTGAAGGCAACAAGTGGAATACCCTAGGGGGTGCAAGTGTGATTGGTGTTGGTTCATTTTCATGCTTGTTTATCTTGAATTTAGGTCAAACTATTTGTTGTTTTTGATTTGCATACAAAACCCTAATTCTAACATGGCATATTTAGAAAGCATTTAAAGTGCGAAATTTAAAAGGCCCTAAGTTATTACACAATGATCATGGGAGTGGGGGTACAAAATATTCAAATGGGGATGAGACTTCATAGGAGGATAGCCAAATTGAATTGCGCAAATATAAATGTAAAAATGTATAAGAATAGAACAATGTATATGTGAAGGTATTTTTGTGTAAGTGTATATTTTTATTCACAAATAAAATAAAAATAAATAAAAGAAAAGTTAATTCTTGAATATTTTTATGTTTAGGGCAAAAATCCTAATTTTGCTAAATAAGAGGTATTAATTATTTATTAAGTATTATATACAATATTTGTTAATTATGTGTAAAAAATAAATAAAAAGAAGGTATATTGTCAAAAAAAGATTTTTAAGTTAAATATTAGTAAAAAATAAAAATGTATTATTTTTTTATGTTTTTAACCTAAATATACTAATAAATATATAAATATTAATATTATTTACTAAATATATTAATTATGTATAAAAATGAAATATTTAATATTTACAAAAAAAGGTATATTTTTTAGAAAATGTTTTCAAAGGTAAAATAAAATAAAAATCAGAAAAATAAAAGTGTTTTGTATTATTTCATTGTATTTTAAATAAAAATATTATGTTTATTTTATGTACAAAACTAAATAAAATCAAGTAAATATCAAATAAAAATGTAAAAATGTGAGAAAAATAATTTTAATATTTTTTTCAAGCTTAAATAAAATAAAGGCTTAAATGCAGTTTTGACCCCCCTAGTTTAAGGTTTTTGGAGTTTCGATCCCCCTAGTTTAAAAGCCAGGTTTCTAGTCCCCAAAGTTTTCAAATTTGGGATTTTTGAAGCCCCCCTCCATCTGGCTGCCCAAAAAGTGACATGGCACAGGGAGAGTAATGCCACGTATTATTATTTTTTTTTTATTATTATTATTTTTTTTAAAAAAAATTTTTTTTCTTCTCCTCATGGGCAAAATTAAGGTTCGAAAGGAAAAAAAAATTTTAAAAAAAAAAAAAAATACGTGGCATTACTCTCCCTGTGCCATGTCACTTTTTGGGCAGCCAGATGGAGGGGGGCTTCAAAAATCCCAAATTTGAAAACTTTGGGGACTAGAAACCTGGCTTTTAAACTAGGGGGATCGAAACTCCAAAAACCTTAAACTAGGGGGGTCAAAATTGCATTTAAGCCTAAAATAAATGAACCAGAAACAAAAATCAAAAGTCAAAAATAATAAAAATAAAATGCAATGGGCCAAGGGGGTGCATATGTGAGAATATGGTGTAAAAAGAAAAAAAAATCACAGGCCCAACCCATGAAAGGTTGTCTTCAACCTTCAGACAACAACATTTGAAAAAAACGCGCCTTTTCTTCCCTGTTTGCTATCTCTTGATTCTTTGATTTTCAGCACAAACTCATAACATAAAAAATGTCAAGCATTGAACCACGAATCCAGACATATAAAAAACTTAACCTAACTCTCATAAATGAGAGAGAATTTCTCCATCCCTAATTCTTGACCTAAGTTTTTATCAATGTTCAGATTCAAAATACTCTCAGCATATGCAATATAAATGGAAAGTGAAGATATGTATAGTTTCAGGGCCATGAGCATGACATTTTTCATTCATAAATCTAAGCCTAACTCTTCCTATATTGAGAGATAGAGATCCATGAACTTACCTGTTCAGCTTGGATCGTGCCTGGCAATGGAGGTACTTTCAAGGCAAGGTAAGGATTTGTATAGCTTGCTTGATGTCCAGGGATGCTATTCCAATGCTTGGTGTGCTTTGAATCTTGCTATATCAAGCTGCAGAAGTCAACCTGCAAGAGAGAAAAGTGAAAATGGCAAAACTGGTTAGAGGTGTTACAGTCTGCTTCCAAGGCTTGGGACAGTTTGTATGGATGGTAGGGAATGTGTTTGAACTGGTTTGGATGAAAATGCACGAGTGGATTGAGCTATGGGATTCAAACTGCAGCTTATGCCCTGTTTTTGCAGTTTTATGGTGTTTTTATGAATAGGGAGATATTGAAGGTGATAGGCTTGTGTTTCAGGTCAGGTTGGATGTTTGGAAGATGCTCAAGAAGTTTGTCTAAGCTTGTTGCTGCAGCAATGTGTGTTGGTGTTACAAAATGCCAAGTTTCTTGTAATGTAAGTCAAAATGCCAAGTGCTGGTACATGCTTCTCTATGCCCCTCTAATGTGCTGCTAAACTTGCCCTTGATCAGTGGAATTAGCTCAAAAACTTGTTCCAAAGAGATTTGCCTTGTACTACTTGGATTGCAAATTTGACATAAAGTTAATCTTTTCAAGAATAGATAAAATGCTTTTTCCATTTATGGCTTAAACTTCCATGTAATGACCAAATGAGCAAAATAATGTCTTGGCACAATGGATTAGCATTGAATTTATGAGTGTAAATGAGATTTGAGGCCTGTAATCTAGGAGTGCAAGCTGAGTTCAAAAATGCCTAAGTGTATGAACATGAAAATTGGCCATGAGCAAAGTGAGTTTTGCCTATATTGCCAAATTCGATTCTCCCTAACCATAAGGTTGTTTGATGAGTTCTTGAACATTTTGGAAAGCTTGGAATGTGTACTACAATCCATCTTTGTAATGCAAGTTGAAATTCCAAGTGGAAGCATGTGAAAAGTTGCCATGAAGTTAGGCAAAAATCCTGCCTAGAATAGGTCAAAATTTTTCTAAGTTAAGAATGTTTTGCACCCTTGTTCCAAAACTCATAACTTGAGATACAAGCTTCTTTTGAGGAAACTTTGTGAATCAAAGTTGTATATTTTGCAATGGACTACAACTTTCATGTTTTGACTTTTGTTTGAATCCAAATGCATCTTGGTTAAAAAGTGGGACCAAGTTAGGAAAAAATTAGGGATTTTCATAACTTAGAAAAATTATAAGTTATGAAAATTCTTCATTTCAAACCCTAATTTGTGATTTTTGATTTCTTGATGAACAAGTTTCATGTTTTGACATGTTTTGATGAAAAATGAATCTTGACACTTGATTTTGACCAAAAAGTCAAAGTTTGACTTTTCAGTATACAGTTAAAAATTGATCAATTGACTGGAAAATTCATTTGTCAATCTTGTGCATTTGGGATCTTTTGAACTTTTTGAACATGTCAAGACAATTACATGGGGTCCTTGAGTCCATATGTGAGCTTGGTTTGCCCTTGTCTAAGTCAAACAGTAAAAAATTGCCTTTGTGCAGTCAAAACTCTAAAAATGACCATTTTACCCTTTTGGTGATCTGATCAAATTTCTTGTGGAATTGTGATCCAAACTTAACCAAATGGTTCATATGAGTTCATAATGTTGATGTGGTCAAAAATCATGAGGTTTGACTGTCAATTGGCCACAGTTGACTTTTTCCCCAATACAACTGATTTCTAGGTCAACTGTCCAATTGACTGGGCAAAGATTGGAATCAAGGCTTTTAACTTGGTATGGATAAACTTGGGAGTCCAATATGAAGCATGAAAGTAATCTTAGGCATTTTAGTTCAAAACATCTTTGTGCAAACACAAACCCTAATTTGGGTCAACAGTGCAAGGAGAAGTCTTGAACAGAGGAAACCCTAGTTGGATCTTGAACTCCAAGGGTCTTGTGGTGAGAAAATGTTGAGGAAATGGGAGGGCAAATTTTGGGGTACAACAGTTTCCCCTGTTCAATCTTCTTGAACCTGAAGAGTTAGATTGGCAAGTTTGCCTTTTGCGACTCGAGGGTAAAAGGAGATTGGGCACTAGAGTGCCCGGAAATTTGTACTCGCATGCTGGAGTATCAGCAATGTGATGGAGGGAATGGGCTTATAGATGCTATTTGGAGACATGACAGAACCTTGTCGGGAATGGGCTTATAGATTCCATTTGGAAGTGTTGATCGCGTAGGAGATTCCTTAGCGAGAACTTGCGTACTTTGAGAAAGGAAGACGTTTCCTGGCTTGTTACATGTCTTGATCTTCAGTCTCTTCATGCAGATATGCCCTGGCTGGATACAGGTATCGAATCTACAATTGGTTGCTCACAGATGTGCCCTGGCTGGATACAGGAATCGAATCTGGAAAATGTTGTCGACAGATGTGCCCTGGCTGGATACAGGTATCGAATTTGGAAAATGTTGTCGACAGATGTGCCCTGGCTGGATACAGGTATCGAATCTGGAATTGGTCGTCTTCAGATGTGCCCTGGCTGGATACAGGTATCGAATCTGGAATTGGTCGTCTTCAGATGTGCCCTGGCTGGATACAGGTATCGAATATGGAATTGTTGTCTACAGATATGCCCTGGCTGGATACAGGTATCGAATCTGGAATTGTAAAAGGTTGGTAGAGATGGCTTTCCTGGCTGGATACAGGTGTAAACCTCTGACCTGAGAATGAAAGATAATTTCCTGGCTTGTTACAGGGGTTGACCTTCAAACTCTTCATGCAGATATGCCCTGACTAGATACAGGTATCGAATCTACGATCAATCAATCACAGATGTGCCCTGGCTAGATACAGGAATCGAATCTGGATTTTTGATATTTGATAGTAATCATCTTTTGGATTGATCTTTTTCCTGAAAAGGCAAAATATCAGTGGTATGCAATGTCATGATGTATGAGATGCATGATGCTCAAAATGAGTTAGTGTTGTATGCACTTTGTCATGTATGTGAATAGGATGTATGAAATATGAAACGTCTATGAATGTATTTTCGTCTAGGAGAAAAAATCCTTGACGACTGGCCGGGGAATCAAATCCTGGGCTGATGTTTGAAAAGAAGAGTTCTTCATTTCCGCTGGGGATTATGGTTGCAAGAATAAACCGATAGGAGAAGATGACTCCGTTGGGGCCTAAACTTGTTGGAGAGATTACTCTGAGGGGAATTACTCTGTGGGAAGAGATAGTTCACTGAGGCTTTGATGAGAGCTCCGCTGGGGATTCTGTTGATAAATTATGTCGGAGAATTTGATGAACTCCGCTGGGGGTAGGAAGAACTTCGCCGAGGACGGACTTTCTGTGGTAATCAGCTGAGGATAACCCAGTTATAAGCCCTGATGGGAAATAACTTCTGAATAAAGTCGGGGAGAGTCGTTCATACTCTGCAGGGGATAAGCTTCCAGAATCTACTGGGGATAAGCTCCGAGACCTGCTGGGGATATGGATTCCACTCTCCTGGGGAATTTTTTTTTCTTTTGAGACTGTACTGGGGTGCTGGCTGAGGGATGCCTATACTCCGCTGGGGATTGTTGAGGTAGCTTGGTCATGTTCTTCAGCTGAACCTACCTTGGTACCTTGGCGGACAAAGCAACTAGACCGCTTGGTCACTTCAAAATTGCCCCCTGTTTCTAATGTCACCTGTCATTAATCCTTTGTTTCGTATGTAAACATTTATGATCTAGAAATTTAATGTCAAATGCATATATCAAAAATGAGCATTGGATGTTCTTTGCAAAACAAAACAGAAAAAAGGAAAAACAATGGATAATTTGTCTGAAAAATTGAATTTGTATTGATTTTGAATTTTGCCTGTAAAATAGGCGTTTATGTACAGGAGGCTGACGTCCTAGTAAGAGAACGCCGCCGAATAACATAGAGTTTATACAATTTTGAAAAAGGAAACAAAACAGCTATGTGAAAACTAATCCCGCTGGGTTCCAACTCTGCTATCGCCTTTATGTCTTCAAGCGTCTCATCATTTTGCTGCTTAGTTGAAGGTGAAGCTGATTGATCGATGCCGAAGTCTGAGCTCTGATAGTTGATGCCTAATTCTGGATGCAAGGTGATCCAATGAGACATAGTATTACGCTTTATCCCTAACTTTGGCCTGGACCGCCCTTTCGGGTTTTCAATCCACCGGGATACCCATTTTTGCCCAAGCCGCCTTTTCAGGTTTTCGACTTGCCGGGTGTGCATATTTTTTTTATTTCACCCCTTATTTTTGCCCGAACCCTTTTGGTTCGCCGGGAAGCCCTTATTTTTGCCTAGGTGTGTCAACCTAGCGGGTCCTTAGTTTATGCGTAGTATCTTTTTACTATGTCTGCATTGGCGGGGTGAGGAAGGTCGTCACCATCCATGGTGGTTAGAATCATAGCTCCTCCCGAGAAGATATGTTTAACCACAAATGGCCCTTCGTACGTAGGGGTCCATTTGCCCATGGGATCACTTTGAGGGAGAATGATACGCTTGATTACCAAGTCTCCGACTTGATACTCTTGTCGTCTGACTTTCTTGTTAAATGCCCTAATCATCCGTTTTTGGTACGTCTGACCATGACAAATAGCAGTGAGCCTCTTTTCGTCAATTAGATTTAATTGATCAAGTCGAGTCTGGATCCAGTCATCTTCGCTCAAGTCTTCATCCTTCATTATCCGGAGAGAGGGTATTTGTACTTCAATAGGCAAGACTGCCTCCATGCCATAGACCAAGGAAAAGGGAGTTGCCCCTGTTGATGTCCGTGCTGAGGTGCGGTACCCATGGAGAGCAAACGGTAACATCTCGTGCCAATCCTTATAGGTCACTGTCATCTTCTGCATAATCTTGTTAATATTCTTATTTGCCGCTTCTACAACCCCATTCATCTTCGGCCGGTAAGGAGAAGAGTTATGGTGCTGTATCTTGAATTGCTCGCAGAGCTCAATGATCATCTTGTTGTTAAGATTGGTACCATTATCCGTAATGATCCTCTCAGGTACACCGTATCGACAGATCAGGTTGTGCCGAATGAACCGTGCCACGACGATCTTGGTTACGGTGGCGTAGGAAGCTGCCTCAACCCATTTCGTGAAGTAATCAATCGCTACCAAGATGAAACGATGCCCGTTGGATGTCGTCGGTCTGATTTCGCCGATCATATCGATGCCCCACATTGCAAAAGGCCAAGGTGCCGTCAGGACGTTCAGAGGAACCGGAGGAATGTGCACCTTGTCAGCATAGATCTGGCAATTGTGACACGTCCGAGAATGTTAGTAACAGTCGGCTTCCATTGTGGACCAGAAATATCCTTCCCGAAGGATTTTCTTTGCCATGGTATGTCCACTGGAATGTGTTCCGAAGGTACCTTCATGTAGCTCCGCCATGATCTTTTCTGCTTCATTCTTATCCACACAACGCAGTAGGGTTGAGTCATGGTTTCGCTTGTACAGAATGCCGTTGCTGAGGAAGAATTTTTCCGCGAACCTTCTCAGGAACTTCTTGTCGTTAACAGAGGCACCTTCGGGGTATTCTTGAGCTTCCAAGTATCTCTTCACTTCATGATACCAGAGTTTCTCTGTTACCTCTTCGGCCTCAAGATCATAGCAATATGCAGGTTCGTCCAATTTCCAGATAATGATCCGGGGCGCTTCGTTGTCCCATTTGACTTTGAACATTGAAGACATCGTAGCTAACGCGTCCGCCAACTGATTCTCCTCTCTTGGGAAGTGTTCAAAAGTTATCTCTTCGAAGTGGGGAAGCAATATCAATACATACTCCTTGTAAGGAATAAGATTTGGATGTTTCGTATCCCACTCGCCTTTGACCTGATTGATCACAAGAGCGGAATCTCCGAAGACACTCAGAAACTTGATCCTTAGGTCAATTGCAGCTTGGATACCCATGATACATGCCTCATACTCCGCCATGTTGTTGGTGCAGTTGAAACATAACTGAGCGGTGAATGGAGTATGAGTGCCTTTGGGGGATATGATCACAGCGCCAATACCATTACCCAAAGCGTTCGAGGCTCCATCAAAATGCATAGACCATCGGGATCCTTCCTCAGGTCCTTCATTTGGTCCAGGTACTTCACAATCAGTTACTACCATGATATCTTCGTCTTGAAATTCAAAGTTCAACGACTGGTAATCGTCCACAGGTTGGTGTGCCAAATGGTCTGCCAATACACTTCCTTTGATTGCTTTTTGAGTTATGTACTGGATGTCATATTCCGTCAAGATCATTTGCCATCTTGCTATTCTTCCGGACAGAGCAGGCTTTTCGAATATGTACTTGATTGGATCCATTTTTGAAATCAACAGAGTAGTGTGAGTCAACATATACTATCTCAGCCGGCGAGCAGCCCATACCAGAGCGCATCAAGTTTTCTCGAGCAGTGAGTACCGAGTCTCACAGTCGGTAAACTTTTTGCTCAGGTAATAAATAGCGTGCTCTTTTCAGCCAGACTCGTCATGCTGCCCCAGCACACACCCCATTGAGTTGTCAAGCACTGTCAAGTATAGTATTAGAGGTCTCCCTTCCACTGGTGGCATGAGGATGGGTGGTTCTTGGAGATACTCTTTTATCTTTTCAAAAGCAGCCTGACATTCATCGTTCCAACGTACTACTTGATCTTTCTTTAGCAGCTTGAAGATTGGTTCACAGGTAGCAGTTAGATGCGAGATGAATCGGGAAATGTAGTTCAGACGTCCTAGAAAGCCTCTGACTTCTTTCTCTGTCTTGGGAGTCGGCATCTCTTGTATGGCTTTCACCTTGGCAGGGTCCACTTGAATACCTTTGTCGCTTACAATGAAACCCAGCAATTTTCCAGACCTCACCCCAAAGGTGCATTTGTTTGGGTTCAACCTCAACTTGTACAACTTCAGACGGTCAAACAGCTTCCGTAGATGGTCAAGGTGTTCCTCCTCAGTTTGAGACCTTGCAATCATATCGTCGACGTACACTTCTATCTCGTGATGGATCATATCATGAAATAAACCAACCATGGCACGTTGGTAGGTTGCCCCGGCATTTTTCAACCCGAATGGCATGACCTTGTAGCAAAAGGTTCCCCACTGAGTAACGAAAGTGGTCTTCTCCATGTCTTCAGGAGCCATCTTGATCTGATTATAACCGGAGAAGCCGTCCATGAAGGAGAAAACTTTATACTGAGCAGTATTATCAACCAGAACGTTGATATGAGGCAGAGGGAAATCATCCTTAGGGCTGGCCCTGTTCAAATCCCTGTAATCAACACACATTCGGACTTTACCATCTTTCTTTGGCACTGGAACCACGTTGGCAACCCACTGAGGGTAAGAAGTCACTGCTAGAAACCCGACATCAAATTGTTTCATAACCCCAGCTTTGATTTTCTCGGACATCTCTGGACGCATGCGGCGGACCTTCTGTTTTACTGGAGGGCAGTCTTCCTTGGTAGGCAGGTGATGAACCACAATGTCGGCATCCAAACCAGGCATGTCTTCGTAAGACCAAGCAAAGATTTCCATGTAGTCATGCAGCATCTGAATCAACCGTTGTTTCACACTGAGCTCTAGATTGGCACCAATCTTGACTTCCTTTCTGTCTGTCTCAGTACCCAGATTTACCGTTTCCACTGGCTCTTCATGCGGCTGAATGGCCCTCTCTTCCTGGAGTAGCAGTCTTGTGAGTTCACCAGGCACTTCGCAATCATCTTCACCCTCGTCTTCGGCTAAGTTGATCGGATTTTCGAAGTCATAACTGGCAGTAGCAGAGTCGTTACCAGTGAGATCCAGAGTGGATTGGAACCTGTATAAGTGAGTGTGTGTAAATATAGTTGTTTTGCAATATATGATAAAGAAAGAAATGGAGCACAAGATTTGAAATGCAACAAACGTCCAATGTTTTGATTAATGATATATGAAAATGTCATACAAAAAGCCCTCACAAATGGGGCCACAGTGCCTCGGGTAGGACACCGAGCCATAAAAGTTTCAACACATTGTTTGTTACAAATTGAAGATAAAAGAGTTCATTACTGAGTGACAAAAGTAATAGGTGTAAAGTCCTTGGCAGTCCAGTTGCTTGGTCCATTGTCGGTTGTTGGGTAGATCCAGCTGTCAAATTTCGCTTCCTCCACGTCGTCCTCAATAGCATTCACTCCTGGGTTGGTGATGAACACCGGAGGTTTTCCGATCCTTGCTTTGCGAACAGCCCTCTGAGCCTCTGCAGTGAAGCCCAGCCCAAACTTGTCAGTCTTAGGAGTGAAGTCAGGAAGTCGACCCCAGTTTTCGCACTCGCCTTTCTCAATCACAGCCCGGGCATCCTTCAAGGAAGCCATCTTCAAAGGAGGGTCTTCAATCACAGTTTCAGCCGACGCCAATGTTTGAGGCACCTCTTCAAAGTGTTGAAAGGGGGTTTCAATGAATTCCCCATCCATTTCTATGTATCGGAACGAGTTCAAGTGGCTGACCATATACTCTTCTTCCCCTTGGACTGTAACAATCTTTCCTCTGACTGGGTACTTAAGCTTTTGATGTAGTGTGGAGGTCACCGCTCCAGCCTTATGGATCCATGGACGACCCAATAAACAGGAATAGGATGGAAGGATATCCATCACATAGAAAGTAGAATCAAAAACTTGGGAACCAACCCTGATTGGAATGTCAACCTCGCCATGTACCATCCTCTTCGAACCGTCAAAGGCTCGGACAATAATGTTACTGGGCTTGAGTTCCAGACCCTCACAATCCAATCTGTCTAGGGCCTTCTTGGGCAATACATTCAATGAAGAACCGGTGTCCACCAACACATGGGCCAGAGTAGTGCCCCTGCATTCAATAGAGACATGCATGGCATCATTATGGTTCTTTCCTTTTGCAGCCAGATCGGCGTCAGAAAAGCCCAACCCGTTATCAGCAGTCAAGTTAGCCACACAATCAGTAAATTGATCAGCAGATGTTTCTTGTGGCACATGAGCTGTTTTCAAAAAGGAGATCAGGGCTTTGGCGTGGGCCTCTGAACACAATAACAGTGATAGCATAGAAATTTTTGATGGGGTGTGCCCCAACTGCTCAACAACATTGAAATCACTTTTCTTGATAATCTTGAGGATCTCCTCCACCTCTTGCTGGGAGGCTTCAACAGCGGTCGTCTTCGGTGCCTCCGTCCGGGCAGGAAAATCAGTAGCAACTCCTTTGCCCCGAGTATTAGAGGACTCGGCGGCAGGGGTAGACACAGGAACTTGATTTGGAATGGAAACATGCACACTTGCAGGTGTGATGATAAGAGGTTTCTGAATAACTGGTGGTGAAATATCTGGTGAAAACAGCCTACCACTGCGAGTAATCTTGGCAGGTCCGGTGATGCTACTGACACCAGTACTTGTATCAAATTCTTGCTTCACTCTAAGCACATAAACATCTGCCCCATAGTGCCACGGGACAGCTTTGTCGGATGTATAAGGGAGAGGCCCCGGAACTGTAATGATGATGGGAGCAACTTTCTAAGTGGACATAATTTTGACAGGCTTCTTTGAAAGAGCCTTGGGAGGTTTGTTGAAAATAGTGACAATAGAAACTTCTTCGGTAGGGACAGCAGGAACGACAATCTTCTCAAACAAGATTTCCTTGCTATCCATCAGGCTTTGGATGCCTGATTTCAGCAAAGGACAACCAAAAGGCGAAACAGCACATAGAAGACAATCTTTATCACATCCCGGAAATAAACTGGCTAGCAAAAAATTCCTTTTAACAGTTGATAATGGAGTAACAATCTCTTTCATGGAGGCTACATATCGGTCTTCTTCCACAACACTCACTCCATGCTGGGGCATGGGAGCAGTCACAACATTGGGTCTTTCAGGCGCCTCAAACTGTATTTCCTTAGCATTTATAAGGTCTTGAACCTTATTCCTCAGAGCCCAGCAATCGTCCGTAGTATGCCCGGGGCTATCAGAGTGATAAGCGCAACGGGCGTTGGGGTTGTATTTTGGAGAAGCTGTATTCACCACCTTCAGAGCTTCTTTGACAGTTACCAGATTGGTTGACAGTAGTTGCGGCAAAATCGGAGACAGGGTCATGTTAAGCCGAGTGTACTGCCTTTTGGGCCTCTCACCCCTTTGTTGATTATACTGATGAGGAGCAGCAACAGGCTTTGAAATGACCAATGCATTGACAGCTTGGCGGTGTTCCGGCTTAACTTGTCTTCTGGGACCATAAACGACACTAGCTTCCTTTTTGAAAGGCTTCTTCTCAATATTTGCGGAGGCACCTTTCTGTATCTTCCCTGACTTGATACCAGCTTCTATCCTTTCACCAGTCAAGATCAAATCTGTAAACCCAGCGGAAGAATTACCAATCAGATGATTGAAGAATGGACCAGACAGGGTCCCTAGAAACATGTCAACAAGTTCGCGGTCAGTCAGCGGTGGCTGCACCCTGCCAGCCAGGTCTCTCCATTCTTGCGCATATTCCTTGAATCCTTCGCCCGTTCTAAGTGACATACCCTGAAGTTGGGTACGCGTGGGAGCGAGGTCAGAATTGTACTGATATTGTCTATAAAACGCAGTAGCCAAGTCCTCCCAGTTTCGGATACTGGCTCCATCTAACTGATAGAACCATTCGAGTTGAGACCCCGAAAGGCTATCCTGAAAGAAATGGATCCATAGGTTCTTGTTTGCCGTGTAAGGTTGGATCTTCCTTACATATGATCTGAGATGCAGCTTAGGACAGGAAGCCCCATCGTACTTCGCAAAGGTAGGCGCCTTGAACTTGTGTGGGATCACCACCCCAGAAGATAAACCTAAATCTCCGAAATCCAACCCCGGCACATTTTGAATCTCCATGGCACTTAAACGGTCCTCTAGTTGTTTGTATCTGTCTGCAGCAGGAGGGTACTGTTCGTCATTGTAATCCGTCTCGTTGTCGGAGACTGCAGGACTAGGAGCCCTTCCCCCTTAGGGACTGTCTTTCTCTGTAGAGGAAGTAGCCTGATCAGCCTCATTATGGAGTGTATTCCCAAACCTGCGTCCAGTGTTGAACAACGCAGTCCTCTTCTTCTTCTTCTTCTTCTTCAAGAGTAGAGTCTTCAACTCTTGTTGACCTTGGGCTAAGCTCATGACCAGCTCTTGAAACTGGGCGTTCTGGGCCTGGAGGGCCTTGATAGCTTGTTCGTTGGATGATTCAGGATTCATGATGACTGTTCAAATAAACAGCGAAGAAGATTAAGCAACCTGTGGAAAAAGGGTACCTGTTATGCATATGATGCAATGAGATGCGTATGATTTATGTTTTCAAAGACAAACGAGATTCAACTTTGTAGACAAAAGGGAAACACACTTCATTAGATTCAAACTTTAAATTGTTCAACAACTTGCCCTTAGGCATTACAGGAATGAAAATACTGAAAAGGAAATAAAAGTTGTAAAAGGAAACATTCAAAGCCCATCAGTGCTCCCATGGCCTCCTCTTCTCAGTATGGATATAGTCATTCAGGATCCGCTCTTCCTCCAATTGCTTAGTCAGCTTCTGGATCTTCCGTTCCTGTTCGTTGAACTTTTTCCGATAAAAACCCCGTTCTTCCTTTAGCTGCGCCCAAGATCTCTTCAGTGTATCAACATCAGTGGGTATCTGAGGAGGGAGGACAGTTGGAGGAACCCCGTCTTCATCGGGAGATTCAAGCATGATAGGTCTGACAGCTTCGTATGGCATACCTAACTTCTGAGCACGGATGCAGACCCATCTGCAATAGGGTTCCATTGGTAGAGAAGTCTTTGGTCCCAACTCATGTGGGTCAGCTTTGTGAATTCTGTCCCAAGCCTTAATGAATCCATGGCGTAGTTTGTCACTGTCTACCTGAAATTCAAAATGGAAGTGAGGAACCAACATCTCATGAGGCCCTACTCTTCTGGCTCTTCCAAACTGACGGAGAGCTAAACATGGATTATAAGAGATTCCTCCCTGGGTGCCGATCAATGGAACATTAGGGTATTCTCCGTAACGATCAATAACAGCTACCTCATCCAAACCTATGAGAGTCTAAGTGATGTCATTATCAGTGAGAGACATTAACCTATGAGCCCAACCCTTTCCTTCTTCATTCTTCAGCACGAACTTAGAAAGGTGCAAAATAAACCACCTCACTAGCAAAGGAGCACAACACCATGGAGTTCCCCGTCTTCGGGCAGTACGAGCATAGAGTTGTTGCAGGATATCACCCAAAAGAGTGGGTACAGGATTCCGAGACATGAAGATCCTTATGGCATAGATACTGATAAAGGTGTCAGGATTTGGAAACAATACCAGACCATAGATTAAAAGAGCCAGAATGTCTTCGTATACCTTGAAGTCTAAGTCATTCCAGAAATCATTAGCTTTGCCAACCAGAAATTTAACCAAAAAGCCCTTAACTCCACTTCTAGTTTCCCAGTTAGCCAATACCTCTTCTTTGGTCAAGGGAAGGACTGCAGCAACCTCTTCAGGCCTAAGGGTCTTCTCCCAACCAGTGAATGGAGTTTGCTCCAAAACAGGGATACCAAGCAAATCAGAGAATTCTTCCAGGGTAGGGACCAGCTGGAAGTCTTGAAAGGTAAAGCAATGATACAGGGGATCATAAAACTGGGTCAGGACATTTATCAGTTGTTGGTCCCACTTTGAAGTGATCAAGCCAAGGAGAGAACCATGCCTCTTGATGAAGGAAATAGTGTTTGGAATCCTATCAACCAAATCCTTGAGCAAAGTTGGTGGTTGAACAAAGTTGAGCCGGATAGTATTCCTACGCACGGGCATCATGATGTCCTACAAAACAGAGCAAAGATGAAACTTTTTTGTCTTTGAAATGGGTCAGTCCTTATACAGGATGCATGCAATGGTATGATGGTATGATGCTATGATGAAGCACACCACAAGTATTCACAAAGGCAAGCATGATAAGGCACACAAGTCACACAAGACAACCCTTAGGTTTTAGGCCAGCATGAAGTTTAGGTATTACCCTCTTTCAGTTTCGTTGGTTAAAACCTGTCCTATCAAAAGTAATCGGGTTCTAGAGGATCTCAAATCATTGACTACCCTCAATCGGTCATAACTCCAGCATCGCAATCTTTTCTTGCGGCCAGAACCATCGCGAGAGTTTAGCCTCAATAAGTGTAGCATGCTACTACTGTTCTACGGACAAGTTTGGTCAATTTAGGGTTCTAAGGTCGGTTGGTGTTTAATGACTCCTTAGAAGACCCATATTCTCCTTGTTGCATCACAAGGGATATCGGTACAGACCAAGGTGCCACACCAACGTAGCCACTGCTTCACCCATGTCGGTCTACGCCGGACAGGTCCCTCACAGATTATGCTACCTAAAAGGGTATTCCCCAGATCCGGGTTAGGATCTATGAAGCTCCGATGCAAAGCCCACAAATATAAAAGCAAACAAAGCAAACAATTGAAAACAAAGGTGATCTAAGCCCTAAGGTTACTCCATTTTTAAGTATCTCCCCAGCAGAGTCGCCAATTCTGTGATACGGTGGGAGAACTGACTTGAGGTTTTGCGTTTGTTTTCGCAAATGTTTCGGTTGAGCAAGAGTCGCCACCGACTTTTTATTTTATCCTAAGGAAAGGTTAAAAAGCACAGAAAAAAACCTTTGAGATGTTTTCTTGGGTTCGAGGAGTAGATTATAGAAAGGGAAGGTATTATCACCCTTTCTATCCATGGTTATCCATGGGCTCTTAGTTACTTGCTTAGATCAACTTGCCTTGATTTTCAATTGTTTGAAATGGTGCTTTCAATTGTTTGAAATGGTGCTTTGTGTATGTGGGTTTTGAAAATGTCTTGAAAAGAGGCCAATGTGGTGGCAACCCTTGTAATGATCCATGTTGGGATGTATACAAAGGTGTATGTCTTTTTAAAAGGTTTTCAATGTTTTTGGAAGTTGTTTTGAAAGTGTTGTGATGTGTGGTTTTGAAAAATAGGCAAGTGTTTTTTTTGTTTTGCAAGTTGGCAAGTAACCAAGAGTTGTCTACTCCTAAATTTACTCAAAGATCTTTGCTATGTTTTTAACCCTTTTAACAATTTTGTTCCACCATTGTATTTGGTGGACAATCTTGTGTTAGGATGTGAACGGGACGGGCGCGGGTCATTGTTTAGACCATGATTGCAATGGTGCCAAGTATCTTTGGGCAATTTTTCCTTTAAGGGACTTGATCATTTTTAGGCAACTTTCGAAAGCGTCATCGAGGGACTATGATCGTTTGAATTGTTTTGTTTTGCCAAAGATACTCAACATGCAATATGGCCCATTATTGAAGGCAACAAGTGGAATACCCTAGGGGGTGCAAGTGTGATTGGTGTTGGTTCATTTTTATGCTTGTTTATCTTGAATTTAGGTCAAACTATTTGTTGTTTTTGATTTGCATACAAAACCCTAATTCTAACATGGCATATTTAGAAAGCATTTAAAGTGCGAAATTTAAAAGGCCCTAAGTTATTACACAATGATCATGGGAGTGGGGGTACAAAATATTCAAATGGGGATGAGACTTCATAGGAGGATAGTACCCAATATTTACAACCAAATTGAATTGCGCAAATATAAATGTAAAGATGTATAAGAATAGAACAATGTATATGTGAAGGTATTTTTGTGTAAGTGTATATTTTTATTCACAAATAAAATAAAAATAAATAAAAGAAAAGTTAATTCTTGAATATTTTTATGTTTAGGGCAAAAATCCTAATTTTGCTAAATAAGAGGTATTAATTATTTATTAAGTATTATATACAATATTTGTTAATTATGTGTAAAAAATAAATAAAAAGAAGGTATATTGTCAAAAAAAGATTTTTAAGTTAAATATTAGTAAAAAATAAAAAATGTTTTATTTTTTTATGTTTTTAACCTAAATATACTAATAAATATATAAATATTAATATTATTTACTAAATATATTAATTATGTATAAAAATGAAATATTTAATATTTACAAAAAAAGGTATATTTTTTAGAAAATGTTTTCAAAGGTAAAATAAAATAAAAATCAGAAAAATAAAAGTGTTTTGTATTATTTCTTTGTATTTTAAATAAAAGTATTATGTTTATTTTATGTACAAAACTAAATAAAATCAAGTAAATATCAAATAAAAATGTAAAAATGTGAGAAAAATAATTTTAATATTTGTTTCAAGCTTAAATAAAATAAATGAATCAGAAACAAAAATCAAAAGTCAAAAATAATAAAAATAAAATGCAATGGGCCAAGGGGGTGCATATGTGAGAATATGGTGTAAAAAGAAAAAAAAATCACAGGCCCAACCCATGAAAGGTTGTCTTCAACCTTCAGACAACAACATTTGAAAAAAATGCGCCTTTTCTTCCCTGCTTGCTATCTCTTGATTCTTTGATTTTCAGCACAAACTCATAACATAAAAAATGTCAAGCATTGAACCACGAATCCAGACATATAAAAAACTTAACCTAACTCTCAGAAATGAGAGAGAATTTCTCCATCCCTAATTCTTGACCTAAGTTTTTATCAATGTTCTGATTCAAAATACTCTCAGCATATGCAATATAAATGGAAAGTGAAGATATGTATAGTTTCAGGGCCATGAGCATGACATTTTTCATTCATAAATCTAAGCCTAACTCTTCCTAGATTGAGAGATAGAGATCCATGAACTTACCTGTTCAGCTTGGATCGTGCCTGGCAATGGAGGTACTTTCAAGGCAAGGTAAGGATTTGAATAGCTTGCTTGATGTCCATGGATGCTATTCCAATGCTTGGTGTGCTTTGAATCTTGCTATATCAAGCTGTAGAAGTCAACCTGCAAGAGAGAAAAGTGAAAATGGAAAAACTGGTTAGAGGTGTTACAGTCTGCTTCCAAGGCTTGGGACAGTTTGTATGGATGGTAGGGAATGTGTTTGAACTGGTTTAGATGAAAATGCACGAGTGGATTGAGCTATGGGATTCAAACTGCAGCTTATGCCCTGTTTTTGCAGTTTTATGGTGTTTTTATGAATAGGGAGATATTGAAGGTGATAGGCTTGTGTTTCAGGTCAGGTTGGATGTTTGGAAGATGCTCAAGAAGTTTGTCTAAGCTTGTTGCTGCAGCAATGTGTGTTGGTGTTACAAAATGCCAAGTTTCTTATAATGTAAGTCAAAATGCCAAGTGCTGGTACATGCTCCTCTAGGCCCCTCTAATGTGCTGCTAAAATTGCCCTTGATCAGTGGAATTAGCTCAAAAACTTGTGCCAAAGAGATTTGCCTTGTACTACTTGGATTGCAAATTTGACATAAAGTTAATCTTTTCAAGAATAGATAAAATGCTTTTTCCATTTATGGCTTAAACTTCCATGTAATGACCAAATGAGCAAAATAATGTCTTGGCACAATGGATTAGCATTGAATTTATGAGTGTAAATGAGATTTTAGGCCTGTAATCTAGGAGTGCAAGCTGAGTTCAAAAATGCCTAAGTGTATGAACATGAAAATTGGCCATGAGCAAAGTGAGTTTTGCCTATATTGCCAAATTCGATTCTCCCTAACCATAAGGTTGTTTGATGAGTTCTTGGACATTTTGGAAAGCTTGGAATGTGTACTACAATCCATCTTTGTAATTAAAGTTGAAATTCCAAGTGGAAGCATGTGAAAAGTTGCCATGAAGTTAGGCAAAAATCCTGCCTAGAATAGGTCAAAATTTTTCTAAGTTAAGAATGTTTTGCACCCTTGTTCCAAAAATCATAACTTGAGCTACAAGCTTCTTTTGAGGAAACTTTGTGAATCAAAGTTGTAGATTTTGCAATGGACTACAACTTTCATGTTTTGACTTTTGTTTGAATCCAAATGCATCTTGGTTAAAAAGTGGGACCAAGTTAGGAAAAAATTAGGGATTTTCATAACTTAGAAAAATTCTAAGTTATGAAAATTCTTCATTTCAAACCCTAATTTGTGATTTTTGATTTCTTGATGAACAAGTTTCATGTTTTGACATGTTTTGATGAAAAATGAATCTTGACACTTGATTTTGACCAAAAAGTCAAAGTTTGACTTTTCAGTATACAGTTAAAAATTGATCAATTGACTGGAAAATTCATCTGTCAATCTTGTGCATTTGGGATCTTTTGAACTTTTTGAACATGTCAAGACAATTCCATGGGGTCCTTGAGTCCATATGTGAGCTTGGTTTGCCCTTGGCTAAGTCAAACAGTCAAAAATTGCCTTTGTGCAGTCAAAACCCTAAAAATGACCATTTTACCCTTTTGGTGATCTGATCAAATTTATTGTGGAATTGTGATCCAAACTTAACCAAATGGTTCATATGAGTTCATAATGTTGATGTGGGTCAAAAATCATGAGGTTTGACTGTCAATTGGCCACAGTTGACTTTTTCCCCAATACAACTGATTTCTAGGTCAACTGTCCAATTGACTGGGCAAAGATTGGAATCAAGGCTTGAAACTTGGTATGGATAAACTTGGGAGCCCAATATGAAGCATGAAAGTCATCTTAGGCATTTTAGGTCAAAACATCTTTGTGCAAACACAAACCCTAATTTGGGTCAACAGTGCAAGGAGAAGTCTTGAGCAGAGGAAACCCTAGTTGGATCTTGAACTCCAAGGGTCTTGTGGTGAGAAAATGTTGAGGAAATGGGAGGGCAAATTTTGGGGTACAACAACAACAAAAACATTTTTCTTTCGATTAAGTTAGATGGGGTCAAAACCCTAGTTCTCTCTCGTTCTTTATTCGCGCGCGCTTTAATTATTTTTACCATATTAATGTAATTGCTCACAAGTTGTAATAGTTTAATTAGGTCTTTTACTTTCATTTATCGTTTTTTTACGGGTTGTTTTTGGCTATGTAAATACCCGAAGCCTTGTAATATGGTAGTTTATTTCCCGCATTTTAAATTCCGCAAATATTAACTGTTAGATGTATGAATAATAGGGATGCATGACAAGAATGTATGTAAAATTTAAAACAGTTAGCTAATCCTAAATGTGCAAAGATAATAAACTTGAAATTGAATTACTCGCACATGCGCACTCCTAGGGTACACTCCCACTTCGGTTGCCTTCGGTAAATGATCATTAAGTATAGGGTATTTTAGTGGTCACTCTCTTGTCTAAACAAAGATCAAAAGTCCCGTTCGGAAAAGTTGCCTCAGAATGGTTGCCTCGGAATTATTTCCTCGAATATTGATCTTAAGACATTAGAGTTATTACTAAGACGCCCTAACATTGCTTTAGTGACCGTACGTCCCTTTCGAATTGACCCTCAAAACTCCAACGGCGGTGCTACCTACTCACTAATAGTGGGATAGCGTTGTCTAAAGGAAACAAACATAGAATAATTCTCTTTTTCGAGTAGGTAGAATCTTAAGTACTTGCTCAATCCAAACAAACTTTTCCACACTTACACTCTTTTCAAACAAAGCTTTCAAAAACACTTCATAACACTCTTGAAGACAGAAGCAAGGGTTAAATCAAAGTCAAACAAAAACTTTTCAAATCAAACACACACAAGCAATTTTGAAAATGATGAGCAAGTACCTAAGAGCCCGTGGAAAACCACGGATAGAAAGGGTGCTAATACCTTCCCTTTCTATAATCTACCCCCCGTACTCAAAATCTCGAAAAAGGAATTTTTCTATGCTTTTTGACTTTCTAGTTGGATAAAATAAAAGTCGGTGGCGACTCTTTCTTACCGCGACATTTTGCGAATACAAACGCAAAATGAAAACCAGCATTTTCCTAAAACAGTCTGATTCTGACCACCGTATCACACCATGGCATCAAACAAGATGGGCTGGCCGCAGAAGAAATGAGCTTCGAAGAAGAAGACTCTGACTTTAGCAATATTTCCGGAACCAATAAGATTACCTGAAGCGGTAGAATCTTCTCTCCAGAAATTGCCCCCCCCCCCCCCAAAAGGCAGTTTTTGGACCCGTGGCTGCTCCGAAGGTTACCTCCGTACCAATAATCATATCTGCAAGTGCTCCTATTGACAAAGACGACACAACCCCTGCTGTTATCCCTACCAACACTTCTACTGCTGAAATTCGAGGAAAAAGTATTCAAGAAGAGCCTGTCCGGACGAAGGCTCGACCGCTGACTATCCCCGAAACCTCCAAGAAGGAAATGGAGGAGATCCTGAGAATAATAAAGAAGAGCGACTACGATGTAGTCGAAAAATTGGGGAAAACTCCCTCCAAAATCTCCATGCTGGAATTATTACTGTGCTCCGGGGCACATGCGAAAGCCCTGGTAAAGTTCCTGAAGACAGCCCATGTGCCTCAAGAGACGTTTGCTGACCAATTTCAAGATTGCATGGCCAACTTGACGGCGGATAACGGCCTAGGCTTCTCGGATGTTGGTATGACACCAAGGGGAAGAAAGCACAACGAGACATTACATGTCTCTGTGGAATGTAGAGGAACAACTCTAGCCCATGTCATGGTGGACACTGGTTCATCTTTGAATGTTTTACCGAAGAAAGCTCTTGACAGACTAGATTGCGAAGGACTGACGTTGAAACCCAGTAACATAGTCGTGAGGGCATTTGATGGCTCAAAGAGGATGGTGCACGGGGAGGTAGATATCCCCATAAAGGTTGGGACTCAAACTTTTAACTCAACCTTCTATGTAATGGACATCCGCTCCTCTTACTCCTGTCTGCTAGGACAGTCGTGGATCCATAATACTGGCGCTGTCACCTCTACACTGCACCAGATGCTGAAATATCTAGTCCATGGAAAGATTATCACAGTCCACAGAGAGGAATAGTATATGATTAGCTACCTCAATTCCTTTCGGTATGTGGAATTGGACGGCGAGTTCATTGAAACTTCTTTTCAACATTTCGAAGAAGTCTCTCAAGAGGTAGCAGTAACCAAGACGGTATCCCAGATCCCCAAGATCATTAGACCTCCGCTCCAGATGTCATCTCTGAAGGACGCCAAGGCAGTAGTAGAGGAGGGTGGATGCACCATCTGGGGGAAACTTCCGGATATTCCATACAAATCTGACAAGTTTGGCTTAGGGTTTACTTCAAGTTCTCAGAAGACTGTGTGTCGTGCCTGTGCTAGAGGGCCACCCTTGAAGATTAGCAACTGAGAGGTCAATGCAGTGGAAGATGGTGAAGAGGATTGCAGCTTGGAGGATTGGATATTTCCTACTGTCAACGGAGGACTTCGCAATTGGGAAGCCAGAGACTTTGTCCCAATAACTTTCATCCCTCAGTAATTTATCTTTACATTTCTGTTGGACTTGTAATATTCATAAAAAATTCGCACATTTAAAACCTTGTGTCTTGCCCGAGGCACAATGGTCCATTTGTAAGGGTTTTTATTTCATCTTCATATGACATTCAATGAATCATGGACGTTTTTCACATACAAACTTTTTGTTCTCATTATTTTTCTTTTACATTTTATTTTTAAAGATGGCTATACCCTTACACACACCCACACTCATAAATGCAGGTACCCCTCCATTCCGGATCCCATGGGTAACGATACTGCTATGGCCTTTTGTGACTCTGAGAATCTAATCTACCAAGCCGAAGACAAAGGTGAGGAAGATTGTGAAGTACCAGGGGAATTGGCCAGACTACTACAACAAGAGGAAAGAGCTATTCAGCCTCATGAGGAACCTGTGGATACAATCAACTTGGGTACCGAGGAGGATAAAAAAGAAATCAAGGTGGGTGCCAATCTGGAGCCTAGTGTCAAGGAGCGTCTGATTTAGCTGTTGCATGATTATGTTGAGATCTTTGCCTGGTCATATGAAGACATGTCGGGACTCGATACAGACATCGTGGTACATCGTCTCCCTACAAGAGAAGATTGTCCGCCAGTAAAACAAAAAGTCCGCCGCATGAGGCCTGACATGTCATAGAAGATCAAAGCGAAAGTCATGAAACAATTCAATGTTGGATTCTTGGCTGTCACTTCCAATCCCCAATGGGTTGCCAACATTGTTCCCGTGACTAAAAAGGACGGCAAAGTACGAATGTGCATGGACTATAGAGATTTGAATAGGGCCAGCCCCAAAGATGATTTTCCACTTTCCCACATCGATATCCTGGTTGACAATACGGCCCAGCACAAAGTGTTTTCCTTCATGGACGGATTCTCGGGTTACAACCAAATCAAAATGGCACTTGAGGACATGGTGTTTACCGTGTGAATTGGTAAACAACCGCTGATCTTCCAAATGGTTACTTATTTGGTTACTCGCAGGATCGATCAGATTGATCCTAAGACATGGTTGATTTTGGGGTTTTGATTAAGTTTGACAATGGTTAAATGACAAGAAAATAAAGAAGCTTTATGTAAATTGCATGAAGAAGAGAACTTGATAAAATAAAGGAAGGCTTGAAATAAAGGTTTTCGACAGGAAAAGTAAAGGAGAAAGCAAGTAAAGTTTCTGGAAAATAAATGACTTTGATTAATAAAAGTGGTGTTTCACACATACATTCTCAACAATTCTTTCTCACACGCTGGGTACTCGAATCTATATGAGTGACTTGTATATAATTGTGAACACACGCGAAAAACAGCGTGAACTACTAATATTTATACTAAACATCCCAAGTAACCGTCGGGCAGTTATACTGCTTCGAGATGACTCCACTTGGAACGTTCTCAGCGTTCGACGCTCCAGATCTTTGCACGTTGCACTTGGTAACCGCTGGGAACCGTTTTCCCTCCAAACGTTTGAATTTCAAACCGTTCCACTCTGAACAATCGAACACCTTCGTCGAGAAGTATCTTCGACGAGAAACACCTTCGACGTCGAAGGCAACCAAATTCTCCCTTGGAAGAAATCCTCTAAGTATATTGCCATCTTCTGATGGGCATTTCGACAGACCCAGCTGGTCGAAAACATCCTTCAGCTTTAATGGCTGATATTAATAAAAACAAAGGTGTCGAATTTAGGAGCCAACAAATTGCCCCCCAAGAATGCCTTATTTCGACTCTGAAAAGAAAAATGCATTCTTTGAAATTCCATTCGACACCTATCTTTTCACTCTTAGTCACAAATTAAATTGTGCACTTTTTTGTCTTCTACCAACCGCTGACAATCCCAAGAAAAAGCCATCATTTCATCTGTACCTAAGACGTCACCTCAGTACGGCGTGCAGCGTGCCAAATGTCTTTTCACAAATTATCATCATGACAATTCCCAAAAATGAGGGTGCACGCTGCACCCTTTCATTTCTGCAGAACGGCTATGTCAACAGGGGGACGCCACGTGTCCCACTACCTTCTGCAACATTAAATGGCATTAAATGGCCTCGAATTTGGGGATTTCCCAACTACTATAAATAGCGCCAAGTACCCATTGTGGGACTTTTTCACGCTACCTTGCCTTCAGACTTCCTTATTGAATACAAACTCTCTGCAAACTTTGCAAACCACATGTTCTTCACTTCATCTTCAACCTTAACATCAACAATGGCGTCCGGTTCTTCCACCGCTCCTAGTTCTAACATCCCCTCCGGAAATTCTAAACCCAAGATTTTCTCCACTGCTCCCGTAGTTACTCCTACAGGCCAACGAAGGGTTCCTGAGCCCTTAGACATTGCTGAACGTGACGCTTATTCACGCCAACTCATGATTCCGGTTGGATACTCCAACCAGATCTTCGCCATGTCTGGCCCGCTATACCCAAGCATCGCTGAAGCCATGAAGATCAAAAGCTACTTTCCAGTGCTTGAAAAACTCAAACCGGTTGGATGCTCTAAGAAAGATGCAGAGGATAACGAAGATCCCGATAAGGAGAAAATCGATCTTCGTTTCTTCAATAGAGGTGTTAGGGCTTTCAGGTCTAGCCCTAGCCTCACTCCTGACTATAGTGCTTGGCTGGAAAAAATGGAGAAAAGCCAGGCTTCGATCTGGAAAGACCTGGGGATATTCGACCTAGTTATGTTGTCGAAGACAGGTCTCAACTACTCCCCAGAAATGTTGATAGCTTCCTTACTCTTCTGGGATTACACTCATTTCACCTTCCACCTTCCCTGTGGAATGCTGACACCCACGCTGTTCGACGTGGCTGCCATCACTGGCCTTCGACCCACTGGGGACTATTTCGACCCAGAGGAAATGTCGGAGGATCAGATTGGATTCTCTGCCACAAAACCAACCTACACCACATATATCAACCATTACCACGATAAGTCGACGGCCACTGTGTCGGATGTAGAGCATATCGCGTTTCTAGCCTTATGGCTGTCACGCTTTGTGTTTTGCACCAAGTCTTTACAGGTGACCAAGAAGATGGTCACCCTCGCCACCCAACTCCACCATGGCCAAAATATTTGTTTGGCAGAACTGATCTTGGCAAATCTGTACGAGTCAATTAGCAGCGGAGCCACTCTTTTGAAGATCATCGAGAACAGAGCCAGTCTGCTGCTTGCAGGACCTTTTTGGCTACTTCAGCTGTGGCTCAATGCCACCTTCGAGTCTTTCTTACCTCAGAAGACTCAAATAAATGAGCAGGCTCCGGAGATAGCAAATAGGTGCATCGAAGGCACTAGATTGGCTCTGCTGACCCCAACTGAAGATGGGCTGGAGCTTCAACAAACTTTTACAAACTTCGTCTTAATGTTTGCAAAGAGGAAAGAGTTTGTTTCGACCATGGCTCCCTTTGCTCGACGAAAGGTTGGTCCAGAGTGGTTCACGAGGCCCCATCCTAAATCGTCAAGTGGCCCTCAGGTCGAAGAACATACAACAGTGTGGGAAGCATTTCTCACACCAAGAATAATGCCCCTGCGATTCAAGAGCTCCAAGACTCACTTGAGCCTGATCGCGTATCAACCAAACTTGGTGTCTCACCAGTTTGGTATCATTCAAACACTTCCTTCTCCTATTTTTCCCAGGGAGAAGTCTATGTTATACTTTTGCAACGACTACACTGAAGATGCAGCCACTAAGCATATCGGCAGGTATGCTGGTCGAACTGTTCTTTCGTTGTTTGACTATCAGCTTAACTTTCTCTGCTCACCATCCTTCGAAGAGTGGTGGAAAAGTTACTATGCTGAAGAGTTCTTCGACGAGAAGGACTTCGTGGACGAACTTCAGAAGTCTTTTGTTCTTGTCTTGGACAAAATAAAGAAATGTAAGTTCATCCTTCCAAATTATTTTGTCTTTCTCTTTCGACTGGTAGCCTGTTAATTATTTTGTCTTCTTTCAGTTGTTCGAAAGCCTGCAGCCAAGAAGGCTGCAGAAGGCCATCAGGGAGGAGGTCCCTTGACAAAACCTCCACCACCGGCGAAGACTATAGCACCGGCGAAGACTACAACAAGCCATCAGGGGGAAGGTCCTTCGAAAAAGCCTTCTGCACCGGTAACCAGACTTTTATTA
Organism: Vicia faba; assembly: GCA_948472305.1. NCBI lineage: Eukaryota > Viridiplantae > Streptophyta > Magnoliopsida > Fabales > Fabaceae > Vicia > Vicia faba. The sequence goes on from OX451741.1 coordinate 824,041,936, forward strand.
TTTTCTTCTGGCTTTAACATTCTGACTTTCGATGTAGCTTCTAAATCGAATTCCAATTGGTTCTTAGGCACCTTCACCCAAGAAACGACCAGCACTGACGGTCGAATCTGGGAGTGACGAAGAAGACGATTCTCCCCCTGCTCCTCTTAAAAGGCGAAAGCTGAAGAAGGACGTTCCTTCTCCCGAGACTCGAACAATCAGAATAAAGGTTGCTGGGAGAAAGCCCAGGCCACCTCCAGTAATTATTGAAGAGCCAACGGAGGAGGAACTAAATGTTCTTCTCAATAAACCTGTCGAAAGCGACAATTCCAGCCCTGGGGCTGAAGTTCCTCTGCAGGTAATTTCTTTGACCCTTTTTTAACTCAGGTGTCGATACCCACGTTCGATTATGTCCCTTCCTAACTTAGAAGATCCTTCTTCTTCTTTTTCCAGGAAACCACTGAAAGCTCAGCGCCCAAGACTTCTGAAACGTTAGATTCTGCTGAACTCAGTAGGCCACAAGAAAAGGACTTGGCGAACGATGAAGCCAATGCTGAAACGGACGAAGCCAATGCTGAGACAGAAGAACAACGAACAGAAGATCCACAAACAGAAGAGCAACAACCAAAAGAGATTCAAGTGGTTGATCTGTCAGAGGGACAGCATGACAAAGGGGATCACACTGACGCTGGCACTGCTGATCTTCAAGTCGAAGAGAGTCAAGTCGAGGCAAATGCTACTCAACAACCTCATCCCCAAGACAACGCTGCTGCAAAGGTTATCACCTCAACAAAGCATAGGTCGAAAGAAGACTTAGAACTCTTGAAGAAAACTGATCCTGTTGGCTATCTGAACGCCATTATCGAGAGCAAGGGAAGTTCGTCTGATATTAGTCAGGAGGCTTCTACTCAGTCGGGGAAGTCCACTGAAACTTCTCCTCTCGATGAGGCTTTGACGAAGGTTAAGGCTCAGTTCTTCAAGAAATATTTGATGAAAGCTTTGGAGGGGGACCCTACTGCTCCATCGTATTTGGGGGCTGTTTTGAATGCCGTAGACTTGCTAGCTGTGCCTCCGGAGGTTTCAATCTTTATCATGGAGTTACACTCCATTATTGATCAAGTCTCAGCAGACTATCGGCGACAAAGGGGCTTTAATAGCCAGCTTGAAGCGTTATATGGCAAAAGCTCTTCTGCATGGACTACTGTAGCAGAGACGACTTCTCGAATTACAGAGTTGTCGAAGCAAAAGGCGTCTAAGCAGGAAGAAATTGATGCCATAGATCGAGAGAATGCTTCCATAAAGGCGCAAATCAAAGAGCTAGAGGCCAAGATGAATGCCAATACTAAGCGCAAGGAGGAACTTCTCTCGACTGTTCCAGACACCGAAAGTCAAGCTGAAATCACACAAGGCCTAGAATTTGCTGAGAAAGCTCAAGCCCTCGACGATCAAATTGCCAAGCTTGCCCAGGCGAATGCCTTGTGCAACAAAAGATTGGAGTTGCAGCAGGCGAAGTACCTTCGACTCAAAGACTCGATCCCCTTCTGATTGACTCAGCCCTTTAACCATATATTGTAATATGTATTTGACAATATTGCCATTTTGGCTAATTTATAAAATTTTCCATTTTGGCTTATTTATGGTTAATTTAGTCGTTACTTGTTATTTATTTTTATCTCTTGGAGTATAGGTTTATACTTTTTCAAATATTTGCCATTTACTCTCAAAAGTCTTTTATCTTCACCTAACTCTTCGACTTCATAAGCCCCACCAGAAAAAGTCTGGATGATTCTAAATGGTCCTTCCCATTTGGGTGACCATTTTCCCATGAAAACGCCCATCCTCTAAAGGGCCAGGGTTTCACTATCGAGTGAAGTTCGCTTGCTGGTACATGCTGGATGCCTGTATGGACTTGACATTCTTGGCAACCTTTGGCGAACTCGACACAATCTTTTAACATGGTGGGCCAGTATAGTCCTTGTCGAAACAACAACCATTTCATCTTATGGCCTACTTGGTGAGCCCCACATGCTCCAGCGTGCGTTGTCGAAAAGGCTATGTATGCTTCAGTTTCACTTAAGCATTTTAGCAATACCCCTTCAGGCGTCTTTTTAAATAACTCATTACCCATGAGTACGTAACTCAACGCCCTATACTTTGTTTTTCGTTCTGTCGAAGCTACTGGATTTTGAAGATAATCCACAATGGGTTTCCTCCAATCCTGCTCTGACAAATTGTCTATGAACGAAATTTTGAAGTTACTTTGATCAGCATACCCTAGTCTTGTCGATTCCAAGTCTGTTGGTGACAAACAAGTTGCTTTTATCTTTTCTCGAACTTCGATTGCTCTTTGTAATCTCGTTTTTGAAATTTTGTACCCAGATGCAATTTGTGCCAAATCGTTGGCTATTTGATTTTCCAATCTGGGTATGTGTCGAATATTGACCATTTCAAATTTTTTCAACAAACGATTTGCTATCACAAAGTACATAATGAGATTTTCTCTTATGCATTTATATTCTTTTGTGACTTGCTTAATGACTAACTCTGAGTCTCCCATTATTTCGACTCGAGTTGCCCCCAATTCCAACAATATCTCAAGGCCAGTAATTAGAGCTTCATACTCAGCCTCATTGTTCGAACAAGAACCTGATATCTTGTACTTGAATGTTGTTGGAATTTTTTCTGGAGAAATAATCAAGACTCCTACTCCTGTTCCATCTTTATGGCTGGAACCATCGAAGTAGAATTTCCAAGGTTCTATCTCCACATAATTAATACTCTCAACTTGAATTGAGTGGTCGACTATAAAGTCTGCAACCACTTGTCCTTTTACTGCCTTAAGAGGCATAAAGGTCAAGGAGTATTCAGTTAATGCTAGTGCCCACTTGCCAATTCGACTGTGCAAGATGGGTTTCGACAACATGTACTTGAAAACATCAAAATGAGACGAAACATACACATCAACTGGTTTTATATATTGCTTGAGTTTTGTACAAGAGAAATACAGACATAGACACAATTTTTCAACTTCACTATATCTAGTTTCTGCATCGTTCAAAACTCTACTAAGATAGTAAATGGGTCTTTCGACTCCATTTTCATCTTCTTGGGCTAACATGCTTCCCAAAGTTTTGTCGGATGCAGCTATGTACAATCTCATACTCCTATTGCTACAAGGAGGCACCAAAATAGGTGGCTTTGTGAGGTACCCTTTGATTTTGTCGAAGGCTTCTTGTTGCTCCTGCCCCCATCTGAATCCCTCTTTGTTCAGTCGAAGTAAGGGTGAAAAGGCTTGAGCTTTCCCACTTAGGTTAGATATGAATCTCCTTAAGAAATTTATCTTGCCTAACAGAGATTGCAGTTCCTTTTTATTCGATGGTGCTTTCGCTTCCAGAATTGCCTTCGTCTTGTTCTGGTTGATTTCGATTCCTTTCTTGTGGACAACGAAGCCCAAGAAATCTCCAGCTTTCACACAGAATGCACACTTCAAAGGGTTCATCTTGAGACCATGTTCTCTCATTCTTTCGAATGACTGTCGAAGGTGGTCTATATGATTCTTCCTGGAAACAGATTTTATAACAATGTCATCAATATATACTTGCATAAAAGTGTTAATAAAATCATGGAAGATAGAATTCATTGCTCGCTGGTATGTTGCCCCAGCGTTCTTTAGGCCAAAAGGCATCACTACCCATTCGTAAGTGCCTAAAGCCCCAGGGCATCGAAAAGCAGTTTTCGACACATCTTCTTCAGCAATGAATATTTGATTATATCCTGAATAACCATCGAGCATACTCAGGTACTCGTAGCCAGCGGCAGAATCGACTAGCATTTCCGCCACAGGCATAGGATATTCATCTTTGGGTGTAGCAGCATTCAAATCTCTGAAGTCTATGCACACCCTCAATGTACCATTTTTCTTAATTACTGGCACAATGTTTGCAATCCATTCAACATACCTCGTGACGCGTATGAATTTGCACTTCAGCAGTCTTTCGACTTCCGTTTTGATCTTCGACAGTATTTCTGGAGCGAAGCGTCTTGGACTCTGCTTGATTGGCTTCTTCCCAGGTTTGATTGGCAAATGAAGTTCCACCAATCCTCTGTCGAGACCAGGCATTTCGTTGTAATCCCATGCAAAACAGTCCTTGAACTCTTTCAACAAATGGATTACTTCCAACCTGAGTTCTGGGTCAATTTTTGCGCTGATGTAAGTTAGCTTTTTCTCTGACCCTTCGCCCAAGTTGATTTCTTCTAAAGGATCCTGCGCTAACATTTTAATGTTGTTCGCCAAGGGGTCCTTTTCGAAGCCCAAAGGCTCATCGTCATAGATGGCGTCGAGCCTCTGTTCCTGCATCCCTTCTGGCATGATATCAGGAGGTTCTGGATCGAAGTCCTTTCCAGGACCTGTAGAAGATAACTGTTGATCATTGGCCTGTGTGGCCATGTACTTTACTTCGGCTTCGAGAGCCGTTATCATCTTTGTTTCGGCTACGTAAGCCGAAATTCGCTTCAATGATTGTGACTCAGTCATTATCACTGAATTCACTTCCCCAACTAGTTGGTTGGATGTCAGTTAACCCACTGAAGTCTATGTGGGACAAGTCTTCTCTGTCCCATTGAAAACCATGCTCAGGGTGCAGGTATAGGGAACAAAAAGTATTTGGCGCTGGCGCCAAGTCGAAGTCAGGTGTTGGGCATGGCCCAATGTGAGCTAAGTTCTTGTCGAAGTCTGCCAGCCCTAGGTGATTCACTTCGCCCAGGTAATAGCTTTGGTCCGCTTCTATGTTTTCGACCATCCCATCAGGACGCCATAGCAGCAACCTCTGGTGCATTGATGATGGTACAGCTCCAACACCATGAATCCATTCACGGCCCAACAAAAGATTATAGTTAGGTTTGGCTGATATGACCATAAACATAGTTGGTCGAAGGATAGATCCCACCTTGATATCCAGTTGGATCACTCCCATAGTGGTCCCTATGCCGCCTTCATAGTTCGACAGGACCATATTGTGAGGCTTGATGTTCTCATCACTTTTGCCTATTTTCCTTAGCATAAAGTGAGGGATGATGTTGATGGTTTCCCCACAATCCACCAAGATTTTATTTACTGTGGTTTCTTCGAGTTTAGCCCTTATAAATAAAGGCTTGAGGTGATTTTTCATCGCCTCTGTAGGTGGTTCGAAGAACCCATTCTGCTCCTCAGTAGTGCCATTATCCATGACGAAATAGCACACTGGCCTATGTTTGGCCATTTCTTGCTCCACTTCCCAATCACTTGTTTCGACCTCCACCTGGCGGTTGAACTCTCTGGGCAGCACTGAGACTATATTCACCATGATGTCCAAAGTGTCATCAGACTCAGAACCATCTTCGTCATCAACTTCACCTTGGTTAGGCCAAACTAGCCTATTGGTTACTGGTTCTCTTTCCAAAGGTTTCCTTTGCTTTCTTTGAGGAACATTTGAATTGGTTTCTGCCTTTGGTTCATTAGCAGCCTCCCTCTCAGCTTTTCATCGCCTCTGGTATCTCCTCCATTGAGATCGAGACATGGGATTTTTCCCTTTGTAGTTGCTTGACACCTGTGTCACTTTAGGGGCAGCAACCTGAGGCTCTTTCTTATGTGTTAAAGATGAACCTCTTGGCACATCGAAGGAGTGCCATCTTTCCTCGCTTGGCCTCTTTCGACCAGATGTTTTGTACCATGTATCTACTGGCACATTAGTTGGAGGCCTGAAAGTCAGTGGCCTCTTTTCTTGGTTTGAACCTCTTTGGGAGGCTCTTCTGGGATCATGTCGAAGATCAACACTTTCCCTTTTTCTATTTGCTGCTCTTACACCTTGAATATGTTCAGCAGCTTTTTTGTCGAAGATCGAACTGCATCTGGGACACAACATCACTTCCGACTTCTTTTTCTGGCATCTTTGCAAAAAATCTGCCAGATTTTCATTTTCCCGAGGGAAAGAAGTTTTGTTAGCTTGTTCTTGCCTCATGGCCTCCTCT